>CM017556.1:31680158-32400158 GCA_007844125.1 Sinonovacula constricta | reverse complement strand
TGATATCTTATTATCTGGATCTTTTATGTGGTATTCATATTTTGATGTCTGAGCCCTCTTTCGCTGGTACTATTTTTATTGTCCAAAGTCCGTCGTGTGTATTCATATTTTATTTTCTGAGCCTCTCCTGTTGGTCTTCATATTTTATTGCCTGGGATCTCTTTTGTTTAATTCATATTTTATTTATGTTCCCTCTTCTGTTGATCTTCATATTTTATTGCCTGGCCCTCTACAATTAATAGGTTATTGTATTCATATTATATTGTCCAAAGGTTATTTTCGTTGAAATTCATATTTTATTGTGTGAGAACTCTTCCGTTGGTATTCATATTGTATTGTGCGAGCGCTCTCCGGTTGGTATTTATATTATATTGTCCGAGTGCTCTTCCGTTGGTACTCATATTGTATAGTCCAAGCGCTCTTTCCTTGGTATTCATATTGTATTGTCCAAGCGCTCTTCCCTTGGTATTCATATTGTATTGTACGAGCGCTCTTTCCTTGGTATTCATATTGTATTGTCCGAGCGCTCTTCCCTTGGTATTCATATTGTATTGTACGAGCGCTCTTCAGTTGGTATTCATATTGTATTGTCCGAGCGCTCTTCCGTTGGTATTCATATTGTATTGTGCGAGCGCTCTCCCGTTGGTATTTATATTATATTGTCCGAGTGCTCTTCCGTTGGTACTCATATTGTATAGTCCAAGCGCTCTTTCGTTGGTATTCATATTGTATTGTCCGAGCGCTCTTCCCTTGGTATTCATATTGTATTGTACGAGCGCTCTTCAGTTGGTATTCATATTGTTTAGTCCGAGCGCTCTTTCGTTGGTATTCATATTGTATTGTACGAGCGCTCTTCAGTTGGAACTCATATTGTATAGTCCAAGCGCTCTTTCGTTGGTATTCATATTGTATTGTCCGAGCGCTCTTCCCTTGGTATTCATATTGTATAGTCCGAGCGCTCTTCCCTTGGTATTCATATTGTATAGTCCGAGCGCTCTTCCCTTGGTATTCATATTGTATTGTCCGACCGCCCTTCAGTTGGTATTCATATTGCATTGTCCGAGCGCTCTTTCGTTGGTATTCATATTGTATAGTCTGAGCGCTCTTCCGTTGGTATTCATATTGAATTGTCAGGTGGTAGAGCGTCGGCTTGCGGATCGGGAGGTCGTGGGTTCGAACTCCGGCCGGGTCAAACCAAAGACTTTAAAGTTGGTACTAGTGGCTTCCCTCTTAACGCTCGGGGCTAAGGGGACAACATTACGCCTGACTCGTCGGTGTAAGTACAATTGATCGGCCGGGTTCAATCCCTGGGCACCTCATAAGTGCCCCTGTGCTATAATGATAGAAATGTCGGTGCGCAGTATCGGCAAAAATGCCGGCTTATCCCAATCCCAATCTTTCGTTGGTATTCATATTGCATTGTCCGAGCGCTCTTCCGTTGGTATACATAATATATAGTCCGAGTCCTCTTCCGTTGGTCTTCATATTGTATTGTCCGAGCGCTCTTCCGTTGATATTCATATTGTATTGCCCGAGCTCTCTTCCGTTGGTCTCTTCATATTGCTTTAACTCAACCCTCTTCCGTTGGTATTCATATTGTATTATCCGAACCCTCTTCCGTTTTTATTGATATTGTTTAATCCGAACCCTCTTCCGTTGGTGTTCATATTGTAATGTCCGGGCGCTCTTCGGTTGGTATTCATATTGAATTGTCCGAGCGCTCATCCTTAAGCACTTAATCCTTAAAACAATTAACATCCTCATATACTTTACACTTTGTAACATAGAAGTCTATAAATAAACTAGCATGTTCTAATTGTCTTCATTTATACTCTCTACAGAGGGAGATCCTTTCTCATCTACGCGTAAGGAAGTGGACGGCGAGAGATTGACGACTCAACTTTATATTGAGGCCAACAAATTAGCAAAGCTTGAACTTTTATACTTGAAAATCCTCTCCGAGTTTTCTGAAATTACGGTTCTGTTCAACACCCAGTCAGCGCTAACCGGAAGTACCGCCATGTTGGCCCCCGTCAATCTCTGGAACGAGGCTCCATCCCCAGAAGTACTTGTTCTTGAGCCAGACAGAAATGCCACCGTGACAACGCACATAGATACAAACAAAGATATGTTAACGCCGCTTGTCAATTTTATTTCCATCGTAAAAGATACTAAAACGAGCCAAGAAAAACTCTTAGATATCCAGCTTTCAGATAAAAGACTGTGGTCTAAATTACAACCAACAACTCGTGGATTCGAATGGACTGTTGGTCTGGACTCCTCACTGGTTGGACTAGGTGGTATGCTGTCGCTTAAACTTGTTGAGCAACTACCGAATGGACCCGTCTTGCAGATACATGTTGGTAAAACAATGTATGTTATTGCCAAAACCTTGACCCAGAAAGCGCCATTTTCTGCACGAAGTCTGGCCATCTTACCTCTATACCGCCTGTCTAGACAGACAGTTCGAACTAAGACACCTATCAGTTCTATCTGGTGTTACGCTTTCGGCAATCCTTCTCCGGAGACGAAAATCTTTAGGATTAGTTCGAAAGGAGAGAAGGTTGAGATGCAAGGCCGTGTGTATAAAATAGGCCAGTACGATTCAGCATCTGTCGTGCTTCTCCGGAACAAGACTGGTCAGATCGGAGGCAGTTATCTGTGCGAAGCCAGTTCAGGACTTTGGAAAGTGACGGAGCCGATTTACGTTCTGGATCCAGATCCCCATTGATGAGGCAATACTTAGGCATTACGGTGTTTACGTTCTGGGTCCAGATCCTCTTTGATTAAGCAATACTAAAACATTGCGGTTTTCACTGATGTAGCAATACTTATACATTGCAGTAAATTTGGTGTTTTAGGTAAAGCATACATAAAGAACCTACATACTAGGGTCGGCAACATAAGTTACCGGCCATAATGTTACGGGCAATGTTTTCAGATTTTGTCAAAATGTCATGACATAGGTGCATTTATGTGCTTTGATAATAGCTGGATATGATTCATGGTGTGCTGTGAACACGCCATTTATATCAGATATTGTTCACGATGTCCCTACAGTTGACACACAACTGTTTGCCTGCGTTATTAATCATGCTAACACAGGTTTGCGTTCACTGAGCGGGCAATTAATTGATGAGGTTTGGCAATACAATTCATAACACCATTTAAACAATATACAAATACACAGTACACACAACAAACAGACATGTATGTACAAAAATAAGCCTATATGTACATACCATAAAAAACACATATGTACACGCCATAAATAAAGCACATATGTACACACTATAAATAAAGCACATAAGTACACGCCATAAATAAAGCACATAAGTACACGCCATAAATAAAGCACATATGTACACACCGTAAATAAGTATATATGTACACGCCATAAATAAAGCACATATGTACACGCCATAAATAAAGCACATATGTACACGCCATAAATAAAGCACATAAGTACACGCCATAAATAAAGCACATATGTACACACCATAAATGAAGCACATATGTACACGCCATAAATAAAGCACATATGTACACACCATAAATAAAGCACATATGTACACACCATAAATAAAGCATATATGTACACGCCATAAATAAAGCATATGTGTACACACCATAAATAAAGCATATATGTACACGCCATAAATAAAGCACATATGTACACACCATAAATAAAGCATATGTGTACACGCCATAAATAAAGCATATGTACACACCATAAATAAAGCATATATGTACACGCCATAAATAAAGCACATATGTACACACCATAAATAAAGCATATATGTACACGCCATAAATAAAGCATATGTGTACACACCACAAATAAAGCATATATGTACACGCCATAAATAAAGCATATGTACATACACAATAATAAATAAAGTTTTATGTATCTGTTAAAGCAGTCAATTTCTTCGCGATTAGCTGTAATTTCATCTATGTATGTTAATTGTGGTTTCTTCAGAAAAAAACCCGACTTACACGTTTTAGTCAATGCTAAGATCGGCTTAATGGAAATACCGGTAATTTGTTCTCGGTTTTACATTTCAGCAACAACGTCCATGATTTTCTGCATCATTTAATGTTTTGTAACCCATGAGTTTTTGCTGGACAGTTTGTTTATGGTTTTTGATAAATGAAAAATTGCATTTTATTCCTATTCCAAGGTAATATTCTAAGATATATAAACATGTTATTAAATACTATGTTAACATTCTGATATAACTTGTCACAACCATTTAAGACTATTCGTGCCATTCATGGGACGATAGAATGTTGTGTTACATTAGCCGAATGTTCTTTCCTTGTAGTCAGTAGTTAAACATTAGATATACGGAGAAATAATCGAATGTTCATTTAGTGCTTAGACGGGTTATTAACATTTACCTCTTGTTTCATCCGCTTTTATCCCTGTGCGTTAAATGTTTGAACCTCTAAAAAGAAGAATAACCTCTGTCAGTATACTTGTATTTTCGTTAAGGTTCTGGACCTGTAACTAACTTCGGTAAACATCGGCACTCGGTATGATCCGGTTTTATTTGAATAGCATTCGTCGTAAAGTTTCGTATTTGCTATTTTTAGTAGTTTTTCACCACGTGATATGGATTTTCCATGACGTCATTGGGTTACCCATTTCTCAAAAATGAGGGAACCGGTAGCTCGACAGCGTGATCGTCGAGGGCGATATTGTAAAAATAGTGGTTTACCGACAACAAAGTCATGTAAAGTTGAAGTGGATCATAACTATTGTGTGGGTTTCCTGTGTAGAGGTGAAAAATGCACTGTTTCATCTTGTGTTTGCGAATTAAATTTTCCTTCGCATGCTAACTGCGAGAGTTAGCGACATGGTTTGACGCTCGCTCACCTTCGTCTGATATTTTCTCCGGATGGCCAGGATGGACTTTTAAATGTGTTCAGGGGTCAAACTTGTGAGGTACAACCAAGTGTCACTAATACCAAAAAGAGTGCTTGACTCAGTTATTCCTAAACTGTCGGATTTTTTTACGAAAACCGTGTAAAGTGGTTAATTTCAAATATTTCCCTCAAGCCAGCCAAAATCAGTAAAGAGAAGGTTTTCATTTAATAATGCAGAGTTTTACATACATATTTCCATCTCTTATACCAACTGTAGGTGATTTTTTTTGTATAAAGGAGTATAATTTGTAATTGACCATTTTGACGTTATTTTTCGCTAAAAATTCTATTGCAGTTTCATTAAAGTAACCTTTACAAATTCTTATAAATTTTATTAGGAACGGTAAAATGCCTTTAAAATCTCATATAATGGGCAGTTCATACTGCAGAAAATTTTAAAATTAGTTGTATGTGTCTAACTAGCTTCAAACTTGAGATATTTGCTTTTATAGATAGAGTAAATTTTTAAACACACCCAAAGAATTCCGATTTTTGCTCGGGGGTACATGTATGCAAAGTTCTGTAAATTTTATTAGGAACGGTAAAATGCCTTTAAAATCTCATATTATGGGCAGTTCATATTGCAGAAAATTTTAAAACTAGTTGTATGTGTCTAACTAGCTTCAAACTTGAGATATTTGCTTTTATAGATAGAGTAAATTTTTAAACACACCCAAAAAACTCGGATTTTTGCTCGGGGGTACATGTATGCAAAGTTCTGTATTTTTATAAGTATTTGTCCAAAGTGTGATCTTATTGTTCTGATTTATCATGACATGATTGTGTAACAGGAAAATTGGTTAAAATTTGAATATAGAACAGTAGAATTTGAAAAAATGGTACTTTTTCATTTTTTTGTTCCAGCACAATTTACGGTGTTTTTGAAAATCAAGGGTCACTTTATAAAAATGTACATAACTTGAGTTACAAACGGTAAACTTCCTTAAGAATTCACCGTAAGATGTGTTTTATAGTACAGATTCAAGAAACAGTATCATTATAAGGATTGTGGAAGGTCACCATTACAGGTCCAGAACCTTAAGATGAAAGCATGTTCTTTATTCACTTGAACAGTCAGGTGCTGGTTGACTGCAACTCCGATAGAGATAATAAGAAAAAGGCAACGGATCATGATATATGTGTGTGCGTGCGTGTGCGTGTGCGTGTACGTGTGTGTGTGTGTGTGTGTGTATGTGTGTGTGTGTGTGTGTGTGTGTGTGTGTGTGTGTGTGTGTGTAGTAAGTAATTTTGCTTGTTAAGTATAATAAAAGAGGGAATACCCGTGAATAGTTCAAGATACCTCGTAGTTTTACCATGTGTTTTGTTTGTATTGTTTTCTAGTAAGCGTGAATATTTGTTAAAGAACACGTGTTTCTATTTGTTTATTGTTTTTGTCTTGTTGATGCTGTTGTGTGATCCCATTGTTCCATTTTGCTTGTTCCCCGTTGTTTATATTAAGATCAGTTTGTTTGAAGCTCATACATTAATTATTTTTTTACTTGTAGCCTATTAGTTTTTCTAAAATAAGATTTCTACGTAGGTATTGTAGAACGTAATTTATACATTTCATAATGTTAATATCGTATATATAACTTTTTGGTTTGGTCATCGCGATAAACATGGTCATTTTATGCTTACTTCTCATTCACTTTGTGAACCCTGTAGATGCTTAAATGTGGTATCAGACAGTTTAGACCAAACTTTCTTTTCTCAAATAACCACATATTCCATTGGTAACTAAAACGTTAAATGTTGTTTATTGATTTCCTAGATCTGTGTAAACAGTCAGGCATAAATCACCACTCGTTATTACAAAAAGTATTCCCTATTTGAGCCACGTTGCAGAGATAGCTATTTTAAACTTAGAAAACCACTTACTTTTTTGATCACGTCGTCGATATCTATTTTTAGCAGAGACTACTATCGAGTTTTTCGGCGTAGCTGTCTAACCTCACTTTTGACCTCAAACTCCCCGCAGTGATTACTTCCCTTGACAGTACATTATATCACTGCCACCAGCAAGTTTTTCGCCCAAATACAGGCGGATATTTTTTTTTTTTTTTTTTCTGGACTTATCTCCTCAAAATAAAGTATCTTTCCTTTAAAAATATTAATTTATCATATTAAAAATAAAAAGTAACTTAAAATATTAAAAAATATGAAATTAGGAAAGTCAAATTTCACCGTATTGTACAGAATACAACGTACTATACATACAAATTCCCAATCGTTCGCTTGAAAAGTAATTTAACAAATTAGGTGTCTCCTCACCCGTTAAACAACAAATTGTATTTATTAAAATCCCGTCTTTGTAATCAGATACATTAAAATGTCGCTTTTTCTCGTCACATAAAAAACAATTTTGACTCACTTTCTTTCGTGGCGTGTTTATGGAGGCCGCCATGTTTACTTCACGTGATATTCTATCGTCACGTGATCCTTGCTGGGGGCAGAGATTTAAGTAGCAACGCGTGACGTAATCGCTGTGAGGAGATTGTTTTGACCTACTTACAAATGCTGACTCAAGGCTAGCCTGAATGAATATCAGAGCGATTCCCATTGGTAGAAATTCCTAATAGCATCATATACCGTAGTGCTTCTAATAAACGTCCTCAGGGTGGCGATATATAGTTATTTATACAGGTATTCAAGTCATAAACAAGTCTATATCAATGAGTGACATTAATGAATAGTCTCCCCTCAATAACCCCTAAATGCAAGTAGGTCCTTTCATTTGTTTTACTCGGTTTTTATGCTTGTTCTTTTTGGAGTGTATGTTGACTTCTTTGACTTTCAAGTTAACCATCATCAACAAACACTTCCATTTTCTTTTTTAAATAACAAATCTCTATAAGTATTTAAATGGATTTTAAGCTTATATTTGTGCAAAAGAAATTTCACCGTTTGTAACTGCATAATCTACAAAAGAACGGGCGATAAAGTCCAAGAATTCCGACTATAAAGGACCTACCTACTCTTTGGAATACCTCGGATATTAACAAACAAGGGAGATAATTTCCAGTTTACCAATGTACCCCATTTCCTACAGTATTATTGTATATAGTGTATAAAATGTCACTTGATCCTACATTTGTTTAAACATCATCTCTGTCATATGCCGCAAAGCAGACCGTTCACTTCCGGCACAATCTAACTACTTCGTAACTTTAAGTGCCTATTACGTGAGAATTATGAGGCGCAGATGGAGCGAGCGACTAGTTTAAAAATGTACACCATTTTCATGCCATTCTTCTCACTAATTTATATTCAATAGAAACATAAACACAATAAAAATGTGTAAGTTAATGCTTCGCAAACGCCGCATAGCCTTTTAAAAGAAATTTCTTGTTTTTCCTTTTTTTTTTAATCCGACGCCGTTTGTCTTTTTAAAGACATTTCTTGTTTATACAGTTGAAAAGAATACTCATTTATAGTGATAACTTTTCTATTACTTCTGTCTAACGATTCAGTTAGTGTTTTTTTTTTCGATATTGTTACATGTATTTGATATTGACCAACTGCCGGATCCACCTTTAAGACATCACAGAGCTTTGTAAAGAACCGATACACGTATTACCAAGTGAAAAGAGGTAACATTTATTGTGCTATTTTACAAGTTTTTGTTTTTACTTAAAAATGCTTATTCAATCATCTGTGACTAAGACGCTTTAAAAGAATCGTCAATGACTTGAAATCGTGTCTAATCGCAACTTGCTTAACTACTGTTGTAGATACGTAGATAGTTTATTGCATACAATAGGCCATTAGGTATGTATGATGGATGCCGATGAGTTACGCCTGAACTATATCAGTGTACTTTCGGGTATAATTTACATTATAAACATCACTATTGCCTCATAACTTTGTTGTTGTTTTTCTTCTAGAAGAATTAGAATTCGATTTTTTTTTTTCAAATTCGGTTATTTAAATTCTAAGTTAATTAGTCTTAGGATTATACCATAATACTTTATAAGTGAGGTAAAGGGTAATATTTCGAAGAAAATAACACCTCTTATGCCTTCTTGGGGAAAACTCGTAAATTTATCAACTTCATGTCTATCGACTTTAACACTTACATTTTCACAAGATCTCAAGCTGAAAACTCCGCCACGTACACGTCCCATGTAGTTTTAAAATCCGTCTATTCTTTTTTTTATCGAAGACACAAAAATGGCGCCCATCTTATTATCTCATTGTTATCATTATTATCTTCTCATCTCATTGAGTTATTACGCACATTACGCACATTACGTAACAGTATCATTGGCTTCTGAATTACCTTCAAGTTTCCAAGAAAATAAATTAATATCAATTAACATATACCTTTGAAAATTTTGTGTGGATTCTATCTGATATAGGTAAAGAAATATACTGACGAAATTGGAACTACTTTTTTTCAGAGAATATGTTATACTTGAACATTGAGAACAACTTGCGGAGTAAGGGTTATCTAATGGGGAATTACATGAAGGCACTGAAAGCCCTATGGATTCAACGCTTGCTTCGGAAAAAGTAGTATCATTTTGAAACAATGAAAACCGATGTAGATAAACGGCCGTTTGTGTTTGATGAACCGTCCCTTCTGAAACAATGCGACTCCGTTTTCAATGTAACGGACTTCAGGCAGCTGGAGGTAAAAGTCTTAAGAAAAGGTCATCATCACTCTAATTGATTTACATCAGGTTTTCACGTTTTTGACTGTCTGCTGTATTCCTACGCGTACTTGGGGATGGTTCATTTACAAATTCGCACATCAATAAGTGTTGCATTTTTAAATCACATTTGCATCTAGTTTCAACAGGTCGGACATACTTATGTGATAATTTGTACCGCTTTGAGATAAAACTCTGTGACCCACTTTTTGTTTTACATCAAATCATAGAAAATACGTAGAATTATTATTGGCGATGGTGTTTGTTAGTTCGGAAGCTTCCTGTGTCAAGCAGTAACTATTTTTTCACCTCTTATTCAGTGAAACCAAATTAAAATGGAAATATTTAGTTTTATATATATTTTGAACCTAAGTTCTATTCATAAAATAAATATAATATTTGTTCTTCTCTTGTAAGGTCGATATTATCTAAACTCATGGTCAACATGACAGCTATTTAATCTTGGCCACGTCACTTGTTAGAATATGTTTGTTGACCACTCAATGATCTAACAATTGACAATATGTTCAATATATAATACTCGATGATATGTAATGACTCGAAAAATAGAGTGAGAATTACCGTTGCAAATTTTTTTTCTCGTAGAGTTTGATATAAGTTTGTTTTTATACATAAATATATCTTTATATTCTGTTTCATTAATGCACTGTTTTAAATATAAATGAACTGTGTTGAAATTAAAATGGAATGTAATAATATGTTTCTTACCTTTTTACTTTTTATAGCAAAGTCCCTTAAGCGTATTTGTGGATGGTATTCACTGGCACAAATACATCGGTCAGGCGCATAGCTGCCCGTACGCAGAACACGCATTTGCGAACATATTGGTCACAAAGAATGAATACATACATTGATTAAATCAGCACAACAAAAGTCTTACATCAGGGGGTCAGGTGTAAATTCATTGCGATCAATTAGTACTCGTTTTAACACCATAAAAATGTAAAATTCTTAAATCAATTTAGTAACTTTGCCGAAGCCCCACTTATTTGATATGGGATCAGTCTTGTACTGTTATCATAATAAATATATTTTAAATCAGAACTTTTCTGATAATTCTATCTTTAGGATGATCATATATTGTTTTTTTTCTGGTGGAGGAATTTACACAAAATTACAACTTTTTGTCTGTCGTATACCACTTAACTTCTTATGTTTCGTAAAATAGACAATGGCTACTGCATTTAATTGTCAGACAAAGAATTCGAATTTTGATATAGGTTTCTTTGTTCATTGTCCGGTAGCGACTTATCAAGTTTAGCAATTGCGGTTATTAGTTTATAGTATTAATTTTCTAGCAATTTAAGACATTATTTCAACCCAGTCTCCAAATAAAGTGACCTGTGTCTGGCATTTTATCTGTTGATAGCACAATATCTCTGATGGCCGCATGAGGCCACATTAATCTGATAATAAACATGAAGTTAATTAAAAATGTTTCAAAACAAATACTTCTCGCAGTGAACAACTAATTCATATGCTACTACTAAATCTCTCGGCTTTGAGTAAGCTGGGTGGGCCTGTCACTCTCGGCATACTTCAATCAAGCATATCCGTATGTCTGTCAGATGGCAACGAAGTTATGGAACTGTTGTCAGGTATATATCACTGCCAGTCTAACACGTCCCAAGGTAACACAGGGACCTGCTGAATTCTGAGGTTGTTAATAACAAGGACCAAGTTGTTTTCTTTCACATACGGGAACAAATACATGCAAATGTAAGTAGACATTTTATGTGAATGCAGACGATAGTTTCGTCCTGTTGTACAAGGAGGCACCTCAGATGACAGTAAACTAAAGGACGTCAATTCGATGATTAATTGTATTTAATGTAATGTTATACTGATAATGTTATTGTAAAACAAAGATTGCCTTTTTAGAATCCTCATACTCCTCCTCCTCATCATCATCATCGTCGTCGTCGTTGTAGTCGTCATCGTCGTCTTTGGAAAAAAGCACAGATACATGTACGCTCTAAAGACAGATAGAATATTTATTAATGTAAATGGAAAAAAGTTAATAAATAAAAACCTTTGTGCAATAATTCATAACATAACGTGTCGATATTTACAAAGTGAAAGGAAACCAAAATTACATCTATGTACAAAGTGAGCAATGATTTATAATAACGACACGTAACAATGTTCTGGTGAAATAATCTCATTAAATCCACTTGTAAACACTGTAAGAAACAGAACAAAAGAAATATCACACTGGAAACACAAGTTATGAAAAATGTTCATGTTAAAGAAGGTGTCCAAGATCTGGAATGTATCTGTATGCGTGCTGCTCTGCATGTTCTTGTCATTGGAAATGTGTGATGGCCCTGTATATTCTTGTCAATGGGAATACGTGCTGGTCCTGCAAGTTGTTGTCAATGGGAATACGTGCTGGTCGTGCTGGTCCTGCATGTTGTTGTCTTTAGGAAAACGTGCTGATCCTGTATGTAATTGTCTTTAGGAATACGTGCTGGTCCTGCATGTTGTTGTCTTTGGGAATGAGTGCAGGCCCTGCATGTTGTTGTCTTTGGGAATGAGTGCAGGCCCTGCATGTTGTTGTCTTTAGGAATGAGTGCAGGCCCTGCATGTTGTTGTCTTTGGGAATGAGTGCAGGCCCTGCATGTTGTTGTCTTTAGGAATGAGTGCAGGCCCTGCATGTTGTTGTCTTTAGGAATGAGTGCAGGCCCTGCATGTTGTTGTCTTTGGGAATGAGTGCAGGCCCTGCATGTTGTTGTCTTTAGGAATGAGTGCAGGCCCTGCATGTTGTTGTCTTTGGGAATGAGTGCAGGCCCTGCATGTTGTTGTCTTTAGGAATGAGTGCAGGCCCTGCATGTTGTTGTCTTTGGGAATGAGTGCAGGCCCTGCATGTTGTTGTCTTTAGGAATGAGTGCAGGCCCTGCATGTTGTTGTCTTTAGGAATGAGTGCAGGCCCTGCATGTTGTTGTCTTTGGGAATGAGTGCAGGCCCTGCATGTTGTTGTCTTTGGGAATGAGTGCAGGCCCTGCATGTTGTTGTCTTTAGGAATGAGTGCAGGCCCTGCATGTTGTTGTCTTTGGAAATGAGTGCAGGCCCTGCATGTTGTTGTCTTCGGGAATGAGTGCAGGCCCTGCATGTTGTTGTCTTTGGGAATGAGTGCAGGCCCTGCATGTTGTTGTCTTTAGGAATGAGTGCAGGCCCTGCATGTTGTTGTCTTTAGGAATGAGTGCAGGCCCTGCATGTTGTTGTTTTTGGGAATGAGTGCAGGCCCTGCATGTTGTTGTCTTTAGGAATGAGTGCAGGCCCTGCATGTTGTTGTCTTTAGGAATGAGTGCAGGCCCTGCATGTTGTTGTCTTTGGGAATGAGTGCAGGCCCTGCATGTTGTTGTCTTAAGGAATGAGTGCAGGCCCTGCATGTTATTGTCTTTGGGAATGAGTGCAGGCCCTGCATGTTGTTGTCTTTAGGAATGAGTGCAGGCCCTGCATGTTGTTGTCTTTGGGAATGAGAGCAGGCCCTGCATGTTGTTGTCTTTAGGAATGAGTGCAGGCCCTGCATGTTGTTGTCTTTGGGAATGAGTGCAGGCCCTGCATGTTGTTGTCTTTAGGAATGAGTGCAGGCCCTGCATGTTGTTTTCTTTGGGAATGAGTGCAGGCCCTGCATGTTGTTGCCTTTGGGAATGAGTGCAGGCCCTGCATGTTGTTGTCTTTGGGAATGAGTGTAGGCCCTGCATGTAATTGTCTTTAGGAATACGTGCTGGTCCTGCATGTTGTTGTCTTTGGGAATTAGTGCAGGCCCTGCATGTTGTTGCCTTTGGGAATGAGTGCAGGCCCTGCATGTTGTTGTCTTTGGGAATGAGTGTAGGCCCTGCATGTAATTGTCTTTAGGAATACGTGCTGGTCCTGCATGTTGTTGTCTTTGGGAATGAGTGCAGGCCCTGCATGTTGTTGCCTTTGGGAATGAGTGCAGGCCCTGCATGTTGTTGTCTTTGGGAATGAGTGCAGGCCTTGCATGTTGTTGTATTTTGGAATGAGTGCAGGCCCTGCATGTTGTTGCCTTTGGGAATGAGTGCAGGCCCTGCATGTTATTGTCTTTGGGAATGAGTGCAGGCCCTGCATGTTATTGCCTTTGGGAATGAGTGCAGGCCCTGCATGTTGTTGCCTTTGGGAATGAGTGCAGGCCCTGCATGTTGTTGTATTTGGGAATGAGTGTAGGCCCTGCATGTAATTGTCTTTAGGAATACGTGCTGGTCCTGCAAGTTATTGTCTTTAGGAAAACGTGCTGGTCCTGCATGTTGTTGTCTTTAGGAAAACGTGCTGATCCTGCATGTAATTGTCTTTAGGAATACGTGCTAGTCCTGCATGTTGTTGTCTTTAGGAAAACGTGCTGGTCCTGCATGTAATTGTCTTTGGGAATACGTGCAGGTCCTGCATGTAATTGTCTTTAGGAATACGTGCTGATCCTGCATGTTGTTGTCTTTAGGAAAACGTACTGATCCTGCATGTAATTGTCTTTGGGAATACGTGCTGCTCCTGCATGTTGTTGTCTTTAGGAAAACGTGCTGATCCTGCATGTAATTGTCTTTAGGAATACGTGCTGGTCCTGCATGTTGTTGTCTTTAGGAAAACGTGCTGGTCCTGCATGTAATTGTCTTCAGGAATACGTGCTGGTCCTGCATGTTGTTGTCTTTGGGAATGAGTGCAGGCCCTGCATGTTGTTGTCTTTAGGAATGAGTGCAGGCCCTGCATGTTGTTGCCATTGGGAATGAGTGCAGGCCCTGCATGATGTTGCCTTTTGGAATACGTGCAGGCCCTGCATGTTGTTGTCTTTAGGAATGCGTGCTGGTCCTGCATGTTATTGTCTTTAGGAATGAGTGCTGGCCCTGCATGTTATTGCCTTTGGGAATGAGTGCAGGCCCTGCATGTTGTTGTCAATGGGAATACGTGCTGGTCCTGCATGTTGTTGTCTTTAGGAAAACGTGCTGATCCTGCATGTAATTGTCTGCAGGAATACGTGCTGGTCCTGCATGTTGTTGTCTTTGGGAATGAGTGCAGGCCCTGCATGTAATTGTCTTTAGCAATACGTGCTGGTCCTGCATGTTGTTGTCTATAGGAATACGTGCTGGTCCTACATGTTGTTGTCTTTGGGAATGAGTGCAGGCCCTGCATGTTGTTGTCTATAGGAATACGTGCTGGTCCTGCATATAATTGTCTTTGGGAATGAGTGCAGGCCCTGCATGTAATTGTCTTTAGGAATACGTGCTGGTCCTGCATGTTGTTGTCTATAGGAATACGTGCTGGTCCTGCATGTTGTTGTCTTTGGGAATGAGTGCAGGCCCTGCATGTTGTTGTCTATAGGAATACGTGCTGGTCCTGCATATAATTGTCTTTGGGAATGAGTGCAGGCCCTGCATGTTATTGTCTTTGGGAATGAGTGCAGGCCCTGCATGTAATTGTCTTTGGGAACGAGTGCAGGCCCTGCATGTAATTGTCTTTGGGAATGAGTGCAGGCCCTGCATGTTATTGTCTTTGGGAACGAGTGCAGGCCCTGCATGTTATTGTCTTTAGCAATACGTGCTGGTCCTGCATGTTGTTGTCTATAGGAATACGTGCTGGTCCTGCATGTTGTTGTCTTTGGGAATGAGTGCAGGCCCTGCATGTAATTGTCTATAGGAATACGTGCTGGTCCTGCATGTTGTTGTCTTTGGGAATGAGTGCAGGCCCTGCATGTTGTTGTCTTTAGGAATACGTGCTGGTCCTGCATGTTGTTGTCTATAGGAATACGTGCTGGTCCTGCATGTTGTTGTCTATAGGAATACGTGCTGGTCCTGCATGTTGTTGTCTATAGGAATACGTGCTGGTCCTGCATGTTGTTGTCTTTAGGAATACGTGCTGGTCCTGCATGTTGTTGTCTATAGGAATACGTGCTGGTCCTGCATGTTGTTGTCTATAGGAATACGTGCTGGTCCTGCATGTTGTTGTCTATAGGAATACGTGCTGGTCCTGCATGTTGTTGTCTATAGGAATACGTGCTGGTCCTGCATGTTGTTGTCTTTAGGAATACGTGCTGGTCCTGCATGTTGTTGTCTACAGGAATACGTGCTGGTCCTGCATGTTCTTGTCTTTGGGAATGAGTGCAGGCCCTGCATGTAATTGTCTTTAGGAATACGTGCTGGTCCTGCATGTTGTTGTCTATAGGAATACGTGCTGGTCCTGCATGTTGTTGTCTTTGGGAATGAGTGCAGGCCCTGCATGTTGTTGTATTTAGGATTACGTGCTGGTCCTGCATGTTGTTGTCTATAGGAATACGTGCTGGTCCTGCATGTTGTTGTCTTTGGGAATGAGTGCAGGCCCTGCATGTAATTGTCTTTGGGAATGAGTGCAGGCCCTGCATATAATTGTCTTTGGGAATGAGTGCAGGCCCTGCATGTAATTGTCTTTGGGAATGAGTGCAGGCCCTGCATATAATTGTCTTTGGGAATGAGTGCAGGCCATGAATATAAATGTCTTTGGGAATGAGTGGAGGCCCTGCATGTAATTGTCTTTGGGAACGAGTGCAGGCCCTGCATGTAATTGTCTTTGGGAATGAGTGCAGGCCCTGCATGTAATTGTCTTTAGGAATACGTGCTGGTCCTGCATGTTGTTGTCTATAGGAATACGTGCTGGTCCTGCATGTTATTGTCTTTGGGAATGAGTGCAGGCCCTGCATGTTGTTGTATTTAGGAATACGTGCTGGTCCTGCATGTTATTGCCTTTAGGAATACGTGCTGGTCCTGCATGTTATTGCCTTTAGGAATACGTGCTGGTCCTGCATGTTATTGTCTTTGGGAATAAGTGGTGCAGGCCCTGCATGTAATTGTCTTTAGGAATACGTGCTGGTCCTGCATGTTGTTGTCTTTAGCAATGAGTGCTGGTCCTGCATGTTGTTGTCTTTGGGAATGAGTGCTGGTCCTGCATGTTGTTGTCTTTAGGAATACGTGCTGGTCCTGCATGTTGTTGTCTTTGGGAATGAGTGCAGGCCCTGCATGTTGTTGTCTTTGGGAATGAGTGTAGGCCCTGCATGTTGTTGTCTTTGGGAATGAGTGCAGGCTCTGCATGTTATTGTCTTTGGGAATGAGTGCAGGCCCTGCATGTTGTTGTCTTTGGGAATGAGTGCAGGCCCTGCATATAATTGTCTTTGGGAATGAGTGCAGGCCCTGCATGCTGTTGTCTTTGGGAATGAGTGCAGGCTCTGCATGTTATTGTCTTTGGGAATGAGTGCAGGCCCTGCATGTTGTTGTCTTTGGGAATGAGTGCAGGCCCTGCATGTTGTTGTCTTTGGGAATGAGTGCAGGCCCTGCATGTTATTGTCTTTGGGAATAAGTGCTGGTCCTGCATGTTGTTGTCTTTGGGAATGAGTGCAGGCCCTGCATGTTGTTTTGTTTAGGAATACGTGCTGATCCTGCATGTTGTTGTCTTTGGGAATACGTGCTGGTCCTGCATGTTGTTGTCTTTAGGAATACGTGCTGATCCTGCATGTTGTTGTCTTTGGGAATGAGTGCAGGTCCTGCATGTAATTGTCTTTAGGAATACGTGCTGGTCCTGCATGTTGTTGTCTTTAGGAATACGTGCTGATCCTGCATGTAATTGTCTTTAGCAATACGTGCTGGTCCTGCATGTTGTTGTCTTTGGGAATAAGTGCTGGTCCTGCATGTTATTGTCTTTAGGAATACGTGCTGATCCTGCATGTAATTGTCTTTAGGAATACGTGCTGATCCTGCATGTTATTGTCTTTAGAAATACGTGCTGGTCCTGCATGTTGTTGTCTTTGGGAATGAGTGCAGGCCCTGCATGTTATTGTCTTTGGGAACGAGTGCAGGCCCTGCATGTTATTGTCTTTGGGAATGAGTGCAGGCCCTGCATGTAATTGTCTTTAGCAATACGTGCTGGTCCTGCATGTTGTTGTCTATAGGAATACGTGCTGGTCCTGCATGTTGTTGTCTTTGGGAATGAGTGCAGGCCCTGCATGTTGTTGTCTATAGGAATACGTGCTGGTCCTGCATATAATTGTCTTTGGGAATGAGTGCAGGCCCTGCATGTAATTGTCTTTAGGAATACGTGCTGGTCCTGCATGTTGTTGTCTATAGGAATACGTGCTGGTCCTGCATGTTGTTGTCTTTGGGAATGAGTGCAGGCCCTGCATGTTGTTGTCTATAGGAATACGTGCTGGTCCTGCATATAATTGTCTTTGGGAATGAGTGCAGGCCCTGCATGTTATTGTCTTTGGGAATGAGTGCAGGCCCTGCATGTAATTGTCTTTGGGAACGAGTGCAGGCCCTGCATGTAATTGTCTTTGGGAATGAGTGCAGGCCCTGCATGTTATTGTCTTTGGGAACGAGTGCAGGCCCTGCATGTTATCGTCTTTGGGAATGAGTGCAGGCCCTGCATGTAATTGTCTTTAGCAATACGTGCTGGTCCTGCATGTTGTTGTCTATAGGAATACGTGCTGGTCCTGCATGTTGTTGTCTTTGGGAATGAGTGCAGGCCCTGCATGTTGTTGTCTATAGCAATACGTGCTGGTCCTGCATATAATTGTCTTTGGGAATGAGTGCAGGCCCTGCATGTAATTGTCTTTAGGAATACGTGCTGGTCCTGCATGTTGTTGTCTATAGGAATACGTGCTGGTCCTGCATGTTGTTGTCTATAGGAATACGTGCTGGTCCTGCATGTTGTTGTCTTTAGGAATACGTGCTGGTCCTGCATGTTGTTGTCTATAGGAATACGTGCTGGTCCTGCATGTTGTTGTCTATAGGAATACGTGCTGGTCCTGCATGTTGTTGTCTATAGGAATACGTGCTGGTCCTGCATGTTGTTGTCTATAGGAATACGTGCTGGTCCTGCATGTTGTTGTCTTTAGGAATACGTGCTGGTCCTGCATGTTGTTGTCTACAGGAATACGTGCTGGTCCTGCATGTTCTTGTCTTTGGGAATGAGTGCAGGCCCTGCATGTAATTGTCTTTAGGAATACGTGCTGGTCCTGCATGTTGTTGTCTATAGGAATACGTGCTGGTCCTGCATGTTGTTGTCTTTGGGAATGAGTGCAGGCCCTGCATGTTGTTGTATTTAGGAATACGTGCTGATCCTGCATGTTGTTGTCTATAGGAATACGTGCTGGTCCTGCATGTTGTTGTCTTTGGGAATGAGTGCAGGCCCTGCATGTTGTTGTCTATAGGAATACGTGCTGGTCCTGCATATAATTGTCTTTGGGAATGAGTGCAGGCCCTGCATGTTATTGTCTTTGGGAATGAGTGCAGGCCCTGCATGTAATTGTCTTTGGGAACGAGTGCAGGCCCTGCATGTAATTGTCTTTGGGAATGAGTGCAGGCCCTGCATGTTATTGTCTTTGGGAACGAGTGCAGGCCCTGCATGTTATCGTCTTTGGGAATGAGTGCAGGCCCTGCATGTAATTGTCTTTAGCAATACGTGCTGGTCCTGCATGTTGTTGTCTATAGGAATACGTGCTGGTCCTGCATGTTGTTGTCTTTGGGAATGAGTGCAGGCCCTGCATGTTTTTGTCTATAGCAATACGTGCTGGTCCTGCATATAATTGTCTTTGGGAATGAGTGCAGGCCCTGCATGTAATTGTCTTTAGGAATACGTGCTGGTCCTGCATGTTGTTGTCTTTGGGAATGAGTGCAGGCCCTGCATGTTGTTGTCTATAGGAATGCGTGCTGGTCCTGCATGTTGTTGTCTTTGGGAATGAGTGCAGGCCCTGCATGTTGTTGTCTTTAGGAATACGTGCTGGTCCTGCATGTTGTTGTCTATAGGAATACGTGCTGGTCCTGCATGTTGTTGTCTATAGGAATACGCGCTGGTCCTGCATGTTGTTGTCTATAGGAATACGTGCTGGTCCTGCATGTTGTTGTCTTTAGGAATACGTGCTGGTCCTGCATGTTGTTGTCTTTAGGAATACGTGCTGGTCCTGCATGTTGTTGTCTATAGGAATACGTGCTGGTCCTGCATGTTGTTGTCTATAGGAATACGTGCTGGTCCTGCATGTTGTTGTCTTTAGGAATACGTGCTGGTCCTGCATGTTGTTGTCTACAGGAATACGTGCTGGTCCTGCATGTTCTTGTCTTTGGGAATGAGTGCAGGCCCTGCATGTAATTGTCTTTAGGAATACGTGCTGGTCCTGCATGTTGTTGTCTATAGGAATACGTGCTGGTCCTGCATGTTGTTGTCTTTGGGAATGAGTGCAGGCCCTGCATGTTGTTGTATTTAGGAATACGTGCTGATCCTGCATGTTGTTGTCTATAGGAATACGTGCTGGTCCTGCATGTTATTGTCTTTGGGAATGAGTGCAGGCCCTGCATGTAATTGTCTTTGGGAATGAGTGCAGGCCCTGCATATAATTGTCTTTGGGAATGAGTGCAGGCCCTGCATGTAATTGTCTTTGGGAATGAGTGCAGGCCCTGCATATAATTGTCTTTGGGAATGAGTGCAGGCCCTGCATATAATTGTCTTTGGGAATGAGTGCAGGCCCTGCATATAATTGTCTTTGGGAATGAGTGCAGGCCCTGCATATAATTGTCTTTAGGAATGAGTGCAGGCCCTGCATATAATTGTCTTTGGGAATGAGTGCAGGCCCTGCATATAATTGTCTTTGGGAATGAGTGCAGGCCCTGCATATAATTGTCTTTGGAAATGAGTGCAGGCCCTGCATATAATTGTCTTTGGGAATGAGTGCAGGCCCTGCATGTAATTGTCGTTAGGAATACGTGCTGGTCCTGCATGTTGTTGTCTATAGGAATACGTGCTGGTCCTGCATGTTATTGTCTTTGGGAATGAGTGCAGGCCCTGCATGTTGTTGTATTTAGGAATACGTGCTGGTCCTGCATGTTATTGCCTTTAGGAATACGTGCTGGTCCTGCATGTTATTGCCTTTAGGAATACGTGCTGGTCCTGCATGTTATTGTCTTTGGGAATAAGTGCAGGCCCTGCATGTAATTGTCTTTAGGAATACGTGCTGGTCCTGCATGTTGTTGTCTTTAGGAATAAGTGCTGGTCCTGCATGTTGTTGTCTTTGGGAATGAGTGCTGGTCCTGCATGTTGTTGTCTTTAGGAATACGTGCTGGTCCTGCATGTTGTTGTCTTTGGGAATGAGTGCAGGCCCTGCATGTTGTTGTCTTTGGGAATGAGTGCAGGCCCTGCATGTTGTTGTCTTTGGGAATGAGTGCAGGCTCTGCATGTTATTGTCTTTGGGAATGAGTGCAGGCCCTGCATGTTGTTGTCTTTGGGAATGAGTGCAGGCCCTGCATATAATTGTCTTTGGGAATGAGTGCAGGCCCTGCATGCTGTTGTCTTTGGGAATGAGTGCAGGCTCTGCATGTTATTGTCTTTGGGAATGAGTGCAGGCCCTGCATGTTGTTGTCTTTGGGAATGAGTGCAGGCCCTGCATGTTGTTGTCTTTGGGAATGAGTGCAGGCCCTGCATGTTGTTGTCTTTGGGAATAAGTGCTGGTCCTGCATGTTGTTGTCTTTGGGAATGAGTGCAGGCCCTGCATGTTGTTGTCTTTAGGAATACGTGCTGATCCTGCATGTTGTTGTCTTTGGGAATACGTGCTGGTCCTGCATGTTGTTGTCTTTAGGAATACGTGCTGATCCTGCATGTTGTTGTCTTTGGGAATGAGTGCAGGTCCTGCATGTAATTGTCTTTAGGAATACGTGCTGGTCCTGCATGTTGTTGTCTTTAGGAATACGTGCTGATCCTGCATGTAATTGTCTTTAGCAATACGTGCTGGTCCTGCATGTTGTTGTCTTTGGGAATAAGTGCTGGTCCTGCATGTTATTGTCTTTAGGAATACGTGCTGATCCTGCATGTTATTGTCTTTAGGAATACGTGCTGGTCCTGCATGTTGTTGTCTTTGGGAATGAGTGCAGGCCCTGCATGTAATTGTCTTTAGGAATACGTGCTGGTCCTGCATGTTGTTGTCTTTAGGAATACGTGCTGATCCTGCATGTAATTGTCTTTAGGAATACGTGCTGGTCCTGCATGTTGTTGTCTTTGGGAATAAGTGCTGGTCCTGCATGTTGTTGTCTTTGGGAATGAGTGCAGGCCCTGCATGTTGTTGTCTTTAGGAATACGTGCTGATCCTGCATGTTGTTGTCTTTGGGAATACGTGCTGGTCCTGCATGTTGTTGTCTTTGGGAATACGTGCTGGTCCTGCATGTTTTTGTCTTTGGGAATGAGTGCAGGCCCTGCATGTTATTGTCTTTGGGAATGAGTGCAGGCCCTGCATGTTATTGCCTTTGGGAATGAGTGCAGGCCCTGCATGTTGTTGTCTTTGGGAATGAGTGCAGGCCCTGCATGTTATTGCCTTTGGGAATGAGTGCAGGCCCTGCATGTTATTGTCTTTAGGAATACGTGCTGATCCTGCATGTTGTTGTCTTTAGGAATACGTGCAGGCCCTGCATGTTATTGTCTTTGTTAATGAGTGCAGGCCCTGCATGTTGTTGTCTTTGGGAATGAGTGCAGGCCCTGCATGTTATTGCCTTTGGGAATGAGTGCAGGCCCTGCATGTTCTTGTCTTTAGGAATACGTGCTGATCCTGCATGTTGTTGTCTTTAGGAATGAGTGCAGGCCCTGCATGTTATTGCCTTTGGGAATGAGTGCAGGCCCTGCATGTTGTTGTCTTTAGGAATACGTGCAGGCCCTGCATGTTATTGTCTTTGTTAATGAGTGCAGGCCCTGCATGTTGTTGTCTTTGGGAATGAGTGCAGGCCCTGCATGTTATTGCCTTTGGGAATGAGTGCAGGCCCTGCATGTTGTTGTCTTTAGGAATACGTGCAGGCCCTGCATGTTATTGTCTTTAGGAATACGTGCAGGCCCTGCATGTTGTTGTCTTTAGGAATACGTGCTGATCCTGCATGTTGTTGTCTTTAGGAATACGTGCAGGCCCTGCATGTTATTGTCTTTGGGAATGAGTGCAGGCCCTGCATGTTATTGTCTTTAGGAATACGTGCAGGCCCTGCATGTTGTTGTCTTTGGGAATGAGTGCAGGCCCTGCATGTTGTTGTCTTTAGGAACACGTGCTGATCCTGCATGTAATTGTCTTTAGGAATGAGTGCAGGCCCTGCATGTTGTTGTCTTTAGGAATACATGCAGGCCCTGCATGTTGTTGTCTTTGGGAATGAGTGCAGGCCCTGCATGTTGTTGTCTTTAGGAATACGTGCTGATCCTGCATGTTGTTGTCTTTGGGAATGAGTGCAGGCCCTGCATGTTATTGCCTTTGGGAATGAGTGCAGGCCCTGCATGTTATTGTCTTTGGGAATTAGTGCAGGCCCTGCATGTTATTGTCTTTGGGAATGAGTGCAGGCCCTGCATGTTATTGCCTTTGGGAATGAGTGCAGGCCCTGCATGTTATTGCCTTTGGGAATGAGTGCAGGCCCTGCATGTTATTGTCTTTGGGAATGAGTGCAGGCCCTGCATGTAATTGTCTTTAAGAATACGTGCTGATCCTGCATGTAATTGTCTTTAGGAGTACGTGCTGGTCCTGCATGTTGTTGTCTTTGGGAATGAGTGCAGGCCCTGCATGTTATTGCCTTTGGGAATGAGTGCAGGCCCTGCATGTTGTTGTATTTGGGAATGAGTGCAGGCCCTGCATGTAATTGTCTTTAAGAATACGTGCTGGTCCTGCATGTTGTTGTCTTTAGGAATGAGTGCAGGCCCTGCATGTAATTGTCTTTGGGAATGAGTGCAGGCTCTGCATGTTATTGTCTTTGGGGATAAGTGCAGGCCCTGCATGTATACTATGTAATAATATACATGCAAATATCATTTTTACTGCATTATACTCAATCTTAGAATAATTACTTTCTGACACTACTTTTTGTACTTGAATGCATCTGTGCTATCCATTGTTGCCCGTTATCCATTGTAACCCTTTTTCACACGTGAAAATGACTTCCGCTACGTATGGCTTTCATCAGAATATTAATCAGGTCCACTTGATGTCAAGCTTATGCTGTTTGATTCTAAAAAAAAGGTAACTTTATTATGGTGCATCTACGACGATTAGGTTCACCAAATATATCAATTAATGTTTGTTGTGTAGTTTGGCAACTTCTAACGGATATAAGTAATGAACAAGCAGGTTCAAGCAGGACCTTCAAGTTAACAATATATGTATATGTATTTGTCTGATAATTTGGTTTCTATGTGACACCATCTTTAACACAAGTATATCAATGTTCAGTAGGATCTACTGGTGAAGACAATCTACATGTGTATTATAATTAAACATGGCATTAAACACTGTAATATGAATAATGTAATAATCTATTCTGCTATTGTTCGTGCTAATACTTAAATCGTCCACGATAGTCCTCAAAAACATATAGCTGTCACTTAAGTGAAGAAAACGGTACAAGTGTCACTTAAGTGGAAAAGTCAACTGTCACTTAAGTGAGAAAACCCTTACAACTGTCACTTAAGTGGAAAAAAACTGTACGACTGTCTCTTTAGTATAAAATATATAAATGCCGTAATCAAGTTATAAAATAGTAAACTTGTCGAAAAGTTTAGAGTTCTATATCTGTCATTTAGCGACAAAACATACTCTGTCAATGAAGTAATACAAAATCTGCCACAAAAGTGATCAAATTGTAAATTGTTATTATTATTTATGCTTTGATAAAAAACAATTTATATATTTTATTGTCTGAATGATTCTTAAATAATCTCACTTAAAAGATAAAAATATATTTGTCACTATCGTGGTGAATGATTCCAAGTGAAGTGATCGGACACATGCTACGTAAATGGTCTTAATGAACTGTTCGGATGATGAACTGCCCCTTGGAAGTGGTCAAAATTTGGCGTTCTTGGTCGCTCTTTGCAGGGTCTTTCGGTCAGCGTCCTTGTGTAACTTGGCCATAAACTCGAGATTGGTCATCCGTTTATGTTTAGACTTAGCAAAGTCTGGGACAGGTGAGTCAGACCTGTCGTCGTCGTCGTCGTCGTCATCATCATAGCCGTTGATGTCCCGACGTTTCAAGTTGTTTTTCTCTTCATCGTTAGATGCGTTCTTTTTCTTCTTCCCACTAAGAAAAACAGAGCACATAATATATCAGGAAAAGCCGTCTATATGGCTTCTAGTATTCCGTATTTATGTACATTATAGGCATTAATATATGTACAAGTTATAATAGTTTATATATACATTAAAATACTAATTCGAACATTCATTTATACATATAATGTGTCCCTTACACTGACTCTCTATCATGCGGTTATAAAAATCAGCTTTATTAAAACACTTCCGGTTGAATCAAACTAGACAGGCTTTTTGTCAATTCACAAATAGATTACTCATTGATAACTGATGAAAAAAGATGAAACTATCGAAGATGTTTCCAGTCAGATTGATGTTACTTTATATGAAGGACTTGGAAGCGAACACAGCTTTTTAAAAGCCGTTGATTTTTTGTGTTTGTGTTTGTGTGTGTGTGTGTGGGGGGGGAGGTGTTTCGTTTATTGTTGTTGTTGTTGTTGTAATCGAAAGTACATTGTCAACTAACGCATAGCTGTTAAATTTTTTATCACCTATTTGAGTTCTTATTTTTTAAGCAAAGACTGCAGACCTGTATCAGATTGTTTACAAAGAGACCATGATGAATTGTCTTTACAGTATTTATACTGGCCTGATCGTTGCTTAACAGCTAGTTAGATAGTTAACATCATATACACACTTACAAGCACATGTGTAGCAACCGCGGCAGGATGCAGGCCACTACAACGACAACCACAAGCACAGCAACCAACAAAAGCCACCAGGGGTACGTGCCCTCTGCAATAAAAGAAGTCGGGTATTATCAGTCAATGATTTTCTAATGACAACCTGGCTGTCATATGTTTCATACAGTGCAATTGGTTACATTTCCTTTATAACGAGACACGTTATATCTATATAGTTGCCAGTACACTATGTCAACATATAAAAAATAATTATTGGGGTGCCTTGTTATATCTCCAAAGTTTCAATAAATGATCATTATTTGATTGTATTACTAATGATGTAATTGCAATAATGGTTTATTAAATCGCCTCGTACACTATCACAAAACAATTATCAGAGAAATAAATTAACTAAACATTCAACAAACAATACGTGTTTAGCTCTAACGTAGCGTTATGTGACGTTGTATCCTTATATGAAGTAAGCCTTTTACCTGACGCTGTACATGTGGGTGACACCGACGACCACGATGACGTCGAGAGACACGTGAGTTTGATGTTATCTGACGTCACGTAACCAGGGACGCAATATATTTCGTAAGTCTCGTTGACGCTGTATGAGCCTTTATCCGGGCTGACGGTATAGGAATTGGTGTTCAACCGGGGTTTCGTACATGATGCTGTAAATGTGTGCAATTACAGTACAGATGAAACACGCGTTACACACATGGCATTGATATATCCCTACTATAAACCTTAACATTAAACTTCTAAAAAATAATTGTGGAAAGTGTTCTCATTTTCTACTTTATCGTGTACATATGGATGGTGGAATTATTTTTGAGCTACAAATAAACACAAAGACCCTCTTTGATGTCGCACATCCATGATCCTTCTTGCAGATTAACGGAGAAACGTTTGATCTTGGACAAAGTCCCTTCTAGTCAATGATATTACGTATATTACATAGATACACATACAACACGTCGCTTTTGAATGTTAAATTTCCATTAAGCGTGCTCTTAGTATACATGACGCATCAGTACATGTATCCATCAATTTAAACTCATTGTATTCTACTGCGTACCCAGCGAGCATTCCAATTAATTATTTATTCCCAAATAGCAGCAGTGATTCTCGACAACACAATAAGCTAATGTTTAGGGCCGGACTCCGTGTTGGTCGATGTCCTTCGTGGTAAAGAAATGTACCCCCTATCATGCTACATTCTATCCATAAGAATAACTAAATTATTACCCGAATTCTTGCATTTTAATTCCCATGTTAAAAGAATTGTGATATCGGTGGCGTTGCATATAGAGTTGGACCTCATGAGACAGTTCCCAGCGGCAGCTGTCTGATCTGGAGCTACACTGTTTATCCTGGTTAATTAATGCTAAGTAGGCCAAGAGTTAAGCCAAGATACTGTTTGTAGAAAACATGTATTGCTGTTCTACCGTCCCATGGAGTACTCACCATCGGTGTCACTCCAGACGTTCAGCCCGGATATTATGGCGAGAATGACCAGGTGTATGTACAAGTCCATGTTGACATCACGTGTTGTGGACAGCCTGTGGAATCTGGGGTAGTAAGATACCGAACAGTATAAATTATTCATATATACAGTTAAATACTGTAATTGGTGAGTGCTGAAGATAGCTATGTTTTAGAGTATTAGTGTTTCGGCAGTGTTGATATAAAACGCCTCAACACAGTTATTGTCATATTGGCGACGTCCAGCGCTTTTATTAAGTGGAAGACCGCGAACTATTGACTCAATAGAATCACCAGCGCACTACAGGTCAGCTGAAAGCTTTCTCAACATTATTGTTCTCACCACACCTAGGAGTCGAACTCACGATGTTAACGACTGAGACGATACCAGCCGACAGTTTTTAAATTGCTGTATAGACACTAAAATATCACACAACTCATATTTTATTCCGGTTTCGTTCGTTTTGTAGTCATACACGGTGCCTACATAGGTTTGTTACATTAACCAAACTTGTTTTAAATGAAAAAGATTATGACTTAACTGTGTAACAAAATATACAAGTTGCAGACTGCAGTCTGTGCCAATGAGAAAGAAAAATTGCAAAAGGGTGACGCCAAGTCACGTTAGTTGGCTAAACTGTTTGGGCATTGGCTTTCGTTGCCATAAGTATACCCCTGGATACATAGTATTTAGGGACCGTCTTGATGACTGCCTCTGTCAGTAGGTTGATCGTGGACGAGATTTGTTCGAGCTATTTCTCAGTTTCCGTTGGTCAGATTGGACTAAACTTTACAGGACTGGTAACAATCAAGCTTTGTTGCGCCCATTGATGGCACACCATGGACGGCTTAATTTTATCTGAGTTATCGCCCTTTGTTATATTGGTTACAGTAACTTTAGCCAAGTAGTATCTGGGCAAGGGTTTATTTATTATCTTCATTGTAATTTTTTATTTAGATTGTCACAAGCCTTGAACTTATCGTTCAAATAACTGAGATGTGATCAGTTAAGCAAACATTAACAATTCTCGTCTCTCGAGTTAACTAAAGTTCTATTAACAGCATATAAATTACACTCACGTAACACTCCAAGTGACAGAAGAAGATTCTGTAAGGCATCACAGACACCTACTTACACACTTTCATTTAGAACGAAAATATTCCACCACTTTCTTTGAAAATATGCTGAAAATCGCGGCACAGTGCACTGACAAGTAACAACCTTACCTACTTCACTGTTCCCTTGGAAGCCCGATCGCCTACATTTTTTTCAAGCAAAGATTCGTCCCTAAGTGAAACACCATCGGGCTAAATCACAACTCAAAGAAGAAAATGAAGTATCGGGGGACTACTTTTCCACGGATATACCCGTAAGATATAGGTAGGTCGCGAGAATATAAATAATGAATTAGACGGTTTTTGACTTAAGTGAGAAAATGTTGTTCATTTATTCATGCAAAATGTTGTGTACAGATAGTTTATGTCAGACAGTTCGGAATACTTGAAGGAAAGAGTCATCAAATAATCAGAAAGCTGTCAGAGTGTGACAGTCGTAAAGTGGCATTAAGTGGCCTATGATGGTGGTTGATGATGCTACCGTTTGTATTAAATGTGATTATCATATTTCGGATGGGTCGGTGGATAATTGTTTGAACGACTGATATTTGGAACTAGAATTGTGTTGTTGTAACGATGTTCGCCGCTAAATGAGACTTGTTTTCTCTTTAAAAATGCACCAAAACGATTCTTTGATTGCATGTTTACGCGAGTATTCACAATAAAATGATCATTGTCCGGATATGAATTCAAACCTGGTTCACGTAATCTAATTCCAACGGAAGACTAGACAGCTTCGGTGACTTGACCACATTATTGAGTCTCCAGAGATGAAATCTGGTGGAATTGAAGGTGCATCACAGCCAATGTATCCGTGGAATTCGCTTGATGTCCGCTGCACACAATGACATTAACGATATATATATATATATTATATTCTTTTTTTCTTAGAGAATAAGATAAACACAGAATTTAATACCCTTTTACAAAATTTATTATCGTGATTAAAAAGGGGATTGTAAGAAAGAACATGTAACGAGTGCGCCACAAACTTTGGGAGCAATAGATTATGTATTTCACTGTGAACGTGAATCTGATGTGAAAATTTATATTGTATTACTTTAAATTAAAATAGCACGTTTAGTATATATGTTTAGGTGCCGCCGACTTTGATGGTTATGTCAGACGATGATTATGCGATTATGCATGTTTTAGCGACACCGCTTATTTAAAATGCACTCGCCAATTACTTTACATTAATTGACCCTGTGTTTGCACTCTAATTTTATATGGAAAATCAACAAGCGAAGCACATCTATATAAGACTGCTCGTGCACAGATATTGGTTTTGAGGATGCGACAATATTCTCATCCTAGTGATATAGCGAGTGTTGATGTTACACTGTGAGCATCGTTCATTTAAACTAATTGATGCGCGTCCATTCTATTCAGAGGCAAGTTTTTGTTTTAAATAATGATATTGTTTCTTTGTACGTGGACATTTTTACCTATTACAGTTAGATAACTGACGAACGATCAGAGAGTTTTAAAGGGGGTTTCGGACAGTTTGTCTGTATCAAATACATATAACAATATCGTACTGCTTTGGGCTATTCGGGCATAATTTTTGTAAGAACCCATGTTTAAGTCCTAATAAATACGATAATGAACACTAACTGAGAGTGTATTTTTTTCAACTGTATAAAAAGCTCGATATTGGTCTCTGCTAAAAATAGATATTAATGTCAAAGCGGATAACCAGAATGACTTTATACGTCATCTCAAAAGTAAGTGGTCACGTGCTTTTCTAGGTTTTAAAATAGCTATCTCTGCAGCGTGACTCGGATAGGAAATATCTGTTTGCAATGACAAGTGATGATTTATGCTTGACTGTAAATACAGATCTAGGACATCAATGAACAGCAGTTTGAAGGACCTTTTCAGGTAACGATGACTTATTTGGTTATTTGAGAAAAGAAATGTCGGATACCACCTTTAATACAATAACTGTATTCCTCACATAAGGCTGAATTGAAAACAAAATAGAAACAGAATACAAGGTCTCATTGAATGATTTGTAAAATTGCATTTTTGTCTTTTGATAATGAATAAGAAACGTGTTTTGTACCTAAAAAGTATAGCTTTGATATCCGACGTGTGTCCGAAAATATGCGTGCTGATAATTAAACATCGTAGACAAGGATTCAAGAGTTTCATTACTGCACCAAGTTGGTTTAATGTTGACGATGTACTGACGTCAAATACTTTGAGTGCAACGCGATTTCATCAGGGATCATTCCATCGCCTTGACAAAACATTTGCAGGTGCGCGTTCAAAACGTCGCACAATTCCCGCGGAACGCGAGATATGAGCAGGATTACGAGAGCTGCGAGCTTCTGTGCTCTAGAGGTGGTAATGTTTTTAATATTATAAAGGTATATTCCTTTGTGTTGTGACTGTAATTGCTAGTATGAAGATCATCTCATGCAATGTAATGCTAAATGAAGCTGAAACATTGTACAGTTATAAAAATGCAAAATATCAGCATTCCTATGTCCAGTAATGGACTGTTCCATTTAGACCGAAACTAAAAATTTCAATAAAAATGTGCGGGTACACTATGCAAAAAATGCGGTGTACATTTTAAGGGGATGATAACCGTCTTAGCGACTTATGTTTCCCTTCGCAGAGGCCCTGTTAATCAGATAATGTATTGGTCTCTCTCGTCATAAACATGTATAATGTTTGGTTCTCAAAGAAACGACTCGCTTTTAAATTGTTTCAAAAGTTGTGACATTTAGTAAAGAGTAAAGAACACATTAATTTAGTGTCGTGTTAACTTCTATGTCACTGCATAGGTGCACAGTGTGCACAGCAGTCTTACTGGTGTCGAATGTATCTTTGAAGCTACAATCACTGACGCCTCATTCACCTTCAGCAACGTTCCTCATTAAGCACTGCAATGATGATGATCATCCCAGCCTATAGGCAGCCCTGCCACTGAAGGTCGATTTTGCTGATTACTAGCCTCGAATATCATTTTCACTTTCAGAAAGTAAACGTTAGATCCAGGTAAATATTTCACAATTTGCACCCTTTCCCAATGTGTCTTAATAAATGGAAAATTTTCAGTAAGCATAAGATATTTGTCTTGTTTTTTCTCCACTATCACCCCCACCGAAGTTCCGTTTATGTCATTGCCAAAGCAACCCAGAAGATAATCAGGCAAACATATTCTTTTTTATATAAAAATTCTCGATGCTGAAGAATATATTTACATGTATTATATTAGTTATAAGCTATATAGTAATATGCCTTTCTATGCTCTCATTTTTATGGACAATTAAGCACCAATGAAAAATGATATAATTTAGGTTTGCACTGGGCGAAACAATACTACCAAATGTGACTAAAACCTGTAGTCGATGTGCGGTTTGATCCGGGACCGTCCAATAATAAGTCAAACGTCTGAACTACGGCATCAAGGGCGCCAGGAGTATATTGTACCAGAATGCATAGCATGTCTTTTCAGAGTAGTGTAAAATGTTCGACTATGTTACTTCCTTATAATGGTACGCTATAATGTGTTCAAATTGGTCTCAAGTAATAATGTGTCAAACCAAACTGAGTATACGCGGATATATGTTGGGCATATACATGGAAGTGATTTAGCGTAACAATTCGAATATAGTGATTCACATCTCAACATGGTAATTCCATGCGCATGATGATCATACACATGTCAATGTCATTTAAATTTATGTCTTTTAAATTGCAATACTACGCCTTTACATAAAAACTATTAAAATGGCAATTTATGTTCTAACTTTTGTTTCATTAAGACAATATTATCTTTGTTCTTGGTTTGAATTGATAATTGTGTATCTTAAAATTGAATTCAGTACACATTCAATAAAATAGGACGGTGTTTGATTTGTGTCTGTTTATTATAATTAAAGTTGAACTCGGACGCATGTATTCAGCATGAAAAAATCCTGCTTATATAGAAATATAGATCTAAATGTCGAGGATCTAAATTCCTGCTTATATAGAAATATAGATCTAAATGTCGAGGATCTAAATTCCTGCTTATATAGAAATATAGATCTAAATGTCGAGGATCTAAATTCCTGTTTATATAGAAATATAGATCTAGATGTCGAGGACCTACAGTAATTTTCAATAAAGCGATGAACCAATGTTGCTGCTGTTGCTTCTGTTGCTGTTTCTGCTGCTGCTGCATATAATGATGATGAAAATGATAATGATGATGATGATGATGTGAGCAATAACGATGTTGATTTAATGATGGTGGTGGTCTCGATATGATAAAAAGCAAACACTTGACATCGTAAACCAATCCAAACAATAAACAATAAACAGATTTATAAACAAATGTATTACATCTAGATCAGAACAGTCGTAAAATGATGAATGTGAATTTTCGGAACTTGTATGCCGTCGGAATGCGCCATTAAGGCAAAAAAGACACCATTTTATAATGACGTCATAACTTATTAAAGAAAACTTCAGTGCTCGGACATTTTGTATTCAAGTAACTCGGTTGTTGTTTTTTTCATTACTTGCATTTGAGAAACCCATCCCAAATATAGCTCTGTAAAACCAGGTTAAGCACCTCAGTCGGCCAATATTGCCATCTGACCGTTCCAATGCGGTTAATGTCGGGTTTGTTCTTTTTCGTTAAATGACTCATCACAAATTTGCTCTTACTTTTCACATGGCTTGCATGTGAAATACCTTTGTCCTGTGCCTATTCCTTATGCTGCTCAAGAAGAAAAGGCGTTCCTGAAAAAAATGGCTTAAATCACAGTAGATTTTTATCTTGGAATATTTTTATGGTAATCTGCTTTTTTATGTTTATGACACTCACACAACAATCCATGTTACTTGTGATGCGTAAGTCTGTTCGAACAATTACTCTAAATCCCTTCCATGCATAAACATCAGTCAGTTAGTCTATTAATTATTAATTGTGTGATTTCAGATTATCCAAGTTATAAGGTCAGTGAGATTTGTAATGGCCCGTAGGGACGAATATCAACAGGATTGTTAAAACTCAAATAACAAGGTCGATAATAGTGAACAATTTGTCGTGTATTTGACAGACAGGCCTCTTAGTCAATGTCCCCATAAATTTGCGATGGCCATCCCCGGGTTTAAACAAGATACATGTAAGGAGTTGCAAGGACAACGGAACAGATTTCGCAACACATAAGTAAAAATCGTTACAAAATGTTACAAGAAAAGTCGTTGGTGCGAAGCATCAAAAGCGATGCAAAAACTGAAACAGGTAAACAGGTAAAAACAATACGGGAGCAATTAATAAAGACATATTTGAAAAGTGTTTATTTAAAGGTTTTGAATTTTAGTATAGTATAAAAATCTCTCAAACAAGTATGTATAACGTATAGGCCTATTCCCGAGACCATACAATGGTTTTAAACAATCTAAAAGCAAAACCTAACAACCAACACCATTAAATAGGTTTTGCAAGAGGTTACACATGAATAAAAATGTTGCGAAAATTATTATAATTAACAATAATACTAAAGTGTACAAGCAGAAATTGCACGTGTGCAGCAGCCTCACATTACATAAATAATTATTGTTCATATAGTATTTTTCTGGAACATAGTATTATGTATACAAAAACAATATTTAATATTTCCTAAATCTAACCTACTTCTCCCATTTAAAGTGAAATGGATAAAGACTAAGTAAAAGAAACAGTAAAAGACATAACGATCAAATATGTCCTCAATCCCGATGGAACTAACGTTGTAACAAAGCAATGCTATTACCTAAATATTTGCTACTGTGGGTTATCATTACACACTGAGCTGACATTAAGAATACAACTTAACAAAAGTTAAGTGAAAGGTAGCTTATAGTTCAAAAGAGGAAAGAAATACTACAAAAATAATTATTCTTTTTATCCAAGATGGATATTACTTTCTAGCAAATCAGGGTGTAAGGACGTAATAACTAGTCCGAACATATTTAGTTTTTGCTAAATTTTCGTATAATAAAAGTTTTGACAAGGAATAAATCTCATGTCAGGTCTAGGGTTTGAACCCAGAACGTTTCTATTATGCAAGTAAATTAAACATCTAAATCTTTAATAAGATCCTTTTGAAAACTTGTGACGGTGCTAGGGATTGAATTGAAGCCCTCCGATCCAGAGTCCAAAAACATAATCAAATGACCACAAACACTTCAGAAATGCTATAAAAGCATTCCTGCACGCTGCTATTTTTAGATTTGCAGAGACATTTACAGAAATCGTTAACGTATTTTTAAATGTTGCATCAATATTGCATCTTAAGTCAGATTTTACCATGCATACTCAGTAGACCGTTCAAAACATCATTTAGTGTCGTGCAACCTATTAATGTCCGCAAAGCAGACTTTTCCCCATGTGCAAATTTCAGTGAGCATTCCATATATAGGCATCGCGCTCCAGCGCATCGCCAACGAAACAAATTATCGCTTTAAGGTTGTACCCGAAAATTTTGACAACTTTTCTTTCTCTCATTTAACCGAATACATTATTGATACCTGAATAAATCCCGAAAAATGCTGTTTACTGGTGCCCTACAACCATGTAAAAGGTAGAGCACTTGTTATTTTAAATAGTTTTTTCCTATTCGAGCCACGCAGCATAGTCAGCTGTATTAAACTAATGGATCTACGTAAACACAAACTATTGAGATCATCTTAATTTTTCAATTAATCTGCTCTGACGTCGGTATCTTTTTTTAGCTATAAATCAAGTGTATGTTTATGCAGAAACTATGCACAAATTCGACCGAACATTATATTTTAAAATACTTTAGTGATGTTTTCAAATGTTAAACTTTGTGCTATATTGTATATTCGTGTTATGCTATATATGCTTCCACAACCGAAACCTAGCTACCTACCTCCCTCCCTACCTACCTACCTGCCGAACTACCTACCTAGCTACCTACCTACTTAGCTACCTACCTACCTCACCTACTTACCTACCTACCTACCTGCCTACCTGATATGATTGCTTTTCGTGTAAAGAATATGCACAAACTGGACAGATTTCTTTTAATGTTGGTTATTTTATTCTGTATGAAAACTGTATTTTATACATTTCTCCTAATGTGAGATCATATGTGAAAACGTGCATTTCTGGTCACCACGATTATTGTCATCTTTTAAACGTTTGACGTAATGGCGGTCGGGTATTGGCATCATTACCAATGCGTTTTCAAACTACTGAAGATGTGTATACGAAATCAATGCAGTGAAGCATAGATCAAACATCTGTCTTTTATATACAAGCATCTGTCTTCCATATACAAGCATCTGTCTTCCATATACAAGCATCTGTCTTCCATATACAAGCATCTGTCTTCCATATACAAGCATCTGTCTTCCATATACAAGCATCTGTCAGTTATCATACATGGGATAACTACAATCACAGGATAAGAAACATTACATAAGGACATCTGACACACCAGTCACAACCATAGGTGGCAGGTGTTTTATCCTGTTGCAGGGCCTTTCAACTCTTTAAACATCACCGAATTCGCTTTCTGACTTATTTTAACTGTCTAATAAAAAAAGAAACACTTAAAGCAAGTTGATAATTTGTCCATATATTCTTATAAAGTAGAACAGAATATTTTACATGTCATATGGTCTGAAAGAACTCGGTAAAAGGCAACAACAGAAAGCCTCCTAGTTCAGGGATTAGGGATTAGCCGGCATTTTGCCGATACTGCGCAGCGACATTTCTATCATTATAGCACAGTGGCACTTATGAGGTGCCCAGGGACTGAACTAGCTCTCCATTAAATAAACAGCAAATTAAACAAACCAAATAATAAGATACTCCGGAATTATGTTTGATTTCTAATCCTAATTCCACTAAAATCTGAAGCATTCTGTTGAATAAGAACACTGAATTTAATACTGTGGAAAAGCCTAGTTTTATTTAATATCTTCTGGAATACAATCAAAAACGTCTAAACAACTAAAACAATCACAAATACACCATGCATACGTTTCAGTGTGGGCGTAGCCACTTTTCAGTTGGTCTAACCTAGTCCTTGTGCCGATGGATCATTTCAACCAATAAATAACAATTTCGTATTATTCGTATTGATTAACTGAATGGATATCATGTATTAACTATTTTTTTCAAGGCCAACATAGTTTTTAAACGACTGGATGACGTCCGTCTGCCCACACTTTTATCATGTTGTAATGTCAACCAATCAAAACGTATCTGTTCCGTGTTGGCACCGTTGCATCGACAAATCAGTTCGCTTCATTACCTATCAGCTCTGTCTTTTCGCCTTGGTTTGATTTAATCGTATTGGTCCAGCATTCATAAAAAACTGTTTCTGCAAGCTTGATTTATAAAGCAAATGTAACAGACAATATACAGAATTTGAAACTTACCACAACTATGTGTTGTAAACACGTACTTTAATGTTATAATGTATGCGACATTTTCAGAAAATTCCCCATCCAGTTGTGAATTCATGGATATTTTTTTCTTCTAAAATTGATATTTATGGTGTGTTCTTGTTAGAAATAAGAAAACTCCTAATATTATGTTATTTCCTCTTTAGGGGAAGTACTTTGCTATTGAGTATCATTTGGAAACAAATAATAGCTTAAGACAAACCAGTCAAACATGTTACTTGATTGGTTTGACTAAAACTACCCCAAATATGTAATATGTTAGTAATTGTTTACAAACCCAACATGTTTTAGGGTATTTTTCCAATTTTTCTGCTAATTATATATATATATATATATATAATTTCACTGCATGGTTTCGATTTTTTTTAACACTTTGAATCTCTCGCGTAATAAATTTATAATCAAATTAAGCTCTAATGTTTCGATTAAAATTCGTTTACAAAAATTAAACAACAAAAACAACAAAAACAACCAAACATGTTTTATTATACATCTGGTAAAATGATGCATTATTTTTTACCAAAGTGAAGAAGTAGGAAGAAAAAACGTAGATCATGCGTGCCCATACCGGGATTCGAACCCTCAACCCCCAGTTTTGAAGCATTTATTCCTAATTTTGATACTCGTGAATTGGAGGTGCAGAGTTACAGTTGCTCTACCTTAAGTACTACGATTCATAAAGTGAAATAGGCAATTAACAGCAAACAGTACCAGGTTTCTAACAGACGGGTGTACAGGATATATTAGTTCGAAATAAACATAACATACACATAATGTCATCTAAGCGACATTTACAGGCGCTTATGCGTGTACAGTTGGCGTTAAACCCTTAACGCATAATGAATTTTAAATGATAAAACAATTGTCTCGCTTAGATGTTTGCACTTGAAATCTCTAAAAGCAACTCGCAACGAACTTAGTAACTGTTTAAGTTAAACGTTCATCGTTTTCATATATCAATTATTTATTTTTTAATTAACATACGTTTGTTTCCGACTTTGGCAACCACTTTGTTTAAGGCTAAGAAAAAATATAAACAAGTAAGTCGATCTTATCAAATACATGGTCGTTCAATGGCGTGTCGAGTAGGATTTTGGTCCAGTCATTCATCTGGGGGATGAATAATTAAATAGGGGGAGAAAACTTTGTATCACAAGGATTTGATACAGTGTGGAATGGGTTGCTGCTCTCTGGGATATACTGAAGATAAATAGTGGCGATCAAGGCAAATAAAAATAGATTCTCCTAAGAAATAACATGATCGAAAAAGCAAAACATGAAAAGAATTCAGTGACGTACCTTCGACGAGCCTGAGAACATTTGATTGATTATAAAGACATATAAACATGTATTATGATATGGCTATCAGTTCTGACGAAGACAACGGACAAATGTATGTTTGTTACATATTGTTGTATAGTGTAGCTTAATGTGTAAATACGTTAAATGATATTTTTTCAAAGAAAGTGAAAATAATTAATTGTCATTATTTTATATTCTTTTATGTCAGAAAATAATATCTACGACTAAGTATCGTAGATAATCAATAAGAAGGGTATAAATAAGACGATATTTTAAAGAAAATGGCGGTATACAGAGCATGTCCTTTTATTCATTTTGCAAGAATAGATTAAACATAATCAATACTCAAAATATCACATGGCAATGTTTGAAGCCAGTTCCGCATATACAAGTTCAATTTAAAAGTTGGCTTTCGTTGGCAGTATTATCAGCAGAACGGTTCCATATGGTTTCGTCCAATTCATCCATTGTTTGAACGTGCCATCCATCCAAGAGCCGCTCAATAACTGCACGCCATTGTCATCTGATGACAAACCAAACTCCACTGCTAATTCCGTCATAATACATCAACTGCCATTCAAACCCTAGAAGTTCTGATTACTGTTAAACGTGTATGAAATGTCCAAACAAATTAATATTTTTTTAATCCGTACAAACGTTTAAGGACGTAAATATCCGAGAAGTTCCGAAGTTGACAGTAATGATCGACAGAAAGCTGCTTTCCGGTTTCCCGCTTTCGAGGCTTACGCACTTAATTGGAGAATACACCTAATGAAAACCATTGTGATATGACGTTTTTGCGGGGATTGTTCATAAAACTGTTATCATTGTGAGTCTCATTTGAGATATCGATTAGATGCGAAATCTAGTATCCAAGGTGGATATGACATCCAGGTGGTCAACTGACACAAACACACTTTAGCGCCATTGTAGTTTATTTGTACTACCCTCTGACCCTCGGTTATTCTAACCTGGAATATAGCGGTCGGCCATACCTAAAGTTTGTTTGAGTAAAAGTTGGTTTATGAGCAAAACTATTGCGAGACGTTGATTGTTGTGGTGTTAATGTCTGACTAGAAGACCACCAGCAACATAGCTACACCAACTACAGATCATTTTCATTTTTCGCAAGAACATCAACAACACCAAAAACAACACACAAACAAACAAAAGAAACTAACGTTTGTTTTCTAAAAATGAAATAGTTGTCCCAAACCACTTCCTGGCCTTTAAAAGATCATTCTTTCATTACAAGCACATAATGAATCGTGTGCGGAGAGCCATAAGTGATCCCCTGACAGATTGTTTTGCCTGGAAATAATTTCTTATATATGCACCGCGACTGAACTTACACTGGTTATCGTTCTTTTTCTCACAAAAATTAAATGCTACCCGATCGGTATCGAAACAGCAACAGGACAAATTTATTTAATAAACTCCTTTTACTGCCATTTGACATTTGACAAATTGGTGACATTTCAGAACCATTGCAGCATTAACGGCTTTGTAAGATTTATTGGCTTGTATGGTCCAATATCAGCTCTTTGAGTTTGCATAAGTTAATGGATATCATTGACATTACAGACACGCTTTTCCCATCAACCATATCTCTCTAAAACAATAGTCCGGCACCTTTTCAAAGTTGGGCATGCCACATCTCTGTCCATATGAGTACTCTCTCCGTAACGATCACAGTCCAAATTGGACACACCGTAGCGCATTAGTCAATTACAGCCAGTAATGAACGATTTGAGGATATTTTCTAGCTGACATGCAGTACGTCGGCAGTTATAACAAGAGTTTTGTTTTAGGTATTCCTCTACGAATTTACAATATACCTGCATTATGCCATAACGAAAGATCCGACTCGTGTGTGATTAATAACAATTAGGAAGGGCACGTGGGAAGTTGTCTACTTGACCAGATTCGAACATGTTGACAGACAGGGAGTTATAGGCCTCTGTTACAACCCAATCATTTTACTAAATAGGAAAAATATTTAATCAATCACTCGTATAGCTACGAATTTCAACGCTTCATTCAATTTAGTGTCAATTTTCCTCCCTAGTTTCAAATTATTAATAACCCCATGTTTATTATATCCGACAGCGACGCCACAAGCTGTATTTCATAGTATTGCGTTCCTATGAAAGCTATCTATCGAGGATTGATGCAATATTTATTTAGCAGACCTTTATCAGTTTTCGGCAATGGGGCTTACGTGGCTGCAAGTGTTTTATATATAATATTATTGACAATTTTGACTTTCAAAACGGATCGTGCTACATATACATGTACTAGTAAAATCATTTGCAGAGATTTCGCAGTCCTTTGTAAACACAGTAACTAAAACACTAATGCGCGAAGCTTTATAAACATTTAAGCGTGCGAATATCTGCCACCAGTTGAAACATGCTTCCAACATAATACGTGGTATTTTCGCCTGTATTCGCAAACCCAGTTCGTAACTTATTCGCAGGTTGACCAAAATTCGCACACATACGTGCATAATTGCGGACATTCGCACATGTTTAATAACTGCTTTACAGTTGTAAGTCTCGGAAAGAACCAAAACGTCTATTAAGAAAGTGTGTTTTTTTTTTGTTTGTTTTGTGTGTGTCTGTGTGTGTGTGTTTTTTGTTGTTGTTTTTTTTTTGGTGTTTTTTTTTTTTTTTTTTTTTTTTTTTTTTTTGGGGTGGGGGTGGGGGGGGGGGTGTAACTGATTTCCATAAGAATAATTCAACAATAATTAACAGTGATCATTGATTGTTTAGTAACATTTAGTAGACCATATATAGGACTGTCGTGTTTGCACGCATTTAGCTATGGCTCATGACTAACTCATACAGGTAGCATGCGTGATGTTATGGCAATATGAACATTTATGCACGTGTAAATGTATTTCTAAGATTATTGTATTCATATTAATCACATATTTTGTCTTTCTGAACTAAATGGGTTTTTAAGGAAAGTATGAAATTTGGTTGTCGTAAACATATCGTAGGCCTTATACAAAATCTCGTTAACCAATACATTTGCCAATTATTTTACGTATACTGAGTTGCTACGAGAATTAGGATCCTTTTACAATATTAAAATACAATGTTGAGACTTTTAACTTGATTGTCTGTTGTCATTTGATGTTTAAAACGCTTGATAAGACTAAATGATAAAGAGCATCTTTATTATTAATTAGTTCTCTTCATGAATATTGCAGTATAGACACTTACGGGATTCATATTATATTCGGTAGTCGATAAACATGCATTTAGAAGCTCAGTACACAGGCATATTGCATTTCTTTTGTTTTTATGCGTTTACTTAGAAAACAGGACATGGTAGCCCAATCGGTAGAGCGTCGGCTCCAGGTACGGGAGGCCCCGGATTCGACCCCGGGCCGCGACATACCAAAGTCGTTAAAATTGTAGTAGTATAGCTCCCTTGCTAATGCTGAAGCGTAGTTCCACGACTAGTTTGCCCGGTGACAGGATAATGTGACTGGGTGTGATATCATGCCAGGTATTCGCGGCATGCTATAGACAGTGAAGGCAGCATTTTATCTACTTCAAGTGGACGCCGTCTCCAGCTAACTGAAATACTGTTGGTGGGAAGATAAACCCAGTAAACAAACTATTTATAAACATTTAGGACTCAATGTACGAAATTATATACACTAAATATTGATATAGCTTTTACTTTCAGCAAGCTAACCTCCTGAAGACATCATGTTCACTGTTATTGAATTGAACAACATGTATATTGGGTTATTATTATGGCTGATGAAGATTGATATATTTTGCCGGGAGTGGGGTGTAAGACTGAAAACGATAGCAGAAACAAACGTTATTACTTGATGATTCTTAAATCAGACTTCGTCTTATATATAATTCACTTTAACATAATAACCTGAAAAAAGTTATAAAATACTTGCTGTCTTAAAACTTTCATGGTTTGTTTCGAAAACTAAAGTTCTGCCATAACACTTTTTTGAACACAGACCGCTTGACTTAAAGATGCTATCCGACAATTTGTTTACATCTTTTACATGTAATAACATCTTACCTTGTCCTGCATAAACATAATACTTAAGTTATAACGGCTATTTATAGCATTTCCACAATTGTCAGACATTACAAATCGAAAGTATATCGCTAGAAATGTCCAATATTTCAAAATCTATAAAAAAAAAAGCACGGTAAGGATTTCGGTTAAAAATATATATCGAAGTCAGAGCTGATTATCCAGATGTTCATGTAAGGCGATCTCCAAATAAACTGGTCACGTGGTTTTCTTAGTTAAAATAAGCTAACTGTGCGGGTAGCTCCGATATAAAATTCGTGTTTGTAATGACAAGTGGGGTGATATGCTTTTCTTTCCTTGAGGATGCAGATCATTAACAGTATTGTGAGTTTTGGTGAAACCGAAGTAACTCGGAAATAACATTTTACACCTTACTTTGTGTTATTCCCAAATTATAAATAAATATAAAACAGCATATACTACTTACCATTCTGACTATTCTGGTACCACTCACATGGAAATGTTGCTTTGATGTTTTGGTAATTAACTTGTGTAATTGTGCGCCAACTAAAGATACAATTTCTAATTATTTGTATTATCATCCAGCTTATAAATAGTGTCTTTACCTGTGAGGGGTTTCTTTCTAATCTTGATACACTTATTAATCCGTACGTTCTGTCGTTGTTATTTTGTTTTTTAAAAGTCGCCGTAGATGGAGCAAAATCCTTCCCGCCAGACTGCACAGTCCAACTTTTAACATCAACAGTGCCAATGTGAATTAACACTCTCGCAGAACTTCACCATTTGAACTTCACCATAGTTGTAACATCTTTCTTCCTCCAGCTAAACATGTGCTATTGTGCCATACACATACTCTAAAATTTAAAGTACTTCCAATAACATAAACGACGATAGACCGAATTCAACAATAGCGGACATGCAGCTAATCACATTTCAAGAGTTAATCCGATTAAAAAAAAGCCCGTTTTGCTGTTGACTTAGTCATAACAGTTGGAAGTCTATCGATAGTTGTTCACCTACTGCAAAGTTCGCCTGCGTGTGTCAGCAATAAGGAAAACAATCTATTGATAATATCTAAAATGCAATAACCAGTGAGAGCTTCAGCACTGTCTCTGATAGGTAGACAAGTTACTGTCTCGGACAGGTAGACAAGTCACACAAGTTACTGTCTCGGACAGGTAGACAAGTCACACAAGTTACTGTCTCGGACAGGTAGACAAGTCTCTGTCTCGGACAGGTAGACAAGTTACTGTCTCGGACAGGTAGACAAGACACTGTCTCCGACAGGTAGACAAGTCACACAAGTCACTGTCTCGGACAGGTAGACATGTTACTGTCTCGGACAGGTAGACAAGACACTGTCTCCGACAGGTAGACAAGTCACACAAGTCACTGTCTCGGACAGGTAGGCAAGTCACTGTCTCGGACAGTCGGTCAAGTCACTGAAAATCGGAACTATTTTTATTGAAATGTTAAACCAAAAAATAAACAAATCAAAACTCTAATGACAGAGAAAATAGTAATTAAAGCTCTGCCGTGCATTACCACTGTGATGTATAATTTAGTACCGTTCGTATACACGATCGGAGCGTTTGGCTCTAAATGGTGAAGGGTGTTAAACGAGGCTCTGCCTCAAGCAGTCGGTTGATTAATAATGTAATACCAGAATCAATGTTGACCATACTTTGCGTTGAGCCATATGTACTGATTCCAGCACTCTTCCTAGTGGTTTAGTTAGGTGTGGATAAAGGTGAAGGACAGTTTATTTGTATCTTTCCGGTAATCTTGGTATTTGTTGGTTTGATATGAAACATTAACCATGTTGGATAGTTCTTGACAGTTTCTTTGTTTCTCGTTTCTATTTACTTAATAAATGCAAAATATACTGACGTATGTCCTTAAAAGTGTTAATATACACATGTAAATATTGACGCTATATTAAATAAAAGTATCTTTTATGTAATAATGAAATACTTTATCCCTGTTATTAAATCAGTGCCAATTATACGGAAGTTTACGTTATCCCAACAACAGTTTGTCAGCAACATGTGATGAAGTTAAAGAACAAACGATAATACTACAAAACTCCGACAGAAGTGGAGAAAGACGGTAAACCCTCAAGGCTCTGGTTACAATGGACAATATTAAAAGTATGCAACGCAAGATTCAGAACTTTAAAATCATAATTCGCGCAGTTATGCGGCCACAGAATACACCATTTATTAGTTATTGTATTAGATATTGCCAACAATTGACTATGAATTATTACTTAAAGTGATATTGCAATACATTGACAAAGACGGGGGCAAGTAAAGCATGCAATGGAGTTGTGGCAGCCATTGTGTAATTTATTACTTATGTATAAAAGTCTTGAGTTCTTAGTTCACGATTTGGATTTTCCGAACGCCTTTAAAGGCATCTCGAAAGGAATGTGGTATCCCACTGAGCCAGGCCCCCACATGCTATGACCAGACCTGCTAATTGCTGGTCATCACTGCAGGGAGTCTTTAGCCAACATAGTACTAGACTGTCACAGTAATACCTCTGATGGGTTAATGCAAAACTAAATTACCTGCTAAGATGGATGTGAGACAGTAGGCTAGTTTTACATAAAGCCATAAACATTAATGTTAGTGATAATGTGCATTGTTTACTCTATGATCCCTTACATATTTTTATTGCATTAATTACTAGGTGTCAATTTTGTAACTGCATGATTATGTATTTATTTCATAGTTAAATATTTGATTTTGAAAATACATGAGAGATACAAGTTTTAGTATTCAAAATGACTTAAAATGAGTCTGGAGGACATTATTTTGACAATGAATGTTTTTTTAATTGCTTTTGTTTCGGTACATTTTACAAATCAAAATAAAACAAAAATTAAAATATATATGAGAACTAAAAGAATGAAAGAAAGAAATAACAAAATGTATAAGAAATAACAAAATCAACCAACAAAGTAAGAAAGAAAACAAATAAAGATTTATATTTATATTTATATATTATATATAAAAGAACTGATAGAATAATTTCTGGTATTAAGGATTGCGTGATTGGTATATTCACAACTATTTCCTTTACAAACTGTGAATGACTATGTTCAACCCCCAAATATAGCCTACATACACTTGGATCATAAACTGTGGCAGCCTGGCATATCAGAAAACAGATGCCCACACATGCTGGGTGGGTGAATAAATGGGGGCGGGGGGGGGGGTCACTTATATAAGGGTTTTGAGATGCAGGGTGGCGGTTAGTGATCAATAAGACAGCGACTCGAACTGGTAATTCAATTTAAGTTTCGCAACAACACAATCGTTGCCATAAGAGAGACATCCAACTATTTTTACAGGAAGAACCATACAAATTTCTGGGTAAAACCATCGGTACAACGCAGGTTAGCTAAAAGGCCTTTAGACATAATCCCCTTTGCATATACCGGGGCTCATACCCACGCAGTGACCGGCTCAGATGTCAGTGGAGTTTCAATTCGGCGACTCTAACACTTTCCATCGACGTCCCAAATTTTCTATATGTTTGTGGCCAAGAATTTTCAAACTCTTAATGGCTAGTTCTAAAATAGCTCACTTTGTAGATATGCAAAAATAGGATTCACTCCACTGAAATCATGGTTGTGGTATTACAAGATACATCTACTTACACACACATCTATAACAAGTTGCTGTTATAACCAGACGTTGTGTGCGTTTTTTGAAATGTTATTTCTCGCTCGTAGTGTCGAATACCATCTAAGTTTGCCTATGTCAAATACATGTTACAATACCTTACTTCAATATTGGGGAATCTGGGCATATTTTATGAATTTACTCTTACTTTAATCTAAGTAAAGACGATTTTGGACAGACTGTATTGTTAGACAGTACTCAATGTGAAAACACACACTCTAAATGTTCATTCTTTCAAACTGCATAAAAAGCGCGATAGCGGTCTTTGCTGAAAATAGCTATCGACGTCAGAGCGGATAACCCGAAACAGTATATAAAGTGTAATCGCAAAAATAAATGGTAACGTGTTTTAGGATAAAAATAGCTATCTCTGCAGCGTGGCTCAGATAGAAAACATTTGCTTGCAGGGACGAATGGAGATTTATGTTTCACTGTTCATAGAGCTTTAGGGCATCGACAAACAGTATTGTGCAGGACATTTCAGGTAACAATGACTTATTTGGTTATTTCAGAAAAATGTTTAGTTTTAACTTATTGGATACCAGATTTAAAAATTACGTAACTTATTGGATACCAGATTTAAAAATTACGTCAAATGACCTCTGGGGGTTTAGGAATATATTTCATGACCCCACCCCGGGAACTTAAAAACGTTTTCAAATGATCCCGCCACTTTTTGTGTTCTTTTCGTCAGGAAAATGTTCATACTTTCCGGTCATGATATACAAAAATGCGTGAGATTCTCAGAACGTTTTAAGTGTGTCCAACCCGAGAATACAAAAACGTTTTCAAACTCCCAGCTGGATGATTTAAAAGAAAAAAAAAACCCACACATTCTAATGTTCCCAGGATGTGAAAGGAGGGCGGTGGCGGGCGGGGGTTGGGGAGTGTGTGTGTGGGGTGGGGGTGGGGGGCGCGTTAGGCGTGGCAATTGTCACTTAAAATTGTTCATTTTACCTTCCAACCAGTTACGAATGTACTTTTTATTTACGTAAACAGCAAAGCTATACCACTACTGTTTTTACGACTTTGGTATGTCGAGGTCCGAATTTTAACTGGAAATACTACTTTGAACATTGGATGATTTTGTACGACTCTCTTTCGTTACACATCATATAATGCAAACACGCGGAACGATGTCTGGTCGCTCTAGGAACAGTTGAACTCTGCTAGGTCGACATATTTTCCAAGAGCGAATGAACATGTATGAGTCCTGCTTTATAAGACGAGTTAACTATTATGCAGATTGGTCGCCTAGTTTAATCTAATTCTCGATTTTTTTCAAGCGTTTCTTCTTGAAGTGTAAACATGAATAACATTGTCCAAGTTGTGTAGACATGTTTGAAAATTCACATGCATCTCTTGCAGTACTCATGGAACCCGGTTGACATATGTTCACACATTGAAAATTTGTTATATTGTTATTATTTTACCAATGAAAATATGTTATTTAAAAAAATATATATCAAACGATGCCTGCAATTATTAATAGAATATCAATATCGTTTATTTCAAACAAACACCAAACATGTGCAAATGAACCTAAACCGAATACAGGCTATTCATGAATATAAACACACTCTTCTTTAGCCAGTGTCTGTTGCAATTAACCTACACACAGCGACAAGACAAACAGATGAACTTGTCACAAATCAATGCATTACCCAGTCGCCATTCGGAAACCCTTTGTTTTATTCCGGAAACTCACTGTTGTGCCTTTTACCCTGGAGAAGGGTGCCTTTTATGAAAACGCTCATGTGAAATGAGACAATAATACAGCAGGCAATAACAGCGTTTACTTATCAAAAATATGTCGATATATAGCAGACAACAACAGGATTTCGCAGATGTTTGGCGAGTTCTTTTTTCCAGGACAAGGATCGAGTACTGGATTACATGTAAATGAACTTCCCGACACGCATATGTAAAGAGTGTGTTTGGTTGATTTTGTTTGTCATTTGTGTGTATGTTTTTGTGTGTTGTTATTTGGGTTACAGTCCACGGATATATCGGTTATATTTTCCTTAAATTTTGCCATGGCACCTTTAGTCATGACTGATTTGTAAAATTATAAATGTTGATTTGTGCGAAGTGATTTACAAAAACGGCTCTTCTCTGTATGTTGTCCCAGCATCAATCATTTCCAGAGCTGATAAGCATTTCCTCCAAGTCTCCGGGTAGGGTATTTAAGCGTTGGTGACGGTTTCGAAAGACAGACCAATATACTGGTAGACTGATACTTATGATAATAATACTCATAATCGAGATAATAATAATAATAATAATAATATATAATAATAATAATAATAATAATAATAATAATAATAATAATAATAATAATAATAAAATAATAATAATAATGAGACGAAGAAGAAGAAGATGATGATGATGAAAAAGAAGAAAACCAGATGGCACGTTTAAACACCTTTCAATAAATGACGTCATTTCACGCAAAGTTGAATGCGTAAATTTCGCGTTAAAATGACGTCACTCTTATTTGAAATGCAAAGCTTAAACTTAAGAGAGCGGAAATGACAATAACGCATAAGTAGTGGCCTTCTTTGCATGGGTATGTATAAACTACCCTTATTTCTTGCTTATAATTAGTATATTAATATATTTCTGTTTCAGACATTACTGAAACACTTAAATCTAATTGTATAGATTACAATTTGTGAAAAATGTTAAGGGTAATTTGTACTTTACAGTAGAGGATTTCCGTTGCTTTTTTTAAATTTAATCATTAGACAACAATAAAGAGTCTTCTATATACACACCAAACTCATTTAACATTGAATGATAATGAATAAATTTAAGATATTTAATAATTTCGTGTTTGTTTTAAAAATAATTAGGCAAATATGTATTAACATAAACCTCTACATTGAGCGCAAAAAATGTAATGCGCAATGTTCGAGTTTAAGCTCTGTTTAAATCATGTTGATTTTAGTATCAATGAAAATGGTGTATTATGAAGACATCAATAATTATAGTGAAATACACAAGGCTGTTTCAAAAATTCGTACATACAGTCATATGTGTGTAAAAATGTGTTACGTGGAATGTTGCTGGTTAGGTATTATGAAATATAAATTCTAATAAAAAGGGTGTGCGAGCTGTTTTAGATTTGCGTTAAAACGAAGGCCGAGAAAAAATGTCACACTTTTATAAACAAACACAATATTCATTACATGGTTGTCGGTTTTTAAGGATATGTGTGTGTGTGTGTGTGTGTGCGTGCGTGCGTGCGTGCGTGCGTGTGTGTGTGTGTGTGTATAGGTTTTGTTAAAACGGGATTGATTTTCCTTGGTCTTTAATGTGCAATCTTTATTTTTTTTTACTCATGAAATTCGGTTTTTAATAGTCATGGAATTTGATTTTATTTGCTATTTATTGAACTAGCATAATAATAAAGAAATTATGATAAAGATAGTAGTTTTTTTAAACTTGTCATATGGACGTAAATGCGGTTAAAAACAAACACACTCACACTAGATGCTAAGGTAGATGAATGACACCGCATTTTATATTTAAGAAGCAGCCACCATTTTTCCTAACGTGCATGTAAAAAACAAGTTCTTGTGTAAATTCAAGCTTTTCAAATTTACTGTATTTTAAAACTATTTACTGCCCTATCATGTTGGAACGATCAGTTATAATAGGACAGTTTGGACTTGTCACGTTGTTACCTGTAAGTTGAATAAAGACATGATTGTGAGCATACTTTGCAATCGCAACCATCAAAGTAACACCAAGTGGTGGTGGTGGTAGTAGAAGTAGTATCAGTTTTGGTTGTAGTAGTAGTAGAAGCTGTTGTGAAGGTAGCAGTAGTAGCGATTGTAGTAGTAGTAGAAACGGTTGTGGTGGTAGTAGTAGTAGCGGTTGTTGCAGTAGTAGTGGCAGTAGCGGTTGTGGTAGTAGTAGTAGTAGTAGTAGTAGTAGTAGTAGTAGTAGTAGTAGTAGTAGTAGAAGCATCAGTATCGGTTTAAAAGTAGTAGAAAATGGCAAGAATGGACTTTAGCGGGCGCTTTTCCGTCATATTGTTTACTTTTTCTTACATGCGCATTTGACGAGTAGCAGGTGCACAATTGTTGCTAAGGATGTGTTTACACTCGCTAGATCTATTTTATCGCTCGATTCACTTGATCTTGTTTTAAATTTGCGGGGTGTGGGGCAGCATCGCTACTTACTTAATTATAGCACAAAGTCATCCAGAATACCATCGAGAGATTACAGACCGACTCTAGGCTTCTTTCGTTCTAATTTCCTTCGTCCAATCAAAGCCGCCATGTATGTTTTAGCCAATCGAGCACTTGCAATCTTTCGAACAACGGAATTCCTTTCGCTATAAAACATTAAATCAAGTATATCTTTGTTTTCTTCTTAAAACCCATTAGTACCTAATACCATGGTATTAACCCAACTTTTCACGAGGAATCCGTTTTCGGCTTTATTTTTTGCTTGTATGGCCTTAAAACGAAAAAGAATTTTTTGCACGCACTGTTGTATACAACGAAGTAGCACGTGCAATTTACCGTACTTTTAGCGCCCGCTATTGTGCTGTAGTCCCACAAACATTTTCTGTTGCAGGCTAGTAACATCACTGTACCCACCAATGAGGGACGCCGCTCGATCATCCGGGCGTGAACCAGTCCTGCCCAGGTTCGAGCAGACAGGCTGCTTCTCTCAGGGCCGATACTACTTCTGTCAGCTAATAGACCAGGTCGGACTCGGCAAGCGTCGAACGTACGACCTTGAAAAGGCCGAAAGGTCGGTCAAGATTAACAGAAAGCCGGATACCCCTGGACGTCGTCGGTTCTTCCGGCTGCCCAGTCTAGGTCGCAATCGTAACAAATTGTCCACCGACGAACGGTACTTGCAGGCACTCTATTATGACGGGCTTCTTGTGGATAAATTTACAATTGACGAAGCGTCCAATCCTAAATCACCTATTGTATTGGTCGAAAACGACCGGCCTGTACTAGCGATGTGTTACGGTTTCAAAAATTATGAACTACGGGGCAAGAAATTTCGTCGCAGGTCAGGGACAAATCAGCACACGCTTCCGAGCAATTACAGGTCCACTGCAAACATCAGACAGGCGCTTGACAGGGTTCTCCAACACGATGGTGATGTAACAGATGAACCGGAAGTTGACGGAATTCCAGCCTCGCTTTGGTTTAAGGTACTCGAGCCTGCCATGGATATACTATTATCGCTGACAAGGGAGCGCAGTAACAGGCTTAATGTTACACGTCTGAGGTATGTCCAAACAGATTAGAACTTTAGCGGTCGTGTTCCTCTGGTATGCAACTGTCAAAAATTCAACACTACCTGTCCACATTGTCAGTTCGCATATTCCGCTTAAGATCCCATCAACCCTAATTCTTACCTTAGTGACAGTTCATACCTAACCATAATAATACTTATGAGTCGAATTATATTAAAATATTAAATGGTAGCCAAATGTTAATATTTTAAAAACAACAAAGAGAAACATCACAAGCATTATCACTAAAATGTAGGCCTACTTTACCAGTCTTAATACATACATAGTTCAATTAACTACAGAAATGGGAGACCAATTGTAAATTCTAGCTTTACAATTTTAACAGAGGCGCGAGTCAGATTCCTCGAGATTTCCAGTCTGTGGTTGGCGACTTTCAGACGACCTTGTTTCCGCAGGGGCCATTTATTAACCACGCCGGCCACCGAGGTGGACGGTTCGCCATGCTTCACAACAGGCTGATGGAGTTAGGCGGGAGAAGCAGACGGCATAGGAATGCCAGACTGGCCGACCTTTTACTTCCGGTAAGGGGTCATTTGGCCTTACGCAGTTTGAAAGTGGCACATGCATGAAGGTTTAACATAAAGCATTAAGTAACAAATGTAATCGATTTTAAATGACGATGTACGCTTCTTTTACTTTAAAAACAAAGAAGCCATTAGCTTGTCCAGAGGATATTGCCGTCATAAGCCGACAACGCATACATGTATTCTACAATATCAATTTCTTTGTTGACTGTTTATCGGCCTGTCGCAGTCACTCTCTTTTACAAACAAACCTTCTTTTGTAATTTTTACCAGACTGAATCATATACAGACGAGACGTTTATAGCAAGCGTGACTACCTTTTTTATCGCCCCTCGTAGATTGGTACATACTGGTATTTTTTTTAAAGATATTACATTAGATAATATTTGTGAAAACTCTAAGCCCTTCGTCAAACTGATAGTTGTCAGAATTTGGTAAAATACGACGCTTCAAGCATCCAAGTTAATGAGCAAGTTCTAATTAATATTTCAAAGGTAAAGCCGTTCCCATGCTGTGAATGTCAATGTCTGACAAGCCCAACTCATAGACAAGACGGATGTTGACAGGGTTTGGAAATAAACATCTTCCCATAAAACTTAAAGCAAACAAAACAAATTAATACCCCAGTTTAAATATCTTAGTTAAATGTCTTCGCTTCAGAGGAATACAAAAAAGCAAATAAAAGGGTTATTTGAACAATAAACTAATACGGACTGTTGTATTTGATCCTTGGGGACGATAGGATCACTTTCTGTACAAATCGGCTTGAGCATTATTATACAAAAGTCCGTATTCTTTTACTGTCCAAATATCCCTATAGAATTCTGTTGATGTAAAAACAAATATACTGAAATTACAAATATACTAAATTACAAAAAGTTTAGGCAGTAAATACAGAACTGTCCTCATTTTATAATCGGCTTTCTCGTAAGCTTAAAATTAGGGAAAACACATGTCGAGGGTGTGTGAAAGGAGCTATGAAATGATATTACATTTAATTGAGCCGCTGGCGTTTTGGGGCGAAATCACAAAATGCACATGCAGCAAGGGACAGGTATGCGCACTAAGGATAAGGGCGTTATTTCGTCTTCAACACTGAGACATTACCGCAGAGGATAGAAGTCAAGAAGAAAATACGAGAAAAGCAAAGATGGAGCAACGTGCAATCCTTACGTTTAATACAGATACGTCGCAATCGACATGCATAACGCTGGAGCTAACGTCCAGGAGCCAGAAAAACAACGCTACGTGAAGATCGCTTTATTCCGACGTAATCGTTTAATGTCATGACCTGAGTAAGCAGTTCGCTCGAGAAATGCCACCGGAAAGCGGGTATCCGTTGGAACTATGAGAAATCGGCTTAGAGCAGCTGGCCTACGTGCTCGGCGGCCATACGCTGGAGTGCCGTTACCAAGACGTCACCTACAGATCTAGTAAGTTGGAAACGGCAAAACTTAAACTGGATAACATTGGTCTAGAGTCGTCTTCACCGACGAGTTACGTTTTAATGTCAACATGTCAGATGGAAAGTTGGTCGTATGGAGGCGCAAAGTAGACCGCTTTTACGCAGACAGCGACATTGAACGTGATCGTTACGGAAGCTGCAGCATCAATAGGTTGGGAAAGCATTTCCTACTCTGGTCTTACTGGACTGGCTGAATGGAAATCTTACAGCTATCAGATATCGTGACGATATTTTCATAACTGACCCTTTTGTGAGACGTCAGACAGCTATTCTGTGAAATTTTTCTCGAGTTTATGTACAGAATGTTTATGTTACGTGTAGGAAACCTTTTTTTTTAAATTTCATACGACCATTTGTTAAAGCAAAAATCCACTCTGAAAATTACTGACTTAACTTTTTGTTTTCAGTATATATAAAATAAGTACATGAGCACATCTCTGGCGGTTTTAGTTAATGGGCATCTTTTGACGTCGTGCCCTTTTCGTCTAAGAGCGATATGCTTGCCTTTTAATCTAGTTGTGATGAGCAGGACTGAAACTTTGTTTTAACATGATGCCTCTAACATTTAGTATGCTTCAGCTCGCTTTTCAATGTAATACATGCTAAACACCAAGAAAATGGATTTACTGTGGACAACGGCCAAGTGGTGATGTGATTAGGATTAGCGTTATTGACATACTAATACTCTCATTAATAACGACATTACCATGCAGTTTCATTTAATCGACTTTTAAAGAGTTGTTTTTCCATGATTCAGTTCAAAAAAGGTCTTTATTTGAATCCTTCTGAAGTACAAAATCTGTTGTTGCTGTTTTAATTGCTTATTTTAGTAGGCATCACATACACTTATTTTTACTTTCTGCACACAAAAGAGTATAATTTTCCCTTTAGGCTAACGATGAAAGATCACAGATGCACAACACTAGCCGCTCCAGGGTAACAATGGCTGATCCCCGAGCCCGTCGCCATGGTGTTAGCGTGACCAATCGGGCCACGGAGACTCGTGATGATATCACAGTCTCTGACCATTACGTTCCGCCTCCCATACCCCTGAGACGCGGGAACATGGTGTTTCATTGACCAGTCGAGACAACGAAATGTTTCCAAAATTGATCTCCCGGTTAATGTCAGATAAATAAAATATGTCATTTGAATCATTGTATTGGAATTTTCTTTTGCACTCCCAATAACATCAGAGGCAGATCGATTAACTTAAGTGGGTGGGGCGTGATTGTTGTTTTTCAGATGTTACACGAAAAGACCTCAGGATATAACTGTTTCTTTCAAACATGTAATAACATTATATTATATAGACAATTATTGGAATCAATGAAGATATTTAAGGTTCTGGACCTGTAACTAACTTCGGTAAACATCGGCACTCGGTATGATCCGGTTTTATTTAAATAGCATTCGTCGTAAAGTTTCGTATTTGCTATTTTTAGCAGTTTTTCACCACGTGATATGGATTTTCCATGACGTCATTGGGTTACCCATTTCTCAAAAATGAGGGAACTGGGAGCTCGACAGCGTGATCGTCGAGGGCGATATTGTAAAAAATAGTGGTTTACCGACAACAAAGTCTTGTAAAGTTGAAGTGGATCATAACTATTGTGTTGGTTTCCTGTGTACAGGTGAAAAATGCACTGTTTCATCTTGTGTTTGCGATTTAAATTTGCCTTCGCATGCTAACCGCAAGAGTTAGCGACATGGTTTGACGCTCGCTCACCTTCGTCTGATATTTTCTCGGGATGGCCAGGATGGGCTTTTAAATGTGTTCAGGGGTCAAAATTGTGGGGGACACCCAAGTGTCACTAATACAAAAAGAGTGCTTGACTCGGTTATTCCTAAACTGTCGGATTTTTTTTTACGAAAAACGTGTAAAGTGGTTAATTTCAAATATTTCCCTCAAGCCAGCTAAAATCAGTAAAGAGAAGGTTTTCATGTAATAATGCAGAGTTTTACATACATATTTCCATCTCTAATACCAACTGTAGGTGATTTTTTTGTATAAAGGACTATAATCTGTAATTGACCATTTTGACGTTATTTTTCGCTATAAATTCTCTTGCAGTTTCATTATAGTAACCTTTACAAATTATTATAAATTTGATTAGGAACGGTAAAATGCTTTTAAAATCTCATATTATGGGCAGTTTATATTGCAGAAATTTTTAAAACTAGTTGTATGTGTCTAACTAGCTTCAAACTTGAGATATTTGCTTTTATAGATAGAGTAAATTTTTAAACACACCCAAAAAACTCGGATTTTTGCTCGGGGGTACATGTATGCAAAGTTCTTTATTTTTATGAGTATTTGTCCAAAGTGTGATCTTATTGTTCGGATTTATCATGACATGATTGTGTAACAGGAAAATTGGTTAAAATTTGAATATAGAAGAGTAGAATTTGAAAAAAATGGTACTTTTTCATTTTTTGTTCCAGCACAATTTACGGTGTTTTTGAAAATCAAGGTCACTTTATAAAAATGTACGTAACTTGAGTAACAAACGGTAAACATCCTTAAAAATTCACCGTACGATGTGTTTTATAGTACAGATTCAAGAAACAGTATCATTATAAGGATTGTGGAAGGTCACCATTACAGGTCCAGAACCTTAAAATAAACGCGACGAAGAAGACGGATTTTATATACTTTAACAAACTTGCCTCTAGGGGTTCTGGGGGCACGCACCGAGACGCTTTTGATGTCTTGAATTTCAGATACAGAATAGTAGTAGAATTTCAGAGATTTATAGTTAATGTCTGCTCTGAATAAAATCACAGGCGCACTGCATGTTAGCTGGAAGACCTCCCCATACGTCCTTCGCCCCGACGGAATTCGAACCCACGCGGTGAGAGGCTAAACAGTCAAGGAAGTTACATGTCAGCGACTCTGCCATTCAGCCACGTGCGCCCTGATGCTTAATTGTGAAATCTTTGAAGCACAGAGGTGAGAGATGAAGAGAAAGGAAAGCTCGCACCAGACAACTTATTTGTGTCAGACTAGAATTATGGTAGTAAGAGAATAAGGTCGACCATAACTCGACAGTTAACAAGAAGGTGACTGTCTACACTGATCGACAGGGATGGATCCGGGTGCACCCCCACCCCTAACCAACCAGGTAAAAGAGTACACATTAAAGCTTAAAATATAATTAGCTTTTAAAGTAAATTATGTCTGTTGACTGCTTGCTTAGTCGAAGTTAGGGTTCCTGTGTATGTATATCCAGTATTTACTGAAATAAAGTTGAATAGATCTTGATTCATACCCCCACCAAAGTTTTCTGAGTCCGCCCCTGCTGTTCGTTTAAGTATTCAGCTTTTAAGCATCTTACACACACTTATTATTCCAAGTATAATAATTAAATCTTCTACTGACTTTGATCTGATACACAAATAGTAAGACACAGAGTCCGCGGTTTCTTCGACTGTGTGGGGCCGGAAAATGGTCGTATTTATATACCAGTGAAATAGTACCACCAGCGGTATGTCGGTAGACATAGTACCACCAGCGGTATGTCGGTAGACATAGCGGTATGTCGGTAGACATAGTACCACCAGCGGTATGTCGGTAGACATAGTATCACCAGCGGTATAGCGGTATGTCGGTAGACATAGTACCACCAGCGGTATGTCGGTAGACAAGTCTAAAATGGTAAAGGACATAAGGCCATGCCCCCACCCCCAATCGGCCCGGTCATACTTTTTTTTCTCGACCATATTTATTGAGCAATTACCTGATCACACAAACTTTGTAGACCGTGTTGAGATCATCACGGGTATCTCCAGGCTCTCATACTGTCATATATGCTTATCCGCCCGAGCAGTATTTTAAGGTCACTCCCAGTGTACTTAAAAGTTCGTTATTAGCCGAGGTGTTCCGATTTTTGTCACCCAGCATCCCAATCAAGGTACACAGTAGATTTACAGTGTACTTAAAAGTTCACTTTTTTCAGGTCATGACAAAATGGATAAAGGGGGTAACAAGAATTTTGTTGTTTTATAATAAGGAGTTTTTGTGTGAAAATATATTGAGGTCACAGCTTTGAGACTGATTCTGACATAGAAAAGAGCAAAAATGCAAAAAGAAGTTATATCCAAACAAAACAAAAACACAAACAGTGGAATAGTTCTACCATTTGAAGGACAAAATCCCTTCCGTTCATTTTAGCACAGGCACACAAAATCACCCCCGTAAATTAATTACTGTAAAATGTATCTTAACGTTCCGATGCTTTATCAATGCATTTACGAGGCTTAACTGTGCGAACTAAATAAACATTCTTGCAAAATGTGGAAAATTTACAGGAGGGGATTTGTCCGCATTGGAAACATTACGGGACGGTGTTTGTCTGCCTTTACTAAAATGAACAGGAAGAATTGTATTATCAAAGGATTTTGTCCCTACTCCGTTTTTAGCAATAACACAGGGTTAAAGAATTATGTATAAGTTCAAAAAAGAGGAGAGGGCAAATATATTAATAAGTAATCTGCAACTGTAGGAAGCACCATGTGTAGCCCGCCGCGGGCGTACAATTTTACTCTCGAGGGTGCGAGATTTTCTTCTAATATTACAAGGAATGAGTATATTTAACGACCTCCATTTTGGAGACAGGAATATCCGAGATGCTCTAAGGTCTGTATCTGAATCAAAAGTATTTCGATTGGTGTTGTTTTTGTTATATCGTATCGGCACAGTTATGGTCATATTGATGATATGTAACTAATTATTGGTTGAGGAAGACCCCAGACTTTGTCTACCGACATGGTGGTACTATAAATACAACAATTTTCCGGTCCCACACAGTTGAAGAAACCGCGGACTCTTCTGTATCTTACTATTTGTGTATCAGACCAAAGTCAGTAGAAGATTTAATTATTATACTTGGAATAATAAGTGTGTATAAGATGCCTAAAAGCTGAATACCTAAACGTGAAACTTTGGTCAAACACACTGCGATGTTATGGTAATGCCTTACTCCTTTGTTATTTATGTACAGGTTTCAAAAAAATCGCAGGATAGCATTTCTCACGCTATTTTCTAGCTAGACTGATTTATCGTACTAATTTAAACACTTTAGTTGGGCTTCTCTCTCATTAAACAGAACGCACGATACCTATGGTATGAATCATAACATTATGCTCTAATTAGCCCTGCTTGCATTATTAATTAAGTGAAGCTGGCTGATAATGAAGAGTTGGCCTTTGGTTGGTACCTCATTGGCTGTGGCAGACCAAAATGAGGTGGTTAATCACGCATACCGCTTCTTAACGCTGGTATCCGACAGTTTCTACCATTTTCTCTCTCCAAAAATTTTTTTTTGCCTTAAAGGATCCCACATAATGCTTTTATTTTTTTAATTGATCTACATGCACATGAGAAGAGAAGCAGAACAATCCACTCATCATTTTAAACATGTATTTCTTATTTGAGTTGTATGACTACTTAAAACTTATCCGACAACAGTTACTGTTTCATTTATTCATGTAAAGATGACTATTTTAAGCTATAACATTCAATACATAATTTTCCGTGAATCACACATACTGATACTCGAAACAGGCCATTTTCTTGGGAGTTTTAGAATTCATATATAGCAGGAAATGGTGTTGATCTTTATATAACAGCTTCGTCTAGATGTTCAATTATATGACATATCCATTGTACTTATTTTCTAACACATACTTTCAGTCTAAGCAAGCTATGTCATTAGAAGAAAATCTGTATCCTATTTTAACACCTGGAGACAACTGATCTCTATCCCAACTACTGCTGCTCTACACATGCCTTGAGTGTAAATGTGAAGTTTTTAACATATTTTATTGCAAACTTAAAAAAAAAAAAAAAAAAAAAAACAGAAATAAAAGAAACAATTTGACAAACGGGCTGTGGCACAAGCCCCCAAACTTAAGTTTCTCCTCTCCACAGATGGTTAAGAAATCAAAAGCCACAACTCACTTACATGCAATGCATTTTAATAAATAGCTTATTTGTACATGGAGGTTGATAGTTTACACAACATGTGTGGGGATGATTTACATGTACAACAGAACATCAGAAAAATGAACAAGGCAAAGTAGAATGTCAAATGACATAATAATATGGATGGCATCAACCATCTTTGATCCATCTGTCAAAAAATGGAAAGTGTTTGATAATTCTTTTAGATACTACAATCAAAGCTCAATGCACGCTTCATCCACACATGTATGAGGGTAGTTAAAAAATCTGTTTACAGCCTGGTTGAAGCCTGGCATCTAATTGGTCAAATGGGAAAGGTCTCAACAAACTGAGACATATGTTAGATGTAAGGTGGGAACAAACCTCAAAATACTGCCCATTCGGAATAAGACATAAGCCAGAGCCTTAAACACTTTCTGATTGGTCTCAAATCTGACTGACCAGAATAGCTTAACACCTTCAACCAATCTGTTGCATAAGAATGACTCTGACTCAAGCTAAAGTGTGTATAACTGTTTGTACAAATTGGTCAGACCTAACTTTTAGTCACAAAAACTACCTCTGACCTCTAGCTTACATTTTCAGACAATAGGTATTAAAAATTAACTATGCAAACAACCCAAATTCCTCCCCCCCTCCCAATATTTTGCAAAAATTAAACAAATAAATATACATATAGCAAGGCACTAATAAACAACATAAAGACAACCAGTCCAAGTTATATATAAAGCACTGCTTCAATTGAATACTGTATAAAGTGTACAAGGATCTTTATATAAATAAGGAATAACACAATCTTGAAAACACATTTTTGTTCTAAAATGATAGCAGTGGATTAATATAAACAACAATCAATCCAATTAAGAGTCCGAAGATTAATTAAATAGTCCTTATAATTTCATTAGGAGACAACACATTTTAAAGTTGATTAAACAATAATAAACACAATGAAGCTTCCTAGCAACAACAGTATTAACAAAAAATAGGGAAATAGTATTCAGTAAACTAAGCGACATCAATTGAAGCAACATAAACAAATCACTAACATTATTCTTTCATAATTTGGCACTTTCTGGATATATTTTTGTTCAAGACAATATGAAGAATCCCAAATTGTATCTTATACATATGCTAAACTTGAAAGGGCTGTTGTTTCTTGTGTAGATTGTATTATGGAAATACTCTATTGGCAACTTTAAAAAACATGAAAACCTTAACTAACTTCACACCTTAGATAGTTGTTTCATATGAAACTGCAGTTCAAGTTGAATAACTTTCTTGGAGATATTGAAGGTAAAATAACTACTTTATAACACATTGTTGTAAAATGTTCCAATGGGAATTGTAGTAATTATATTTTTTCTGAAACGCTCACACTCAAATTTTAGACAAATTACCCTTTTTCAAGAGTTAAGGACAAATAATTTCTGTCTCTACATATTCGCAAACTTTCATGAGTGCTGCAATATTAGATGCACATTAAATAAATAAAAAAATAAGATGTAAATCTCTACATCAATTATTTGACATTCTTGAGTACATTTCAAGCACTCTGATTGGATGTAAATCAAATAAATCAACCAATCTAAAAAAGCAGAAATTGCATTAGCTCTTGTACATATAATGTCAATATAACTTGTACTGGTTTAAGCAGATCTTTGATTAAATATACAATAATAAATATACTTTTAAGTTAATGCAACACTTTCTTTCATTTTTGTCCAGTCAAATATAGATAATAAGATGGCTGCAGTATACAAAAGTAAACATTAAAAAAAAACAACCCCACATATCCATTTTGCTGGAGGTTAATGAAAAACAACACAGTTTGGTGGTGTTTGGGACAAACAATATCTTGTGAAGCCGATAATATACAAAATGTGTATAGCACTGTTGAGTATTTGTTATCAATGCAATGAAACTAGGCTGGTGTTGTGATGTGCAAGATATTTAAGTATCAAAGACATTAGTAAAATATTTCAGACAGTCACTGTAATTTAAAGCCTTTCAATTACATTCTTTAATATAAAACTAATTTTGTTAAGAAATAAACCAACTTTTTAATGACATAGGAAAATGTTAGTAATCATAACATTGAGCCAGTAGGACATTCTATTTAACTTTCCAAATTCAGTTATGTGACATACTTGTTATTATTAGATAAAAAAATGTCTGTGGTTTGTGTGAAGTTGTGTCAGAATCATTCAATGGATGTGCATTATTTAGTAACATTCTTACCATCCTCAAACATAACCTTTACTCTGTGGGATAATGTATCAAAATATGATAAAGCATATGATCATGTGACAGCAGAAACATCCAATGATTATGCAGCTAGTTCTCATATGAATGAAAAATCAGCCAATCATAAGACAGCATTCAATCATGTGACAGTAACAAATTTCAATACACATCTTTTTTATGTAAATCAAATGCAACCAACCACAAGTCAGCATTTGCTCAGGTGTCCGTAACATCATCCAATCATGAGTCATCACTTGGTCATGTGATAACAGGGTACAGAAAATGTGGGTTAAATGTGTCAAAAGATGAGCAACATCACACTGCTGGCTTAGCCTCAGGTAAAATCACATAGTCTGGTTGGATCACATTGTGTGGCAGAATCTAGGCTATTAACAAAATGTGGTTTACAGTAAACTTTTCCAGCTGGGGTCATTTTGCCACCACAGCTGTTTGCTCATGATACCAAACAACCATCCAATGTTTACTGTGTAAAGGTTGAGGGTAGCTTTCAAATCCTTTGGCTTTGCTTGTATTACTTCTTCTTTTTTTTTCCGCTGTGTAGTTCAAGTGTTTAGCGAAGCTTTTGAATGCTTCGACACAGGTGACAGAGAGAACCCTTTTGCTCGCATCACTTCTTCAAGGTCACGATCCTCCTCCCTCTCCCTATAGGAAAATAAAGTGAAAATTTTTCAGAATATTGCTATAAATGTGTGGTAATATTTTGCAAATAAAAACAACACAAACCTTCTGTTACTGTGTCAACAGCTTGAAGCAATTAGCAATTTTCTCTCGCTATTGCAGAAAGAATGATCTGGTGACCTTTCAATAAGCCAGATGGAACCACAACCATTCAAGAGGCCAGATGGAACCACAACCATTCAAGAGGCCAGATTGGACCACAACCATTCAAGAGGCCAGATGGAACCAGAACCATTCAAGAGGCCAGATGGAACCAGAACCATTCAAGAGGCCAGATGGAACCAGAACCATTCAAGAGGCCAGATGGAACCAGAACCATTCAAGAGGCGAGATGGAACCACAACCATTCAAGAGGCCACATGGGACCACAACCATTCAAGAGGCCAGATGGAACCGCAATCATTCAAGAAGCCAGATGGAACCACAACCATTCAAGAGGCCAGATGGAACCACAACCTTTCATGAGGTCAGATGGGACCACAACCATTCAAGAGGCCCGATGGAACCACAACCATTCAAGAGGCCAGATGGGACCACATCCATTCAAGAGGCCAGATGGAACCACAACCATTCAAGAGGCCAGATGGAACCACAACCATTCAAGAGGACAGATGGACCACAACCATTAAATAAGCCAGATGGAACCACAACCATTCAATAAGCCAGATGGAACCACAACCATTCAAGAGGCCAGATAGGACCACAACCATTCAAGAGGCCAGATGGGACCACAACCATTCAAGAGGCCAGATGGAACCACAACCATTCAAGAGGCCAGATGGAACCACAACCTTTCATGAGGTCAGATGGGACCACAACCATTCAAGAGGCCAGATGGAACCACAACCATTCAAGAGGACAGATGGAACCACAACCATTCAAGAGGACAGATGGAACCACAACCATTCAATAAGCCAGATGGAACCACAACCATTCAAGAGGACAGATGGAACCACAACCATTCAATAAGCCAGATGGAACCACAACCATTCAAGAGGACAGATGGAACCACAACCATTCAATAAGCCAGATGAGACCACAACCATTCAATAAGCCAGATGGAACCACAACCATTCAATAAGCCAGATGAGACCACAACCATTCAATAAGCCAGATGGAACCACAACCATTCAAGAGGCCAGATGGAACCACAACCATTCAAGAGGACAGATGGAACCACAACCATTCAATAAGCCAGATGGAACCACAACCATTCAAGAGGACAGATGGAACCACAACCATTCAAGAGGCCAGATGGGACCACAACCATTCAAGAGGACAGATGGAACCACAACCATTCAAGAGGACAGATGGAACCACAACCATTCAAGAGGACAGATGGAACCACAACCATTCAAGAGGCCAGATGGGACCACAACCATTCAAGAGGCCAGATGGGACCACAACCATTCAAGAGGACAGATGGAACCACAACCATTCAATAAGCCAGATGGAACCACATCCATTCAAGAGGCCAGATGGAACCACAACCATTCAAGAGGACAGATGGGACCACAGCCATTCAAGAGACCAGATGGAACTGCAACCATTCAAGATGCAAGATGGAACCACAACCATTCAATAAGCCAGATGGAACCACAACCATTCAAGAGGCCAGATGGGACCACAACCATTCAAGAGGCCAGATGGGACCACAACCTTTCAAGAGGCCAGATGGAACCACAACCATTCAATAAGCCAGATGAGACCACAACCATTCAAGAGGACAGATGGAACCACATCCATTCAAGAGGCCAGATGGAACCACAACCATTCAAGAGGCCAGATAGAACCACAACCATTCAATAAGCCAGATGGAACCACAACCATTCAAGAGGACAGATGGAACCACAACCATTCAATAAGCCAGATGGAACCACAACCATTCAAGAGGACAGATGGAACCACAACCATTCAATAAGCCAGATGGAACCACAACCATTCAAGAGGACAGATGGAACCACAACCATTCAATAAGCCAGATGGAACCACAACCATTCAAGAGGCCAGATGGAACCACAACCATTCAAGAGGCCAGATGGAACTACAACCATTCAATAAGCCAGATGGAACCACAACCATTCAAGAGGCCAGATGGAACCACAACCATTCAAGAGGCCAGATGGAACCACAACCATTCAAGAGGCCAGATGGAACCACAACCATTCAATAAGCCAAATGGAATCACAACTATTCAAGAGGCCAGCTGGAACCACAACCATTCAAGAGGACAGATGGACCACAACCATTCAATAAGCCAGATGGGACCACAGCCATTCAAGAGACCAGATGGAACCGCAACCATTCAAGATGCAAGATGGAACCACAACCATTCAATAAGCCAGATGGAACCACAACCATTCAAGAGGCCAGATGGGACCACAACCATTCAAGAGGCCAGATGGGACCACAACCTTTCAAGAGGCCAGATGGAACCACAACCTTTCAAGAGGGCAGATGGGACCACAACCTTTCAAGAGGCCAGATGGAACCACAACCATTCAAGAGGCCAGATGGAACCACAACCATTCAATAAGCCAGATGGAACCACCATTCAAGAGGCCAGATGGGACCACAACCATTCAAGAGGCCAGATGGGACCACAACCATTCAAGAGGCCAGATGGGACCACAACCATTCAAGAGGCCAGATGGGACCACAACCATTCAAGAGGCCAGATGGGACCACAACCATTCAAGAGGCCAGATGGAACCAGAACCTTTCAAGAGGTCAGATGGAACCACAACCATTCAAGAGGCCAGATGGGACCACAACCTTTCAATAAGCCAGATGGAACCACAACCATTCAAGAGGCCAGATGGAACCACAACCATTCAATAAGCCAGATGGGACCACAACCATTCAATAAGCCAGATGGGACCACAACCATTCAAGTGGCCAGATGAAAGCTGTCCTTTCAGCAGTCTTCAAGTATGTGGACAAAGATCCAAGACAAATGTCTGGGAAGAACCACTAACTGTTCAAAGGTCTGCTGGAAGACCTTCCTACATGAGAGTTTGCACCCCAACCGAGAATTGAACTCACATGGTAAGGAGCTATAGAGGAGATATGGCAAATCTTAGTACTAAGGCTTGTAAGAAAAATTAGTGGTAGGGGCTTGAGTGACTGCAAGTGAAGTGAATTAAGACAATGTCTGGAGCCCACTGTCAATCTTTACAAGTTTACTTCATTCAAGAACTGATGAAAAGGTTTTATAAATATAACAAACGTATATGGCACATAATGTATCTCTAGCCTCGATCTTGCCATTTGCTAAAAAAAAACATACACACACACAAATGCAAGAATAAATTAGAAATAATTTCAAATGTGTATGAATGCATTCACTCCAGAATGATATAAAACAAAAAACAAAAAAATTGTGTTAATAATGCAACTTGATTTATATATACATGTCATAAGTAATTAAATGTTAAAAGAAAAAAATCTCAATGATACAGGAGTATAATCCATGCTTATACTAAAATCACAAGCACCTCCAAAACTAGGCAATATGCTAATCAATACATCAGCACTAACATCACATACGGCGGATATCTACAACTGGATAAGGAAGCATCAGAAGCCATCCACTTGTTGACAAGCACAGGATCTTAAGAACGGACAGGGATTCATGAAATGAAACATTTCTAATGTCAAAGCTATCAATTTAAAATATCATCCTTATTTGAAAATAGTAAAGACTCGTTCTTTTGGACAAGTATTGGTGAACAAAAAAATTCCTATGAATTATATATTTATCCTTAAAAATGACAAAGCCCAGCAAATGAAATTAAAACTTGTCCAGATGAATGACACAATGTCAGGTGATATAATTCATTTTGTCGGCATGGTTACCTGACTCGTTCCTCCTCTAGCATAGCAACGAGTTTATCCCTCTCCTCGACGACCTCTATCAACTCATTATAAATCTTCTTCTCACGTGCCTGCTGCAGGGGAGATTTGACGGAGTCTGCAACAACAATGAGGGTTAGAAGCCATGCTGGAGTGTCAGTGCTACATAGGCTACTGTGGGGTGTTACTAGGTGGGGCAAGTCTTGCTACAGAGATCTAACAACAATCGACCTAACTGTCGGTAACAGGAAGGGAAGTATTTTCAACGTTATTCATAAGCCTATTATTCCTTGCCAATTGTGTAAGGTACCAATATTTGAACTTTATTGTAACAACTTGGCAGAACATTGTTGATTTCTGCAGCAAAGCTCCTCCTTGCATTGTCTAACAGGTCTGCACCTCACTATATACTATCTATATCTTTTAAATGCACAATCTACTCTCCATTACACAGCAAGATCAATCAATGGAGAAAAATATGTACCAGTACCTGGCCTAACATTTTACTAGTTTTCTTCATAAATATTATATCATAATGTATTTTTTTCCAACTGAATAATGAAATATTAAAACATGATAAATTTGGAAGACACATTTTCTCTTTCACAAGTAAGGTTAATTTACAGCTTAAATATATTATCAGTATGATAGTCAGAGCAAATAGTAAACCCATCTTTCAACATTAATGCTGTAAAACTGAAGAACCACATAAACTGCAATCAACTTACAAAAAAATTAAAACATATATGTAAAAGTCATTCTTCAAAGACTAGATTATTAAATCAATTTAACACAAGAAGCTAAGTGTTAATAACCAGTAGAATATGTAGGCCTTGGCCAGTGTGGTAGGCAGGGATGATTAACAGCAAGAAGGTAGCTATTCTTTTCCCTTAATATAACATTCTCTTGTATTCAGAAAGCAAGCACATCAAATCGCTATGTTCTTGCTTAAATATAGCCCCGGATTATTGGTAAAATATAGCACTTACTCAAGACATGTAATTATGCCTACCCTCCGTCTAGACCAAACATTTCTCCCACTCTACCTACATATTTCCCGCTGCACCTGTAATTTCTGTACTCATTTTCAAGGATAGACATATTATTTTTTCCCATTAATTGCTTTCAAAGCATTTACTGATATTATTACAAACTTTGATCCAGACAACAATACTTTGTGCTGTATTTATTCATAACAATCTATGTACTGTCATGGTTGTTGCTTTTGCAACTGATAGATGGTTTCACCGAAGTCTTCAATATATATTTACTAAGCCTAATTGAAGCAGTGACATTGTCACCTGCTTGCACTTAGGTTGTTGGACTAGTTGACTGGGTGTCAGAGGTTGTTGGACTAGTTGACTGGGTGTCAGAGGTTGTTGGACTAGTTGACTGGGTGTCAGAGGTTGTTGGACTAGTTGACTGGGTGTCAGAGGTTGTTGGACTAGTTGACTGGATGTCAGAGGTTGTTGGACTAGCTGACTGGGTGTCAGAGGTTGTTGGACTAGTTGACTGGATGTCAGAGGTTGTTGGACTAGTTGACTGGATGTCAGAGGTTGTTGGACTAGTTGACTGGGTGTCAGAGGTTGTTGGACTAGTTGACTGGATGTCAGAGGTTGTTGGACTAGTTAACTGGGTGTCAGAGGTTGTTGGACTAGTTGACTGGATGTCAGAGGTTGTTGGACTAGTTGACTGGGTGTCAGAGGTAATTGGACTAGTTGACTGGATGTCAGAGGTTGTTGGACTAGTTGACTGGGTGTCAGAGGTTGTTGGACTAGTTGACTGGGTGTCAGAGGTTGTTGGACTAGTTGACTGGGTGTCAGAGAAGGTTGTTGGACTAGTTGACTGGGTGTTAGAGGTTGTTGGACTAGTTGACTGGGTGTCAGAGGTTGTTGGACTAGTTGACTGGGTGTCAGAGAAGGTTGTTGGACTAGTTGACTGGGTGTCAGAGGTTGTTGGACTAGTTGACTGGGTGTCAGAGAATAACTGGATTCAAGGTGAGCTATTGTGCCCAGTTCTCATAGCAGGCTATCATAAAGCTGCTGAGTGGGCTACAATGTAAGACCTCTCATTATACCCAAGTTATTGTTTTGATTCCTTGTTTTCTTTCTTTCAAAAACTAAACTCAGTAAAAAAGAAGACTGGAGTAGGTCAAGGGGCTGATGATCATCCCTTCTACAGATAGCATAGGTCAAGGGGCTGATGATCATCCCTTCTACAGATAGCATATCTTACTGGATGCAGCACAACACAATATATTCTGCATCTATCAATGAATATTTCAACATCTATCTGTCTTGCTATATCTGCCCAGCTTGATAACAATTGATTAGAGTCAGCAGAAGATACACTAAAACATAGGCATTAAAGTTAGACAGCTAGACAGAATACTGTATAGAAATGGTCACTAAGAGGGAACAGTGATTGAACTGTTCAGGGGTCAGCATATCAGTTCACATTCAATATTGGAATGGACAAGAAAAGGAACTACTGGCACATTTCAAGATGTTGTCTAGTTCCTTTTTTACCAGAATAAGAAAAACAAATGCCTTGTACATATTTTATAACATTACTGTAAAAAACTGTTGTAATTATACAATAGGAAAATATGTTATGTTAAGAAATAAAGTTTTTTTAAGTAGCAGTCTACAGGATTTCGAACATAAAAATTAGTTCATATAATTTCAAACTTAAAACAACAGAAAAACAACAACTGAACACAATGAACTATAAATAGGCACTTGCACAAGATTTTTTGGTCATAATTATAAAAAATGATGTAACCATATAAAAACAATAAATTTAATTTATATTATACTAGGATTGATGTCTTGATGTGTTGTGGTTACTGAGAGATCACTAGATATAAATGATATGAAATAAAGAATGATTAAAATATAATACAGCTGAATCACAATACCGCAGATCACAATGTAAAGAATGTATGAGTTACTATGGACACATAGGCTGATCCCATCATTGTTCCTATATATATTATTAAATTTTTTTTACAATACTTTGGATCGCGATGCATTGGATGGCCACACTTGATCAGATGACAATGAAGAACCTTTAATCAATAATTTACTAAATTAGCAACTAAAGTCCCAATGTAACAGTCACCAGACAACCATCACACACTTTGTGCAGTATAAAATGATAAACTACTCAACACATACATCTGTGTATTATTTATTATATATCATATCTGATCATATACTGTTATGTAGTTTAAAATATGTATGTAATAACAAATATTTATACATCAATCACCTCATGCTTTTCTTGTATTTTGAATCTAAATTACTCTGAACAATTACAGTGAATATATGATTTTATTAATGTTTTGACAGGGCTGTTGGTTATGTTGTTTCACAAATTTGACTGTATTGAAATAAACATAATTAAGTTAAAATCTCGTTAACATTGCCATTCAGAAGTACTGCATTATGTAATGACATGACAGAGGTTGCTGTTTCCTGAAAGCTACAAGGTTTTATGATGACATATGTACATACATTACATACAAAATTGCACATCATTTCTGTCAAGCACCTCTCAACTTGATTTTTAAAACCAAAAGTTAAAACAAATCTAGCCCTTTAAGCCTTCTATTCTGCCATTATTTTATAGAAATGTTCTGTTTAAATTTCAAGCAGATAAATTCAGGCCTTTCTAAAGAATGTTCTAGATATATTTAGTAAATACACATTTCTGATCAGCTTGTACAAATGTCCATTTAAGCTTATAGTTCAAACTTAATACAGCATAAGTAATATAACTGCTATAAATGTTGTTTTCTTAGATTAATATATCAAATGAGTTTGTTATATAATTATTATATATATTTTTACAAAATACTGTGTGCAGATTTTAGTATTTTTAGATATGAAAGTTCACAGTATAATTCAGCTTCTTTAAGTTAAATTTCAACTTTCAGAACCAAGTTTTGAATTAAATATTACTTTTTCCACTGGAACAGAATATTCAGATGCATTAAAACTTTAAAATAGGTCTCAAGATTATAAAATATAAAAAGCTGTATGCTGTACATAACTAAATGTCTAAAAAAATAATGTATGCTTATAACTGTCTTCAAAATTAAAAGAAAAAATATATTTTGAGCTACTTAAAATTCTACAATGACAAGCCAAATGTTCTTTGTTTTATTATTTCTTTAATTGCTGACAGTTAGGTGTAAGTAGCACATATTGGGAATTCCTTTGGTCCATTGCATTGCAGTTATTAGGTCATATGGAAATTTTTTTAACAGAATTCCCAATTGGGACAAATAACAATTTGAAGTCCTAACCTAAATTTAAAAAAAAAGATTTTAAAGGCGAATTCAGAACAAACTTGTATTTATGTTTTTATTCATACATGTAACTATATTAAGAAATGCCTGTTTTACTGGTTATCAAGTGTGTGTTACATGTAATTAATATGAAGCAGGGTGACAGGAGTATAGCTAGCCACAAGGGAGTTGGGCTGTACTATCTGAAAGCAAATTTGTTAGTAATTAGACTTGTTAAAGGTGAATTGCAATGTGCAGCAACATGTGTATAATGAGTGATGATGATATACTGATATCCTTAACAAAGGTTGATGATAATGATGATGAAGTTAATGATGAGGATGATATGATGAGGATGTTAAAAATACAAAGACGCTGGTAATAGCTGGTATAATAACACGACAACATACACAAAAATAATTACAAAATAGTCAGATTTCAGAAGACTGACAAAAAACAAGAGAAAAGTATCTTAACTGTACTGATACAACTGTAACTAAAACACAATCAGAAATCATATCATTTATTGACAAATGAATGGTTGAAAAATCACAATGAAAGCATTATTTTATTTTACATTTGACAAATAACATAAAGGTTGGTAGATAATTAATATAAAATAAATATTTTAAATAATCAAAAAGTGCAAGAAAGGTAGAGAAGTGCAAAGACTGACTGACAACTGCTCCCTGTCACCATGTAAAGCTCATTCAGACATGAAGTCTAATCTACACATGACTATCTACCAGGATCACAGTGAGATATTACCAAAACTGCTCTCTTCATCTAGGAATTAAAGCACAGAACATGGAGTTAAACAAGAGAAAAATGATTATAGCTAGAAAGAAAGAAACAACTGACAAAAAAGAAACATGAAAAATGCATAAAAGTTAATTAGCTACAAGCAACTACAAGGAATCAAATCTCTCTTTTTAAAAATGCAAATTGTTCAATATGTAAACAAGCTACAGTTATTCAATTAAAAATTGTGTACGGTTTGTTGGCATCATTTGCATATGTTACTTTGGTGTATTAGCTTCTACTTATGCTGTACTGTACAGCATCAAAATGCCCATTTTCTTCTCTTGCTACACTTGTTAAAACACAATAACAAACCGTTTTTCTCTGCTAATTTAACAAAATATACATAATATACATGTATTACAGCAACACAACTCGTCATAGCAACATATAGCTATTTGGAAGGAGGAAGACCCCAGATAGAACCATGCTGCACTGCAAGTCAGCTGGAAGACCTTCCCAAATTAATGCCTTTGCTCCAACCTGGTCTTGACCCCAATGGGTGTGAGGACGACCCCACTGAGATTTAAGTAGAGATGATTTGAATAAGCTGATTTGGTTACAAGAAAGTGACATGTTCAACAAATATATAACAATATATGGACATGAATCATTTTAATATCAGTCAATTTAAACCATACATAATTTATGTATATCATCTCCAATTGACCATCATATGTAATGTTGGAGGAAGTGTTCTTTCACAACAATGATAGATGGAACATTGAACTAGTTTAAAACAATATGTTGCTATAGAAACAAAAAGGCACCAAGACACCAGTATCCATGGATAGATCTCTGGTTTATACCTGTCCAACAAGCTGCATCTACAAATATTTTTTCTAAAACAGTTCAAGATCAAGGCTTAAGCTTCCAAACATCATGAACTAATAAAAAATAAAAATAAGTGAAATAATTAAGCTTACCCAAATTGTAATGTGTTAGAAGTGTCATTAGGCAAACAATCGCTTCTTAAAAATATAGTTTTTATTTATAACATGCTTTAAATTTCAGTACCAACTTGGTCTATATGAGGCAAGCAATGAGATATTGAAGTGTTTATTGGAATAATCATTCAATATGAAACAAAATTGTTTAAAAAAGTTCACTATTTCATAAGAATTCTCTGTCGATTCATTTTTTATATTTTACAAAACCATACTATTTGTCTGCTTTATTATTAACCAGACCCGCTGATGGGTCAATTCTTTTTAGTTAAAACCAAATGAACTTGCAAAATTGATTTCAAAAATCTTAAGACTGTTCTCTGCTCAACAATAAAAACAAGTGTCATAATATAATAATGATCTGATTAACAATGGTCTACATGTCAGTACTGATTACACCCTGGCACAAGGTATTATTAGGTCCTGTTAAATAATGACAAGCTAGAGTGGCATTAGTGGTTTTTGCATACAGAAGGAATATATTTATTTTGTATTGTTTTTTATAACTTATCTTAATAATTTGATTTTTAATTCATATTGTTATGTCAATGTATATATATATATATATATATATATATATATATATATATATATATATATATATATATATATGTGTGTGTAAAAAAGCAACATTAAAGTCTGCAGTGTGAAGACTTCAATACTGATATCGTAATTATAAAACTACAGTTGTAGAATCCCCTTCTGTATCCACAAGATTATCTACAGGACATTTTCCAACAATAGTATAATTATGATTTCTATATGGATGTGTGATACTATCTGTTCACCAAGGGGAAGTAATACTGAGCTATAGACCAGAACAGAGTATAGAGGGCAGCACTGTACCAGCTCTGAAAATGGCGTTCCACATTCGGGTCACTTTCGTGAACGTGGGTTCGACAAATACATCGTCATCATCACCCATAAATAAACCTGCATTTCAGAAATGCATCACATTAGAATGTTGTCATGATAAAACGTTTGGCTGACATGGAAAAACATTTCTTACATATATTTATCAAATTCTCAGTTTTGTTTGCAACATAATAAATCTTAAGGTCATGTTGTTTATCAAATAACAGTTTTCTGCATTTTCTGTTTCTGGTAGTTCTTAAATTAAGATTATGATGTTAACATTTGTTACGGTTTATTTTAAGATTTGATGTTTTTTGCTTATAAATTTATGTAAAATTTATATAGTGTTTATCAACAGGAACTTTTCTGCAAAAGACAGAGTTGTACTCATTTTTTGCTTGCAATATTTTAAAAGATTTGCATAACTGTATTTTAGAAAATATGTTGAATTTGTGGGCAACTTTTAGAATCAATTAGCATCTAATTAAGCATGACACCTACCATTAATGTCATCAACAAGACAGCTATTATGATGCCCTAAAACTTGTTTGCACTAGACTTTTTCTGTACAAGGTTTCTACTTATTAATCTTTAGCACTTTAAAAACTTAAGCAAGAATATTCAAAAAGCATAATCACTAGTGATGATGGTTTTTCTTCTGATATAAGGGTGAAAATTAATCATAGGGGAATTACCCAGTGATCTGTGACACATGTATATAAACGAAGCAAGTTGTTTATGATATCTCATACATCTGTCTGGTTGTAAAATTCCCTTCTTTGCCATTTAACCTTCATCCCATTGGGAATCTGACATCTTAAGACAATTTCCTTGTTGTAAATAATTGCTACTTTTAACATTCCATTTGGTGTAGAAGTGTCATTTGAAGAGAATTTTAATTAATCTAATGAAGAATAACAAAAGAAATGAGAGACTATTATGCATTTATAGTCACTTTTATATATTCTCAATATGAATAGATTTTTTTATATGGTACAAACAGTGCAGAACCTATCACATAGCTCCTGCTGCTATAGACTCTGTAACAAACAGTGCAGTCTGATAGCATAGCTCCTGCTGCTATAGACTCTGTAACAAACAGTGCAGTCTGATAGCATAGCTCCTGCTGCTATAGACTCTGTAACAAACAGTGCAGTCTGATCACAATGCTCCTGCTGCTAAAGACTATAACAGTGCAGAGTCTGATCAAATAGCTCCTGCTGCTATAGACTCTATAACAGTGCAGAGTCTGATCACATAGCTCCTGCTGCTATAGACTCTGTAACAAACAGTGCAGCATGATCACATAGCTCCTGCTGCTATAGACTCTATAACAAACAGTGCAGTCTGATCACATAGCTCCTGCTGCTAAAGACTCTATAACAAACAGTGCAGTTTGATCACATAGCTCCTGCTGCTAAAGACTCTATAACAAAGCAGTCTGATCACATAGCTCTTGCTGGTATAGGCTCAATAACAAATAGTGCAGTTTGATCACATAGCTCCTGCTGCTATAGACTCTATAACAAACAGTGCAGTTTGATCACATAGCTCCTGCTGCTAAAGACTCTATAACAGTGCAGTCTGATCACATAGCTCTTGCTGGTATAGGCTTTATAACAAACAGTGCAGTCTGATCACATAGCTCCTGCTGGTATAGGCTCAATAACAAATAGTGCAGTCTGATCATATAGCTCTTGCTGGTATAGGCTCAATAACAAATAGTGCAGTCTGATCACATAGCTCCTGCTGGTATAGGCTCAATAACAAATAGTGCAGTTTGATCACATAGCTCCTGCTGCTATAGACTCTATAACAAACAGTGCAGTTTGATCACATAGCTCCTGCTGCTAAAGACTCTATAACAGTGCAGTTTGATCACATAGCTCCTGCTGCTAAAGACTCTATAACAGTGCAGTTTGATCACATAGCTCCTGCTGCTATAGGCTCTATAACAAACAGTGCAGAGTCTGATCAAATTGCTCCTGCTGCTATAGGCTCTATAACACACAGTGCAGTCTGATCACATAGCTCCTGCTGCTAAAGACTCTATAACAGTGCAGTCTGATCACATAGCTCCTGCTGCTAAAGACTCTATAACAGTGCAGTTTGATCACATAGCTCCTGCTGCTATAGGCTCTATAACAAACAGTGCAGAGTCTGATCAAATTGCTCCTGCTGCTAAAGACTCTGTAACAGACAGTGCAGTCTGATCACATAGCTCCTGCTGCTAGAGACTCTATAACAAACAGTGCAGTCTGATCGCATAGCTCCTGCTGCTAGAGACTCTATAACAAACAGTGCAGTCTGATCACATAGCTCCTGCTGCTAGAGACTCTATAACAAACAGTGCAGAGTCTGATCGCATATCTCCTGCTGCTATAGACTCTATAACACACAGTGCAGTCTGATCAAATAGCTCCTGCTGCTATAGACTCTGTAACAAACAGTGCAGTCTGATCGCATAGCTCTTGCTGCTATAGACTCTATAACACACAGTGCAGTCTGATCAAATAGCTCCTGCTGCTATAGACTCTGTAACAAACAGTGCAGTCTGATCGCATAGCTCCTGCTGCTATAGACTCTATAACACACAGTGCAGTCTGATCAAATAGCTCCTGCTGCTATAGACTCTGTAACAAACAGTGCAGAGTCGGATCGCATAGCTCCTGCTGCTATAGACTCTATAACAAACAGTGCAGTCTGATCACATAGCTCCTGCTGCTATAGACTCTGTAACAAACAGTGCAGTCTGATCGCATAGCTCCTGCTGCTATAGACTCTATAACAGTGCAGAGTCTGATCACATAGCTCCTGCTGCTATAGACTCTGTAACAAACAGTGCAGAGTCTGATCGCATAGCTCCTGCTGCTATAGACTCTGTAACAAACAGTGCAGAGTCTGATAGCATAGCTCCTGCTGCTATAGACTCTGTAACAAACAGTGCAGTCTGATCGCATAGCTCCTGCTGCTACAGACTCTGTAACAAACAGTGCAGTCTGATCGCATAGCTCCTGCTGGTAAAGACTCTATAACAGTGCAGTCTGATCACATAGCTCCTGCTGCTATAGACTCTATAACACACAGTGCAGTCTGATCACATAGCTCCTGCTGCTATAGACTCTATAACAGTGCAGTCTGATCACATAGCTCCTGCTGCTATAGACTCTATAACACACAGTGCAGTCTGATCACATAGCTCCTGCTGCTATAGACTCTGTAACAAACAGTGCAGGCTGATCGCATAGCTCCTGCTGCTATAGACTCTGTAACAAACAGTGCAGAGTCTGATCGCATAGCTCCTGCTGCTATAGACTCTGTAACAAACAGTGCAGGGTCTGATCACATAGCTCCCGCTGCTATAGACTCTGTAACAAACAGTGCAGTCTGATCACATAGCTCCTGCTGCTATAGACTCTTTAACATACAGTGCAGAGTCTGATCAAATAGCTCCTGCTGCTATAGACTATAACAGTGCAGAGTCTGATCACATAGCTCCCGCTGCTATAGACTCTATAACAGTGCAGTTTGATCACATAGCTCCTGCTGCTATAGACTCTATAACAGTGCAGTCTGATCAAATAGCTCCTGCAGCTATAGACTCTATAACAGTGCAAAGTCTGATCACATAGCTCCTGCAGCTATAGACTATAACAGTGCAGAGTCTTATCACATAGCTCCTGCTGCTGTAGACTCTATAACAAACAGTGCAGTCTGATCACATAGCTTCTGCTGCTATAGACTCTAAACAATGCAAAGTCTGATCACATAGCTCCTGCAGCTATAGACTCTATAACAGTGCAAAGTCTGATAGCATAGCTCCTACAGCTATATACTATAACAGTGCAGAGTCTGATCACATAGCTCCTGCTGCTATAGACTCTATAACAGTGCAGAGTCTGATCACATTGCTCCTGCTGCTATAGACTCTATAACAAACAGCGCAGTCTGATCACATAGCTCCTGCTGCTATAGACTCTATAACAGTGCAGAGTCTGATCACATTGCTCCTGCTGCTATAGACTCTATAACAAACAGTGCAGTCTGATCACATAGCTCCTGCTGCTATAGACTCTATAACAAACAGTGCAATTTGATCACATTGCTCATGCTGCTATAGACTCTATAACAAACAGCGCAGTCTGATCACATAGCTCCTGCTGCTATAGACTCTATAACAAACAGTGCAGTCTGATCACATTGCTCCTGCTGCTATAGACTCTATAACAAACATTGCAGTCTGATCACATTGCTTCTGCTGCTATAGACTCTATAACAAACAGTGCAGTTTGATCACATAGCTCCTGCTGCTATAGACTCTATAACAAACAGTGCAGTCTGATCACATTGCTCCTGCTGCTATAGACTCTATAACAGTGCAGAGTCTGATCACATTGCTCCTGCTGCTATAGACTCTATAACAAACAGTGCAGTCTGATCACATTGCTCCTGCTGCTATAGACTCTATAACAGTGCAGAGTCTGATCACATTGCTCCTGCTGCTATAGACTCTATAACAAACAGTGCAGTCTGATCACATTGCTCCTGCTGCTATAGACTCTATAATAAACAGCGCAGTCTGATCACATAGCTCCTGCTGCTATAGACTCTATAACAGTGCAGAGTCTGATGGCATAGCTCCTGCTGCTATAGACTCTATAACAAACAGTGCAGTCTGATCACATAGCTCCTGCTGCTATAGACTCTATAACAGTGCAGAGTCTGATCACATAGCTCCTGCTGCTATAGACTCTATAACAGTGCAGTCTGATCACATAGCTCCTGCTGCTATAGACTCTATAACAGTGCAGTCTGATCACATAGCTCCTGCTGCTATAGACTCTATAACGGACACTTAGGCCTGATCATTATTTGATTTTTAATGAATAAGAGGTAAAGAAAAAACTTTTTTATCAACAAGTATATGCCACTGTTGGTATTTCTGCTAACTCACCATTTCCTATAAGGTTACTTGCAGCCATTTAGAAATAATCTTTCCACAAACAGTTAAAGAACCTGAATTGCAGGACTGATGTATTTTCTCTAGTTTCTGTCAAAACTTCACCTACCTGTCATTCTTCTCAACAAAAAACTTCCTAATAAGAAATTGATGCAGAGCATCAAAGTCGAAATAATATATCAAAAAGCTACACATATTTAGCATATAGTAGCATTTAGCACCACTTCATTTGCTATTCAGGAATAAAAATGTTTCAAAAAGCTCATGTTGTAAACTGAGTAAAAATGTAAATGTGAATGACACTTTTTTAATTCCTAAGGAAACACAACAACATCTGTAAACAAAACCTACTCAACAAATGATGTACGAAGTTTCTAAACAAATAATTGTGGTGTGACTTTAAAATGGTAAGAAGTCACCAACATCTGGCTTTAGCACAATAAATCTTTATAACAAGAAATAAAAAAATAGAATTTATCCGACATATTTCTTTCTTCACAATATGTCTCCAAAAATAATATTCTTTGAATACTGAGTAAATGTTACACATGTCTATCATAGTGTCCCAGGAAATGTTACACAAATGTCTATCATAGTGTCCCAGGAAATGTTACACATATGTCTATCAAAGTGTCCTAGTAAATGTTACACATATGACTATCAAAGTGTCCCAGTAAATGTTACACATATGTCTATCATAGTGTCCCAGTAAATGTCACACACATGTCTATCATAATGTCCCAGTAAATGTTACACATATGTCTATCATAGTGACCCAGCAAATGTTATACATATGTCTATCATAATGTCCCAGCAAATGTTATACATATGTCTATCAAAGTGTCCCAGTAAATGTTACACATATGTCTATCATAGTGTCCCAGTAAATGTTACACATATGTCTATCATAGTGTCCCAGTAAATGTTACACATATGTCTATCATAGTGTCCCAGTAAATGTTACACATATGTCTATCATAGTGTCCCAGTAAATGTTACACATGTGTCTATCAAAGTGTCCCAGCAAATGTTACACATATCAAAGTGTCCCAGCAAATGTTACACATATGTCTATCAAAGTGTTCCAGTAAATGTTACACATATGTCTATCAAATTTTCCCAACAAATGTGCTTGGTGATTAGTGCAGTCTGTCCAAATATAAACCAAACACACCACCACTTATATTCTCCGAGCTGTTATTGCTTTTCAAAGGGTTGTAATAAAAGACCAAAACTGCAATAACTGATTTTTAAAAAAGGAAAACAATAAATCTTTTATACTCAGAAATGTTTAATCATGAATAATGGCACTGAAGAGATTGTTTTCGAATCAGTGTAGTCCAGCAATTTGAAAATTTTAATCTGACAATCAAAACGTGGAAAAGTTTAGTTGTAACATTTTCATAGTTCCTATGTTTATTTCATTGTTTATGTATTAGTTCTTTAGAAGATACATCAAAACCAATTATAAATATAGGGTCACCTTTCTCAGCAACTCAAGAATAAGATTTTCACATTTAAACTATAATGGTGAGATGATAAATCTAGAAAACAATTCTGAACAAGACATGGCAGTTTATTAAACTTTGATGATTTGCCCAAATTGTTTTCCTTATTTATGCTAAGGTGGAGAAGATGGATTTCCTGCACTCAAGTTTGTTTGCATCACTTGCATAGGCAGATTAAGACAGCATGCAGATAGGTAAAATACACCATAAACAGAAGAAGGGCATGCAATATTAATGTGTGGTTAATCACTGCTTGTAGTAAGTAATTTCTTGTGGTGAATTGTTTCTCGTTTATGGGGGTTGTAAAGTTTAATTGTCCAACTAACTTCATGAAACTGGATTGATAAGAATGACTGCCTTGGAATGATCTGCAATCCTCTTTCAGTAAAGTTAAACATGTCCTGTTAATACCCTAAAAGCTAAGAAATCAACCCAAAAATAGACAGTATACGGTTATTTCATTGCTTAAGAAGAGAATGGCCACAAAAACCAATTAGGACCACTTAATCTAAAATGTCTGTTATAAATGTCAAAGCTCTATCATTTTTTTAATTTTTTTTTTATAAGATGTTATAAGGGGTTTAAGCATTATAACCAAGAACCTAAACACAGAGATAGAGATATGTGGGTAATATGGAGCAACCTTGAGTCGTTTTGATATGGAACCAGGGATGACATGCATGTAGAACACTATGAATGAATGATGCTCATAGTGCAGTTGCTGTATTAATGTGCATATAATACGTGCAAAGAAATATGTTACCAGTAAATAATACCCTAAGACATTCAACAATTTCACACAGCAAGTAACACATATCTAACAGAGATTGATATTCAAATAAGAGTAAAGAAAAATTTAAAAAAGAAATCATTTCATAACAAGGATATTTTTTTTATAGACAAACCTAATTTTTCATTTTTTAGTTGCCGTTTTTTGTATTATTAAACATGAAAATGATTATCTTTTCTTAATTACACTCTCCTAAACAAAATTTACATTGCCACACATCAGTAACATCATCAATACTGGAGACTGTATTAAGTTTCTAGATAACTATGAAGTTTCACCGATTCTGCAAGAAAAGCACTGATAATCAAATGCAAAAATACTTGATACAGCTTAAGACTGTTGAGAGCAATAACACTGCAATTCTGCATACAGCCAGATATTGATTTAAGCCAGACAAATGTAGGGGAGGTCACTCACCATCCAAGGCAATGCTTTCTCTGAGCTGTTGTTGTAACCTCCCTTGTCGGTCTTCAAGCTCAAGCTCCCTTGCACTGTAGTGACAATATAGTTATAAATCATAGGTTCTACCCTATCAAGTTACATTTACTAATAACTCAGACTAAATCTTTGTAATTTTCTAACAACATCATACAGAGGTAACAAGAAATATTGCCAGAGACTCGGCAGCAAATAGTGCAGATCCAGGACAGACAGACATGTCTGACCATTTGCCCATTAAAGTGAATAATCCACTTACAATGTTATAGCCACATGGGCACATTTGGTTTAGTTAAAGTTTATTTCTGTTTTTGCAAACCACAAGACAAACTCTGATGATCACATGTTTTATAACAATAACATGTGTATGTGAAATCATTATCTTGTCTGTAGGTTGGATCTTGCTTTGTCTTGTTTTTGAAATACATTGCAGCAACCATTTATGATCATTATAGCAATGTCCAGCTTTTTTGGTGGAGAAAGACCTCAAGACACATGTCCGAGTAGAACTATCAGCACACAGCATGTCAGCTGGAATACCATTTTGCATTAAGTAGTTTGCCCTGAATGGGACTCAAACAGGATCTTTTAAAATTGTTAGAGATTTTCAAGCAATGTTATCTGTTAGAAAATCCATCTAAATAAAACATAATAAAACTTCACTTTTGGGAATATATGACATATTTTAGCTTGTTTACTTTGGGACATAATATAAAAAGTATTTATTGTGGATGCTGTAGCTCTATGTATCATGTACAAAGTGTGAATTGTGTCGAGAATGTTGATAACCATACAGAGATAGTGGTTTATTATTGAAGAAGTTTCAAGTTTGAAAGATTTTTTTTTATTCAATTAAAAAAACCCTGATTTGATCAACCAAGCTGACCTCTGACCCCTAGAGACACATGATTGAAGATTTGATGACAATTCATGAATACAATACTAAGGAGGACTGGAGTTGACAGCTAACATCATGGTGACTGCTAGCACAAGATTTACTTTATACAAATATTCATATTTTGTTACTATTTATAAAAATAAGCTATAAAATCTGTTGTAGTTTCTAACAACATGTAGATCTTGAGAAGAATTGTATCATATATTGCAAATATAAAATTAAATCAAGAAGTTTAGCTCTTGATGTATATCCCCACCCAGTGACCCACACTTACTTCACCATGAGTTCAGACTCTGTCCTGACCAGAGCGTTTTTCTCTCGTACCAGGTTAAACCACATTTGCATAAGCTCTGCCTCTGGTTTCCCTGCCAACGGACCCTCCTGGCGCAGTCCTCGCTCCACTGTGACTCCGCGCTCCTCCAATTCACGCTGTTTCACATCTACCTCCTGAAGTTTCCTCTGTATTTCCTGAGCCTGTCGCAACCTCTTCTGTTCTTGCTGCTTTTGTTGTTTACGTGCAGCATGCTGGATTTTACGTGTGATGCGTGCATTGAGCTCATCTTCTGACATAGGGCCATGATCCTGTTTGGAAAGATGCATATAAAACAATACAATCTGAAATCCAATAAGCTAACTCTTTTTTTATTAACAAACCTTGGAATGTTTAGTTATATTTTTTAAAAGAATGCGAGAAAACATCAACATTTTTGAAAATGTTTTTACTGCACTGTTATTGTAAGAAATAATTGCAGTGCTTTAACATATACTCTGAGTTAATGACAGAAAAAAAAATTAACATAATATTTGCTCTTGGCTCTTCTTACATTGTTCAACAACATTTACTAAAAAAACAAGTGTTTGTGATTTTTAGTAGTACTGCATAACATTGTTTGCAGAGATCAAATATTTTGAACAAAAGCCTTGAAAAAAAATACTCCATTAAATGGTTTCTTCTTAAAATAGCTTTATGTGAGCTTTGAATTTTCTTTTCTCAAGTTATACTTCAAAACCACCACAAGACATCTGTTTGAGAATTATTAAAACCCAACCATGTTACATATTTTTTATTTGGTTGACAATACATGTGACTGAAATGGCAGACTTACAGACTTAATCCTTCGAGATTCAGTAAGTGATGTTACACTGGTTGTAATGCTGGGAAAATCCTCTTCCGAGTCTGTGAAGTCATCCACTGGAAGAAAGAGCAGAAAAGATGTATATCTGAAAATAGCTGCCCAGACACAGTTTCCAGATGGGAAAAACAACTAAATGTTAAATTGACCAAAATATATATTCACTGGACTGGTCTTTCTCTATTCTGACTCAGTAATAACAAGCATTTTCTGTGATGAAACATATTAAGGATGGCAGGAGATGCTTGCTCAGTACTGAGCAATTGGACCAATTAATGCTAATTACAATTATGATTTCAATCATTAATGGGAAGTCAACAGATCATACATGAGTGGGCAGAATGGACAAAGGCCAAATCTTTTACAAGGTCTTCAGAGAAGATGTGATTTAATGATGGGTCAAGGCAATTTCTATCAGATTTATATTTAAATCCTTATGCATCATCAAAAATGATAAAAGAAAATCTAAGGTGATTCTTACTCAATGACAACAGTTCTGGTAATTCTAATTCAAGGACAACAAATCTGGTAATATGAATGTATTCTTTCCCCTCTTAATGTATTCTCCTTATCAGAAAGGAACATTTAAATGTTTTGCTATTTATTCTCATACCTTTTCATTATTTAAGGATTTTTGGCATTGCATTTTACAATTCAAATTGAGACAAGGATCTTTCAAGCAAATAGAAAAGTGAATATCTTATAGAAATAAAAAAAAATACAGATAAAACACAGGTAAATGTTGTTAACTAGTTACCTGAAGCTTTAGGAGGCAGCATATGTCTGCGGAATGCAGGTCTATGTTTGATCTTCTCTGTGAACATTGATCCAATCTTTAGTCCCTCCATATTACTGCTAAGAGCCATTTCTTCTGTACCCACTGATGCAGACTTTCTTTTCTTCTCTTTCTTTTTCTTGTCTGTCTTTGGTGTCTTTGTCTTTTTCTTCCTGATTACACTATCTTCTAGATTATCTGTGGAAGACGACCTATCTCTATCATGCACGTCCCGCGACTTTTCATTTGGTGTCTTGACATTTGATAACAGAGATGCCAAAATAGATCGCTTCTTTTTCTCTCGCTTTGTACCAGATTCTAAGTTATCACCGGAGGTAGAGAGTCCTGTACTTTCCCTATCTTTACTCTTCTTTTTTTTCTTCTTTTCTTTTGTTCTAGTTGGTGTACCATTTGACACTGGAATATCTGGGGTAAAGCTAACAGCAGGAATTATTCTACGTGGTGTGAAGTAATCGCTATCAGACACTCTGTCTGGTGGGTTGCTGGTCGAAGACTCATAATTGATATCAGAACTATTAGCCCGTTTAAAAGGGGTTTCCCTTATACCTAATTCTTCATCACTCTTTAGTCTTGCTCTGTCTCGAGCCTCTTCACGTGCTTTCTCAATCTCAGCTTTACGAATATCTCTAATGTGATCTGCATTTGGCATATTGACATTGGCCCCAACAGGAGGCTCAGGAAGGATTCTCTTCTTAACATCTCTCTTCTCTTCCTTGGACTTCTCTTTTCCCTCAGATGGCCTAGGTTTTTTTGATGTCACAGGAGTAAAGAACTTATCATCAGTAGCTGCATCCTCATCATCACTATCATCAGCAAAGGGAATGTCAGCAACTGCCTCTTCAACACTAGTTGTACTAGTACCTGACAGTTTGGGTTTTAAAGATTGCTTTAATGACACTGCCACTGGAATTCGCTTCTTTTTAGATTCTGCTTCACTGCCACTATCATTGTCAAAGCTGAACTTCAGTTTTGAATAATCTACTGTCACTTTGGTTTTCTCTGCAGTTTTGTTCAGATCACAAGATGCAGTGGTAGATGAAGCAACACTTGTAGCATTACTTGGACCATCATGGCTATCAGTCTTAATATCTACTTTTGTATCTAACTTAGGACTAGTCAAACCATTCACTGGAGACATTACAGACTCTACCTTTAAAACACTGTTACTAGCTTGAACCACTGAATTACTAGAAGAATTAACATTATTTATTCCCGGGATATCTGATGGTTTCACAACACCAATTTTTTCCTGGGGTCTTGCCATAGTGCAATACTCACTTGCTTTTTTCATCACTGGGCGATTTGGTTGATCTTTCTTCACAATTGCAGGTCGCCGCGGTAAGGGCCGTGGTTGTGCAGTTATCACAGCATCAAAATAAGGAGTGTCAACTAAAGTGGGAGATGTGCATGTATCTATTGGCTTAGGCACAGGAGATACACTTGTCTGAACATTTGTCTCTACTTTTCTGTCCTCAGAAGATGACTCCCCATTAGAGCTATAAAGTTTTTTCATGAAGTTGCTCTGGAAGGCTTGGTGAGGAGACAATGGTCTCATGTTACCTGGAGCAGGTAACACTCTACCACTGCCTGGCTTAACAGACTTCGATTGTACAGGAGAATTTTGAGATTCTTTTGGCAGTGGTGGTAAAGGTCGCCAAGACTTTTTGTCTATTGGCTCACAAGATTCTATTGAGTTTAAGCTTGAGTTTGAACTGCCCCATTCATTCCTTTCCAAATGATTTGATTCAATAGACCCTTCACGAGCAGATCGACTTGGTCGGATTATTGTACTAGTTTTTTGTGGGGTTAACACAGGTTCCTGGTCTATGGTATCACGAAGTTTCTGCTTTATCACTTTTTTAATCTTTTTTGCTGTGCTTATTTTTTTTTTCTTACCACTAGCCACAGCTACAGACTGTTCAGCAAGCACTGTCTTACTGATAGCCTGAGCCTGTGGTGGACTTACAGACTTTAATTCTGCCAAAGCTTCAGGCTCCATACTTGAGTTTGGTGTTATATAAACACTGCTACTATTTCTACCAGATCGAGGTGACACAAACTCCTTGTTATCCGAGACATCACCAATATCAGATCGTGGTGATAAATATTCAGACTTTGGCGATGTGGCACCACTTTCTTCTGCATTTATTGTTTGGTCCAAATCTTCCCCAGCCACTGGAGATTCATTATGGGGAGATAACTCATCACTATCCTCCCCCAGAGCATGACTAAGCGTGAGTTGATAATCTCGTAACATTTCAGAGTCTGGCTTATCGTCATCACTTTCATTATTCAAGAACTGTCTATTGTATTCAAACTCATCTGACAGTGAACTATTCGAAGTGTGCCTTGATGAAGCCTGACTAGGTGTTGAAATTGTAATGCTGTCAGAACTGTCTGACCTTTTAAGATTTCCGCGTCCTTTCTGTGACCTCCTCTTACTGGCACTCTTACGGGAACTCCCGCGCGTCCGAGTCACAAACCTATCGTCTATATGTTGAAACTCGTCACCATTTCTCTCTACACTGCGCAATACCTCTAGGGTGCTTTCACCGTTGTCACTACTATTTGATTTCCCTGTCATCTGTTTTACACTCCTCAAAACCGACCTCTCAGTGGCACCCATTTCACTTCCAGTATTTAAACCCTTACTCCCAGACAATGACCCTTTTTTCATCCCCACGGACCCAGATTTCTCACTACTGGAACTTGTCTTTGATCTACTGGCCTCACAGAAATCACCACTTGATCGCGACCGTTTGGCCTCCTCCTCATTGCCTGATAGAGAATCAACAGATGACAGTTGTTTACGGTACTGATGAAACACATCATCTTCACCCTCCTCGTCCTCTCCATCTCCACTCAGACTCTTCAACACAGGGTCATTGTTATCACTCAGTGAGTCTGAACGGCGATCCATGTCATACAGAAGCTGTTCCATGGCTCGACTAACAGCTGTTTTCTCCATAACCTCCTCATCCTCATCAATGGTAGTTGGTTCATGTTCGGCAGTTAAAAAGTGATCCTCACATTCGTCATCGGTGTTTCTACTTTGGATCTCATGGTGAGCAGATTTGTTGTCTAAGACCCCAGAACCAACCTGGCAACAGAATGTGCAAGAATACACTACAATGAATATTTATTAAGATTTAAATGCAAACAACTTGTTTGTATGTGAGTAAATTGTCTTTGAAAAATTTGCTTGCCCTTGGATTAATATCTAAATGATATTAATTGTCCTTTTATAGACATTGTTGTTTTGGTTTATGAGAATAAGAAATACAACTGGGATTTCCTTCTAACTTAGCCATACTATACACTGTATTATTTCAAATAGTAAAATTAAACAGAGAATAAATGGACTTTACTTTCACTGTAATATATATAGATGCTAATGTGTACTTATATCGCTTCAAGCCAATGTTTTCTTTCATGTTGATATTTTAACATGAAGTCATATAAAATGATAAAATGTTTATAAAGGACGTTCTGAAATCCCTTCTTGTGAAGAAATATCTACAAAATAATAGAAAAATGATGCAGCAAATACATTTTACCCCACAGCCCTTACCTGACTATCTGTCCCTTCATCAGAGTCCATCTCCCCCACCACTTGGGCAGGAACTACTTCAGGCTCCACTACCTCTTCCCCCTTGGTTGGCACAGCAACAGGCACTGTCTCGTCAGCTGTGGGATTCTTCCGAGCCATGCCAAACATCTTGAAGGGATCCAGTCGAATGGGTTCTGCTGGAGAGGTGAAGAAGTTGGCACGTGATTCTTGAGACACCGCTGTGTTTATGCCAGTACTACGTGGTTTGTTGCAAGCCGAGTGTTCCTTGGAGCTGGGGGTGGATGTGTGGGGCTTGTTACTGTTTGATGGCTCAGTGGCATCTTCCTCCATCTCAGTGTCAGAGTCTCCAGTTTCTGGCTCTTCCTCAGTGTCTGGAAACAATACAACAAAACATACAGAAATTTACAATGTTATAGTATATAATTTTTCAGATCTATAAAGTTTATATAAAATCACTCAAATGTAGCTGTTTTTAATGCACAAAAACGGTCTGCAATAACTTACATTAACTACAAAAAGCATGTTTAATTTAAGTGCTTAATTTTACAAAACTTTTAGAATATTATAGCAGTAGTTGCAGAAGTGCTGTAGAAGGAATAGAAGCTGTCTAAGCAGCAGCAGACATAGTTTAGGTTGAAGAAGTGGTAGTCGTAGTAATAGTTGCAGGTAAAATATCAGCACTTAGAGTAGTGGTAGAAGCAGAAGCTGCAGCATTTAAAGGCCCAGTAGAAGTAGTTGTAGTGGTGGTAGGAGCAGTGTAAGTACTAGACGTAGCTATAGTCGTGGTAGGAGTAGAAGTAGTAGAAGTAGTAGTAGTGGTGGTAGTAGAAGTAATAGTAGTAGCAGTAGTTGTAGTAGCGGTAGGAGTAATAGAACAAATAGTAATGGTGGGAGGGGCTGTAGAAGTAGTTCAGGAAGGAGCAGTAGAAGTAGATGTAACAGCAGAAGTAGAAGTAGTTGTGGTAAAGGACGTTGAAGCATTGGAAGTACTTGTAGCAGTGGAAGGAGCAGAAAATGTAATAGAAGTAATTGAAGAAGCAATAGAAGATGTTAATGTAGTGATATTAGTGGTGACAGGAACATCAGTAGTTGTAGCAGAGGAAGGCACAGTAGAAGTAGTTGAAGCAGTGGTAGTAGCAGTAGAAGTGGTTGTAACTGTGAATGGAGCATTAAAAGAAGTAGTAATGATGGTAGAATCAGAAAGGGTAAAGAAAAGAGCAGATATATAGCATCATTAGGTTTAAGTAAAAAGGGCTTACAAATCTTCACTTCTTATTTTTGTATCTCATACTAACATTCAACCTCAGTATCCTCCTCTTCCTCCTCCTCCTCCTCTGCAAGCCTCTGGTATCCCTCCTCGAACAGGTTCTCCTGTGAGCGGCGCAGCGACTCCTTGGCCAGCACAATGGACTCCTCGAGGCGGCCAGAGTTGTACAGGTCCACCACTTCCTGGAACTCCTCTCCCTCATCCCTAAAGTCACACAATACACATTAACACACCAATATACAGTAATACATTACACTCCAAAATACTGTAATAAACCAATATACATTAACACACCCATACACTGACATGATAACACACCAAGATATTACATGTAACTTAATGTATACCTGTTTGGAATTTAAAGTTCATCCAACAATGGTTTGGTTTTCTTAACAGTGTTGGCGTGAAGCAGATATAGTGCTGCCTATACTATGGCATCTTGAATGATATCACACTCAGTCACCTTATCCTGATACTGGTTAAATCTGTTGTGGGGCTATCCTTCAACTGAAGTGAAACAACTAAATTTTTTTTTTATTTTGTTTTATTCCAGCATGGAGTCTTAACATTAGCTAAAAAGGTTTCATATTAGCATTGCCGGAAATATGTTTACAAGTGCAGATAATAGTCATTGCTGTTATTCTTGTATCTTTATAATATTTAGGCATAGTATGCCCACAGCAAATACATCTCTTTGATTAAATTACCATTCAATCTATGCAGCTTTTTGCCCACTTGTAAGCAGTGAAGTTTTTGTATTATAACTGTAAAGACCTGAAAATGTCTAAAATAAACATTATTTTCTACCTATGATGATGTCGCCTTTTTGGACAAAAATTACTTAAGGCTATTAGTTTTTGAAACAATCTGCATGGGGTTTGTCAATCATATTTTAATGACTTATATTTTGAGATCAAGAAAATTCAGTCTTTGTATTGCCGCCTGAATAAAAATGTCTGGTTCAGGATTAAGCATGTCTCATTGCATTTAAGTTGAACACACCTGTTTTTTTAAAACTTAGTATTAAAAAAGAAATCTGCCATGTAGCACAAGGAAATTTATTATTTCCTCTAAAGAATGATGTATGTAACAAGAAAACAAGAGCAGTTCTAACATTTGCATTATAATATCTGGACTGCATACTTTTACCAATGATGTTAGCATCATTTAAGTGCTTTTTATTGTAAATTATAATGTCATTTTCAGTGCTGCAAATCTTACATAATTCTGATGTCATTTTACTAAAAATGTGTCTATTTTTGCTGTAAAATTACAGAAGTGAACTTTGGCGTAACTTCTCATGTAGTCGAGTTATTTTAAAAAACCAAATTGTTTCGAGTTGATGTTGATGAAGTCTAACAAATGGTATATATTTATATACAATACATATTTGTTTTAAAAATAACTTGTGGATGCTATTCATATACCTTTGAATATCACTTAAAGTTAAGATATATATACATTTAACATAAAATATAACATCAATATTGACAGAGTGTTTAAAAAATTATTTTGATTGCAAAATAAAGGTCTTACAGCAACTTGTATATGAATTTGACAACAAAAAAAAACTTTTTAAGGAAAAAAACTGGTTTAAGCATGTGGCAATTCAGAATAAATAGGCACATTCTTTTATTTAAAGAATTAATCTTTTTTTAAATGATCATAAAGTTTACAAAGTTATAATTTTAAGCAAAAACTAGAAATTTGGTCAGTATAAAGTACAGACTTTCTTGTAAGTAATGATGTGCATTTTGTTCAACAAAACTACATGTAACATGCCTCCTTAAAGCTTTAATAACTCATTTTAATATATTGTTCATGCCGCAAATGAAAGCATCCAAATAATTTTTTTGTGAAAACACGGCCACACGGGTTGCAGGGTAACTTACTATATGTATAAATAAGTGGGTGAGGATTGATTTACGACTCTTGAATACTAAACATTCTGTTAACTTTCGCAGCATGCATCTCTCCATTTTGATGTAAAAGTTCAATTGCTTAAGTGACTTCATGCCATTATTGGTGGCATCAAAAGAAATAATAACTGAAAAATAATATTATGATGCAGTCATTTACAGTAGTTTAAAAAACAAGTGTTTGCAAAATAGAACAAAAAATCATTCAAAACAGAACAAACAAATGCTTATTCATTTACAAAGGATGACACACACTTTGGAATCTAAAATATATGTAACAAAAACTAGCAACACACAAACAGAAAAAAAAGATGTTCTGTTTTCAGCTACATGTAGTAAAAAGGAGTCTCTGAAAGGAAGAAATCTTGCTCTATCCTGACATGCATGGTGCAGTTATTTACTATAGAATTAGAGTAGGAGAGTCAGGAAATATGTTCTGCATACAGCTGCCATTTTTCATCATTTATTTAATAAATGCACATTTAAGTTTATGAACTACAACTCCTTTACATTTAAACATTGCAGCAACACAATTACAGTTACATAGGTGATGTCCTGTCAGTTTTGGTGGCAGAAGGCCCCACAGACAAATGTCTAGGCAGACAGCACCCCATGGTGGAGTAAGACCCCACAGATAAATATCTGGGCAGACAGCACCCCATGGTGGAGTAAGACCCCACAGATAAATATCTGGGCAGACAGCACCCCATGGTTGAGTAAGACCCTACAGATAAATATCTGGGCAGACAGCACCCCATGGTGGAGTAAGACGCCACAGATAAATATCTGGGCAGACAGCACCCCATGGTGGAGTAAGACCCTACAGATAAATATCTGGGCAGACAGCACCCCATGGTTGAGTAAGACCCTACAGATAAATATCTGGGCAGACAGCACCCCATGGTGGAGTAAGACCCCACAGATAAATATCTGGGAAGACAGCACCCCATGGTGGAGTAGGACCCCACATATAAATATCTGGGCAGACAGCACCCCATGGTGGAGTAAGACACTACAGATAAATAGCTGGGCAGTCAGCACCCCATGGTGGAGTAAGACCCCACATATAAATATCTGGGCAGACAGCACCCCATGGTGGAGTAAGACACTACAGATAAATAGCTGGGCAGTCAGCACCCCATGGTTGAGTAAGACCCTACAGATAAATATCTGGGCAGACAGCACCCCATGGTTGAGTAAGACCCTACAGATAAATATTTGGGCAGACAGCACCCCATGGTGGAGTAAGACCCCACAGATAAATATCTGGGCAGACAGCACCCCATGGTGGAGTAGGACCCCACATATAAATAGCTGGGCAGACAGCACCCCATGGTGGAGTAAGACACTACAGATAAATAGCTGGGCAGTCAGCACCCCATGGTGGAGTAGGACCCCACATATAAATATCTGGGCAGACAGCACCCCATGGTGGAGTAAGACACTACAGATAAATAGCTGGGCAGTCAGCACCCCATGGTTGAGTAAGACCCTACAGATAAATATCTGGGCAGACAGCACCCCATGGTGGAGTAAGACCCCACAGATAAATATCTGGGCAGACAGCACCCCATGGTGGAGTAAGACCCCACATATAAATATCTGGGCAGACAGCACCCCATGGTGGAGTAAGACCGTACAGATAAATAGCTGGGCAGTCAGCACCGCATGGTGGAGTAAGACCCCACATATAAATATCTGGGCAGACAGTACCCCATGGTGGAGTAAGACCCCACATATAAATATCTGGGCAGACAGCACCCCATGGTGGAGTAAGACCCCACAGATAAATATCTGGGCAGACAGCACCTCATGGTGGAGTAAGACCGTACAGATAAATAGCTGGGCAGACAGTACCCCATGGTGGAGTAAGACCCCACAGACAAGTGTCTAGGCAGACAGCACCCCATGGTGGAGTAAGACCCTACAGATAAATATCTGGGCAGACAGCACCTCATGGTGGAGTAAGACCCTACAGATAAATATCGGGACAGACAGCACCTCATGGTGGAGTAAGACCCTACAGATAAATATCTGGACAGACAGCATCCCATGGTGGAGTAAGACCCTACATATAAATATCTGGGCAGACAGCACCTCATAGTGGAGTAAGACCCTACATATAAATATCTGGGCTAACAGCACCCCATGGTGGGGTAAGACCCCACAGATAAATATCTGGGCAGACAGTACCTCATGGTGGAGTAAGACCCTACAGATAAATATCTGGGCAGACAGCACCTCATAGTGGAGTAAGACTCTACATATAAATATCTGGGCAGACAGCACCTCATGGTGGAGTAAGACCCCACATATAAATATCTGGGCAGACAGCACCCCATGGTGGAGTAAGACCCCACAGATAAATATCTGGGCAGACAGCACCCCATGGTGGAGTAAGACCCCACAGACAAATGTCTAGGCAGACAGTACCCCATGGTGGAGTAAGACCCCACATATAAATATCTGGGCAGACAGCACCTCATGGTGGAGTAAGACCCTACAGATAAAAATCTGGGCAGACAGCACCCCATGGTGGAGTAAGACCCCACATATAAATATCTGGGCAGACAGCACCTCATGGTGGAGTAAGACCCCACAGATAAAAATCTGGGCAGACAGCACCTCATAGTGGAGTAAGACCCTACATATAAATATCTGGGCAGACAGCACCTCATGGTGGAGTAAGACCCCACATATAAATATCTAGGCAGACAGCACCCCATGGTGGAGTAAGACCCTACATATAAATATCTGGGCAGACAGCACCCCATGGTGGAGTAAGACCCTACAGATAAATATCTGGGCAGACAGCACCCCATGGTGGAGTAAGACCCTACAGATAAATATCTGGGCAAACAGTACCCCATGGTGGAGTAAGACCCCACAGATAAATATCTGGACAGACAGCACCCCATGGTGGAGTAAGACCCTACAGATAAATGTCTGGGCAGACAGTACCCCAAGGTGGAGTAAGACCCCACAGATAAATATCTGGGCAGACAGTACCCCATGGTGAAGGAACACCTCAGACAAATGTCTGGGCAGACAGTACCCCATGGTGGAGTAAGACCCCACAGATAAATATCTGGGCAGACAGCACCCCATGGTGGAGTAAGACCCTACAGATAAATATCTGGGCAAACAGTACCCCATGGTGGAGTAAGACCCCACAGATAAATATCTGGACAGACAGTACCCCATGGTGGAGTAAGACCCTACAGATAAATATCTGGACAGACAGTACCCCATGGTGAAGGAACACCCCAGATAAATATCTGGGCACACAGTACCCCATGGTGGAGTAAGACCCCACAGATAAATATCTGGGCAGACAGCACCCCATGGTGGAGTAAGACCCTACAGATAAATATCTGGGCAAACAGTACCCCATGGTGGAGTAAGACCCCACAGATAAATATCTGGACAGACAGCACCCCATGGTGGAGTAAGACCCCACAGATAAATATCTGGGCAGACAGCACCCCATGGTGGAGTAAGACCCCACAGACAAATGTCTAGGCAGACAGTACCCCATGGTGGAGTAAGACCCCACATATAAATATCTGGGCAGACAGCACCTCATGGTGGAGTAAGACCCTACAGATAAAAATCTGGGCAGACAGCACCCCATGGTGGAGTAAGATCCTACAGACAAATTTCTGGGCAGACAGCACCTCATGGTGGAGTAAGACCCCACAGACAAAATTTCTGGGCAGACAGCACCTCATGGTGGAGTAAGACCCTACAGATAAATATCTGGGCAGACAGTACCCCATGGTGGAGGAAGTTCCCAGGCAAATGTCTGGGCAGACAGCACCCCATGGTGGAGGAAGACCCCAGGCAAATGTCTGGGTAGACAGTACCCCCTGGTGGAGTAAGACCCCACAGATAAATATCTGGGCAGACAGTACCCCATGGTGGAGTAAGACCCCACAGATAAATATCTGGGCAGACAGTACCCCATGGTGGAGTAAGACCCTACAGATAAATATCTGGGCAGACAGCACCCCATGGTTGAGTAAGACCCTACAGATAAATATCTGGGCAGACAGCACCCCATGGTTGAGTAAGACCCTACCGATAAATATCTGGGCAGACAGCACCTCATGGTGGAGTAAGACCCTACATATAAATATCTGGGCAGACAGCAACCCATGGTGGAGTAAGACCCTACAGACAAATATCTGGGCAGACAGCACCCCATGGTGGAGTTAGACCCTACAGATAAATATCTGTGCAGACAGCACCCCATGGTGGAGTAAGACCCCACATATAAATATCTGGGCAGACAGCACCTCACAGTGGAGTAAGACCCTACAGATAAATATCTGGGCAGACAGCACCCCATGGTGGAGTAAGACCCCACAGACAAATGTCTAGGCAGACAGTACCCCATGGTGGAGTAAGACCCCACATATAAATATCTGGGCAGATAGCACCTCATGGTGGAGTAAGACCCTACAGATAAATATCTGGGCAGACAGCACCCCATGGTGGAGTAAGACCCTACATATAAATATCTGGGCAGACAGCACCTCATGGTGGAGTAAGACCCCACAGATAAATATCTAGGCAGACAGCACCTCATGGTGGAGTAAGACCCTACAGATAAATATCTGGGCAGACAGTACCCCATGGTGGAGTAAGACCCTACAGATAAATATCTGGACAGACAGCACCTCATGGTGGAGTAAGACCCCACAGATAAATATCTGGGCAGACAGCACCTTATGGTGGAGTAAGACCCCACATATAAATATCTGGGCAGACAGTACCCCATGGTGGAGTAAGACCCTACAGATAAAAATCTGGGCAGACAGCACCTCATCGTGGAGTAAGACCCCACAGATAAATATCTGGGCAGACAGCACCCCATGGTGGAGTAAGACCCTACAGATAAATATCTGGGCAGACAGCACCCCATGATGGAGTAAGACCCTACAGATAAATATCTGGACAGACAGTACCTCATGGTGGAGTTAGACCCTAAAGATAAATATCTGGGCAGACAGCACCTCATGGTGGAGTTAGACCCCACAGACAAATGACTGGGCAGACAGCACCCCATGGTGGAGTAAGACCCTACAGACAAATGTCTGGGCAAACAGCATCTCATGGTGGAGGAACGCCCCAGACAAATGTCTGGGCAGACAGCACCTCATGGTGGAGTAAGACCCTACATATAAATATCTGGGCAGACAGCACCTCATGGTGGAGTAAGACCCTACAGATAAATATCTGGGCAGACAGCACCCCATGGTGGAGTAAGACCCCACAGATAAATATCTGGGCAGACTGCACCTCATGGTGGAGTAAGACCCTACAGATAAAAATCTGGGCAGACAGCACCTCATGGTGGAGTAAGACCCCACATATAAATATCTGGGCAGACAGCACCCCATGGTGGAGTAAGACCCTACAGATAAATATCTGGACAGACAGCACCCCATGGTGGAGTAAGACCCCACAGATAAATATCTGGGCAGACAGCACCCCATGGTGGAGTAAGACCCTACAGATAAATAACTGGACAGACAGCACCCCATGGTGGAGTAAGACCATACCGATAAATATCTGGGCAGACAGTACCCCATGGTGTAGTAAGACCCCACAGATAAATATCTGGACAGACAGCACCCCATGGTGGAGTAAGACCCCACAGATAAATATCTGGACAGACAGCACCCCATGGTGGAGTAAGACCCCACAGATAAATATCTGGACAGACAGTACCCCATGGTGGAGTAAGACCCCAAAGATAAATATCTGGACAGACAGCACCCCATGGTGGAGTAAGACCCCACAGATAAATATCTGGGCAGACAGTACCCCATGGTGAAGGAACACCCCAGATAAATATCTGGGCACACAGTACCCCATGGTGGAGTAAGACCCCACAGATAAATATCTGGACAGACAGTACCCCATGGTGGAGTAAGACCCTACAGATAAATATCTGGACAGACAGTACCCCATGGTGAAGGAACACCCCAGATAAATATCTGGGCACACAGTACCCCATGGTGGAGTAAGACCCCACAGATAAATATCTGGGCAGACAGCACCCCATGGTGGAGTAAGACCCTACAGATAAATATCTGGGCAAACAGTACCCCATGGTGGAGTAAGACCCCACATATAAATATCTGGACAGACAGCACCCCATGGTGGAGTAAGACCCCACAGATAAATATCTGGGCAGACAGCACCCCATGGTGGAGTAAGACCCCACAGACAAATGTCTAGGCAGACAGTACCCCATGGTGGAGTAAGACCCCACATATAAATATCTGGGCAGACAGCACCCCATGGTGGAGTAAGACCCCACATATAAATATCTGGGCAGACAGCACCCCATGGTGGAGTAAGACCCTACAGATAAAAATCTGGGCAGACAGCACCCCATGGTGGAGTAAGATCCTACAGACAAATTTCTGGGCAGACAGCACCTCATGGTGGAGTAAGACCCCACAGACAAAATTTCTGGGCAGACAGCACCTCATGGTGGAGTAAGACCCTACAGATAAATATCTGGGCAGACAGTACCCCATGGTGGAGGAAGTTCCCAGGCAAATGTCTGGGCAGACAGCACCCCATGGTGGAGGAAGACCCCAGGCAAATGTCTGGGTAGACAGTACCCCCTGGTGGAGTAAGACCCCACAGATAAATATCTGGGCAGACAGTACCCCATGGTGGAGTAAGACCCCACAGATAAATATCTGGGCAGACAGTACCCCATGGTGGAGTAAGACCCTACAGATAAATATCTGGGCAGACAGCACCCCATGGTTGAGTAAGACCCTACAGATAAATATCTGGGCAGACAGCACCCCATGGTTGAGTAAGACCCTACCGATAAATATCTGGGCAGACAGCACCTCATGGTGGAGTAAGACCCTACATATAAATATCTGGGCAGACAGCAACCCATGGTGGAGTAAGACCCTACAGACAAATATCTGGGCAGACAGCACCCCATGGTGGAGTTAGACCCTACAGATAAATATCTGTGCAGACAGCACCCCATGGTGGAGTAAGACCCCACATATAAATATCTGGGCAGACAGCACCTCACAGTGGAGTAAGACCCTACAGATAAATATCTGGGCAGACAGCACCCCATGGTGGAGTAAGACCCCACAGACAAATGTCTAGGCAGACAGTACCCCATGGTGGAGTAAGACCCCACATATAAATATCTGGGCAGACAGCACCTCATGGTGGAGTAAGACCCTACAGATAAATATCTGGGCAGACAGCACCCCATGGTGGAGTAAGACCCTACATATAAATATCTGGGCAGACAGCACCTCATGGTGGAGTAAGACCCCACAGATAAATATCTAGGCAGACAGCACCTCATGGTGGAGTAAGACCCTACAGATAAATATCTGGGCAGACAGTACCCCATGGTGGAGTAAGACCCTACAGATAAATATCTGGACAGACAGCACCTCATGGTGGAGTAAGACCCCACAGATAAATATCTGGGCAGACAGCACCTTATGGTGGAGTAAGACCCCACATATAAATATCTGGGCAGACAGTACCCCATGGTGGAGTAAGACCCTACAGATAAAAATCTGGGCAGACAGCACCTCATGGTGGAGTAAGACCCCACAGATAAATATCTGGGCAGACAGCACCCCATGGTGGAGTAAGACCCTACAGATAAATATCTGGGCAGACAGCACCCCATGATGGAGTAAGACCCTACAGATAAATATCTGGACAGACAGTACCTCATCGTGGAGTTAGACCCTAAAGATAAATATCTGGGCAGACAGCACCTCATGGTGGAGTTAGACCCCACAGACAAATGACTGGGCAGACAGCACCCCATGGTGGAGTAAGACCCTACAGACAAATGTCTGGGCAAACAGCATCTCATGGTGGAGGAACGCCCCAGACAAATGTCTGGGCAGACAGCACCTCATGGTGGAGTAAGACCCTACATATAAATATCTGGGCAGACAGCACCTCATGGTGGAGTAAGACCCTACAGATAAATATCTGGGCAGACAGCACCCCATGGTGGAGTAAGACCCCACAGATAAATATCTGGGCAGACTGCACCTCATGGTGGAGTAAGACCCTACAGATAAAAATCTGGGCAGACAGCACCTCATGGTGGAGTAAGACCCCACATATAAATATCTGGGCAGACAGCACCCCATGGTGGAGTAAGACCCTACAGATAAATATCTGGACAGACAGCACCCCATGGTGGAGTAAGACCCCACAGATAAATATCTGGGCAGACAGCACCCCATGGTGGAGTAAGACCCTACAGATAAATAACTGGACAGACAGCACCCCATGGTGGAGTAAGACCATACCGATAAATATCTGGGCAGACAGTACCCCATGGTGTAGTAAGACCCCACAGATAAATATCTGGACAGACAGCACCCCATGGTGGAGTAAGACCCCACAGATAAATATCTGGACAGACAGCACCCCATGGTGGAGTAAGACCCCACAGATAAATATCTGGACAGACAGTACCCCATGGTGGAGTAAGACCCCACAGATAAATATCTGGACAGACAGCACCCCATGGTGGAGTAAGACCCCACAGATAAATATCTGGGCAGACAGCACACCATGGTGGACTAAGACCCAACAGATAAATATCTGGGCAGACAGCACCTCATGGTGAAGGAACACCCCAGACAAATGTCTGGGCAGACAGTACCCCATGGTGGAGTAAGACCCTACAGATAAATATCTGGGCAGACAGCACCCCATGGTGGAGTAAGACCCTACATATAAATATCTGGACAGACAGCACCCCATGGTGGAGTAAGACCCCACAGATAAATATCTGGGCAGACAGCACCCCATGGTGGAGTAAGACCCTACAGATAAATAACTGGACAGACAGCACCCCATGGTGGAGTAAGACCATACCGATAAATATCTGGGCAGACAGTACCCCATGGTGTAGTAAGACCCCACAGATAAATATCTGGACAGACAGCACCCCATGGTGGAGTAAGACCCCACAGATAAATATCTGGACAGACAGCACCCCATGGTGGAGTAAGACCCCACAGATAAATATCTGGACAGACAGTACCCCATGGTGGAGTAAGACCCCACAGATAAATATCTGGACAGACAGCACCCCATGGTGGAGTAAGACCCCACAGATAAATATCTGGGCAGACAGCACCCCATGGTGGACTAAGACCCAACAGATAAATATCTGGGCAGACAGCACCCCATGGTGGAGTAAGACCCCACAGATAAATATCTGGGCAGACAGCACCTCATGGTGGAGTAAGACCCCACAGATAAATATCTAGGCAGACAGCACCCCATGGTGGAGTAAGACCCTACATATAAATATCTGGGCAGACAGCACCCCATGGTGGAGTAAGACCCCACAGATAAATATCTGGACAGACAGCACCCCATGGTGGAGTAAGACCCCACAGATAAATATCTGGGCAGACAGCACCCCATGGTGGAGTAAGACCCCACAGATAAATATCTGGGCAGACAGCACCTCATGGTGGAGTAAGGCCCCACAGATAAATATCTAGGCAGACAGCACCCCATGGTGGAGTAAGACCCCACATATAAATATCTGGGCAGACAGCACCCCATGGTGGAGTAAGACCCTACAGATAAATATCTGGGCAGACAGCATCTCATGGTGAAGGAAGACCCCAGACAAATGTCTGGGCAGACAGCATCTCATGGTGGAGGAAGACCCCAGGCAAATGTCTGGGCAAACAGCATCTCATGGTGAAGGAAGACCCCAGACAAATGTCTGGGCAAACAGCATCTCATGGTGAAGGAAGACCCCAGACAAATGTCTGGGCAAACAGCACCCCATGGTGGAGGAAGACCCCAGACAAATGTCTGGGCAAACAGCATCTCATGGTGAAGGAAGACCCCAGACAAATGTCTGGGCAGACAGCATCCCATGGTGGAGGAAGACCCCAGGCAAATGTCTGGGCAAACAGCATCTCATGGTGAAGGAAGACCCCAGACAAATGTCTGGGCAAACAGCACCCCATGGTGGAGGAAGACCCCAGACAAATGTCTGGGCAAACAGCATCTCATGGTGAAGGAAGACCCCAGACAAATGTCTGGGCAAACAGCACCCCATGGTGGAGGAAGACCCCAGACAAATGTCTGGGCAGACAGCACCTCATGGTGAAGGAAGACCCCAGACAAATGTCTGGGCAAACAGCACCCCATGGTGGAGGAAGACCCCAGACAAATGTCTGGGCAGACAGCATCCCATGGTGAAGGAAGACCCCAGACAAATGTCTGGGCAAACAGCATCTCATGGTGAAGGAAGACCCCAGACAAATGTCTGGGCAAACAGCACCCCATGGTGGAGGAAGACCCCAGACAAATGTCTGGGCAAACAGCATCTCATGGTGAAGGAAGACCCCAGACAAATGTCTGGGCAAACAGCACTCCCAGGTCAGCGGGAAGACCTCATGACATGGCCTCATTTCAATCAGGAGAACTACTGGTAATCAATGTTGACTAATTTTATTTCTGATTTGTACTACAATCCATGTTTTAAGTTTCCATTTGCAAAGAGATTTAAAAATTTCATATATTTTTATGTTGATTAGTATTAAGCAATACAAGTTTACAATTTACATTGGTGAGATAAAAGCTGAATGGCCAGTCACATTATATCCCATGATTCTCCTTGCTAACCTAACAACAAACAGTACAACATGTGAGGCATCTACAAAGAAAATATTTAATGGGTTTATATAATTTGATTATGGCTATAGAATAGTACTGAACAATCTTTACTAAAAGTTAATTCTTACAAGATCTTACTTGAAGGAAAATATCGACAGAGGACGAAGTAAAATCACTCTACCCCGGTCTGCAAAACTACATATCGACCTCAACATTAGTATTTATTTGTATAATATCTGTTCTTTGTACAGTTTATAAACTTTAAAAAGTGTAATTTAAATCCTGTTTAAGAAATGGTGACAAAAGTCTGCCAAAATGTATTAACATACAGCCATTTGAAGTATATTGCCAGTGAAATTGTCAAACTATTGAAGTGAAATAAACTCAGGTAGAATGTAACAATTGCACTGTTGTGAACGTTTACCACACATCTTACAACCTTACCAACAAATGTTCACGTTCAGCTTAATTTATTTTTCTGTGATAAGGAATTTTGCAGAAACAGATATGAATCTTATAAAATTAACAACCTAAAGAAAGCTAGTGTGACTAGACTATAGATTAACTAGTATATTTCTGTACTTCTTTACTCCTTTCTACAACAAAAGCAGCACAAACAACATCTGTAATGCAGGACTGAAATGCACTGGAAGAAAACAACAAATCTACAAGATGCAGTGTCTTCTTCTAGTTCTCAATGATGCTAAATGAGAGACTAGAGAGACAGAGCTGTGAGCAATAACTGTACCAAGACTGTAGCATATGGGCCACCTCCTCATAATCATCTACATCCATCTCTGATAACAGCTCTCTGAAATAGTCCAACATAGTGCATTAATAAAGTGTATGTTACAGCTATGTTAAGCTTGTACGTCATAACATAGCCTTGCCAGAATTTTAACCAGGCTAACAAAATGAACATGAGATTTTTTATAGCAAAATCAGTATAAGTTAGAAATACTTACCAATATATTCATTTGTCTTTTGACAAGTGTTAAATAATACCACTTGTGTACAAGATAACCTTTAATGTACCTATGTCAATCTATCCCACCAACTTTCTGACTTTGCCTGGAGACGGTCTAAGTGAGAAGACAATATGCTTACTGAATGGACTCTTTAAAGGTGATATCCAACAGTTTGCCCATGTAACAAATACATTAAACAATATCTTACCATTGCTTTGGGCATAACTTCTTCATAAACTCATAATTTAGTCCCAGTAAAGACAGTTTTGAACACTATCTATACTGTTAGACAGAACAAACTGTGAAAAAACAAACAAAAAAAAACTCCCTAAAAGTTTGTTACTTCCAAATCTATTAATAATATAACCAATAGATATTGACATAAGAAAGGATTACCCAACTGCTGATATAATGTGATCTCAAAAGTAAGTAAGTGATAGTCTTAGTTTAAAATAGCTATCTCTGCAGTGTGGCTCAGATAAAAAATACCTGTATGCAAAGACAAGTTGGGATTATGCTTTACTGTACACACAAATCTAGGCATTAATGAACAGCATTTTGCTAGGTCTTTTCAAGTAACAATCATTTATTTGGTTATTTCAGCAAAAGATGTTTGGTCCAAACTGTTGGATACCACCTTTCAAACAGCTGTTCAGCATTGGTCACGAAGAAGATATGCATAGTAAGGGTTGAGTATGACTGTGTCAGGTACTTCTGAAACAAGAGCCATTACTAAAGGTGAACTTGTCACACCCCCCCCCCCAAACGCAATTATGGTCATACTGGTGATGTCCAGCTAATCATTGGAGTTCAGTCTGCAAATCTTAACCACTCAGCCATGGGCACCCCAGGAATAATCACTGGGACTGTCTGACAAAGTGATGCCCATGTAGTGCCTACTACCAGGAGTAGGAGTACAAGCTGACCTCTGACTGTGCCATATGAATTCTATTAAAAGTCCTTAGAAAGTAAGTTCTTTACAGATACAAGCACGGTGATCCAGAATGTGTCGAGTAACCAAAGCAACCAATGTGAACTCTTCTTCCTGAACAAATAAGCACAGAATAGGGTCACAAGTAAACTCCAGTGACCTGCACAAACTTGGTAGCTTTCAACAGCTGATCTCAACTAGCTAAATTAGTTGATGTCAGTTATTACTGACTTACATATATCTATCATCAAAACTTACTTAGCTGAACATTGCTGCTTATAAAATTATATGCATGTATCCCATACACCCTTCACATATTAACTATACAGAGCTTTATATCGTGTCTCACTACTTACTCTAAATCTGAGTCTGATGAATCAGACTCATCACCATTCCTGACATCTTCCTCGGCTGGGGGAAACTCAAACTTGCCGTCAAATGTCATTGACATGCTGAGATTGTGTTCATATTGTTCCTCCTCTGTCTCCTCTGGCAAGCCCTCGATGGTATTTTCAAACTCGATACGCTCTGGAGTTTTCAGGCAGCTTGGAGGTTCTCCACCGCTGGAAACTGGAGACAACACTGCTGTAACCATGGAAATTAGGGATATTAGCCACTGATATGTTAGTGTTTGTAAAGTAGCCGATAATAATTTTTGCTTTTATAACAAAGGATATTTGCCAATGACAATGAAAGATAGATTACTCAACTGCTTCTTTTAAAGCAGAAGCAAAAGTAAGAGTAGTTTTATCTATTTAAAGTTTTTATTATTCAATGCATAAAACGGAGTGGGTTTAATTCTCAATTGACATCATTTGTACAAAAGAAAGCTTTTAACCGCTATTTGTAATAAATGCATTTTATATTAAATTTTCATTGTTTCTAAACAGAAAAAAATCTTTAACCCAATATCTAAAACAAGTCATGATCCTTATAGTGCTACACAAAGTTCTCTCACATGGAGTTTTCTTTGGTGACTGTGACCCGGCTGACACTTTGCTGGGTGGAGGACCGGTACCCTCTATCCTGGAGCTAGGCACCAACCTTGCATCACTGTCATCAGTGTCAGCAAGACGCTTCCTGGCCGGGCGCCCGAACCGACTCACAGGTGTGGCATGGCGCGCACAGAAGAAACGCTTTGCTAAAGAGGGAAAATGATTGATGTGATGAATGTCAGTATGACTATTTATTGCAAGTAAGTTTAGTCAGCAAGTTTGTTGCAAACCGTAAAAATAATTCAATAGAGCAGTATTTTCAGCCATACTTCCAAATAGTTCAACAAAATATCAAATTAGATTTTTCATTGTTTACAAAATGGGTTGCATTCTTTTATTTGATTATCGACAGGTCATACTATTATCTGTTAGCTTCTCAATAAGTTTAATTTCAATATTAATTCTAACATATTGCAATATTTTGTGTGGAAAAAAGGATAAGTGAAGGAGTTATGGTTTCAAACGTAACCAAACTTTAAACTGTAGGTAAAAACAGCAGTGTATTTACTCTCACTTTGCTAAAGACAAATTGACCAGCCTTTACAATAGATGTAGCACAGAAAGCACCCAGAGAAGTGTCACATCAGGATCACCACTTTTTGTGCTAAGTTTTTATTTATACTGGTTTGACATGTTTACTGTAGCCAATAACTAACTGTGGCAGGGTTAGAGGTAAGGACCTCTAAGATAGCAGAATTAGAGGAAATCATATCATAAAGGGCATGATAAAGTTTGAACATAAAAAATATACTTAACATGGGATAGTTCACTTACCATCACCATAAGATGTTTTCTCAACAGTGTATGTATTTGCCCTGAGACTGATATCACAAAAGTCACATTTGAAACACTGGGTGTGGAAGAACACATTCTCTACTGTCATCCTCTCCATGATGTACACACGCTTCTTACAGAAGAAACAGAACTCACTAGCTGGCTGTGCAGCTACCATCATTGGCTGGCCCTTCTGGAACAGACCAGATAATACAACTTGTGGTAAGTCCACTCAGGGGAGTGAGAGGAGATTTCTTACACTGTATTTAATCACAAAATTTGGTGATAAAAGATTGATGATTTAATAATAGTTTAAGCTTTCAATGAACCTTTATAGCATTTTACAGTATAACCAAAGATACACTTACCACACGTTTCGTGACTGGAGTGTTGAGGGGCTGATCAGCATTGCTCTGGAACTTGGATACAAGAATTTCAGCCATCTTGCTAACCTTGACGACAGGCATCATCTCTTCACGCAGCCTTATTTCCTTTCCATCAGTTCGTGGTACACCAACATTCAGCTTGGACGAAATCTCCTCCATTGGAAGCTTGCTGAACCGTTTAAGCTCTACATTTCCATTCTGGCAATAGACAGGAAAAGAAGGCAAGGTAAAAAGGCCAGTAATATTGTCATTTGAGATTTAGGAATATTTTATTTATAAAGGTAAAATGATTACAATAAACTCAGGTTTTGATTTCACAAAAAATAATTTCAATGATGTATATTTTATGCTTTATTCTTTATAGAGAAACACTTTATTGTTTTGAAAATGCCTTAAGATGGTCATTTCTGTGTTTACATTAAAGAGAAATACATACAGGCACTAATGCCTTGATAGGGTGAGACAGTAGTTCTTCATTCTTGGAATGGAGCCTCTCGTAGTTGTTGTTGCTATTGCTATTGATGTTGTAGCTGGTGCTGCTGTGGCTGGTACTAATGGCAACAACATCCTCAGGATTGTTCTCCTTCTTGATGGATTTCTTCAGTTTTGAGAGACTCGCCCGCGATGACCGTATTTTGGCAAGGATAGACAGTCTATGACTGGGTGAACGATGTTTACGGCTGTCCTCCAGGCTGGTGTTCAAAATCTCTTCTGGAAACAAGCAATGACACTCTATAAGGGTTTGGAATATTGTACTTTCTCTTGATATTTTTCAGTTACTCAAGATTTCTTTTACTGTAAACTTGTATCTAGTCATTATTAAAGCAGTTACAGAAGAACTCACAAAAAAAGTTTTTTTTCTGTAAAACCAGAGCAAACACTTGTAAAGCAATAGACATCCATAAGTTTTTTTTAATATTAAACCTTCCTTAGACTCAGGTATTTGACAGGCAGACCTCTTAAGACATTGAGATAACTGGATTTGACTTCATGTCCAAGATGGTCAGTCCTAGGTTAGACAGTTGTCAGGAATGTGGTGGAAATGTAGTTAAATGTAATGAATGTTTCAAAACCATTTAATGTTTTAATCTCAAATAAACGGAACTGTTTATTTAGTGTAGGTAGATTTATGCATTAAATACACACTGTAAGTAGATTTATGCATTTATACATACTAACTGCACTAATATTGTTGTGTTTTAAGTAATGAAATCCACCAAACTGAAATCTTTTCTGATAAAGTTGTGTTTTTTACCCTCTAGGTAAATGCCACATTTTTTAGATTTCTCTTAAGTATCAACATGTTTAGGATTTATGTAACCTGTTTTCTGACCATTCCATTACTACATATAAATTACCAATATAAATGATCTACTTTGACAATAGGAAACTATATGAACAAGTGCAATTTCTGACATCAACAATGTTTCCATTTTTTCAACCTCATGGTTAAAGATTGATGATAATTAAAAATGCACTTTTTACTATAAATGTAGTAAAAATAGATCAAACTTCCTTCTTCTTTTCAAATTCACCCAAGCGTTATGACATATTTTACAATGTCCTTCATACATTACTTACATACATTAAAAACATTACTTAAAGTCAATAACAACCTAGTTATAAATAATGTTCCTGTAAATAACATTCATTTTAAATGTGTGAAATGGTAAAAAAATCAGCATTAGAAAATTTGGAAATTTTAAGTTTAAGATCTGGTTATGTGGTAATAGTTCAGTACTTTAAAGTCTTCAAAGACAGATTCTATGTTCCTTTGTACCTTCACATTACCCTTTGTAGACACTATCTGGAATCTGGTTGTACCGAGGTAGACAATAGTGATTAAGATACAAGAACCCAACTGAATTTAAATAAAGAAGTGTATACAAGCTGTGGCCATACCACTGGGTGGCCTCTGTTTCTTGAAAAGATCATGGAACTTGGTGAGGTATGAGATGATGGTCAACTTATCAGGGACGTCACAGTTGAACATGTCCTCGCCCGTCATCTCAGGCTGAATACCAAACTCATGCTTTGCTATGTCAAATGCAAGCTGATTGTTCTTGATGATGTCATCCTCGTTCAGGCTGTCAAAGTCACTGGAACAGATACAGAGCAATATGAAAACAATGCAATAATGTTAATAAATGTTAATTACCCCATTCAGCTACAACTAATGCATTTTTTCAATTGTAAGCTAATGATGTTTTCTAGCTAAGAGCTTACGTTAATTCTTAGCTTACAATTGTAATATCATGACAGTTAAGGTAGCGGAATATCTGCTTCCTGTGAATACAATCTCAAGATGACAAACATTTTTTAAGGAAGATTTCCAACCCACCTCCCACAAACAACAAACAAAAGCACAGTACATTGTACAAAGATGTACACACAAAAGGGATAAGCCACTTATAAGCTGTAGTGGTCAACATACAGAACAGCATGTTGTGTATGAGGTAAAAAGCAATATTCTAGATTTTTTATTTGGTGCAGTAAATAATCTTACATAGCCTCTGGTTTGAAGTAGTGAATGAGGGCACAGAATGCGAAACCACTCCGCCAGCAGGTGCTGAGGTCGCTGATGTCGACATCACGGTACTTTCCCGTGTTTAGGATCTTCTGAGCCCATCGCAACAGGCTGTATGGGTCTATGACATCTGAAACATGGCAGGACATGATGAGGCAACCATGTATTGTTACAATAGTGGGCTCACATATATGTGCACATAAGAACAAGCACTAATAGTTGTTTTATTCTTACTTATTACTTCTTAAACCTGTTCAAGAGTCTGGTTATGAGTTTAATAAATTATTAAACTTATTAGTCTATTCATTAGTTTATTTATACGGTTATCAATCTAGTTATAAGGTTATCAGTCTACAGTAATTATCAGTCTATTTATTGGCTCAATAGCGTTTATACGTGTATATTCATGTGTTTGTCTCTTTACTAGCAGTTTATCAGCAGTTTATTGGTCTATTCAGCAGTTTATCAGTCTATTCAGCAGTTTATCAGCAGTTTATTGGTCAATTCAGCAGTTTATCAGTCTATTTAGCAGTTTCAGTCTATACAGCAGTTTATCAGTCTATTCAGCAGTTTATCAGTCTATTCAGCAGTTTATTGGTCTTTTCAGCGGTTTTTTTTTCTGTCTATGGTAGTTTATCAGTCTATTAAACAGCATATAGGTATATTCATTAGTTTATCAGTTTATTCATTGCTTTATAAGTCTATTATTAGTTTATACCATCTATTCATTAGATTATTAATGTATTTCATTAGTTTGTAAGTCTATACATTATTTTACTAGTTTATTAATTTGTGTATATAGAAATGGTCTCATGAAGCCTGGCAATTTTTTCCGTCTATGGTATCTCGTAACAAGCAACACTTTATTTATATTGTGTTTATATCCCATGCTTGTTTGGAGTTATCATCTTACAGTAATACAAACCTAACCATCTTGTTAAACCTTCAGCTGATGATAGTGCAGGTCCTAACACGACAGTCCCCAGTAACTGGATTTACACTACTTACCTAAGATTAGCAACACATGCTTAGCAGGCTTTGAGATAATGAGTGAAACTAATCCAATAAAAAGCTAAAAAAACACAGCTTGAGACAAGGGAGATCATGCTTACCATCTTTGCCAAACTTGGAGGGCATCTCAATGATCTCATCTCGCAGAGTATTCTCCCCTGTATCATACAGATGCATTACTTGTTTCGCCTTCAACCATTTGGCCTTCATGTTTGTATACCTGAATTTATTTTTAAACATAAAACCACTGGTACAACAGCAAACAAGTATATTTTCAAATGTCTTATTAATTTAGCAGGGAAAAGAGATTGACTTTCAAAATTAGTTTCTACATACTGATAATTGTAAGTTGTTTGAATGAAGATAGAGGTATCTACATATTGTTTAGATAAAACAACTCTTTAGAAAGTACTCTCATTTGACAAAGTGTAGTATGTGCTTAAAACAAAAAACAGAAACAACAACAACAAAATATTATACCCAATTTATAATGCATTTTCTTATTCTTTGGACTATAGTTTCAACATCAACTCTGGCTAATACATTGTTGCTCTACCTCACCTTTTACCACTTCATATTTTGTAAAGAACAGTTTTTTCAGCTTCATAATCTGTTCAGCCTGTCCCCCGACATACCTGGAGGAAGGATCAAGTGTGAACTGGTTGTAGTTTTTACGTAGGTTCTCCGGTGTGGTCTGAGACAGCAGCTGGTACACGCTCTCCCTCTCCGCGATCACTTGGAGGGGCGTCATCCGGCCTGATGACCAGTTCTTGATCATCCAAGCTGCATCAAATGCACCAAGAAACCCACGGGCACACCCAGAACCAGTGGGCCAGAAGGGCTGTGGACATAGGAATGTACAGCAGATTAGTATTTCGGAAAGTAATAAAGTTTATATTTGTTAGCTCTTATGCTACCTTTTGAATAATAAAATACTCAGCAGCAAACACAACAGATCCTGATCAGACAGCTCCCAGCAGGACCTAGCTGATATTTATCCATCAAAGAAGTGGAATAGTCCAGTGGTAGGACGCACGACTGCGGATCATAGGGTCCAAGTGGTTCAAACCCCAGTCATGTCACCCCATATTTCTGTGAGCAAGAAATTTACCTCAAATTGTTCCTCTCCACCCAGGTGTATAAATGGGTTTTTGATGATGATCATTATTTTCAACTTCAAAATTCTTTTAAAAATTATATACAGCAGCTCATCAAAACATGGGGAAAAAATGCTCAAAAAAACAACACACTTGAAAAAATACATTAGAGGTCACTTTATTGAGGTAACTGCAATCCTAACCCACACAACTATACAAACAACAGTCAACAGAATCAGCTACAATATGTACCTCTAAGAGACTGTCCCCAACCAGTATCTTGAGCAGTTTCTTGCCATGTCTCTCCACCACCCGGGAAGCGTTCTCGGCCTGGAACAGTGATGTGAAGTCAAACATGGCCAGGTCCGCCTGACCATAGTGGTTCACTGCAAAGTCTAAGTGGGGCAGCTGATGGTTGGTGGCAAAGTCTGCTGCTTCACGGGCATAGTTAGCTAGCTCATCCTGGTCCACATTGTCTCGAGCTAGCAACATGGCAGTATCGGAGAAGTCCTGAAAGGAGGAGAATATGATAACACCCTGACTTCCTGAAAGGCTAAAAAATCTGCCAGACATTCCAACCGATACACCATACATGGTTTTTAGAGACAATATATATATATATATATATATATATATATATATATATATATATATATCTGACATGCCTAGCGATTTAACTTCTTCCGTAAAATGAATCGAGATGAAATATATCTGGCATGTCCACTGGGGCAAGCTCCTTTCATTAAGATTGGTCATTAGCCAGCTTTATTTGTTTATAATATTTGTAAATAAATTTAAAATTTAATTTTTAGTTTGTTGCTAAAAGACACAGAGAAAGGTAAGGAGAAAAAACTTGTATCAGCTGTTTACTAGACAGCTCCCAGCCAGAGCTAGCTGATCTGTATCAACATAGTTTGCCAATGCCTGATCAATTCAAGATTAGCAGGCTATTGCAAAAGAAGGAGTGATGCTAGTTTATTTAGATACGTCTGCTACTTTATTAAGAAATTTAGCCAGGGTTAACGAACAGGAGATCACATGGTCTGAATGTAAACTATTTATTCATGGCAAATAAAATAATGACCATCAGTTAGCATTGAAAAGTCACCTGTTTCAACACTCCTTTCTCCAGAAGACTTTGTTTCTTGGCTGTCATCACAAAGTAGTGAGTCTCATCCTTGTAATAGACAATGTTCTCTAGGTCAATGTTACATTCTGCATTGAGATCTTTGAAAAACTTCTGGTTAAAGATAAACGCCACTCCGCTGATTTCCTCGACACGTGCCTCAGCCTGGGTATTTCTGTTGATGAAGTTGGCAGTAATAGCAATTGCTAGCTTTCCTCGAAACTCCTTTCTTTTGAAACCTGGAAATAAAACAGGGACCTTATAGATTTCAGTTTTTACATTATATCTAACCCAATTTATTATTTTTATAAAACCTGCTTACATATTTATGTTATTTTCATAAATAATTCCTTTAAGTTAACTCTGTCATATAATATTATCGGTAACAGTGTCAAATTGAGGTTAAAGTAGTAAAAACAAGATTAGACATGAACTATCTAAATGCAACAATATATATATCGCAATCTTCTGACCTGTCTTTTTTAGAAAAGTTTTTGAAATCTACACTTTATAAATTATAACATTATATTTTGTCAAATCAAAACTTGTTTAGTTAATTGAAGATTATGATCAGTTAGGACAGATATAGTGCTGTCACTTCTGTGATAGCATGCCATGGACAGCTGTATAATACCACCAAGGAACATTATCCTTTTTTTAAGACTTTGAAATACATTTTGCCTTCCTCTGACACCTTGCTTATTTGTTGGGTTAAAAGTCCCACCAACAGTTGTTCAGGTTTTTTTTAAACAATTTTCACTTGAAGCAGATAGAGTGCTGCCTTAACTGTGTTAACCATGCCATGAACACTGGCATATTACCACACTCAGTCACATTATCATGACACCGGGACAACCAGTTGTGAATTACCCTTACATTTTCCTATCCTTATATTTGCTTGAGTGTTAGCTAGGGAGCTACACCACTATTTTTTATGACTTTGGTATGTCGCGGCCTGCTGTAGAACCTAGGGCCTCCCTGGAGACTACACTCTACTAACTAGAACTATCGCTGAATGCAATTCATACCCCCACCAATGTCCTTGACAAAGCTGGTACAAAGGTAAGATGGGTTCTGCACATTGCGCAGTTGGGGTGAACATTTGAGTTAAGTTTGAAAAAAATCCTTACATTAGTATAGAATTTATAGGGCAGACACGACATATTGTCTAGTATTGATTGTAAGAAAATTAAAATACTTTAAAAAGGGGCATAACTTTGTCAAAATGCAATACAGAGTTATGAAACTTGACCTGCATATCTTACTTGTGATACGTCATATATCTTTTTAAGTTTCAAGCAAATACCTGTGCTTATTTCAGAAATATTCTAGTACATGTTAAAATTTAAGAACATTTTCTAAGTCAATTTTGACCTTCAAGTGTGACCTTGACCTTAAGCCGGCACAAAGGTAACATGGGTTCTGCACATAACCTTGTTGAGGTGAACATTTGAGTTAAGTTTGAAGAAAATTCTTCCATTAGTATAGGATTTATAGAGCGGACACGACATATTGTCTAATACTTGATTGTATGTAAATTTGAAGACTTAAAAGGGGCATAACTTTGTCAAAATGCAATACAGAGTTATGAAACTTGACCTGCATATCCCAATTGTGACACTTCATATATATTTTAAGTTTCAAGCAAATACTTTCTCTAGTTTCAGAAATATTCAAATACATGTTAAAATTTAAGAACATTTTCTAAGTCAATTTATGACCTTCAAGTGTGACCTTGACCTTAAGCCAGCAAAATAGTAACATGGGTTCTGCACATCCCCTTGTTGAGGTGAACATTTGAGCCAAGATTAAAGAAAATCTTTCAATTAGTGTAGGACTTACAGAGCGGACACGACATAATGTCTTATATTTGTTTGATATTTGACCTTCAATTGTGACCTTGACCTTGAGCTGACACATGGGCAACATGGGTTCTGCACATCCCCTTGTTGAGGTGAACATTTCAGCCAAGTTTGAAGAAAATCCTTCAATTGGTATAGGATTTATAGAGCGGACATGATAATGGAGACGGACGGACGGACGGACAAAGCGAATCCATTATAGCCCCCCGCCACATTTTGTGGTGGGGGTATAATTACACCTCCTGATCTGGTATACTGAGCTTGATCTGCTGTCAGGAATGAGCAATCAAATAATTTCAGCAAATAAAAATATTAATGATGACTTATTCAAATCTATATTTCTCAAAATCTCCTGTGACAATGTTTATCCATCTCTGACCTTGCAGTGTGTTTCTCTTGCCGTCTGCCCCGATGAGGACATCAAATTCATACTCTGAGAGTGGGTGGTTGGCTGGATCTACCTTCACCCTCCAACCCATACCTGTAGAAATATACACAGGGGTCAGCTTTGTATAGAATATAGTTTACAAGTACATGTACATGTATAGATAGAACACATACAACTGAAAAGACTCAGGACAGAAATGTCTATATCTGCATGAAAAAGGCTACATCAACATGTTAGCACAGAGCTTAAATTCTAAAACCAACAAAACTTTGTAGTCATTCATAAACAATAATAGAAAATATTTTAAATTAAGCCCTTTTGTGCTCTATTTTGTGTTGTGGATTTGTTGTGTGTAAGGATATGTAAAGAGAAATTGAGAAAATAAAAAGCACACAAGTATAAACCCTATCTCACTTTCAAACATTCAGAAGTTTATCCTGACAAGAGTTTCTTACTGATCAATAAAACTAAAATGGAGGCAAACCCAGTCAGGCTTTTATAAGTTCTCTGTTCTATAATGTTGACAAAACCCATGTTTGTGTTGACAGATAATACAGAAAACAAATAGCATGAACTTTATGAACTTTTCAGCATGCTACCTACTGTTGCTTACTAAAAAGGGTAAAAACACCATACAATTCTCCTTACACTAAATTGCATGCATTCTAAAAAAAATCCATCAGCTTGTATACCTGGTTCTGTTGGTTCGATGATGTCGATGAAGCCCACATTGGTATGGACCTCGACACCGACCAGTAAGGCCACCTTGAGGAGAATACATTGTAGCTGGCGGATACCTGAAAATGGGAGAAGGTATCTTAATGTGGTATGAGAACTGAAGTAAGTTAACCTATTTGATAACTGGTTTGTGATCAAAGAAGCTATTTATTGTTTGCTTCACATTATTGTTTCCTATCAGGATTGTTACATTATTTTCCTTTGACACACATAAGACTTTGGAAGTTTTATTTTATATACACACAATCAGGATGCTACAACCATTTACACTTTTTCTCTGGTCATTTTGTCCTTGATTCTAATATTAAATTTCCAATTTACAAACAATGATGGGATGGGATTTGCCGACATTTTTGCCGATACTGTGCAGCGACATTTCTATTATTAGAGCACAGGGGCACTTATGAGGTGCTAAAGGACTGAACCCTGCCGGTCCATTATACTGACACCGACGAGTCAGGCACAATACTGTCCCCTTAGCCCTGAGTGTTAGGAGGGAAGCCACTACTACCAACTTTAAAGTCTTTGGTTTGACCTGGCCAGGGTTTTAACCCACGACCTCCCAATCCACAAGCCGACGCTCTACCGATTGAGCTATTGCAGCAGGTTTACAAACAAGAATTTTGTGTAATTGTTATAAAAGAAATAATACTTACACTCTCAATCAAATGCAATATGGACATTATTTTTAAATACATCACTACTTTCTGTAATTTTATTATAACTTAGCTATAAGAATATGTCATCATTTGCATAGTTTTGTTTAAAACAGATCTGTTTTTCTTTCACTGCTTGTATTTAAGAACCCATCAGAAGTGCAAGGTTAGTTAACGCCAATTGGTCATTTTGCCATAGACTGTTTCAAGGTGGTAAATGTTGGGTTTGCTCTTTTTTGTATAATGTCTCATTTGTTGCAACGTTTACATTCGACTCCTTTTAAAAGTTTACTACGTCGAACTTATGTGTTGTAATATTCACAGGACCTTGCCATATTTTCTTATCCCAAAATGGGCAAAATAAATAGTGAGACTACTTATTTCTGGTCATCTTAACTGTTCTTTTGTGTAATGATCTCATGGCATGACGACCAGCCAAACTGCTGTATTCTGACCTTGGGCCAAATAGACCTGGTTTGACCCAAATAACCAAGTAAAAGCCAATGATCAAATGGCCTTTACCTTCTATCCAAGTGGACCATGGTCAAATGATTGAGGTCATATTTCAAGACCTAATTTATCTGAAGTTTGAAATCACACAAACAGTATCTATGAGAAATAGCTCCAACTCAAGCTCAAAGTTAAGTAATCTTGGACAACAGTGGTCACTGTTTACTGTAAAGAAAATGAATCCTTACTGATGTGATCAATTGCTCCTGCACAGAATTTTCCGAAGAACTTTTTAGCACCCAAGTTTTTCAAATCTGTGATGAGAAAAGGCCACAAATGCAGAACGTTGTTCCGAGAGAAGCGGTCACGTTTCTCCACAACAACAGTCCGAGCACCCAGCAAGGCTGTTTCTATGGCAACTCGAAGACCACAGACTCCGCCTCCAATAATGATAACCTATAAACAATCGAATAAAGATACTTAGTTTAGTTTGTATAAAAAGTAAAAATAAGATATGTAAGATGTTAACTAATTTATTCTTTTAATGATAAAATACTGACAGACCAAAAGAAGCTGTTTAAATTGATCATTGCAAATTTTTCTAAAATCTTATTAATAATTTAATGGAGAAAAGTTTTATAATCAATGAAAGTACCAGCAATTTTGCCTAAGACCTAAAATATTTCTAATGAAGATAGCATTAAAAACACTCTAATTTAGATTTTTCAATGCAATCAAATAAATGTTATTATGCAACTGCTTTTGGTGAGATGGTCTTGTTTGGACAAACCAAGTTATGACCTCAGCATACTAAATATTCCAATGGTGTTTCAAATGTTTAGTTTTCACTGTGGCCTGAAGATACCTACTAATGTATCTAGTAAAATAACCATACACCAGCTGTAGTATATTAGCCATGGTACTCATGAGACACTGCCAGTGTATAATTTTTATTTTAAATTATTGGCAACAATTTATAATCTTATGGTGGTAACATGGACCTACCCTTGTGTTTGCACATGCCTCTCCTTTTTTATACTCCTTGTTGGTGGCCCGTTTGTCCAACTTCACAAAGACGCCATGTGCTTTCCATGTTGTGATTCGGGCCCGGATCTTGCGATAGAAATTGCGATGGTCCGCATGAGTGAGCCCTACTGCGTCACATAGTTGCTGGAAGGAGGTGAGTATGTGTTTACACGTGGAAGCATGGCAGAACTGGTCAAAGAGAGCTCCGATAGGGTCATTCTCCCCCACACCATTTTCCATGATGCATCTTTGCCCACCAACTGAAACAAACAAGGATAAACATAAAATGTAGTTTTTTGTTGTTGTTGTTTTTTGTAGGGTTTTAAAACATAGTTGAAATGTATAGTTTGTAATAATTGTGTTGGTAATTCTTCTCTTTTATTTTATTTACTGTTATCAATTACCCAAAATATGTATGAACTAGAACAATTTTCCAGCCAATACTGAAAATGTAGCAGGGTGTTAAAAAGTCCACAACCTACACTGTATATGCTAACACCCCATGCCAGCAGCCTGGTTAGTATCACAATACACCCTCCACCTGATCTGATGTTCCTCTGATCTTTTCACCCTTAGTTAATCTGTCTGTATATACAGTTTATGTGGATATGTTACACAATAAAACAAGCACCTGTTGTATAAAATAAGCCAACAGTGGGGCAATCTGGGCCTGTGATAAAGGCCAGGAGGCTTACAACATACTTGGTGTTGGAGATTAGGCTCTTTGACTGGCCTATGATGCACCAATTGGTCTTAGGCCAATTATTCAAATCTAGATCACACAACTCATATCAGGGAGCTACACTATTTGAAACTTAGTCACTCAATGTGTATTCAGCCCATTGCATAAAACTGTAAGAAAATAATTACATATTCATTAAGTAAAGATATATATCAATGCTGCAGGCTATATAGCTGCTGACATTGTCAGCAATGGAGGCTGACTAACAACCCCTCAGATAGTACTATTGAAAACCCACATAGGCTTCTATGAAAACATTCAGCTATTTATTTATTTTATTTAAAACAAGTGGAGAGACATTTCTTTTAAAACATTACAGACAGATGAAGGAATCATGGATATTCTTCTGTCAAGTTAAACAACCTAAGAAAAAAATATCTTTTATTCTGATCTCTATAAACTTTATTCTGATCTCTATAAACTTTATTCTGATCTCTATAAACAGAGGTCAATCCTGTAACCAAATTGCCCAGTGTTCAAGTGCTAAACCTTATGACAGTGATTGTTTGGCTAGAATGTTTGTGTGTATATCTATAACAGCAAGAATCTGACAAGTAACAAGCTGATGACCTCGCACTGCTGGAAAGGAAGCCATCTATTAGGCCAGTAAATGTCCGTATCATGAGAGATGTCTGACAGTTAAAGAAAGGTAATGAGTTGATAACTCAATTAACTTGTAGCACACTGCTCTCACCAGCCCAGAAATGTGATACAGCCATTAAACAAACATGGTGTGGAAACAGTCATGTAGGAAGAGGAGGTAGGCAAATATGTTAGATTAGGAACAACAATTTAGACCAGGATAACCAAGAGGCGATTGATTAGAAAAAATAGGATCTGGCAGTAAAATGTGCAGATCCTGGTCAGACAGTTTATACAAAAAGATCTAAACTCACACTGGAACTTGACAAAAAACTGTGTTGTATTTTAATAGACTATAACATAAGTTTATATGTATGTATATACCCACATATATATATATCTTGGACATATTTTGCACCAAGAGAATAATGTCAATTTTAATAAAGTAAATAAAGTAATAAAGTTGATAGTTGCGCTGAACTTTTAACTTTTAATAATGTTATTTTTTTAGTGATGATGTTGAATAAATCAAAATACCAGTTATGTTCTGCTTATATATGTTGTGTATTCCATCAAACACCTCTGTAGCCAAGTTCCAAGGTAAATGTGTAAACTTATTTTCTAATCTCCACATGAACTGTGCTAGATTTTGACAAAATAATGCAGGGTCTGTTGTCTCGACCATTAATCAGGGCTTGCATAAAAATTGTCCACAAAAATGTGCTGGCGGCCACAGATTTGGCTCAGGAATGTGATCTTCTGGCTTCACGTGCAGGGAATAGGAAATACATGTACAGCTTTATCTGGGCTTTTGTATGAAGTTACAGCTTTGTCATGCTCCTTTTTTTTCTAATTTGTTCATTAAAACTCAGCTCTGACATAATCATGTTTTTTGTTAAATAGATATTATTTATGATACATAGTATGATGCAACCTCAAAAAGAGAAAATATAATCTTATATTTTAATTAAGACAAAAAAATAATTGTGCTTTCAGCAAAGAAATTGCTTCAGTTTTTAAAAAAGAAGAACACTCTACAAGTTCAACGATGGTAAAAGGACTGACAACATTAAACCGAGTTACAAGTTTGATCTCCTGTTTGTCTTTGGCAACTTTTAAATAAATAGTAGTCTTTATGGCCACCTTTATGACTGCCTAGCCATATATCTGTATAAAACCAAAGCAGTAATACCTGATGTGGCCTGCTGTAACAAAACAACACCTAAATATTTAAGGTGGTCTCCGGCAGTTTTGCTTACATTTACATCTCACCGGTGTTTGGGGGTAAATGTGCATATTTTATGCAGAAACTCATATTGATAAAGTATTAGTCTAAATTACACAAGCACAATTAGAATTTCTGCCAAAAATAGACATCGACTTTAGAGCAGATCATCCGGCTGTTCATATAATGTGTTCTCAAAGGAAGATGACCAAGTGTTTTTCTTAGTTTAAAAATAGCTAACTGTGCAGCATGGCTCAGATAGAAAATACATGTTTGTAATGACATTTGGGGTCTCAGGGGGTTTTCTGCCTATTTTGGGAAAAGGAGTCTGGTCATTTTGGGAATTTTTATCGACAAAAATGCTCATTTTGGGAATTTTTGTATCAATAAAATGGTCCATTTTGGGAAAATTTTGTGTGCACCTATTTTGTTAAATCAGTACATTTTACTATACCAATATACTTTATTAGCTAACATTTATAATTAGCAAGCTTTTAAAGGAAAAGATTTTTTTCATTTAAATTATCCATCCTATGAAATTGAAATTCTTGAAAAACACAGTGACATGGTAGTAATTTAATGGTACATGTAGAGTATTATCTAACATTACCAATAATGGAACCAAATCTTTTAGCAGAATTAACAATTTCAATAACTAGAAACAAACAGAGCATCAGGTGAAATATTTTAATTCATACTTGGCAGTATTTGAACTAGACTGGACAACAACTACTTTTTTAACTGGCTCCGAGGATGAGGATTCGGTAAATGACGAGCTTGCCAGAACAATAGGCAATGGCTGCGGTGATGCAGACTGTTCTGCTTCTGCTTCAAGTTCTGGTGCACGATCTGCGGACGCAGATTCGGACAAAGGGGCTGTTTGCTTTGGGAACGTCTCCGTTCACCGGAGGCGCAGACAGTGATGAAAAACCCCTGGGTGTTATCCTTTACTTTTTAAGGCATCAATGGATAGCATTTCGTGGGATCTTTCCTGGTAACAAAAATTAATTAAATTGACTGATAAAAGAATTTTTGTTACAAACTGTCGGATATTACCTTTTACAGTAGATAAATATAACTTGTAACTGACAATTAACCTTTAACAAATCTACCTTTGATAATAAATCATTAGTTATTTTAAAAGAAATCAAAAGAAAGGTAAGGTATTAAAAGAGTATATATAGCTATTTTATCATGTAATGTTGAGCTGTCTCAGATCAGAGTCTACACTTTCTGCCTGGGTCTGATCATGAATATTCCGCAGGTTCAGTGTTTATATGTCACTACTTCCGGTAGTTATTACTGGACAGTTCACAATTACTGATGACCATACCAGATGACTAACAATACCATCACAACATTGTGGTTTAATGGTCAGGTTACATGAAAAAAGATACCACCCAAGGTCAGAGCATCAATGACAATAACTTCCGAGTCAAGTCAAAGGAGGGACATAGCTGTGCCAGAATGAATTTTATTTATCTGCCCTATCAAGATGGGTTCCAATTTTTATTGGGAACCATGCATCTCAAGTTTGCAGAAAATATGTTTGAAAGTATTCAAGAAATGGGCCTTAACAAAACAAAAAAAAACATACACTTTAGGCTGCATTTTATAATCTTCCAACAACCCATTCTATTCACTCATGTCTGACACATGTTCACCAGTCTATCAGTACAAGAAAAAACCTTATACAAGAAATTATACCTGGGAACTTATACAATTTCAACTATCAAACTTTTAAATGTATGTGTGTGAATATTTATAAGGTTTCATATCTCCTACCATATCAGTGCACATCTCCAGTGATGTCAAGTACCATTACAGCTGTAAGTAACTATATCTCAGCATCTTTAGAACTGCTCATTAACCACTTTAAGCACTTGAAATTGTTGAAATATAAATTAATGCACTATCAAGCTATTATTTGGCATACTTGAAACCTGCATATAGAACTCCAAACCTTCATCTAGAGAGGGTATCATCAGAGAATGGTACAGTATGCATGGGTTTTAACATTTTGACAGATGGTTAAATAAATCTATGTTATCAGAATTTATAGAAATATACAACTCGGTGGGAACAGATTACTGACTTTGTAACATTAAGGTCAGTAACAACTTACACTTACTTGTTATTTACAAATAAATACATGCAAATGTAACTAGACATATTATTAGTACAGAAATGTTAGTAAACAATGTAGGTCCTGATCAACTGGTTCAGCTTGATCAACACCTGTTGTCTAGTCCTGATCCACACAAGCTTTCCAGGTAGATAATGACAGCTACAATGAGTGGGGAGTAAACATACAATATGGATGGAACATGTGTTTTCTAGCACAGTTGTTTTGTTTTAATCTACAGGCACCCTTTACTGACAACTGTTTATATCACATAACTCACACGACATGTATCTTACAAATTTTGTTTTGAATTGAACTGATTTAAATTTCACAAACAGAAGAATAAAACAACCAGAGTTCAACTCTCAAAAGAATTCAGGACAAACCAGCAACAGCAAAACCAAAATGTGAGCCAATTAAGATAAACAGGCATCTAACTAGCTTAGGGCAAAATCTTTCCTTCTTTAGTAGGAGCGGTTTACAGGCACCTTTCCCTCAGAAATTTTCTTTAAAATCATGCAGTTTTTTGCCAAAAGTAACTTTACATCAGGTTTTTTCATTCTTCTTTAAGGGAGAAATCATGCTATTTACACCGAAATTATAGGACATGGACCTCTTCCCCTCAGTGAAAAACATCCTTGGACATCCATGTATTCTATTTTCATACTATGTTATCATTGTTATACATGGTAACAGGTAAAGAAAGTACTAAAGGTATGGTAGAGTTTGTTTAAGTTGAAAGGTCATTTTACAACTTCCAACTGTAATATCTGGGTATGACCAACAATACAGGAAGACTTGTATAGAAATGTGTTTGCCCTAACACTGACTTAAACCCCAAGAAGCTGGGTGGTTACACCTGTGAGGAGGTGACTATAACCCCTCAGTATATATAGGCCCCCTAATAACACAGCATGGAAAATACACATTTAGCTATTATGTCATTGGATATACATTTTACACCTTTTGTCTGTGAACTGTAATAACAGGTTATTGCCATATAGGGTTATGGTATGACAAGACATAATTTATAAACATTTATTATTGATAAGCCAGGATATGTGGACAGGTATATTTAAGCAGATATTTACTCTGAGGTGTTAGACAAATATTTTGTCATCTCAATCAGTATACATAAGAAAAGGCTTTTCAAATTTTTCCACTTACTTTTATGTGTTCATTAATGCATCCAAACAAGATGGATAAAATATTGGGAGAATCTATTCATATAAACACATCTCATTTATCCATCCATTTATCTATTCATAATACATCCAGTAAATTTCACCCACTTGAAGAAAACCTCTGCAATATTCACTTGGACTCATCAAGAGGTTTAATTCAATGATTTCTTAACTGGGTTTCTACAATTCATGCCAGATTTGTAAATAAAAAAAAGTAAAACAATGTATACAAAAAATAAAATAAAATCTAAAAAAGTCAACATATTTTCCTTGCATGTAGTTCTGATACTAAATATATTGTACTACTTGACATGTACAATAATATTAATTTAATTAAATATTAAATAATAATATAATAATAATAACAATAATAATTAATAAATATAATTAATAATAACAACAATAATTATTATTATTATAAAGAATTATTATTAATAATATTTATTCCAATCAATGCTACCAAAAGATTATGTATCAATACATACAATCAACGTACCTGAACCAGGTGTAGGAATTAATCCTATCATTGTCTCACCTCAAATTACAATACCTTTTTATAACATCTTCCAAAGAATTAAAAACACATACTGAGTACATATAGGTAGTCAACAAGTCAAGTTCTGTGTTTTCAAGCAAATTTGATTATTGTTAACAAAAGACAATAAAATAACTTGTATCAATAAAAGGAACGTTCATGCTCGTTGTCGACACTTTTCTTGCACACCATTATTGTTTTTCCATGTCACATGATAAATCACACATGAAGGAGGAAGTTTATAATCATTGTTATCATCATACTCCCAGTAATTAATTGGGACATATACATGCATGTAAACCTTACTATCCTCTATCAGATAGACTTATTAAGGACATAATATCAACACACATGTATCAAAATAGTTACCCGGTCACAAGAGGTTTTAAAGATAGCATCCCTTTTTTATCTTTTTATTTTTTAATATTAGATTAAAACCATAATTATCTGCAGTCATTGTTTACCTTAACTTCACTGATTTCATCAACTCAAAACTGGTATTTATTGCACCTAGCCCATCATCCACCATTATATATACTACCAACCTCCCGAGACCCAATTCAAGTATCTGTCTATATATGGTAATGTTGGTCAGCTGTGAAGAAATATAGATTTGGAAAACCCAGAGGGCTAAAAATAGAAATTACTATATGTTTAGCAACAGCCCTTATAAAAGGGTCACTAAGTAGGACAAACTAACCATTCCTGGTTTCTTATTTATTGCTACCGAACTAGGAAAGAAAAAGGCCACACTGCAGAATGATTTTTGACATTCTGGAAGATAAAACTGGATCTACAATGTTTTATACTTGGCAAGATCAGTTTATACTTAGAAGGATATGTACTTATATAAGTATGGCACTATTGCTGTGCATAAATGGGGTTGTCAATAACTATCATGATGACCAAATACAATGATTACACCGTTTGGCTATTAGATGCTGCAGTGCCAGTAACTGTCTAGTATAACAGAGACTAAGACAAGCTATTACCATGCCTACCAGACCGACCATGTAAACTTCTCTACCAAATGAACACTCATCAGAAAAGCATCATTACAAGCACAGGAATGACACAAATGACAAACAATAACCAATGTCTATAATGACGCAAATGACATATGACCTAAGAAAGCTTGGCATATGAAATGACATTGTTCTTATTATATCACAAAACATTTCACTGACAGTCATGTGTCAGACAATTTGGAAGAAATTCCTAGGAGGAATTGGTCTGTATGTGCATTGCAGACAAAAAATACCACTTTCTTAAAGAATTTAACTTTTAGAGTGGCATATTTAAGTTTCTAGCCACACTGCAGCAATATGTAGGTAGAACAATGGTTGTGCCGACATTGGTCAGTCTCAGGTTCAAGTTTCTAGCTACACTACAGCAATATGAAGGTAGAACAATAGTTCTGCTGACTCAATGGTCAGTCTCAGGTTCAAGTTTCTAGCCACACTGCAGCAATATGCAGGTAGAACAATGGTTCTGCTGACTCAATGGTCAGTCCCAGGTTCAAGTTTCTAGCCACACTGCAGCAATATGCAGGTAGAACAATGGTTCTGCTGACTCAATGGTCAGTCTCAGGTTCAAGTTTCTAGCTACACTACAGCAATATGAAGGTAGAACAATAGTTCTGCTGACTCAATGGTCAGTCTCAGGTTCAAGTTTCTAGCCACACTGCAGCAATATGCAGGTAGAACAATGGTTCTGCTGACTCAATGGTCAGTCTCAGGTTCAAGTTTCTAGCCACACTGCAGCAATATGCAGGTAGAACAATGGTTCTGCTGACTCAATGGTCAGTCCCAGGTTCAAGTTTCTAGCCACACTGCAGCAATATGCAGGTAGAACAATGGTTCTGCTGACTCAATGGTCAGTCCCAGGTTCAAGTTTCTAGCCACACTGCAGCAATATGCAGGTAGAACAATGGTTCTGCTGACTCAATGGTCAGTCCCAGGTTCAAGTTTCTAGCCACACTGCAGCAATATGCAGGTAGAACAATGGTTCTGCTGACTCAATGGTAAGTCTCAGGTTCAAGTTTCTAGCCACACTACAGCAATATGCAGGTAGAACAATGGTTCTGCTGACTCAATGGTCAGTCTCAGGTTCAAGTTTCTAGCCACACTGCAGCAATATGCAGGTAGAACAATGGTTCTGCTGACTCAATGGTCAGTCTCAGGTTCAAGTTTCTAGCCACACTGCAGCGAAATGCAGGTAGAACAATGGTTCTCAGGGTTTTCCCTTGGGCTTGGCTTCACCGACTGAGGGTCATTTGGATCCATAATTGGGGGTCATTTAAAATTTTTGGGGGTCATTCTTAAAATAACAAGCAAACACTGATTAAATTTGTCAAAGCCAAAGCAAATCGCCTTCTTTCCAATTAACATGTTAAACTGTGTATTGCAATGTATGCTAATTTGATGTCCAGTTCTGGGCAGACAAGGTAATTCAAGAATTAATAATAGATATGAAAGGTACAAACAATGCTACTGTAAAGCCCCCCAAGAAACCTGTGATACAGTCTACATGTTCGACTGTGTCTTCCGCTGAGCAGCAAAGACACGAAAATACGATCAATACACCGTAAACCCGTCTTACCTGGTGACTGGTTTGATTATGTAAACCTAACTAGCGAATAAAAACCGTCAACATAAGCGAACCAGTCTGGTTAAAAATGAAAGTAGAAGAATAGAAATTCGGACAATCAACAAATCGGTAAGCAAACTGAAATTATGAAATATTTTCGTTCCACGCTAACCTGCGTCCACATGGACACATCGTATTTTATTTTGAGGGTCATTAACAGAAAAATTGCGACAATGATGCAGGATTTGTGTGTCAGGGAAAACCCTGGTTCTGCTGACTCAATGGTCAGTCTCAGGTTCAAGTTTCTAGCCACACTGCAGCAATATGCAGGTAGAACAATGGTTCTGCTGACTCAATGGTCAGTCTCAGGTTCAAGTTTCTAGCCACACTGCAGCAATATGCAGGTAGAACAATGGTTCTGCTGACTCAATGGTCAGTCTCAGGTTCAAGTTTCTAGCCACACTACAGCAATATGCAGGTAGAACAATGGTTGTGCAGACATTGGTCAGTCTCAGGTTCAAGTTTCTAGCCACACTACAGCAATATGCAGGTAGAACAATGGTTCTGCTGACTCAATGGTCAGTCTCAGGTTCAAGTTTCTAGCCACACTGCAGCAATATGCAGGTAGAACAATGGTTCTGCTGAACCAATGGTCAGTCTCAGGTTCAAGTTTCTAGCCACACTGCAGCAATATGCAGGTAGAACAATGGTTCTGCTGACTCAATGGTCAGTCTCAGGTTCAAGTTTCTAGCCACACTGCAGCAATATGCAGGTAGAACAATAGTTCTGCCGACTCAATGGTCAGTCTCAGGTTCAAGTTTCTAGCCACACTACAGCAATATGCAGGTAGAACAATAGTTCTGCCGACTCAATGGTCAGTCTCAGGTTCAAGTTTCTAGCCACACTACAGCAATATGCAGGTAGAACAATGGTTCTGCTGACTCAATGGTAAGTCTCAGGTTCAAGTTTCTAGCCACACTACAGCAATATGCAAGTAGAGCAATAGTTCTGCTGACTCAATGGTCAGTCTCAGGTTCAAGTTTCTAGCCACACTACAGCAATATGCAGGTAGAACAATGGTTCTGCTGACTCAATGGTAAGTCTCAGGTTCAAGTTTCTAGCCACACTACAGCAATATGCAAGTAGAGCAATAGTTCTGCTGACTCAATGGTCAGTCTCAGGTTCAAGTTTCTAGCCACACTACAGCAATATGCAAGTAGAACAATGGTTCTGCTGACTCAATGGTCAGTCTCAGGTTCAAGTTTCTAGCCACACTGCAGCAATATGCAAGTAGAACAATAGTTCTGCCGACTCAATGGTCAGTCTCAGGTTCAAGTTTCTAGCTATACTACAGCAATATGAAGGTAGAACAATAGTTCTGCTGACTCAATGGTCAGTCTCAGGTTCAAGTTTCTAGCCACACTGCAGCAATATGCAGGTAGAACAATGGTTCTGCTGAACCAATGGTCAGTCTCAGGTTCAAGTTTCTAGCCACACTGCAGCAATATGATGGTCAGTCTCAGGTTCAAGTTTCTAGCCACACTGCAGCAATATGCAGGTAGAACAATGGTTCTGCTGACTCAATGGTCAGTCTCAGGTTCAAGTTTCTAGCCACACTGCAGCAATATGCAGGTAGAACAATGGTTCTGCTGACTCAATGGTCAGTCTCAGGTTCAAGTTTCTAGCCACACTGCAGCAATATGCAGGTAGAACAATGGTTCTGCTGACTCAATGGTCAGTCTCAGGTTCAAGTTTCTAGCCACACTACAGCAATATGCAGGTAGAACAATGGTTCTGCTGACTCAATGGTCAGTCTCAGGTTCAAGTTTCTAGCCACACTGCAGCAATATGCAGGTAGAACAATGGTTCTGCTGACTCAATGGTCAGTCTCAGGTTCAAGTTTCTAGCCACACTGCAGCAATATGCAGGTAGAACAATGGTTCTGCTGACTCAATGGTCAGTCTCAGGTTCAAGTTTCTAGCCACACTACAGCAATATGCAGGTAGAACAATGGTTCTGCTGACTCAATGGTCAGTCTCAGGTTCAAGTTTCTAGCCACACTGCAGCAATATGCAGGTAGAACAATGGTTCTGCTGACTCAATGGTCAGTCTCAGGTTCAAGTTTCTAGCCACACTACAGCAATATGCAGGTAGAACAATGGTTCTGCTGACTCAATGGTCAGTCTCAGGTTCAAGTTTCTAGCCACACTGCAGCAATATGCAGGTAGAACAATGGTTCTGCTGACTCAATGGTTAGTCTCAGGTTTAAGTTTCTAGCCACACTACAGCAATATGCAGGTAGAACAATGGTTCTGCTGACTCAATGGTCAGTCTCAGGTTCAAGTTTCTAGCCACACTACAGCAATATGCAGGTAGAACAATGGTTCTGCTGACTCAATGGTCAGTCTCAGGTTCAAGTTTCTAGCCACAATGCAGCAATATGCAGGTAGAACAATGGTTCTGCTGAACCAATGGTCAGTCCCAGGTTCAAGTTTAGCATGAAGCCTGCTCATGATTACAACCAATGCAGACAACTCTTACCAAGTTACTATAGACCATTTTATAACACAGCATATGTCCAGAAATGATGTTATAATCCCCATTGATTGTAAGTCATTATCTTCATCAGTGTAAGAACCACCAAGAGCATCAAATATTGTAGAGAAAGGGACAATATAAGAATTAATATTATCATATATCGAAAACATAATGTTTACATAATTTGTTCATATTTTATACATTTTGTATAATCAAACATATCATATTTTAACCTTAAAATAATGTAATTGTTTTTTGTAAATATTTCAAAATCTAAAATATCATATTGCTATCACATAATCTTTGCATAATGTTTATATTGTATGATTGAAAATAACGTATTGGCATCATATTACCTAAACATTATGTAGTTGTTTATGCCCTCTCTCTACAATCAACAGACAACCCAGGTATTCACCCTTCAATAATACCCCACTAGACAGTATTACATCACTGCCCATATATGGTCGGTGATTTTATATCAGCACAGCCAGGTTCTATAAGCTATATACCCACAGTTCCCTAATCTACTTAAGGTAGTAGCATTAAGTCATGCTTTGGGAAATAGTTATTATACTGCATCTCGTTAAAACCCCAAGCTAAATGTCGCTTATATACAAGATATACATGTATATAACAGGTAAAGGTTAAAATACTTACTTCTAGAGACCTAAGCAACAAAAGGTTTTGATCCTGATCAAACAGCTCCAGGCAGTGAGTTGGCTCATATGGATCTACAATATTTGCCCAAGTCTTGTAAATACATACCAGAGATGAGTTGGCTCCTATAGATCTATGTTATTTGACCAGGTCTTGTAAATACCCGGTACATACAAGCAGTGAGGTGGCTCCTAAGGATCTATGACAATTGCCCAAGTCTTGTAAATACAATACCAGCAATGAGTAGGCTCCTATGGATCTATGACAATTGCCCAAGTCTTGTAAATACAATACCAGCAATGAGTAGGCTCCTATGGATCTATGATAACTGACCAGGTCTTGTAAATACCTGGTACGTACCAGCAATGAGTTGGCTCCTATGGATCTACGATATTTGCCCAAGTCTTGTAAATACCTACCAGCAGTGAGTTGGCTCCTATGGATCTACGATATTTGCCTAAGCCTTGTAGATACTTAATGAGCAGGCTTAGAGTTAAATATTGGTTATTGACTAATGTAGCAAGATAAAAGCCTAACGACTTTCACAAGCTTAGCACACTATCAATACATTGATCACTTGCCAGGCAATATCAAAACTAGGATGATTATCAAGTTGGAAATGGCATTAAATTTTAAATACAGTATATATATATAGGTCAGGATGTGATTGTACTAGTTGATATTGCCTCCCTTTACTACTGAGATATATGGCTGAGGTAACTTGTTTAATGGGGAGGAAGATCCCATGAAGTGTTTATTATAGAAAAAGAAGACATCTCAACATAATAATAGTCGGAATTCTGATGATCTGCAAAATAATATCCTCCCACCCCAACCCTGCGATGGTCATGGTTTTCTAGTTTAAGTTATAATGCATCCATTTGACATATAAATGCTTTCAAATATAAATTAATAAAAGCTATTTTGCTCTTAGATTAACAAGATTTTTAACTGGCTTAAATGGCAGGTGGTTTACAGTGTAAAGGCGTGGAACAAATTAAACAGACTTAACCATCATACTTTCCCCGCCAGACTTCAAACAAGCTAATAGCTCAGGTAATTTTGTTGTACATTAGTTCTGACAAATATGTCTAGCAGAAAACATTTCTTAGCCTTAGCAAGTCAATGTTAATCAAACTTTCTCCAAGCAGATGTAAGGGTACATACAAGTTTGTATGGAAGAGAAGGAAAATCAAAGAGCTTATACAAAGATTGTACACAAAATATCCACTCTCTATAACTAAATCAGGAAAGTTAATTTTTGAGATATCTGGTTTTTGATATTAAATGCATACAAATACCATAAAAGATGAAAGGCCCCAACCACATACATGTTCTGTATTATGTACAGAAGCATCACTGGTTATTTGTTAAACAGTCAGCTATATATCCAGTCTTATTTTGATGAGTACAGAACAGCTGGGCTAGAAGTGAGGGTATTCTATGACTCAATTATTGTGAGGAACCCACTGCCTATGTATGCACCATGTGTTAGAACACATGCAGGTTAAACATAGAGAGCTTTTAGTAATCAAGGGAAACTTGATTAAACATACACCTACCTGATAACCCTTGCCATATGAATCATTTCTAACCAGAAGGATGATTGAACTTTTACCAGGTAAGACTGGAGAGTGAAGAATTCTAATGAAATTTAAAGTGTATATCAATCAAATTTCTAGCTTATAAATGTGGATCACAATAACAGTATATTTACAAGCAATATTCAAGTTATCAGTTTAACAACAAGTTATGCAAAGGTAACAAAATATATTGCTATACACTCTGCAGCAAATAGTGCAGATTCTGATCAGCTAACTCTCAGCTTCAGGGACGGGATGGCTAATCTAGATCAAAACTACATGCATTTTCTTAGCAGGCAAAGAATAAACCTGTTACAAATGAAGGTCTAGATTTAAAGTCTCTTGGAGCAAGTGTATATTCAGCCAATTTTAACAGTGTGAACAGTGAGCACAGTTGGCTCAAGACATGTCAGACAGAAAAGATGACCCCATAACAGGCGCGTTTCTGCCATAACGCACTTTACGCACGTGCGTAACCTCCGTTCGAAAAATCTAAAATCTAAAAGTACCAAAAGCACTAAGAAAGTCGATGCCTAACCCGGGTTAGGAATGCTATATTTTATTTTCATAGTTTCTAAATCTTATTACCAGACCAATCACGTTGAAAAGGTTTAAAATAATTAAAGTTATACAAGTCAAATTTTAGTCGTTCATACATTGCGTTAAGTTCCTCGCGAGTCCGCATTTTACCTGTTATTCATTAAAAAAGAACCGAATATATTTAAAAGTATTACTACAAAGGTTATTCCCCTTGTAATTGTGCGTAACTTCAAAAAGGGCCCAGATATGCGCCTGCCCCATAACCTTTACATTCTGAAGTAAACCAGGCTAAATGGGCTGAGGGATGATGGAGGCTGAATTATATGTCTATGACGTGTAAGCATAGTGAAGAAATAAGGAACATCTAAATGGTGTGATAGTGAAGAAATAAGGAACATCTAAAGGTGTGATAGTGAAGAAATAAGGAAAATCTAAATGGTGTGACAGAAGAAATAAGGAACATCTAAAGGTGTGATAGTGAAGAAATAAGGAACATCTAAATGGTGTGATAGTGAAGAAATAAGGAACATCTAAAAGGTGTGATAGTGAAGAAATAAGGAACATCTGAAGGGTGTGACAGAAGAAATAAGGAACATCTAAAGGGTGTGATAGTGAAGAAATAAGGAACATCTAAAGGTGTGATAGTGAAGAAATAAAGAACATCTAAAGGGTATGACAGTGAAGAAATAAGGAACATCATAAGGGTGTGATAGTGAAGAAATAAGGAAAATCTGAAGGCTGTGATAGTGAAGAAATAAGGAACATTTACAGGGTGTGATAGTGAAGAAATAAGGAACATCTGAAGTGTGTGATAGTGAAGAAATAAGGAACATCTGAAGGGTATGATAGTGAAGAAATTAAGAACAAGAGGGCCATGATGGCCCTTAATCGCTCACCTGATGACACAGGCTTTAAGTTGGCTCAAATCTGGCATCAAGTAATTAAGAGTTATTTACTTTAGAAATCTTTGGTGAAGATTGGACCATAAGTGTGGCCACTGGGTTGATAACATTTTCTAGAATTGTACCAAGTAACCTACTGAATCCACATGACTCACTTCAAAACATATGTAAGATTTCATACTTGCAAACATAATGGTCAAGTTTGGTGAAGACTGGGCTATCAATGTAGCCTCTTAAGTGTTTTCACAAGCTTTTTCTAAAATTTGACCTAGTGACCTACTTTATGACCCCATAAGACCCAATAACGAACTCATCCAAGATTTCTTGTAGACAAACATTCTGACCAAGTTTGATGAAGACTGGCCTATAAATAGGGCCTCTGGTGTGTTTACAAGCTTTTTCTAAGATATGACCTTGTGACCTACTTTTTGACCCCACGTGACCCAGTTATGACATCATCCAAGATTACATGCAGATAAACATTCTGATCAAGTTTAGTAAAGATTGGGCTATAAATGTGGCCTCTAGTGTGTCCACACGATTTTTTTAAGATTTGACCTAGTGACCTACTTTTTGACCCCACGTGACCCAGTTACGAACTCATCCAAGATTTCATGCAGACAAACATTCTGATCAAGTTTGGTGAAGATTGGGCTATAAATGTGGCCTCTAGTGTGTTCACAAGTTTTTTTTTAAGATTTGACCTAGTGACCTACTTTTTGACCCCACGTGACCCAGTTACGAATTCATCCAAGATTTCATGCAGACAAACATTCTGTCCAAGTTTGGTGAAGACTGGGCCATCAATGTAGCCTCTAGTGTGTTCACAAGCTTTTTCTAAGATTAGACCTAGTGACCTACTTTTCGACCCCACGTGACCCAGTTACGAACTCATCCAAGATTTCATACAGACAGACATTCTGACCAAGTATGATGAAGATTGGATAAAAATTGTGGCCTCTAGTGTGTTCACAAGGTAAATGTTGACGACGAACGCCTGACGCTGAACGACAGACGAGGGTCGACGGACGAAGCGGTATCACAAAAGCTCCCCTTGAGCACGTTGTGCTCAGGTGAGCTAAAAATCTGAAGGGCGTGATAGTGAAGAAATAAGGAAAATCTGAAGGGTGTGATAGTGAAGAAATAAGGAACATCTGAAGGTTGTGATAGAGAGAATAAGGAACATCTGAAGGGTGTGACAGAGAGAATGAGGAATATCTGAAGGGTGTGATAGTGAAGAAATAGGAACATCTAAAGGGTGTGACAGAGAAGATGGAAGGAACATCTGAAGGGTGTGATAATGAAGATGGAATGAATATCTGACGGGTGTTATATAGAAGGAATATCAGAAGGATGTAAAGAGTAATGATGAAAGAATGAACATGTGTTTGGTAACATATCTTGCTTTCATACCATAGTGTGAAACATTTTCGTTCATTCTCTCATGATAATCTTTTGAGACCTGATGCTTTTAACCCAGGAAGTTATATTATCCTCCTTATTCATTGGTTTTCTATGTCTACATGTCTCCTATATTTACTTATGTAGTCTCTGATATCATCAACCTCCAGAAACATAGTGCTCTACTTCCTACAGGTTCCAAGTGAGCCAAGACAAGCTTAGCCAAGACACAACAATTGTGTGATGTATTCTAGGAACACTAATTAGATGTGGCAGTTACTTAAACCTATATCTACCAGCATGTATGTTTCTCCTCATGTACAGCATATTACAGTTCTTCTCAGGAAATGGAACCTCTGATGTTACCCGATTCTATAAATAGCTTACTCCTGTATGTGTACATAGATTTTAGGATACATCAAACAGGACTCATGTTGTCATGCTACACGATAACCTCTATATAATATACTACTAGGACTCTTGTTGTCAATGCTACATGAGAACTTCTATATAAGACTAGGACTCATGTTGTCAATGCTATATGATAGGCCCCATACAACACTAGGACTCATGTTGTCCATGCTATATGATAGGCCCAATACAACACTAGGACTCATGATGTCCATGCTATATGATAGGCCCCATACAACACAAGGACTCATGTTGTCCATGCTATATGATAGGCCCCATACAACACTAGGACTCATGATGTCCATGCTTTATGATAGGCCCAATACAACACTAGGACTCATGTTGTCAATGCTATATGATAGGCCCCATACAACACTAGGACTCATGTTGTCCATGCTATATGATAGGCCGCATACAACACAAGGACTCATGATGTCCATGCTATATGATAGGCCCCATACAACACAAGGACTCATGTTGTCCTTGCTATATGGTAGGCCCCATACAACACTAGGACTCATGTTGTCCATGCTATATGATAGGCCGCATACAACACAAGGACTCATGTTGTCCATGCTATATGATAGGCCCCATACAACACAAGGACTCATGTTGTCCATGCTATATGATAGGCCCCATACAACACTAGGACTCATGTTGTCCATGCTATATGAAAGGCCCCATACAACACTAGGACTCATGATGTCCATGCTATATGATAGGCCCCATACAACACTAGGACTCATGATGTCCATGCTATATGATAGGCCCATACAACACAAGGACTCATGTTGTCCATACTATATGATAGGCCCCATACAACACTAGGACTCATGTTGTCCATGCTATATGAAAGGCCCCATACAACACAAGGACTCATGTTGTCCATGCTATATGATAGGCCCCATACAACACTAGGACTCATGTTGTCCATGCTATATGATAGGCCCCATACAACACTAGGACTCATGATGTCCATGCTATATGATAGGCCCTATACAACACTAGGACTCATAATGTCCATGCTATATGATAGGCCCCATACAACACAGGGACTCATGTTGTCCATGCTATATGATAGGCCCCATACAACACAAGGACTCATGATGTCCATGCTATATGATAGACCCCATACAACACTAGGACTCATGTTGTCCATGCTATATGATAGGCCCCATACAACACTAGGACTCATGATGTCCATGCTATATGATAGGCCCCATACAACACTAGGACTCATGATGTCCATGCTATATGATAGGCCCCATACAACACCAGGACTCATGATGTCCATGCTATATGATAGGCCCCATACAACACTAGGACTCATGTTGTCCATGCTATATGATAGGCCCCATACAACACAAGGACTCATGTTGTCCATGCTATATGATAGGCCCCATACAACACTAGGACTCATGTTGTCCATGCTATATGATAGGCCCCATACAACACAAGGACTCATGTTGTCCATGCTATATGATAGGCCCCATACAACACAAGGACTCATGTTGTCCATGCTATATGATAGGCCCCATACAACACCAGGACTCATGATGTCCATGCTATATGATAGGCCCCATACAACACTAGGACTCATGTTGTCCATGCTATATGATAGGCCCCATACAACACAAGGACTCATGTTGTCCATGCTATATGATAGACCCCATACAACACTAGGACTCATGTTGTCCATGCTATATGATAGGCCCCATACAACACTAGGACTCATGATGTCCATGCTATATGATAGGCCCCATACAACACTAGGACTCATGATGTCCATGCTATATGATAGGCCCCATACAACACCAGGACTCATGATGTCCATGCTATATGATAGGCCCCATACAACACTAGGACTCATGATGTCCATGCTATATGATAGGCCCCATACAACACAAGGACTCATGTTGTCCATGCTATATGATAGGCCCCATACAACACTAGGACTCATGATGTCCATGCTTTATGATAGGCCCAATACAACACTAGGACTCATGTTCTCAATGCTATATGATAGGCCCCATACAACACTAGGACTCATGTTGTCCATGCTATATGATAGACCGCATACAACACAAGGACTCATGTTGTCCATGCTATATGATAGGCCCCATACAACACAAGGACTCATGTTGTCCATGCTATATGATAGGCCCCATACAACACTAGGACTCATGTTGTTCATGCTATACGATAGGCCGCATACAACACAAGGACTCATGTTGTCCATGCTATATGATAGGCCCCATACAACACAAGGACTCATGTTGTCCATGCTATATGATAGGCCCCATACAACACTAGGACTCATGTTGTCCATGCTATATGATAGGCCCCATACAACACAAGGACTCATGTTGTCCATGCTATATGATAGGCCCCATACAACACTAGGACTCATGATGTCCATGCTATATGATAGGCCCCATACAACACAAGGACTCATGTTGTCCATGCTATATGATAGGCCCCATACAACACAAGGACTCATGTTGTCCATGCTATATGATAGGCCCCATACAACACAAGGACTCATGTTGTCCATGCTATATGATAGGCCCCATACAACACAAGGACTCATGTTGTCCATGCTATATGATAGGCCCCATACAACACAAGGACTCATGTTGTCCATGCTATATGATAGGCCCCATAAAACACAAGGACTCATGTTGTCCATGCTATATGATAGGCCCATACAACACAAGGACTCATGTTGTCCATGCTATATGATAGGCCCCATACAACACTAGGACTCATGTTATCCATGCTATATGATAGGCCCCATACAACACAAGGACTCATGTTGTCCATGCTATATGATAGGCCCCATACAACACTAGGACTCATGTTGTCCATGCTATATGATAGGCCCCATACAACACAAGGACTCATGTTGTCCATGCTATATGATAGGCCCCATACAACACAAGGACTCATGTTGTCCATGCTATATGATAGGCCCCATACAACACTAGGACTCATGTTGTCCATGCTATATGATAGGCCCCATACAACACTAGGACTCATGTTGTCCATGCTATATGATAGGCCCCATACAACACAAGGACTCATGTTGTCCATGCTATATGATAGGCCCCATACAACACAAGGACTCATGTTGTCCATGCTATATGATAAGCCCATACAACACAAGGACTCATGTTGTCCATGCTATATGATAGGCCCCATACAACACTAGGACTCATGTTGTCTAGGCTATATGATAGGCCCCATACAACACAAGAACTCATGTTGTCCATGCTATATGATAGGCCCCATACAACACTAGGACTCATGTTGCCCATGCTATATGATAGACCGCATACAACACAAGGACTCATGTTGTCCATGCTATATGATAGGCCCCATACAACACTAGGACTCATGTTGTCCATGCTTTATGATAGGCCCCATACAACACAAGGACTCATGTTGTCCATGCTATATGATAGGCCCCATACAACACTAGGACTCATGTTGTCCATGCTATATGATAGGCCCCATACAACACTAGGAGTCATGTTGTCCACGCTTAATGATAGGCCCCATACAACACAAGGACTCATGTTGTCCATGCTATATGATAGGCCCCATACAACACAAGGACTCATGTTGTCCATGCTATATGATAAGCCCATACAACACAAGGACTCATGTTGTCCATGCTATATGATAGGCCCCATACAACACTAGGACTCATGTTGTCTAGGCTATATGATAGGCCCCATACAACACAAGGACTCATGTTGTCCATGCTATATGATAGGCCCCATACATCACAAGGACTCATGTTGTCCATGCTATATGATAGGCCCCATACAACACTAGGACTCATGCTGTCCATGCTAAAAGACAACACCCTACAGCACTAGGACTCATGTTGTAAATGCCACAAGACTACTCCCATACAAGACTAGAACTCATTTTGTCCGTGCTACATGTCAACTCCCACACAACACCAGGACTCATGTTGTCATGCTACATGACAACTCTCGCACAACACTAGGACTCATGTTGTTAGTGCTACATGACAACTCCCACACAACACTAGGACTCATGTTGTCAGTGCTATATAACAACTCCCACACAACACTAGGACTCATGTTGTCATGCTACATGACAACTCCCACACAACACTAGGACTCATGTTGTCAGTGCTATATAACAACTCCCACACAACACTAGGACTCATGTTGTTAGTGCTAAATGACAACTCCCACACAACACCAGGACTCATGTTGTCAGTGCTACATGACAACTCCCACACAACACTAGGATCATGTTGTCAGTGCTACATGACAACTCCCACACAACACTTGAATCATGTTGTCAGTGCTACATGACAACTCCGATATCACTCTAGGACTCATGTTGTCAGTGCTACATGACAACTCCCACACAACACTAGGATCATGTTGTCAGTGTTACATGACAACTCCCACACAACACTAGGGCTCATGTTGTCATGCTACATGACAACTCCCACACAACACTAGGATCATGTTGTTAGTGCTACATGACAACTCCCAAACAACACTAGAATCATGTTGTCAGTGCTACATGACAACTCCCACATCACTCTAGGATGCATGTTGTCAGTGCTACAAGACAACTCCTAATCAACACTAGGATCATGTTGTCAGTGCTACATGACAACTCCCAATCAACACTAGGACCATGTTGTAAGTGCTACATGACAACTCCCACACAACACTAGGACTCATGCTGTCAGTGCTACAAGACATCTCCTACACAACACTAGAATCATGTTGTCAGTGCTACATGACAACTCCCAATCAACACTAGGATCATGCTGTCAGTGCTATATGACAACTCCCATACATCACTAGAATCATGTTGTCAGTGCTACATGACAACTCCCACTCAACACTAGAATCATGTCTGTGCTACATGATAACTCCCACACAACACTAGGACTTATGTTGTCATGCTACATGACAACTCACTTACAAGACCAGGACTCATGTTGTCAGTGTTACATGACAACTCCCACACAACACTAGGACTCATGTTGCAGGGTTGTCACTAGAAATTTTTTAAGCAGGCTCAATTAACTTTTGAGGAGGATAGGCTATGCGAGCGCCAAAGGTGCGAAGTGTTGCTAGGGGTGTTTGGGGGGATGCTCTTGACCATTTTTCTTTTTTTTTTTTTTTTCAAATTTGAGGCGGCCCGCTTTTCATTTGAGGCGGTCAAATCGGCCGCCAGCCGCCTCCTAATGACAACCCTGATGTTGTCAAAGCTACATGACAACTCACTTACAAGACCAGGACTCTTGTTGTCTGTGCTACATGACAACTCCCACACAACACTAGGACTTATGTTGTCATGCTACATGACAACTCACTTACAAGACCAGGACTTATGTTGTCAGTGTTACATGACAACTCCCACACAACACTAGGACCATGTTGTTAGTGCTACATGACAACTCCCACACAACACTAGAATCATGTTGTTAGTGCTACATGACAACTCCCACACAACACTAGAATCATGTTGTTAGCGCTACATGACAACTCCCACACAACACTAGGGCTCATGTTGTCATGCTACATGACAACTCCCACACAACACTAGGGCTCATGTCGTCAGTGTTTCATGACAACTCCCACACAACGCTAGGACCATGTTGGTAGTGCTACATGACAACTCCCACACAACACTAGAATCCTGTTGTTAGTGCTACATGACAACTCCCACACAACACTAGAATCATGTTGTTAGTGCTACATGACAACTCCCACACAACACTAGGGCTCATGTTGTCATGCTACATGACAACTCCCACACAACACTAGGGCTCGTGTTGTCAGTGCTACAAGACAACTCCCACGCAACGCTAGGACCATGTTGGTAGTGCTACATGACAACTCCCACACAACACTAGAATCCTGTTGTTAGTGCTACATGACAACTCCCACACAACACTAGAATCATGTTGTTAGTGCTACATGACAACTCCCACACAACACTAGGGCTCATGTTGTCATGCTACATGACAACTCCCACACAACACTAGGGCTCATGTTGTCAGTGCTACAAGACAACTCCCACGCAACACTAGGGCTCATGTTGTCATGCTACATGACAACTCCCACACAACACTAGAAACATGTTGTTAGTGCTACATGACAACTCCCACACAACACTAGGGCTCATGTTGTCATGCTACATGACAACTCCCACACAACACCAGGACTCATGTTGTCAGTGCTACAAGACAACTCACAATCAACTCTAGGATCATGTTGTCAGTGCTACATGACAACTTCCACACAACACTAGGATCATGTTGTCATGCTACATGACAACTCCCACACAACACTAGGGCTCAAGTTGTCATGCTACATGACAACTCCCACACAACACCAGGACGCATGTTGTCAGTGCTACAAGACAACTCACAATCAACACTAGGATCATGTTGTCAGTGCTACATGACAACTCCCACACAACACTAGGATCATGTTGTCATGCTACATGACAACTCCCACACAACACTAGGGCTCATGTTGTCAGTGCTACAAGACAACTCACAATCAACACTAGGATCATGTTGTCAGTGCTACATGACAACTCCCACACAACACTAGGATCATGTTGTCATGCTACATGACAACTCCCACACAACACTAGGGCTCATGTTGTCATGCTACATGACAACTCACAACACTAGGGCTCATGTTGTCATGCTACATGACAACTCACAACACTAGGGCTCATGTTGTCATGCTACATGACAACTCCCACACAACACTAGGGCTCATGTTGTCATGCTACATGACAACTCCCACACAACACTAGGGCTCATGTTGTCATGCTACATGACAACTCGCAACACTAGGACTCATGTTGTCAGTGCTACATGACAACTCCCACACAACACTAGGGCTCATGTTGTCATGCTACATGACAACTCACAACACTAGGGCTCATGTTGTCATGCTACATGACAACTCCCACACAACACTGGGGCTCATGTTGTCAGTGCTACATGACAACTCCCACACAACACTAGGACTCATGTTGTCAGTGCTACATGACAACTCCCACACAACACTAGGGCTCATGTTGTCAGTGCTACATGACAACTCCCACACAACACTAGGACTCATGTTGTCAGTGCTACTTGACAATTCCTATACAAGGCTAGGACTTGAGTTGTCAGTACTATACAAGTCGCTTTAAACACTACTGTTCAAATAAAAAATGTTCTATCAACATCTTTTTTCCTTGCCTTATAATGATTTTTTCAGTGTGTGTATGACTCAATCTTTAAAGCTAGGTATTAACTCATCTTAAAAGTTATGGGTTGTTCTTCTCATATACAATGAACTATTTACTGAACAAGTATGAGTATTATATGACAGGATGAACCAAACAGTGCTGTTGACAGATAACAAACACATCCAAACTAACATTGGACATCAGTCATGCAATATGATCAAGGCTTCAACCTATAAAGGGATTCTTTATGAAAGAACTCTGATTATCAAGGCCATTTCTATTAACTACTCATCTCAATATTGACTGCTCAATAATTACGCAAGAGATGAAATATCAATAAATGAACATTCATCTAATATTACTCAATACTTTTCTCATATCATGTTATGTTAATAGACAACCTATACAACATTTGGAGTTTTCTACTTATAACTATATTCAAAGTTACCAAGACAAACTGCTAGAGATACTGCAGCAAATGAGGCTGACCAAACAGCTCCGAGCAGAAGCTAGTTGATCTGGATCTACACTCTGCCTAAGCTTGATGAATGTGTACCATATATAAGCAGGACAAGAATCAAGTCAATAATTATTTCAGGGAGATTTATCTACAATATTTTATTCATTGTTATGTGGCCTCCGGCTTTGCTACAATATCCTAGACCTACTTGCTGAAGACTGCACAAACACAGAAACAGTGGTATCTGGACCAACTTGCTGAAGGCTGCACAAACATAGAAACAGTGGTATCTGGACTGATTTGCTGAAGGCTGCACTCACATAGGGACAGTGGTATTTGGACTGATTTGCTAAAGGCTGCACTCACATAGGGACAGTGGTATCTGAACTGACTTGATGAAGGCTGCACAAACATAGAAACAGTGGTATCTGGACCAACTTGCTGAAGGCTGCACAAACATAGAAACAGTGGTATCCTCACCAACTTGCTGAAGGCTGCACAAACATAGAAACAGTGGTATCTGGACTGATTTTCTGAAGGCTGCTCTCACATAGGGACAGTGGTATTTGGACTGATTTGCTGAAGGCTGCACTCACATAGGGACAGTGGTATTTGGACTGATTTGCTGAAGGCTGCACTCACATAGGGACAGTGGTATTTGGACTGATTGGCTGAAGACTGTACACACATAGGGACAGTGGTACCTGGACTGACTTGCTGAAGGCTGTACTCAAATAGGGACAGTGGTATCTTGACTGACTTGCTAAAGGCAGTGTACTCACATAGGAACAGTGGTATCTGGACTGACTTTCTGAAGGCTGCACTCACATAGGGACAGTGGTAATTTGGACTGACTTGATGAAGGCTGCACACACATAGGGACAGTGGTATCTGGACTGACTTGCTGAAGGCTGTACACACATAGGGACAGTGGTATCTGGACTGACTTGCTGAAAGCTGTACACACATAGGGACAGTGGTATCTTGACTGACTTGCTGAAAGCTGTACACACATAGTCACAGTGGTATCTGGATTGACTTGCTGGAGGCTGTACACACATAGGGACAGTGGTATCTGGACTGACTTGCTGAAGGCTGTACACACATAGGGACAGGGGTATAATCTGGACTGACTTGCTGAAAGCTGTACACACATAGTAACAGTGGATATAATCTGGACTGACTTCCTGAAGGATGTACACACATAGGGACAGTGGTATCTGGACTGACTTGCTGAAGACTGTACTCACATAGGGACAATGGTATCTGGACTGACTTGCTGAAGGTTGTACACATATAGGGACAGTGGTATCTGGACTGACTTGCTGAAGGCTGTACACACATAGGGACAGTGGTATCTGGACTGACTTGCTGAAGGCTGTACACACAAAGGGACATTGGTATCTGGACTGACTTGCTGAAGGCTGTACACACATAGGGACAGTGGTACCTGGACTGACTTGCTGAAGGCTGTACTCACATAGGGACAATGGTATCTGGACTGACTTGCTGAAGGCGTGTACTCACATAGGGACAGTGGTATCTGGACTGACTGATTTGCTGGAGGCTGCACTCATATAGGGACAGTGGTATCTGGACTGACTTGCTGAAGGCTGCACTCACATAGGGACAGTGGTATCTGGACTGACTTGCTGAAGGCTGCACACACTTAGGGACAGTGGTATCTGGACTGACTTGCTGAAGGCTGTACTCACATAGGGACAGTGGTATCTGGACTGACTTGCTGGAGGCTGTACTCACAAAGGGACAGTGGGATTTGGACTGACCTGCTGTAGGCTGTACTCACATTGGGACAGTAGTGTCTGGACTGACCTGCTGTAGGCTGTACTCACATAGGGACAGTGGTGTCTGGACTGACCTGCTGAAGGCTGTACACACATAGGGACAGTTGTATCTGGACTGATTTGCTGGAGGCTGCACTCACATAGGGACAGTGGTATATCTGGACTGATTTGCTGGAGGCTGTACTCACATAGGGACAGTGGGATCTGGACTGACCTGCTGAAGGCTGTACTCACATAGGGACAGTCTTTTCTGGACTGACTTGCTGAAGGCTGTACTCACATTGGGACAGTGGTATCTGGACTGATTTGCTGAAGGTGCACACACATAGGGACAGTCGTATCTGGACTGACTTGCTGAAGGCTGTACACACATAGGGACAGTCTTTTCTGGACTGATTAGCTGAAGGCTGTACTCACATTGGGACAGTGGTATCTGGACTGATTTGCTGAAGGTGCACACACATAGAGACAGTGGTATTTGATAGTTATTCAATATGGCTAATCATTCTGCTGCAGGTATAGATGATCACAATGTAAACAGAGTGTCGCACAGGATGTTAGCCCCAGGGATAACTCAGTTATTCTTGATATGTTTTTTAATTGTGCTGATTATCGTAAATTATGCCAAACCATGACAATTTCCACACCTTAAGACTTGCATATATAATAATACCGTATTCACTCATGTAATGGTCGCACCCGTATAATGGCCGCACCCCCCAAAATGACCGCAAAATTTGAAGAAAAAATCCTAATTCAATGTAATGGCCGCACCCCCAAAATGACCGCAAACACAGCTTATGATCCGTCAGTAAACACTTAAACAAACTTTCAACTTCAGTCTGCTAAATACACCAAGCTGTAATTTACTTGGCGTTGCTGTGTAGACTTGCCTCCTTACACAGGTCAAGTGACTGACTCTGAGATAAACTGTTGTCAAGGTGATATCGATCGGAGCAGTTTGACAGTGAGGGAGTGTACGATGTGTTTTTATAAGCAGCTGCCGATTACATTTCTCCATGCACTGTTCCCTGATATATCGTGTACTGTCATACCAGACTTGGTGACGTAGATCAAAGAAATTAATTTCATGCCGCCACGAGCTACAGGATAGCAGTGCGACTGAGACTAGATACATTCGCAACGTGTCAAAAATACAGTCACAGTTTACCAATTAACCCTTTTGTTGAGACAGCATGACTGGTCGACGCTCTTGTTCATTTTTCACCTCGTCAAGGAGATTGTCGCCTCGTATCAAAGCTGTGTTGTTTTATCGGCTATACTATGAAATCCTTTGATCTGCATGGTAGTGTGCACATGACAGCTGGGTGAAATTGTTTTATGATGCAAACATTCAGAAATATGATACAAGAGATAAAACTAGGAAGTCATTTATAAATTATGGAATATGTTCACATTGGTTTGACAAAAGCATAGAACGGCGCTATCTCGTTCATATCGTCCGTCAACCTCCTACTTAGAGAGCTCATCTAGACGCATGGCGTCCCAAAAATCGGCAGAATCGTTCTAGAAATAATATCCCAAGGCCTTACTCCTATAGAATGGCCGCACCCTCAACTCCTTAACGATAAAATCGGGTAAAAAAGTGCGGCGATTACACGAGTGAATACGGTACATACAATTATGTAAATCTGCACATTTGAACATAAAATGTTTCCATTTTCAAATAATTTGCTGGCTCTTATGAAAAAAGTTCTTATTAGCTGACTTATTAGCTGACAGGTACATGATATTAGATAATCTTTTTCATATTCATATTTACGATACCAGAGAAATAAATTGTCAACAATGTAAAGATTGATTCCATGATTGGTATAGAATTGTTCATAATTAATTATTTAAATTAAGTATTGCACTTTCAAAGAAAAAACATTATTAAACAATTTAGATATAAAAGCTGATCAATATACATTTTTTCACCAAGGAAATAGAGGATGTATATAAATCCAATCAAATTAGAAAGTAATTGTTGTAAATTGACCCATGATGGAGGCAGAGGCTGTATCTCCCATATCACAACTGAGTGTTAATACAGTTTATCTCTTCACACTTCCCTTCAAACAGCATGACTAATATGTACATAAAGGTAGGTGCTCTATTTCAGAACCACAGATTTTATGGTGTTTTTATGCTGTTTTTATGGAGCACTGATGCTCCCATAACAATGATCAAATTAAGAAACAATCTGCAAATGTCTGTTATATTTGTTGCATTGAAAGAAGCAATAATTTAAAATCTAGTTTGGACTTTACGGAGAATATTTGCGAATTTTCAGCGAACTTAAACTTAAGATAATACATTATCAAGCTTATTTAAATCTACTGAAGCCTAATCATGCCATATTGTGTTACCATCCTATCTGACTATTTGCCTAAGGCTTATATTAGTATGTGCTTATCAGTTAATGATTAAACTTCTTGGGAGTCTTGAAACACTGTACAGATTTTTTGTTTTGTTACATTGCATTACAACAGTTATGTTTATATTGCCCACATTCAGTTAACTATGGGAGGAGGCCAACTACAATCATTTGTCAGGGTAGAGCAACCAGTCCACCACATATTAGCTTGTGGAAGACCTCCCTAGATTGAGATCCTGTCCTGACTGAGATTCAAACCCACATGGTGAAGGGCGGAGCAGTTACGGGTCTGTGACTCTAAATTAACAAACCCACTTAGTCGTAAGTACTATCTATCAACTTAGAATATTGAGCCACATTTAACTTATTTACCTGTACTAATGGGCTAGATCCTCCCACTTGTCTGGGAAGAACCACTGTTACATCAAACACTTCACTGCTACCTGGTGGTAAGCTTCTTAACTTGGGTTTACTTGTTTTGATTTCACACCAATGAGGGACTGAATGTGACTGGGTCTGGTAATAAAGTCTTTGTGTCATACTAGTACTGCACTATAAGAGAAAACACCATGCAATTCTGTTTCAAATAGGTACTTATATGTATAATAACACTTAAGTGTAAAAACACAGTTTACAAACATCAGTTCAAGCAGCTATTTGGCTGCCTTATTTTCTTTGTTCCTAGATTGCACCAATGGTTACCCCCAACTGAAGGCTGAAGAGTACTTTTTCAAAAGGCCCTTCCTCAAGGTTTTCATTGACTTTATCAATTTAGCCCACAGTTCTACAACTGTCTTGATAAGTTGAAAATCTTTTAAAATCACATGAAGGCATTACATATAAGTAAAGTACTAACACTTTAATTATGATTTAATTGACATTGCCAACTGCCATACACAAATCTTTTAAATACTTGTTACACCTTGAGAATACAGGTAAAGCCTTTCCATTGAAGTAAAATCTTCAGCCAACTCATTCATGAGCAAGAACCTCTACTACCAAACCTTGTGGCTATGGAACTTGAAACAACAGTCTCACTATAACAGGAAGTCATGTTTGCAGCCTGTGACTGGTAGAATAGTGATTCTCTCTTAGCCTGCTATTTGCAAATTTATATGGTCTAGGCAAATAGTAGAGATCCCTGCTAGCAGCTGTCTGACCAGGATCTACACTATTTGCTGCTCAGTCTGTTTAAGAGTATATAAGCCCTGACATAGAACATAATATTAAAGCACCAAAATTCATAAGAATTAAGCATGGGTTTTTAACAAAATGTAGCAACCTAATGGTTATAAGCAGACTTCTGAGTCACAAAGCTGAGAATGGAAGCTGAAATTGATTTGTTTCAGGCAATTCAAAGGTTAGAATTGAACTGCATGATGTAACTGAACGTCAACCATTTTCTTTTTAACAATAGTTCACTGTATTTATAGCCTTGAACTACATTATTAAAATATAAAGCGTCAAAATGCATGCTATGATTGCTATCACAGTTAAGACAACACACTATATGCTGCACACTATCACAGTGGGTCTCAAATATTACAACTGGGCCAGTCCACCTTTCAAAATGGACAAGTGTGATTAATATCAAGGCAGGACATGTTTCATGTACACATACATTCAAAGAGAAAACTGTTCTGGACAGAGAGCAACTCAAAAGTGGCACACGTTCTGCCTCCGCCATTATTGATCTCTTCATATATAAATGATCCATTACAGCTGTGTGCAGCAGTTAGTGAGGTGAATATAACAGATATCCATGAACCATATGCAACTGTACAGCTAAAGAAACCTCTGCATTCAGATGTTTATTTTATATTCAATAGTAAGTTGTGAAAAAGAGCAACTTGATAATATACCATTATCCTTTACTACGTTTATTAAAATCCTAAACACAATTTGTTTCTTGGAGATAAGTGGAGATGAATTACTTGATACAAAAAGTTACGCAATATTCTGAAACAATTAATAAGGAGCCAACAGTGTAGATCCTGATCAGACAGCTTTCTGTGGGTGCTAGCAATCTGGACATACACACTTTGCCTTATGATAGTTCGTGCTAAGCTGGCTAATTCTTATCTATTGGCAATTAAGTTTATAGAAAATGTCAAGTTCAATGTTTTTGTTTTTCTTTGGAACCTCATAGTGCTCTAATGTAATTTTGATTATTAGTATCCATCTTACTTACATAAAAAAATGAGAGTAATAATACAAGCTTGGGCTGTTAAGTAAGCAAAGCTCTTGTTGTCAGCTGAGATAACCAGTTGGGATAAATATGAACAATATGTTTAAAAGAAGAATTCATACACCTTTGACCAGACTACCCACTAGGTTCTGACTGACAGGTAAGGATGACATGTACATGACATAAGGAACATAGCCTGCAGTTAATTGACACCATAACACAATGTAAGTATCAGCCAGGGGCCACCTTCTGTATCAATTAGAGATGCCATGCAGGGTCTATCACCAGTCGTCATCCCAGACAACTGGTGGGGGTCACTGCGTGATATTTGGACACTTATGTAACACAACGGACAAATTTCTCACACTTCTTAACTTACTATTGTTATTTTCAAGAATAACACAAGTAAAGAACAATTAAGTCCATATTTACATGGAGGTCCTATTAGTCAACTCCCTGGGTAGAACCAGTACCTGATGTTTAATTAGAGTAATGCATAATAGTCTTGCTCAAGGACTAACATCGTGTCACTGTATGGGGCTTAAACCCTGAACCCTAAGATTCACAGCCTATTGCCTTTCATATAGACAATGCATGGAATATTTGAAAACTAAAACTAAACCATTCCAAAGTAATATTTGAGTGTAATGACCTGATTTAATGCCTTAATAAAAGAACTTTTAGTCCCCTTTGCCTTCTAATTAACATCAATTGATAAGACGTAGGCAAATTGTGTCGATCTAGATCAGCCAGCTTCTGCTGGGAGCTGTTTGGTCAGCCTCATTTGCTGCAGTATCTCTAGCAGTTTGTCTTGGTAACTTTGAATATAGTTATCAGTAGAAAACTCCAATTTTATATAGGTTAATATTAATGTAACATGATATGAGAAAATGATTGAGTAATATTAGATGAATGTTCATTTATTGATATTTCATTTCTTGCGTAATTATTGAGCAGTCAATACTGAGATGAGTAGTTAATAGAAATGGCCTTGATAATCATAAAGGATCCCTTTATAGGTCGAAGCCTTGATCATATTGTCTGACTGATGTCCAATGTTAGTTTAGATGTGTTTGTTATCTGTCAACAGCAATGTTTGGTTCATCCTGTCATATAATACTCATACTTGTTCAGTAAATAATTCATTGTATATGAGAAGAACAATCCATAACATTTAAGATTGAGTAGTACCTAGCTGTAAAGATTGAGCCATGCAGAGTCTTAAAAAATTTACCTGGCCGTTACCTTTTATGCAGTTGGTGGTAAAAAAGACGAAAAAGTGTGTCTGGTAAAGAGTGTTTGAACCTTCTACTGGCATGTTAATAATGAATTGGTCAGACAAATGGAATCATGTTCACATTCAACTCAGCATATTGGCAGATTTAAGGAGATTATAGTGTATGCCACTTAATGGGTTCATTCAATTGGAATTTTGATCTACATGAACATTAAGGAATTGTTCAATAATGATTATTAGTACTTTCCTGCTGGCTTTTCTTGGGTAACTGACGGAAATCATTTGTTAAAAGTGTATATAAACCTGTTGTTCTTTTTACAATTTGACATCATTGTCTATTTAATCCCAGGTTACAGTCATTTCTGTTGGAAAAAGTGTTTTCTTCACTTGTGAAACGCCTGCATGAATGGGATACAAAAAATATAATCAAGTAAAATATCTGGTTCAACAATGTTTAAGCTTCTTTGTCATATGAAAGAAAATACTAATTATAACAGATAAAAGTATTATAGTGGCACTGATAGGAAAGTTTTTGTTTATTGGGTGTTTTTTTTCCACCAACAGTATTTCAGTTATCTGGAGACGGTGTCCACTTGAAGCAGATATAGTGCTGCCTTTACTATGTATAGCATGCCAGGGATACCTGACATGATACCGCACCCAGGCACATTATCCTGACACTGGGTCAACCATTTGTAGAACTACCCTTATTATTTGCTTGAGCATTAGCAAGTGAGCTATACCACTACCATTTTTATCGACATTTTATATGTTGCAGCCCGGGATTGAAACCATGACCTCCTTTACCTGGAGCCGATGCTCTACCAACTGCGCTACCAGGTCCGGTATTGGTAGGAAAGTTTCAGTAACATCAGCATCAGCATAAGTCATGGTAATAAAAAAAATGAAGCAATACCTGCAGAAGAAGCGGTAGCATTATAATTATTTCAAATTTGAAATCAATCATTCATATTCATGATTGATAAATGACAACTTTGTGCAAAGAAATTCCTTTTTTAAATAAGATGGACAAATATGACTTACCATGATAGTGATTAACCTTCAGGTTCCCAGCTATTCCATTGGTACTTAAATCCGAACCAAGTAACAACATTGTACAGATTCAATTCCAAATCAATATGTACATATAGTCCATGTAATGAAATAACGAAAAAACAATCCTTTATAACTCCTTAGTAAAACATAAGGTCACCGTGCACTTTTCATTCACAAACACATTATGTCAATTTGTCCTGAAATCTGTCCATCAAGACAATCTATTTCTTTGTCAAAATCCAAATCATGAATGACATAATCTAGAGAAATAAATTGTAAGTAAATAATTAACATAGTAAAACACAATTTATTCTTAAATTATAACTACCCAACAACTCCAATATTATACTTTATTACAGAGAAGTATTATAGTCATTTGAAAAAAAACCCACAACAAATATTCCAAATTAGGAAATTAATAAGCTGCAGTTTTATACTTATAAACATTAAAAAAAATCAGTATTGTGCAAAATCCCCACACAATAGTCACTCTAAACAAAATACAAACTATTTTAAAAGAACACAAATTATCCCAAAACATAACTCCCAACTTTCAATCACATTAGAACACTCACATTTCAACCCTGCAGGTATTCAGCCTTACAATGACAAACAAACAAGCCAAGATTCTTAGTCAACAGCAATCTACTACCAAGTGTCAGTCTGACAACTGTTTTATACCAAGTGCTTTCATTTTCTGTATGTAACCACCTACACCAACTGCCCTGCCAGACGAAATAATCCAAACTTAGTAAGTACTAGAGGCCCTTCAGTGTTGTACTGAACAATCTACCTGGTTCATACTTCACACTGTCTCACTCTTAACCCCTTCTCTGCTATATCCATCAATTACACATATTAACTAAGTAATAAGTTAATTGCTTACTAAACTATTATACAACACAGCATACTGATAAAGGCTCAGTGGTCATAAGTGAAGGTTCTGATCACTGGGAGTTGGAGGATTCAGATCTACACTATTTGCCTGACCAATGTGTGCTTCACTTGTTTAGAGTTAACATGTTGAGGGCAAATTGGTAACATCTAGGTAAATAGTACAGACTCGGATGTGCAGACAGCTTAAGATAGAAACTGTCAGATCATGATCTACATATCTGGACACAAGTCCCTTGCAAGTTATATTTGCCAATTGGAAGTCAATAACTATAACGTAAGACATAACAGTTAACAAAATACAGCAGGATCAGTGTTGCACTGCCTACAGGGGACTAAATACTCCAGTTAAAATCTACCCACAGCAGAACAATACCATCCCTGTAATTAACTGATGAATATTTATGAATAAATTAAAAGTTGAGTTTTGTTAAGTTACATTGTAATTGGCAACATCTCATTCACAATGTTTTGGCATTTGGCATAATTATGCCCAGTGCAGAATCATAGTGAGATAAATGGAAATAGTTCATATGCTTGGCATGACACAAAAACATGTTGAGTCTGGTTTTCACCTGCCATCCATTGTATGACTGTAGAGTGGTAGGGTTTATTGTATAAATGTATTTCATTTTAAAACACAGATTTTTTTTGGCTTTCTTTTCCCATTTACTGTCATTTTAAAACACAGATTTATTTTGGCTTTCTTTTCCCATTTACTGTATATCATTTTTTGTTGAGTATAAAACAAAAGATTAAATGACAAGTATATTTATCTTTTTATAACCATTTTGCTGGCCAATTAATTTGTTTCCATTTGATTATAAATCATAAATTTTTAAGATATAAAGTTATAACTCATTCTTTTACCGATCAGGTGCAAATTCATAAGACTAAATTTCCAGCAATAAAATGTTCATATAATGACAATAGGCTCCAGGTGTAAAGCTGTCACATTAAATTTTTCTTGGTTTCCTACCTAGAGTACTGCACTAAGAATGATTTCAGAAGAAACATAATACACTCTAACATTTGTACTGCTAAGTTCATCTCAATCATAACTTCATCCTTTGTTTGCACTATATGTCCATGAGTCAGAATGTATCATTTCATGATAAACCACACTCACTGCTTCCATAATTATATCTGTGAACAGTCGGTAGTAAAATGGAGAGTTCGGGTAGGTAAACCCTTACCCTGTTATACCTTTTATCATGGCAAACCTAAGCCTTAGTTATTTCCTAACATCAAGCATAATTATGTTACACTTCAGCGAACAGTGCAGGTTCTGATCTTGATCTTAATGTTTGCATATGCCTTTTCAATTTGTGTTTCCAGTTTATGTTGGAGCTGGGGAAGGAGGGGTGGCGGTGAATGGATGAAGGTAAAGAAAGGAGAGATAGTACAGAGAATAAGAAAGTAAGAGAGTGAGTAAGAATGCAAGTGATGGATATGCAACAGAAAAAGGGATAGCTTGACACATGGAACAGAGAATGATAGTACAGAAGAATACAGAATAGACAAAGGAGGGAGAAAGAGATGGGGGTAGGGAGATATGGCAGTTAGATAAAAAGACAAAAAGATAGCAAAGATAAATATATGTAGGTAAAGAAGAATCAATCCAGATGTAGTGAAAATGAAAGACACTGAAAGAAAACAAGAAGAAGACTGAAGAGGGTCTATAAGTTACTTACTGAAGCTTTGGGGGGGCCAGGTCCAGGGGAGAGCCCTGTAGGGGGGCCTGGGGGCAAAACCCCCCTGAAGCTCCTGGTTTCTAGGTGTTTTGGTGGGCTTAGAACACCATCTCCTGCAATGTTTTTTTCCTATGAGAGTATCATAGTTTCTATTTATGGATCTTTGCACAAATGAAAAACAACTCTTCAACTATTGTCAATTCTGGAAAGATTTATTTGAAAGGACTATTCGAAAATACACAACACAACTAAATCATCATAGATCACATTCATAATCCTATTTTAAATACCGTAAAGTTATATAGATAAGATGCAGTTTTTTGCCCCAAATGATGATAAAAATGTGGGGGGTGCGTCTTATACATCCCCTTTTTTCCCAGACCAAAATTGACCCTTAGACTAATCCGACTGCAAAGAATATCGCCGATAGTATCGGCCATAGACAACTGTATTGTGCTATTTTAAGGGAAAGGTTACGTTGTTTTACCTAAAATTTGACATTTAACATAAAAAGAGACATTTAAATTTGTTTGTGTATACATAAAACAACAATATGCACTAGATATTTGCATAAATATCAATTTATTCTAACAAAATCGGCGAAGTTTCATAATCCGGAAACGGTTATTGAGTTTAAGTGGAACGGGCATATTCATTGACGATGCTGTTATTATCATCATCTAAGTAATATGATATTATTCAATTGATCAATTTTGAATTGAAATTTGTTTTATTTTAAATGTTAACTACGAATAAATTTTAAGTTGAAATTAAAAACCCACTTAACAACAATAAAATGTGCATCGGCTATTTGCGCAGACAAGTTTTCACACCTCTTTTGGATGTTAATAGATCGTCCATCATCCGTAAGTAATTTCAAAGGTGCATAGAACTAATTTGCTGGTAAGCGGTCACTTAAATAGCATGGTGTGAAAATGAACATATAAAAGCCTTTAGTTGTTATTTTAAATGTCATTTGTGTGTTTGTCCCATGTGTCGAGAACTTAATTATAGGCCGAGAACTTAATTGTTTTTATGACATGCTGCCGTGTGAAACAGGATGTTCTCTTATGTGTATGGCTGGGATAGCCGCGAGAATAGCCTGTCTGGCGTGTAAACGATATATTGGGGTAGAGTGTCATAACGTAACACAATACACACGGTCTTACTAGGCAAACAGTCGCGACGTATTATTCAAGACACTTAGAGAATAATAAGCACTCGGCGCAAACACCGATTTACGGAACAATTGGAACATGTTCCCTCGAGTCAAATCGAGTGATGCGGCGACGCGGGAATTTCGTAATGGCGGCCAGATGGATTAGTGAATCGGGGATGCGTCTTGTCTTTGAGAATTTGCTTTTTTCCTTGATTCTAGACCTTGAAGAGGGGGTGCGTCTTATCTTTGTGTGCGTCTTAGCTATAAAACTTTACGGTATAATTCAAATGTTTTGGAATTATATGATATAAGTAAATTTTTTTTTATTGCAAATAGGCACATATATTTTCAAAATTTGGCACATTTACATCTGTAATGATAGAAATGCGTCGAGAATATGGAGTTCGATTATAATAAATTAATCATACGAGCTACACTACTAACCTGTGACTAGATGACCGCTCTTTCAGAATTGAAACGCGTTTTTTTAGATCTAACATGATCTTGAAGGGCAAACAAACCCCTTGATCCATAATTTGTCTGCTTTTTGCATAGTTGGCAGAACACCACACCGGGAGAAGCAAGTTTAACGTAATCGTCACCGATACTAATAGATTTCGTCGCCTTATTTACTTCTATGTCCACTTTCACTTACAACCACTTTAAAATAAATTTATTGACAACACATCTGTCTATTTCTTTAATCTTCGTGTCTTTTAAAAGAACAATTTCCATTTTATTATATTAATTTTTAATCTTCCGATTTTAGTGTGCTGTACGTCATTTTTTTTTTTGTCAGGAGCGATACGATTGGTCAGGTGAAGCATGTGGTGGGAAAGACTAAAGTATTGCCAAAAAGTCAGAGCCAAACTGTTTGCAAGCCATCTCTCTCTACCCAGAACCCCCGCCCCACCACCCCCCAATTTTATTCTTGGATTTACATCGATCTCAAAATTGGTCCCGGCGGACTTCAAATCTGCGGATTTCCGCGGATCAGCAGAAAATCGGCAGCCCTGCATCAACTATCATGCGTATTTGTCACAGTTCTTATCTATTATCAGCAAATGATTTATGTCTCAAGACTAGGTCAACTTCTGTGATATTGTTACACTTTTATCTGTAGAGTATTTATTCAATGTGCAGTCAGTTGGTGACTTCAGAAATTATTTGCCTTCAGCCATAATTGTTAATTAGGTTTATTGTCCCTCGAACAGTATTTTAGTTATCTGGAGACGTTGTCAACTAAAAGTAGATATATTGCTGCCTTCACTGTGTATACTGTCAACACCTGGCAAGATACCACACCCAGTCACATTATCCTGACACAGGGCTGACCAGTTGTGGAGAACTTCCCTGACATTTGCTTGAGTAAGGAAGCTATACCACTAATATCTTTTGTTACTTTGGTATGAACCTAGGGACTCCCATACATGGTGCCTCGCTCTACCAATTGTGCTGCCAGGTCTGGTCAGGCGTAATTGATGTTAAAGACATATTTAATCAAACAGTCATACAATAGTTACTAACACAGTATTTTATATTAATAAAAAAAATAACATGTATATGATAAGAGCCTAAGAGGACAAAAACAGTTGTTAATGTAATGAAGTGTAATTCATCAGATACAGACTTTCAAAACATTCTTTAAACAACAAGCATTTGATAGTATTGTGGGCAATACAGTAGTCCCCTACTGGTCCCTCAAAAAGTTCTTTAATTATCATACGCTCCTGTATATTGCCATTTATGATTAATTTGAGGTTGAAGTCTGTATTTGTATAATTATGGCTTAAAAATGAAGTAATAAACAAGGAAATATACAGATACACAGACAAGTCAGCCTGAGCTACGGGACACCTGAGAACAGCAGACACCTGCTTTCAATGGACCCATCAATATTCCCCAAAGGAAAATCGTTCTATAATTGACCTGTAAACAAAGGACACCTGTCATCTGTGGACAACGGGCACCCTTTTTACCCTAAACAAAGGACACTTGTCTGTTTTTTTACCTTATCTAGCATCATTTAAATATGCCATGTTTTTATATTACTAACTGATCTTATTGTTTGTCTCCAATGTTTTGAAAACAATGTCAATAGGAGTGAATATGGCCCTATCATTTGATTATTTGCAATTTTTGGCCTTTATTTAAGGTATGAGCACCTTAGTGCACTATCATTTAAGGTAAGTGCACCTGAATGCGCTATCCAAAACTTCATGATTTTGCTGCAAGGTCATGCTGTAACCTTGACCTTCAAGGTAGCGACCCAAATGTTGTTTGCGACACGTCATCACAATATGGTGATCATTTCTGTGAAATAGTTTTAAAATCTGACTTCAAATAACAAAGTTATGGGGCGGACACGATTTTGCTGCAAGGTCATGCTGTGACCTTGACCTTCAATGTAGCGACCCAAATGTTGCGCCTACATATTGTACACATTGCTACCTATTAACATACTAAGTTTCATGCGCCTAGCTTTAATAGTTTTAAGTTATCAAAGGATCCAGATTTTTAGCAGACAGACAGACAGACTGACGGACTGACTGACTTAAACCTATAGTCCACTCCGGTGTGAACACCGGTAGGGGACTAATAACACAGCATTTATTGGTGAAAGACGTGAAATGTACCAGTCTGAAGCATTGTTTTTATTTTTATAATGCTTATTGTCCCCAGCCTGATTCGTTTTCAGTACATACCAAAATTTCATGATTGTTTACTGTATGAAGTGTTGATGTGCTATGGTACAGCACCATACTGACCTTTACTGCTTTTAGCCCTAAAAATGTCTTGCTTTTGCTAAACTTGTAAAGGACAAATGTCCCTGAGTTATAACACCACATCCAGCACATTGAAGGTGGTAAGAGATCTGCTTTCTGAAATGATCACCAGCATCAGATGATCATCAGATAATTGTAAGAACATTGATGCTCCTACACAAACATGGAATAGACAATCATTTTTCAGTATCTTCTTACCAACCATTTATGTAGCACTTGGACCAGGCGGTAAAGAATTGTTCATTTCTATCTATCCAGGTGTAAGAGTATTGATTCTGCTGTCAGGCATTCATCTGACACTGATGATTTAGCAATTAATAGAACACTGTGATGGTGCTGTGATCTGAGTTGCTCAAGGGCTTAAACACAATGTAACACAGATTGATTATTTTGCTTGAGATCTGTTGTCAGCCCCAGTGTCCCAGAAACTGCTTCCTATAACCAGATGGGTGGGTCGACAACTATTCTCTAGTAGTTTGAGTTCCTTTCTTCTTTTATATCTTACCCTTCTAAAATTTCTTATTTAACCCATATTGATTCTTGGTCATCTTACATCAACAAGGTGCCTATATAAACATATTGCTAGAGACATAGCAGTAATAAAGATGTTAAATGATTGCGGCCAAAATCCTTCATATAACAATGGGACCTGCAATAAAGTGAATTTCTCAAAACAATTATGTGTTATGTATAAATCCCTACCAAATAAGAATGAGCTATTCACACATTACTACCAATTATCTAAAAGCAAATATCAAGTCCAGTAACATGCTTCAGCAGCTTTATGTTTATTTTTTTTATCAGTCTTCACAAAGAATTAAAAAACACTGCATCTTCGGTCCACCAAGCTGGCAATATTTACTGGACGGAACCAAATTATAGCAGACCAGTATGATTATGGCATTTTATCACAAAAGGTTTGTAAGCTAACCAAGTTGTAATGAGCAGTTGGGTTCAGTAGAAGGCTGTAAAGCATTGTTTAGAGTAGTTTAGTATATATTCTTTCATAATAATTCAGAATCCTGAAAATGATGTAGCTGAAAATTCTGTTGGTCCATTTACATTTAACGGACAGAGTATTTGGTGGACTCCGGCCTCGATCCACCAGGTTTCGCTGAAGACTGCTTTATTTACGGCCATTGCTTTAATAATTTCTAGTTCTTTGAGTAAGGTTTTAATGTTACTGTTTGTTCTGATAATAGTGGAGATTGGAGGTAATATAATCAGTATTGTCTACTTAAGCATTTGCACTAAACGAACCTATTGGAATATGGGAGTGATGGTACTCCTAAATCTGCATATCACATGAAAATAACAGAAGTTTATATACAAAATACCAAAGATTACATATGAATTTTACTCAGAATGATGTGGCATAAAAGTCTAATCAAAGAACCACCACACAAGTATACACAATGAAATAATCCTTAATCCTTTCATGCAAACCTCTGACCACAAAATGCACATGAAGAAATAGTTCATAATCAATAATAGCACAATAATATTAGAGTATGTCACCAAAATCGAGTGATAAAGCATAAACCAATCACCTGCTGTTTATTAACATGATAAAATGCTTACAGACCTCATCTCCTGTCACATTTAACAACAGTGTATACACTGGTTTTTGTGGGACAATACCACAGTATCAAAACTTGTGGAAAGCTTTAACCACACTGTCAAATCTATTGGAACTTTTTATCTCTTCCATATTCTTGAAACCATATCTTTTTGAGACCATTTTGCAAACCTGATAATTTCCTGTGTTTGTTAATATGAAAAAAAAATCATTATTTTCTGTATTCAAATATGAGTTACAGCCTCTAAACAATGTAGTCCTTGCGGATGTGCCGGACTTGCAGCCTTGTGTCAAGGCCTCACATTAATTCGCACTACAGCAGGCTAGAGGCAAAGTTATTTTTAAACCATGCAAAATAAAAAAAATTACAATTGCCCAATAACCTTTTGTTCCTTATCAGGCCAGATAATTGTAAGTTGTCCATGACAATATTGCCACCGATGCAAACTGTTCAAGAAACAGTTCAAGGTTAAGCAAAAACAACATTAAGCTATTAAAGATGAATTACACTGTTTAAGTTATAATTGCTTTTAAAGTTTTCAAGCAATAAAAAAAGACATTAAGTTTTCAAGCAATAAAAAGTAACAAAGTTTCCAAGTCGAAAAAACTAACTTAATGTTTAAAGTCAAAAGAAGGCACTAACTTTCAAAGCCATAAAAGAACACTCAGTTTCCAAGCCAAATGTAAAAAGGACTCTTTATTTTCTAAGCCAAAAGAAGACACTAAGTGTCCAAGCGAAAAAGAAGACAATAAGTATCTGCGATAAAAAATAACGATATTTTAAGTTTCCAAGCCGAAATAAATACTAGAGGTCTATATATCAGTGTATATATACCAAAAGTTATATCTGCAAGTTCTGGACCAAATTCCAGCCACCTGTTTATTCTTAAGTTCTTTATTTATGTAAAAATAAATAACAGCTAAGACAAAGGACCTATAAGATATCCAAACAAAGAACATTAATTCTTCCAGTTAAACCATTCAGGATAAATTAGGGCTAGATTCAGAACTCCAATATTATCTCTCCCAGTTACCATTCCATTGTCTTGATAAATAAGGGCTGACTTCAGAACTTCCATATATCCTTTCCTGTAACAACCTTATTTTTTCCAAGCCCAATAATGATGGTAAATTCCTGCCTATTGAAAAGCACTTACATTAACTCCATGTATGAGACCACACACAAGCTCAACTGTCCAAATAGACTGTCCACTGGCGCTCCACACAAGACATTGTAGAAGGCTCCTGTAGACCTGGGAAGCACTGAATCAATACACTTCAGGATCAGATACAGATGTAGCAAGATCGTCCAGGTTTCAACACCCTGACAATCACATGGACATGCGCCAATCTAATCATTACTTGATATAACAGTCACTTTACTGAACTTCCTGAGCATGTTGTCTTTTGTCACCGGATCATGCCACTGACCTACATTGTTGGTTTCAATTTTCTATATTGGTATGTTACAGGATGGTTGGTTTATCGTCCCACCAACAGTATTTCAGTTATCTGGAGATGGTATCCACTTAACGCAGATATAGTGCTGCCTTCACTGTGTATAGCATGCCATGAACACCTGGCATGATACCACCACACCTAGTCACATTATCCTGACACTCAGCCAACCAGTCATGGAACTGCCCTTATATTTGCTTAAGCATTAGCCAGGGAGCTATACCACATTCATTTTTGTACCACTATCTGGGTATGCCGCAGTCTGGGATCTAACCCGGGGCATCCCATACCTGGAGCAGACACTCTACCAATTACACTACCAGGTCCAGTGTTAAAGGGTTGAACCCTGTAACTATAAGAACTCTGTGAGTTTGAAGCTCCTAAAGACAAAGAAGTTTCTAATTAAGGTACCTATTTCTGCCAGTAGTTCTATCAACAATAGTGCTTATGTTTTTATATTGCTCTTAAACTAGTTTTGACCTGCCATTGACATTTTAAAATAGGTGACAGCTGGTTAATTACGATGATCCATCAGTGTCCCATTCAACGTGTGTCAAATAAGGCATAAATGTTTATCAAATCACCAGGTTTTATTTACTGAGTTATTTAGTTAAACAATTTACCACATTTTTATCAGTTTTACAAATGAATATTTTGATCATGTATACTTTTGCCAAATGTTTTAAACTTTGTTAGATAATGAGTTTTAGATCTAAAAAATTATGAGACTTAATAAAAATTACTCCTACCTTAATTTATTCTTCCGAACTAACCTAAAAACAATTATTTGTGATACAAGTATAATATTTCTTATAAAGTGGATTTTGCCAAAAACAAAACCAACAAATGAACATAACCACAAAATGAAACATACACATTCAGCAAAAAGAAAGAGCTGAAAATATAAAGCTTCCAAACCAGCTTCACTCATGTTCTACATTTGGTGATCAAATGGAGAACTTTTTGTTTGAGGCCAATATTTGACTCTTGTTTTAGCTCGCCCTTTATCATAATACAAACACTGAAAGGTCACTGACCATTGTGAAGCTGACGCTGTAAGGGAAAGTTGGCTTCCAATCTCTATCATGTCTTTATCTGGTAGATATTCACTCAACCAGGTCTGAAAGCTTCAGAATCTGACCTGATAAACACCAGAGGGTTATGTTCCACTGGATTTAAATTTTACCTCCTACAGGAGATCTCATTATCTCATGAAACAAATCTTTATCTTATTTCAGTGACAATTATTACTTGTAACCAATACTGCAATGCTTAATATGGAGGGAGAATTCAAAATACTTCTGGGTTGAATCAATTCACCCATCACCAATTCATGCCTTTAAAACCATTATGAGGTCTTCTAGTACATTCTACTTAATACAGATGAGACTATATTTCACTGACCTGCTAGCAGATCTTGCATTCAGAGGCTCTAAGAAGACTTACATGTAGAATGTATTACTACCATAGAGAGTGTATCTAATAGGACCAGGGCAGGGTCAATGTCCTGGAACATAATTGTGTTAACTGACCATTGTGGCTTGTACAAAACACCAGGCACTGTAATTTTAGGGTTAGGTTTCTGCTTATTGTGAGGACATTAGGACATGCTGGGATGGGCAAAGGTGAATCATTGCTTTGTCACACTGGCAATAATCTTATCATTTAGGACTTTCGTAGTACAGTTAAATGGCACCACATCAATCAAATAAACATTAATGAGACCAATACATGATATCTTTTGATTTATCATTGTTACAATTAATAGCCTGTGTCAAAATTCAATTTTAAAGGTAAAAACACACGGAAAGGTCTCTAAGTATGTTTGACTTAATGTGAGAATCAACTGTCTGTGATGAACAAGATAAACTACAGGCCAGATTAAGAATCATCCAAATAGAAGTGTCCATCACCAACTTGGATTGGAACCCACACAGTAAGGAGCTAAGGGGTATAAGATGATAAAAACCAGTTGGCAGAGGTCAACACTACAAGTCAGTAACATTCCCAAACATCTGATTGGTTAGATTGTAGTGATCAATTAACCCTGAGTTTGCTAAGTTTGTTTATAGCCCAGACTAATTCTATGTCATCTTCTTAACATTGACATACAGAGGTGCCTAGATATACCATAAAGTTTTATAGATAAGACGCACACAAAGATAAGACGCACCCCCGCTTCAAGATCTAGAATCAAGGAAAAAAGCAAATTCTCAGACAAGACGCATCCCCGATTCACTTATCCATCTGGCCACCATTACGAAATTCCCATGTTGCCGTATCGCTGGAATTGACTCAACGGAACATGTTCCAATTGTTCCGTAAATCGGAGTTTGCGCAGAGTGCTTATTATTCTCTAAGTGTCTTGAAAAATACGTCGCGACTGTTTGACTAGTGAGACCGTGTGTATTGTGTTACGTTATGACACTCTACCCCAGTATATCGTTTACACGCCAGACAGGATATTCTCGCGGCTATCCCAGCCTTACAAATGAGAGAACATCCTGTTTCACATGGCAGCATGTCATGAAAACAATTAAATTCTCGGCCTATAATTAAGTTCTTGCCACATGGGACAAACACACAAATGACATTTAAAATAACAACTTAAGGCTTTTAAATGTTCATTTTCACACCATGTTATTTAAGTGACCGCTTACCAACAAATTAGTTCTATGCACCTTTGTAATTACTTACGGATGATGGACGATCTATAAACATCAAAAGAGGTGTGAAAACTTGTCTGCACATTTTATTGTTGTTAAGTGAGTTTTTAATTTCAACTTATATAATTTATTCGTAGTTAACATTCAAAATAAAACAAATTTCTAATCAAAATTGATCAATTGAATAATACCATTATTACTTAGACAATGATAATAGATTACTTAGACAATGATAATAGCAGTGTCGTCAATGAATATGCCCGTTCCACTAAAACTCAATAACCGTTTCCGGATTATGAAACTTCGCCGATTTTGTTAGAATTAATTGATATTTATGCAAATATTTATTGCATATTGTTGTTTTTATTTATACAGAAACGAATTCAAACGTCTCTTTTTATGTTAAATGTCAAAATTTAGGTAAAAACAATGTAACTTTTCCCTTAATATAGCACAATACAGCTGTCTATGGCTGATACTATCGGCGATATTCTCTGCTGTCGGATTAGTCTAAGGGTCAATTTTGGTCTGGGAAAAAAGGGGAAAACTTATATTCGCATGGATGAGACGCATCCTCCACTTTTTTATCATAATTTAGGGCAAAAAACTGCGTCTTATCTATAAAACTTTATGGTACTGCTAGAGATTCAGCAGCAAGTAAGGCAGACCCTGATCAGAGAGCTGCCAGCTCGGACCTAGCTGATCAGGCTCTACACTATTTGCAAGTCATATAAAATATGTGTTTAGCAAGCTAAGGGTTAAACTTATCAAGTAACAGTATCTAGAATAGATAAACGGCCTTGAACTCAAAGTAAAAATTGCTGCTTAACAGGTTGAAAGTTTATTCCTGTGTGAGGTCTTAGTGTTGTATTAAACATGCATCGAGTACTGTTAACTTTACCTACATTGGTAATACAGGTATTATGGACCACGTTTGACCAAAACAGGTAAATCACCTTAATTTACATCAGTACAGATTGTATTAGAAGAGCTACAGTATTTCTGCATGGGTAACAATATGCCAAAATGGACCAGTGAATCATTATCAAGACTCTGATCTGCTTTGCTGAATTATTTCTGTAAATTATCACAAAAGTTAACATATAACTTAGCACATTTAATGACTCAATTGCCAATTTTCATGTCATTTTGTATTCAACCTTACATGTCATGTATGGATATGCTTTTCCAAAAACCTTTATACCACAGGTAGACCATAGAATAAGCTTTGAACTGTCTGCTTTAAATGTTAAATCAAGCCCTGTATGAGATAATGATAAATATGCATAATGGTACAAGTTAAGTGTCCATGGCATACATTTACAGTATAATATAACTGATGGACTTAAAAGAATACATTGTCTATAAATGATTATAACAAAATTAGGTGCACAAAAGATGCAACAACATAAAGCATCATAAACATTTTCAACAGTTCTTAAGTATGGAAAATAAAAAAGCCAAATCTCTAATCTCCTCAAGCCTAGTACAATTAGATGATCGTGTAGTTCAATGAGACAGTTGTTGACATGTCCCTTGGCCCTGATATTTCAAGCTGTCAAGGCCTATCTTGTTAAGGTGTTACATGTACACTACTTTCTTAATGCATTTATTGGTCCAAATAAATCAACACTTACAGACATTACTTACTTAATGCCTTTCTTAATGCATTTATTGGTCCAAATAAATCAACACTTACAGACATTACTTACTTAATGCCTTACTTAATGAATTTATTGGTCCAAATAAATCAACACTTACAGACATTACTTACTTACTGCCTTACTTAATGCATTTATTGATAATAAGAAACTTAATGCCTTTTAATATAGTACGTATAAATCAAGAACTACAGCAAGACAAAACAACAATTTACATGATTTCCTTATAGCTTTTTTTTTTAGAAAAGACAAAGAAAATCAACCCTAACGGTAAGAAGGGACAAAAAATCAAATGATGTTCTTACTGCCTGTCTTTGATACAGATAATCAACACCTACAGTTTATCAGGACAAATACTGATTTAATACTGTTTTGTTTTTCTTAAATGCAACAAACAACACTACAATAAGAAACAACAGTTATATGTACGGCTGCATTGTTCTGTTTGCTTTGATTTTTATTAAGAAAGAAAGCACTATTAAAAGGTTCCAATTCACCTTTATTAGAATTAAGAAGCCATGCTCATGACAGAAGTGAAAATTGTGCATGTATTGTGTCAGGAAATTTTCCAATTGTACATATAATACATACCGGTATATCTGTCCCCACAATCTTACAGATCCACTGTGTACACATACAATGCTAGATAAAGGCAATGATGGCCCTTTTAAGGAAGTCTTCCCCTAATGGGAAAAAATTCATACTTACTAAAACTTGCAATATTTGTGATGTTTTTGCATTGTCTAATTGAAATACACATTTAAACAAATTTTTACCATGTACCTTTTGCATTTTCACATTTTTTTACTCCCCGACTCGACTTTTTGTGTATCGGAAAAATACAATGGTACAAGATTTCAAAAAAGTTTATTTTTTTGAAGTTTTTGGACAAATTTCTATGCAAATAAGCATTAATTCACTGCAGATATAATTGTTCCCATTAAAAAAGTAAATATCATGAGTGATTTAAAAAAATAACTAGCATATTGGTGAAAAAAGTAAATGACAGTATATGAAAATTCCTTTAAAATCTCGAAAAACCAAACTTGCCGAAGTCATATTACCCTATTTTTAAAAAAATTAAAGTAGGTACATCCTTAAACAATACATAAATATCATCTACAATCAAAACTGAGTAAAATATAACAATTTGAAATATTTTTACCATAGTAAACTTCAGAAATTAAGATTTGAAAATGACTACCCACTGAGATATTACCACTGAGAGCAAAATGACAAAGTATAAAATTCGGGTTTGTACAGGTATCTCCATCGCACAAATACTTATTTGCGAAATTGTGTTCAGTTAATAACGTTGTACTGCGTTGTTTCGGTATTGTGGTTACTTGATTTAAATCTTCCTCGAAAATCACGTTCTTATGGCATTGGATTTTTTGTTGTTTCGGTGTTGCAAACAGGAAATTCCCAAAACGTCACGTGACAGGAACTTCGTTTTTTTGAAAATATTTTTCTCTAAACCTGATATATGTCAAAATTTTTGTCCTCTATGACATACATTGAACCTTTTAACATTTAACCTAAACATTAACAATTAATTTAGTGTTATATGGTAAAATTACTTTTTTCACCAGGCAAAAATGAAAGCTTCCATCGCGAACCGAATGTGTTGATATTGGCCGAAGTTCATTATGGGAAGCCTTCCTTAACAGTATAACAATAATCAGATATGTGTTACTATTGCATAATAAATCACATACATTAACAGTTATAATTTTCTTTCCTGTTCTTTTTTAACTTTAAAAAAAAAATCGAAGTTCAGACATATTTCATCCTGTATTTTCTCTTTAGATATACCAGAAAGACAATAAGAATTGATCTATGTAAATGTCTTACATTTGGCCAAGCTTGCTGTACTCCCACATGCTGTGTGGCCCCATCCTAGATAGAAGATCAATACAGTTATGATTCATAACAACCCATTATGTGCTTCTACTGCAGCAGGCTGGATTGTTTTGTTGAATTACATGAAAACATCAGTTTGACAGGCTGTCACAGAAAACACTTCTGATGTGGTTTGCTTGGAGCAGACAATGCTGCCTTCACTGTGACAGCATGCTTTAAATATGACATTGTCATCATTATAAATCATCATGCATCAATCATGCCAGGAACAAACCTTAATCCCTGCCATTTCAACAGACATTTGATGTATGTTTTATTTCTTGGTTAAGAATGGAGCCTGCAACCTTGAGCTTTATAACTGTGATTCCACTGTATTTAACAAAGACTTGTATGGACAAGAGGCAAAAAATGGAAAAAAAGCAAGCAAGGCATGTAGAGCCAGATAGTGAACAAGTGCATTGGAGACTTAGGGAAGCAAAAGGAAAGTTTGGAAAAGTGATTATCAGAGTAAGCAAGGGCACAAAAAGGGAGAGATAGAAAAATGTTTAGGTTTATTGAGTTAATCATCACACAAACAGAATTTCAGTCATCTGGAGATGGCGTTTACTTGAAGCAGTACGGTCAGGTACACTGCAGTTAAAAATGAGGATGAAAAAAAAGAAAAAAAGTTATAAGGAGGTTGATGTTATTCATGAGTGAGTCAGTTGTAATCATGAGATCAGCAGGATGTTGCACAATTGTTGGTAGCACTAGCAGCTGCCTTCAGATTATGCAGGACGGTGTGTTGTATAGGCCAACAGTGTTGTTGTGCAGCACCACTGAGTAAGGCTGTGGTATTGGGTGGCATAATACTATTGTGCATTGATTGTATTGCTGTCTCTATTGCTGCTGCTGCTGCTGTTATTGTCACTCTATTATTGTAATAGAACCATGCTGAGCAACCACAGCATGGGCCTGCACCTCAGAGGACCTGTGTATAGGTGTTACTTTTCTGTCATCAATAACATTCTACGACATCACCAGCACTTGGATATCTTTATAAGATCTCAGCACATCACCAGACCAAGCACTTGTATAATAGAAAACATGATAATAGAAAACAACATGATTGGATGAGGATAGGTCTAATCCTGTTTCAAGCAATGAAATACAAGTGAACATTAATATAATAAATCTTGTTGTTTTCCCAAGACTGATAAATTGGTAACATAATGGGTTCAAAATGAAGGTCAGAAGAAAATGAACAAAGACAACTAGTTGCATGTTATCATATCCTGTACACAATGAATGACTCACTTAAATATTTGATTAACAAAAAGAACAACAACAGTGAAACCTGAGATGTTGAATTTGATGACAGAAAAATAGAAAACCCATCAATAAATGTCAAAAAGGGCCAAACAGTGCATCAACAATACAGGTGTGCACGTTATATCACCTGATGTCTATCCGCTATCCACCTGTGTTCAAGTAAGACAAGACAGGTGACAAGTGCAGGTAAATAGTAACATCAAAACAATGGACTGGCATTTAAAGGCAATATTTGGCATTTTGGCTATACAGTGAGCTAGACTGCTTTTACTGTTTAAACATTATCGTGCAAAATAATTTACATGACAATGATTTAGAACATGCTCTCCAGAATAAACCATATCAACATATATGTGCACCAGAAAATAAAGGGAGATGATCTTACCTGGGAAGCTGCTATTTATAATCCGATCAAAAGATTAACAACACTGATGGGTTTAAAAATCCAGATTAGAATCCAGTGATCACTTCTATATACAGTTATAATCCATTATGGCACTGGGGTTTCGAAACATCTGGCACAGAGACCTGAAAATAGAAACAGGAAATGTTGCAATCAACACTAAATTATACAACAGTTCTCTTAGTTGGCAACTTGATCCTCAGAATGATATTGCATGGTCAGTTCATAAAGATGTATACATAAAATGATTTAATGTATTCTTAACTCAGACAGTTCATAAAGTACATACACAAATTGGTCAGATGGATTCTTAAGCTAGTAGATGTAAAACAATAATCAACATAGACAACTTAAGTCAAGCCTGCTTTAGAGAAAAACAATTATCCAGTACAAAAAAAATCTCACCTTGGAGTGACTCTATGTGACTTGACATATTTCTTTCACTAATTATGCTGACAGTTGAATTCTTCCTGATAATTAACAGAAACAAATATCACTGGCAACATTCCTAACCATTCTTACATGCCATAATAACAAAAAGAAATCTTTCTTTTACAAAAGCCGACAAAAATTTATAAAGGGATTGAAAATGGGGCGTTGCAGAGACAGCACAATTGTATTACTAACTTACAAAGGTGGAATATTGGCTGACAAGACAATGCAGGTAACAAAACATGAACACAATCTGGAGCTATGGGTATTAACAACCATGACGAGTTAACCCTTGGTGTGTTTGATTTACAACTTATCAGTACCAAACCTGAGATATTTGCTTCATGCAATGGATAACAAAAAAATACTGCAGGAACCTTAGCAAACAGTGTAGCTCCTGATCAAATGGCTCATAGTGGGAACTGGCTGATCTGGATCAACTTAACTTGTCACATGGAGATCAAGACATGTTAAGCAGGCTGTGTGATATCAGATGAGTTACAGTGATGTTCAAGTAAGATAATGCTGGGTGGTACAATGCCTTACAGAGGAGCAAATGTATACATGGATGTATGTAATGTATAGGTGCATATGTAAAAACACAAGCTGAAGTGACTTTGCAGACATAATTATTAATTAAAGCTGCATCCAACTACAAAGCAATGGTTCCAATTTGCAGAAACATTTTCTCAGATGGGTATTTGCTTTGAGTTTTAATTTCGACTCCAAAATGATAATTGACTCACTGTGACTTTATACTGTCTTGCACATCTATACAAGAACCAAACTAAAGACTGCTGAAAATTCCTCCCAGGTTTGTTTACGTTGAGAGGAAGGCCATATAGCAGAAAGATGGTTATCTGTTGACCACCTTTGTTTAGCTGCTCTTATCAAGTTGGGGATCTGCCAGACCTCAGATAATCACTGGTAGCAATTTTCTTGGGCCATACATAACTCCCTACCCCACATTATCATAGATACACACAGAACTTAAAACATTACCTCTGGGTGTCATTTCATCAAGACTTCTTAATTCCTCTATGGTCCTGATGTATATCTTAATAGTAGAACTTTTACTGAAACAGACTTCGGATAAATCTTTATAATAGTCTTATGATCATAACCCAGGTCCTAGAACTTATGATAAAATGGCATCAAGATCTCTAGACTTTATATGTGAACATCCTGACTGTATTTCCGAAGACTGTTTTATCTTCAGGTTGAGAGATGATTTTTAAATTTATTTGCTCAACAATGTACTGTGTTGATGTGCTGATAAGAATTAAATGTATATACATCAGCCATAAACAGAACACTTATTGGCTTGATAATGACAATAAACAACAAGAAAATTGCAAAACTGGAGAATTTATATTAATTTAAAGTCAATACGAGGAACGATGTTAAAGTGCCAGCACCACTTCGTTGGACAATTGCTACCATATGAACACTTCTGTGATTTCCCTATCGTCAATCAGTTAGTTTCTGACTTGTAACGCTGCAGTCACTCACAGCGTAGGTTAGGGATCCACTCTGAGCAACCAAATTTTCCTGCTGACCTACAATGGGCCAGTAGTTACACCAAGACATTTGTCACCAATATGACCATAACTTTGATGTACATGTATCAAAAACCCAAACCAATCAAGCTGATTTGTGCAATCTTGGTGAACTTGGACAACTTTTTGTAATACATAAAAAAAATCTATGTTCATAAAATCTTTCAGCCAATCCAGCTAGCCCGGACAATCTTCGTTAACTGGGACAAGAATAGGTATTTACTTTTTCACAAAACCTTTCACCCAATCCAGCTGGTCTCATCCATTCTCATTCCACTGCATACCTGCAGGTCTGATGCTTACTGCACCTCCTCCCAAGGAATTTGGTTTATCATGTCTAAGGCTGTGAATAATTCCCAGCTGGCATCACCTGGACATTCTGAAGAACCTTTTCCAGGACAGGTTTCCCAAGCAAAAAGACATGTAAGAGTGTGCATTTGATAATGAACATGCCTTTAATCTTTTGCAAGATCAGTAATGTTATTTTACATCATTTAAGAACTGACACTTTTAGCCCACTTTGTATAACGTTTTGAAGACACTGGTTATATATACATGAAATCATATTTATCCTGTCTACTCCTACTTCTGTATATAAAAGGTGGTATCCGACAGTTCAGAGCATAAATAGTTTCATTAAACTACACAATTAATCATTGTTACCTGAATAGATCTCGCAAAATGCTGTTTAATGATGTCCTACACCTGTCTGAAAAATTATCTATAATGTCTCAACAATCATTTCAATCATGAATTTCCTATCTAATCCATGCTGCACAGTTAGCTATTGTTAAACAAAAAGAAAAGCATGTGACCACTTAAGTTTTTTCTCATCCACATCATCTGCTGTGACGGCAATGTCTATTTTTAGCAGCAATCCCAATCGGTCTTATTTACAGATATGAAAAGAATGAACATTTAAGTGTTATCGATAAACGAGTTTTACTGCCCTTAAATTGAGATACTGTTAAAAACTTTAAATGGTAAGGCTAAAGTATGTTTTTTTTTTCTGCAGAAATTATGTACAAAATCCTAGTGAAGAGAATCCACTCAGGATGTGTCAGAATAAAATGAAGGGACCCTATGCAAATGACTCACGCATGCTGATTGGTCAGATCACAGGGAACATTTTTTCAAGGGGTAGCTGTCCTTCTGTCAGCTGATATGACATGCTTTGTTAAACTGCAATTAGTTGACAGCAAATGACTAGGGATTTGGAATTGCTTATCAACAAATTTGACATAAATAAAATATATGCAAGTTTGATCCATAGGAGATATACACCCAAAACTACTAGCTTGACTGGAGTCTCCAATATCATTCAAACAATTGATTAGTCAGATTTAAACTTTATTTAAACCAAATCAATGCCAAACCCTTTACCTAAAGACACATCCAATTATGGACACGAAAGCTAAAAAGGTGGTCATTATGAGTAAAGCTAATCAAAGGCTACTTAACACTTTGGGGGAAGCTCTTGAACAAAGCTCAAACTGTTATCTTAACCCCTGCCAGTCAGACCTCATATAAGCAAACAAACCATTGAGTCTAAGCAAACTCAATGTGGTCCTTCACTGAGTTCTTTAAATACTGTTGGACAATATGTGCAGTATATAAGTTCAAATGTTGATGGTGACACACCTGGGCTAGGAGGAGTTCTGGTCCTTATCAGGCTATATTTGTTTTGTTAATAGCATCTATACAGTCTCAGTTATTTACTCCGAACTTGCATGTGTACAAGTATCTATTTCACAATGGGAAAAGTAAAATATTATTTTACTCCAAGTGTAGTCTGCATGTTCAATTCCCACAGATGATACTGTCAAAAATATATAAAAAAAAACATTTGTCTTTTGACATAGAAAAAATGCCCTGTGACATAATTAATTGGCTATCACGAGCATCTTAAAATTGAAAATTGGGCTTTTGCAAGTCTAAGTCAAGTGCTTATAAGATCAGGACACAGGCTTTTCATAGGCTCATATCTGGTGTCACTGTAATTATGGATTATTTACTTAAGAAACCTTTGATGAAGATTTTGCCATAACTGTGACCTAGTGAACTTTTTGAGCCCACATGACCCAGTTTAAAAGACATTAAAGATTTCATGTGGGCAAATGCTCTAGCCAAGTATGGAGAAGATTGGGTCGAAATTGGGGTTCTAGCATGTTTACATTTTCCTGAGATTTGAACTATTGACCTTTTTTCTGACCCCACATTAACCAGTTATGAACTTATCCAAGATTTCTTGTAGACAAACATTCTAGCCAAGTTTGGTTAAGATTGGGTCATAAATGTTGCCTCTAGCATGTTCACAAGATTTTTCTAACATTTTAACCTAGTGGCCTACTTCTGGACCCAACATGACCCAGTTAAAAACTCATTCAAGGTTTCATGCTGACAAACATTCTGACCAAGTTTGGTGAAGATTGTGCCTTAAATGTGGCCCCTTAAGGTGATCACAACATATTATAATGACCAACTTTTTGACCTTACGTGACCCAGTTATGAACTCATCCATTCATGTTTTGTTAGCCCTATATATTTCAATGTTATGCCTATGTCTTTGTCAACATTACCAATCTTGGGTTGACAACTGGGAATTATTCTATCAGAGTGAAATTAATACTGTATGTGCATGTAGAAGGTATACAAGGTTGTTGCTTTAGCTAAAAAGAGCTAAAAATATTTGAAATTTACCGCATTGCTTTTGGTTTTACTAACATAAAGACAAAATATTTTGAAGGATTCAATGTTGCAAGAGATCAGAATTAATATTATTATTTTATTATTCATTGTGAATGTGTTTCAAGTTTTGCTTATTTATAAAAGATTTAAAAAATTCAATAGACCCACCCTGATCAAGTTGCTTGAACTGTTTACAAGCTTAGGCAAATAATATAGATCCAGATCAGCACATAATTATGTGCCCATATCCATGTACATATATACAAAATAGATCTTATTTTTCCCAGTTGTGTTCCCTCAGCTATCTACTGGGACCTGAATGAGCTATTTACCCTGAAATTTACTCATCCACTTGATATAAGGTCATCCAAAGTACAACTTAGTTGTCTAAACAAAGACATAACTGAGATTAACCATATCTTAACCACTTCAAGCTTAACAAGTTATCATTATAGTGTCCGGTAGCTTCATATAGGCATGCTAAATGATTATATTATGTTGTTATGAAAATGTATACCATACATATAATAAATATTAACTACAAAATTTGTCTAAATAAAGTAGAAAATTTACATTATTGTTAATCAAAACTTTGTAAACACTCTCACAGGGGTTCTACTATCACAGTACCTCAGCTAACTAATGAAATGGTTCATCTATAAACAACATTATAAGGGGAGAAAAAACTGTTTGGTGTAACAATATTTTTGCAAGTTCTCAAGCAAATGGATAAACCTATAACAAGATGCCCATGGATAATACGCAAACCTTATTTTAACTTACGTCCTGTGTGTCCTTGACCTTTGGGCTAGCAATGTGGCCCACTGATTCATTGTCTCCTTAATATTAATGCCAAATTATTTAAATTTTCTGCAGGGACCAATCCAGGATAAAATCGAAGACCATGCAAGAATAAGAGCCGTTATTTTTACCTTTGATGATTTGACCTTGGTCCTCAAAGCATGACCTTGACCTTTGGCTTAGCAAAATGGTTTATGCACATGGCAAACAATCTCATAATCGCAACACTTAAGCCAAGTTATTAAAATTTAAAACTGCCTTCACCCACAGTTCAGCTACAGCCCCGACATGTGACTCATGCTCCCCTTCATAGATTAAACACCAGTGTGACAGCTACTTAAGTTGGCTTTTCAAAAGTCAAAGTTTAAGCAGAAAATATTTCCATCACAAAAGCCACAAAACTATAAAAATATTAGTAGGGAACCAAATTCTAGACATAATAAGAACAATTTGGATATTTCTTGGCCTTTATTAAAAGTTAGGAAATCAGAAATAAAATTTGGAACCAATAACATATAAATTATTAATTAACATATAACTTTGATAGATATTTCTTTGAAACTATGTTTATTATTTAAAAAATACTGCTAGTTTTGAATAGGTTTTTAAGGGCTTCAACTACATAAAGACTCTATCTACAGACTCAAGCAATGTCTACATTTGTTTTCTCACATTGACAAACTAGGCATGTGCGAGCTATGATGTATAACCAGTGTGCTATTTTAAATGTATACACACATTTTGACATTCAACAAACCAAATGTTTATTTAACTTAAAATAAGGACGTTACCCAAATTTACTGTTGCTGAGCAGGCGTTCTGCAGGTATACATCCATAAAGAATAAGATTGTGAAAACCATGTTTATTTACATGCATGTTGTGATTTTGATGGGACTTGGGTTTGCAACTGGAAACAAACATTGTGTTAACATGTAATACACAGAAGTAAATAAGAGGTAGAGATTCAATAACAGCTTTTGTGTCAGTTTTTTATCAACTGCACAGTGTGTCATGGCGTTAAATAAGTTCTATAAATACAACCTAGCATATTTTTCACCTTTACAATTTTCATTTTGATGATATGCTAGGTAACATCACTCCCCATACACTACCATGCAGCACTCAGCACAACGATTCTATATGCTGTTTGAGCAGCAATATAACAGATAAAGAATAGATTAATGTTACTTACAAAATACGTCTTACAGTTAAATAAAAAAAAATCCAACAACAGTACATCAATCACTTACAGGGTTTTTCTGTCACAATTTTGGGAACATTACCTGACCTCCACAATCGAAAAATAAACTGACTTACATTGTGTTATAGAAATAAATCCTTTTCGCTGATTGACTGAAATTCTACACATTTGAACAGATACTCCATCGTAACCATGATGGTCAATGGCACTGATTTTTACGGAACATCTTTTTAGACAAATCATTTGTTATTTGCAGGATAAAAGGTGCAAGCCAAAGCATTTCAGTTATTTTTTAGCAATCCATAATATGTAACAACTGTTTGAGATGGTCAACTGTAGTCCAAACAATCTGATATTATGAATAAATACATGTCTTCATAACTTAGCTAAAATATGTCCTTTAATACTAAGAAATAATTGACCAGCATTATTCTTTTTATCAAAAGCTAAGTTTTGGGTCAGCTTTGGGGACAGATCTAACTTAATTTTTTGCTGCATGGATTGGTTGTTATAATTTAACTATTTATCCTGAGGTCATATGAGCATATACCCAAGACAACTATCAAATTGCATCCTGTAAAAACAGTCATTTTCATGAAATTGTTTAAGATAAAACATTTAATATCTGTCACAATAGAGCAACAAGAAGTGTCTTAATGAAAAGGTTTTTGATAGGAGAGTATTTGTCAACAGTGGTGTTTGCGATATTGCAGTCAGACCAGCGGATCCAAGAGAGATGTTGTTTTGGTAAATGGTCCTGTCTGCATACATCGCAAGTTCAGCCTTGTGAGAAGTCAGAATTTTTTTCATGTTTTTAACTGGCGTGCATTTTAAGTGCATTTTAAGTTGTTCAGATCAAGGAACAAAATTCAAGTAGATGGATAGACCCATGTCTTCTGATGAAAGGAAGTTGGTGACAATTTGTTCTGTGCTTTTGAATGGTTTTCTATTATTTCTAGGTCAACTTTACTGGCCTTCATTCCGTGTAAGTCTGAGACAAAATTTTGTGTCGATATCAATTGAACCAGTTTGCCATTCGGGTTGTTGGCATGCTATGTTTTGGCAAGAAAGATGGAAGTTGAATCTGTTTTGATGTCTGTGTGACTGATGGCATAGCTATATTTGCTGCTTATCTTTGTAACACAAGGTGTTTAAAGACAAAACAACACATATAGATATTTGCTGAGAAAACAAAATTTGAAGGTTGATTAACCCTTTCACCCATACAGTTCTCCTAAATAACCATATGCCTAATGCATAACCAGATGGCTTATCAGGCCACCTGACATGCATAGGTAAACTGGTGATAAAGGTACCTCAGGTTCATAGAGCATTATTGGTTTTGTGTGGGAAGCTGGCAGTAATTATGTTTAAGCTATTTTTTTAAGCTAGAATGAGTTATTTAATCAAATTTATGTAATTAAAAAGTTTATTTAGAAATAATTTTTCTTTCTGATGATATACTTTTCATGCATTTGAGGTTATATAAATTGTTAGAAGAAAGGTTTGAATAAAACAAAAGAAATATGTCATAGGCAATATCTTTATTTTATGTTTGAAATATTCATTAATTGCTATTGTTTGTTTTTTTAAATAACAAATCTGATTCCCCAAAACATAAAAATTCTGACTTAGTGTCACTACCAAACAAAATATCATAAGCATCAGGCATACTTCTGAAGCAAGATAAAGTGAGACTATCAAAAAATATTATCAAACAATTTGTGTACAAGATCTTTTTCAATAGGTGTTAACGATGCAGCGATTAGAATGCTAATGAACGAGGCAATCAATTGAAGCTTAAATACCTTCCAAGATGATCCACAGAGCAATAAAACATATTGCCCCTTTCATTAGTCAGTGGGTTTTATGATCCAATGCTGCCCCGAAGCAACAGGGGGTTCCGGTAAGTCGGCAAAACTTTTCAACATCAAATACTTCACTTTCATTTATTGTGAAGGAAGCGGATGTTTATTATATCGGCATACTCGGTTTTTACTGTAAGGCTGACCATGTGAGAGTTGTTGCGGTTTAGAAATGGTAAGATTTGCTAGCGAGTGTAAACAATGGAAAATTCCATTAGGGTGCTTTACAAACTTAGCAAATTGTCACAATTTTTTCAGAACAAACCCCCTTTTTTATTCACTAAATGTATAAATAAAGGCTTAATCCTACTGAATAAAGATAAAAGAAAGACTTTACATGAAGAATTCACTTATGATTTTGCACTTAACTTTGAGGGCGTAATTTCGCCAAACTATGCAAATGACAGCATAGCGTAAAATCACCAAAGCATGAGCCTGACGCACAATGCCAAAAATCGCCAAACTATGAGCCTGACGCACAACGCCAAAAATCCCCAAACCATGAGTGAAAGGGTTAAATTTATGGTGATGATGGAAAAACTTATGCTCAGGGTTCCAATTACACCACGGCAATCACGGCACGTGCCATGGTTGCCCTCCTTACTTGCCGTAATGCCCTCAGAATAATGCCAATATCCACGGCAACATTGTTGCCGTGAATGCCCTCCCTCTTTGCACCAGTGCCCTCATTTATTATGAAATAAAATTACATGTAAACAACGAACACAAGTTCCTATTGTTGACTTTTTTTGCCATTGTTCAGTAATATAAAGCAATACTCGGATCACCTCGTCTACGAAATTGACTCGAATATAACTATGTGACAATGTCGCCGCAATATTGACGAACTATCTTCCGAAGCTTGCCGGAGGTTGTCGAGTAAGTACGAATGATAAAGCAAGTGACGAAAACCGACACTGCCGCGCAAATTTACCTTGTCACTGGCCATGTGCGCAGTAGAGAAGAACGCAGTTCCCACTACGTAAGTATTACGAGAAATGAGGTACAAAAGCGCATCCCATAATAATTTTATTAGCCCCTCCTGCTTCTAATGTTCATTTACCCGCCAACGAATTACCGGCTATTGTTTCTAACGTGTCCACTCCCACGTCAACACTTACAATCGCAGTGTAATGACGGTGGGTAAATTTTATGATTGGAACTGCCTTCCGATGTGTATCGATTAATAAGCAGATGATCGGTAATCCCCGGCATTTCCTGTCAAAAGAACCTTCGACGCCAGCATTTTTTTTAAATTTTTTGAAGAAATGCCACAAAAAGACAGAGTAACAAAAAGAAAGCAGGCAGATATAGCGAATGCTGCATCGAAATGCCAAAAGCTTCCGTCATTTTTTCGGTAAGTTAAACTGAACATACAGATCAGCGCAGGTACCGTTAGTTCTATTGTGATACAAATCAGCAGGCAAATGGCGGGCGGGTCAAAGGCCATGTCGATTACATGGCGTTTAGTGTGATGTCATCTAGCTGTTCTGCTCTCTCCCCGGCCCCGCCTGACTTAGACGCTGAATAACATCGTGACTTATATTGAATGCCGGACAATAAAGCTTTAATATTTTGTCTGTTAGAAGTCAGAAAATACATAATCACTGTATAAAAATGCCACAAAAAGGTGGCATCGCTCAACGTGCATGTACCTTGAATGTGAATGGATGCAATGTAGACATAAATTATAACGTAGTGTGCACGTGTGTTGTCCATCAGAATATTATAATGAGAGAAGATCGCCATGGAGATGGAGGTGTGTCATTCTTCTGCACAGCTGATTGGTTCTCTCAGGAGGTGTGTAAGCCAGTCCACGCACGTGTTTTGATTCTTGTAATTTTTATTATTTATGATAAGAATTCATGAAGATATATATGTTTATAATGAAACAAATGTTCTGATACAGTGATTTCAGCGTAGTTGCAAAATAAACTATAGGATAGTTGATAGGAAATGAAAGATGAATCAAAATGGAATGTCAATAGCCAATATTAAAAGGTCCATTTATTTGTTGTGGAATTGGTGCTTGCTGTTTGCATCAAAGATTCTACATCTCTGGACTTTTTAAATGATTCAATCAGCACACTCTCCACAGGTTACAGGTAGAAGCAAAAACTGATAAGCTGGTGTATTAGTTTTTTTATAAAGGCAAGTTGTAATGTACTGCTGAAACTAACCATGTTAACCGTGACAGTTGACTAGAAAATGAAAACAGTCCCTTTGATTCCATTCCTGCCTTCAAGGCTTCTTTTACTAGCATGACTAGAGCAGAGCTTCAGCAAGAAAATGCATCATAAATAAAGAGGATATGAAATTACATTAAAACTCAATGAAAAACTGAAGTAGCCTTGGTGCCCCTTTTCAGAGGGAAATACTTGCCTTGGTGCCCCTGCAACTTGCCTTAGTGCCCAAAAAATATTAGCCCTGTCCAAGGCAACACTTGCCTTGCCCTAAAAAAATTGTAATTCTAGCCCTGTATGCTGAACATTTTCAAATAGGTGAAACAGGCATTGTTGTGGTAATAATTTACTGATGATGGTCAGTCTGAATTTTAACAGGCTGACTAAGTGAATTACCTGCTCAACCTAGGTATCTAGCTACTCACAAATTGACAAGTTAATGTCGCCATTTACAGTAAGTCTAAAAAGAGTCAGGACCTATAAAAAGTTCCATGATTTGGATAAGCTTTTGACTTTGAAAGTGTTATTAGTTAGTTGTTCAGTGACTGAAAGTTTCAAGTGATTTGGGAATTTTGTGCATGTAATGGAATGGAGCGCTTCAAACATGTGCATAACACAGCCCCGATGTTACCTAAAATTAACGTTTTAAAACAATTTCTGTGTTTTTGCAATAATGCTAAACATTCATCATAAACTATTAAAGAGAAAAACTTCTAAAATATTGCTATAGATAATGTCAAATTTTGGTATTGTCGTGATAGTTTATGTCCAGTGAAGTATCTTTTAGACTCGTACTATGTAATAACAAAGGTTGTAGAACAAATTTATCTCAAAAGAGACAGCGTTTAAAATTGAACAACCTCGTTTAAAGACCGCGTGTGCGTTTTAATACTTTTAAGTACACCTTGACAAATAAACGGAAAGGTACAAAGTATATGTATACAGACAGAGCTCAACATGTACACCGTGACGGTTGTGTCATTTTCAGACTTACTGTGACAGCACCCCACCCATTCAAACGGGGACTGAAGCGTCCTAGGTGGGAATTCCCAGTAGTTGTGGTTATTATTTTAACAAGATTGAAGAACTGAACAACAAAATTAAAACAACATTAGTACAGGTTTAAAGTAACTTACTTAAACGATTCAAATATTCTCTGTTCAAAGAATGTTCACTGCTGAAAATTAATAATATAAGAGCGCCACCACTTGTCAAATTAAAGGGAGGTTACTGTTGATAATAATTTTTATGAAATAAGCTTTATCATTTTACGTAGATCTATTTAGTTTTCTAATACACAATAGAGACATGTGCATTGATAATTAAGAAGACATGTATACATACATTTAAACAAGTCATTTTTATATTTAAAACAATTTCCGTTCGATATTGTTTAATGAAAAATAATTAAGATTCCTTCAGGAGACAACTGGTACAGACTGCAAACTGTTGCTATGGGAAGTTAGTTCCCTTGTTGTTGTTTTTTAGTGGTTTTTTTGGCCCCCACATGGATACAGTCTCAGTCGAGATCAGCCAGCGGTAGCTGTCTGTAGCAGAATACATAGTTGTGTACATAGTCCCTAAAGATTGAAGTTATAAAAGGATTAAATTTGCAAAGAATATCTTACCATAGTAAGGTTAAGATGTATATTTATTGCCCCTACATCATGAAAAATATGTAGTTTGCTAAATTAACAATAAATTTAGGCCTTACTCTATAGCTCCGCCTATATGGAATAGTTTGCACCTTTCCTTTCCAAATCCATTCTCATTTTGAACTTATTTCGTATGACCCCCCCCCCCCCCCCCCCCTCATAATTTTTTTTCTCGACAATATTTATTGAGAAATGGCCTGACCACACACATTCTGAAGACAGTGTAGAGATAATCACAGATATCTCAGGCCCTCAGACTGTCATATAATTAACCGCCTGAACAACAATTAAGGCCTCTCGGTCCCCTGCTACAAAAGTTATTAGCCGAGGTGTTCTGATTTTTTGTCACATTGCATCAACGTAGACAGTAGATTTACAGTTGACTTTTTCAGGTTATAACTAAATGGTCAAAATGTGCTAAGAAGCAATTCGTAGTTTTGAATTAAGGACATTTTTTGTGTGTGTGAAAATATAGAGATTTCTTCTTACAAAGAATAGATACCCAAAACAGAGATAAGATATTGTTACATATATCAGATATAGGAACAAAACAGAAAATATGTTTTATTGACGTAAACTTTACAGCTTCTTGTAAACATAAAAAAAAAAAAAACAGTGTAATTAGGTAACGCTATGTTAACAGGTGAATGGAGGATGGTACTTCAATTTATACATATAGGTTTTTAGTTATTACACAAATTTAATACAGAGGAAATAAAACAATATCGTATTTATTACAAGTTTCCACGTGACATTTATTATTAGTTAGAGAGAAGATATAAATTGAAAAGGTCTATGAAAAATACGTTTTGATATATGTAAAAAATTGGTGGAGTGTTTCCCTATCTAACCAATTAGTGTAGTTTCTTATCGAAAAATGAATGCTATTCCAACATAGCTTAAGGTCCAAAAATCATTTTAGTGATATTGAGCACGTGTGTAGAATTGCAAAATATAAAAAAAATTATAGTCTCAAAGGTATGTTTGTGTAAAAAAAAAATAGGTTTAGAAACAGAGAAGTCTATTGCCAACAACAGATATACGCAAACTATCTGATACAACCTTTAACAACTTGTGCAGTTTTTCTTGGCTCAGAAGTGTTGCTGTTTCATTTAAACACAGCTATAATATGCTTTTGCAATTGTAATAATGATTTGTTTTTGTGTGTTTTTTTCGAAAATCCAAATGAACAGTGTATTGGAACACGGCGTAAGTTTGACGATGTGTGCACAATCTGTTATATTTTGGCCCAAGTTTTAATAAACGCTTTGCTTGTTTGATGAGTCGAAACTCCAAACTTCTTTGTTATTTTGCTTGTTCAACAATAATTAATTAAAGCTGTATTTTGTCGGGTCCAACATCTAGTAAAGCCTTCGCGACAAATCAGTATTGTTGTTTGTACTCCCATTTATTGGGGGCTCTACTGGAAATTTTGGTATTTTTATAAGACGTGTTTTAGTTGTAACTTCTAAAAAACTCTACATCACGCTCTCGAACACCCAACAGAAATCTAAATTCAGGCAATATTAATGCTTATTTGTTAAGCATAATATCCGACGATACTGCAATTGTTGTTCGATGAAAGAAAAATTGCGCTAAGCTAACAAGATTGTTTTAACTATTATTTTCTTTCTAATATATGCAGCAATCGATGGGAAAACACATGTAATCTATCTGCATTTTACGTACTCCAAGGGTCTAATCTACCTGCATTTACGTACTCCATGTGTTTGCCCCCCCCCCCCCCCCCCCCACACACACACACAACGTAAGTCATATTCGGTCTTCGGCCCCACCAGCTAAAAAGTTCTGGATCCGGGCGGCCTTACATGTGTTGGTGTTGTTTCTGGGGGTTCTAATTAGCGGCCAATCAGCTTGTCAATCGTCAGTAGTGATCACGCTATGAATGCCAGACTGTTGATCCCACTGCTCCGTAACATTATCACACTTGACTATTCCGATCTCCAAATGAAGACCGATTTCTAGATACCATCCACCTGGTAGTCGGAGCAAAATAAGTGTCTCAGCCAATATCTATCTAACTTGCACCATCCGGGACTTGAGGGTCGAATATGTGTACACTTTTTAGGCGATTTGTGGCACTACAATTTGACGAAGATTTTGGTATATATTACATATAAGTTTGATGTAAGAGGTTATAAATGGTATGCTTTGTATTGTAGGTGACAAACTAATAATTAACAATTCAAAGTTTATTAGCAACTCGACATATACATGTCTTTGGCCATTTACAATAAATATTAAATATGGCTAAGACGTCATAAAGTCAATGTGCGAACAAAATTAACAAACGTGGATATATAACATGAACAATGTAAAAACAGTTTCTATCAATAATATACATAAATATTGATTGACCGACAGTTATATTACTCCTATGGCATTACTTCGGATAACATTTGCCTCCAAGATGTAATTCGATAAGGTAATACATATTTTTGGATTTGACATGATTGCAATAAATTTTTGGACATTAGGAAAACTTCTAAGTGCTGGGAAATACTTATTTCTAATGCACGAGTAAGATGGGCAACACATAATAAAATGATACTCCGTTTCTATCGAGTTCATATTACAAACTGTGCAGAGTCTGTTTTCTCTTGGAATATTTTTATATCTGCCTGTTTCAATGTTAAGATCATGCGAGCTCAAACGGAAACGAGTTAAACAACTTCTAAGTTTAAAAGAATGTATTTTTGTAAGATATTCTTCAAAGCCGAAATTTGTTTTAAATTTGGAATAGTAGTAGAGTTTAGGACTGTTATTAATTTGGTAACTCCAATCTTGTTTATACTGGTCATAAAGTACCTGTTTAATTGTAAAAATGTTTTAAAATCACCGTTAAAATTTATTCGCATGTAGGTACATCCTAAGTGGTCTAAAATTGAATTTATTCTTTTAGACCAACATTTAGAGTTGATGCTATTGGACTGATATACATAGTTGCTAAACATAATGGAATTTTGATTACACATTAATTTCACCCAATACTTTAGAGTTCTTTCTTTACAAATAATTGACAATGGAATACGACCCAATTCACCGAAAATTGCTGCATTACATGTCTGGGACTTAACCCCTAGTATATATTTGCAAAACTTTAAATGAAGTTTATCAACATCTTTAATGTTGTAGACTCCCCATACCTCTGATCCATACAGTAGAATAGGTACAATCATTCGATCAAAAAGATAAATCTTCGTCTTAATATCAACGCTAATTTTATCAAAGACAGATAATAAATTGTAATACGCCCTTAAGGCACTCTCATGCAAGTACTTGACTGCATGTGCGAGATTACCATTGTAGGTAAATTTAACACCAAGGTAAATAAATTCTTCTACATACTCAATACGTTGGTTATTTATTTTAAAATCATGCTGTTTTTTACTTTTTATAATAATAATGGAGCAATATTTTCTGTGATTTATTAAGTAATACGTTGACATTGCAAAAGCCGTTATGTTGTAGTATTAAATATCTCTTCGATCAATACTTTGCAGTAGATCTATTATTTATGCTCATATAAATAGGCCAAAAATCAATAATGTCATATTTTGTGTTAAGCAGCCAACTTGTCTTAAGCGGCCTAATTTTAGACTTTACCTTGACTGGCTGCTTAGTACAAGTTTTTACTAGTTAAAGTTATGCTGCATGGTGCCTTGTCAAAATATTTGTTTAAGAGAGAACTGTTCTGTAAGTTTAATAGAAAAAGTATGCAAAGCACCGTCGCATGTGGAGTGTTCTTACGACCAAAATGTTGTACATCTTGGAATAGATTGTCCAATTATATTACATATAACTTATTCTTAAAGATGGATCAGTTTCTTTATCAAGCCTTTAGGTTTTGCTTGGATGTATATTTAGGTTTCCGTATTTCAGAGGCACAACTGAAAATTAAAAAACAAAACAAAAATAAAGCATGAGATCTGTTTTTATTCTTTGAATCTATCATTGATTGTAATTAATTCCTAAAGACAATGAGTATATACAAGCGTTTTCTAGTATAGTCTTAATTATTTTAAAAAAGATAGTGTTTTTGTGACCTAAGTTAAGTTGCGAAGCAGGGTGTTGATTAAGAAATCATGCCTGAAAATAGGTCACATAATAGTTAAATTGCGTCGTATCGCTCACTTATAGTACTATTAACAGGCAAACTTGAAGGCAACAAATAAACATGTAAACATGAATGAAGATCTGACGCATCTGTGCAGAAATATGCGAAAGGCAAGGCAGATTGTTAGATTTTCTTGCGAAGGTCGAATGTATGGTAAATGCTCACAGCGAAGACCCTCCTGTTGATTGCAATAAATGGACATCTAAGTAGAAAACTTACATTTCAAAGTGAATTATCAAACGATAAAAATCACTATCTATAGTTTTCTCAACTTATCAACTTTTATCATTAAAGCAATTGTATACAAACAACTACCCGTATCGTGTTGAAGTTAAGATGCATTAATTTACACATCTGAACGAGAAGCCGTGATATATTGGGCATAAGATCACGCAAACTTAAAATCTATATACATTCTAACAAGTTCTACAAGAAATCTTGGCTTTAAAGAAACACAAATGCACACTACAATGCGAGTTACAATTTACGCAATGTTAAAAGGTTGTTTGGTTTCCCTTGGCTGTTCTTATTCACCCCCACATACTTCCTGATTTTTTTAATATCAACAACCGACGAAATTGCATATTTTATTTATTTATTTGTTATCATAATTTAACACTTATGTTGTTATTAAAACACAACCGTTACTTTCCGAAATAGGGTAAAGTTTCAGACAACCGTTACTTTCCAAAATAGGGTAAAGTTTCAGACGAGGGCCATGGGAACGAAAAGAACAACTTTTCACTATATGACTTGGTCAACAATACGAAAATGGGTAGGAAAAATAAAAGGAAGAGCTATTTTATTGCAGTAAAAAAAGTCCCGCTTTATGCCTTGATATATCGTTAATTTTTTCACGACAGAATGTTTTTTGTTTATAGACGTAAAATATTGATAGTGTTAAACTAGAAAACATAGAGCTTCACAAACATCCAAACAAGACCACAACAGTAAACTTATCAAAGAAAGCGTTGGTAAAAAGGCATTACTTTCATTACAGGCAATTTATAACGTTGCTCTCGAGCAAATGTTGTTTTTTTCAATGAGATTAATCATTTTAGTTTTTAATTTTATCATGAGGTAAAGAAGTGTTCATGGTAGAGAAATCATAAGTATTCAATCCAGAGCATTGGAAATATAAAGTACGAAACGTGTCTAACACTGCTAAAGAATATACATGTACATTCAAAACATTAACATGCCTGCAAACAAAGCTGAACATGTTTATTGTTACATAAGCCTTCCATTATATAGAATTTGACCTTGTTGTGGTCGCATTTTAGGACACCGCTTACGTCGCTGAGCACTACGTCACTCACTAACAGAATGTTCCCCGTCATGTGACATTGATCTGTAAAAGTTTAAGTGAATTCTGGATAGTTTTAATGGGTGATGCAAGTGATACCTTCTTGAATATTATTGGATTGTTTTCTGGTTTTACTTAGGTCCGAGTTAGACCAGTTTCGACCTTCAAGACTTAAAAGACTATCCATGAATACAAATCGTGATTAAAAATATCAGCTGTGTAAATATAGTCATTTTGATTACAGCTGGAATATTTTTGGATTTATAGTGATAACAGCGCCATCTTCCGACATTATTGTGTATTATTTTGGATTAAGAAAGAAATTTAGATTTTCATCAAGCAAGTAAACAATTTTATTAGGACCTGGATCAGCTTCGACTTTATTTGATAATTTGATATTAATGTTTTATTTTCTGTTTGTTGAATATATAATATGTGTGAGCTAAAAAAAAAAAACGAACATATTTTAGGGTATTACGGATCGTTAAATGTAGAGAGCCGTCTCATTAGTGGACATGAATACGATCTGCCAAACAGACCACAAAGTTTTATTCCAACTTATAACCCCATTCTATGTTATTCAATTAAGTTAATTCATTGACTGTTAGTCGGTATGCACCTCTTCTTCCACTTCATTATCCTCTTTATTACAATGTTTCTTAAAGTATGTTAGCTGTGTATAACTCCATCAGTATAAGCTGCTAATCATGGTCACTTCTATCATTCTCATTATATCACCATCATATCACTATTGTAACAAATTATATAACTATCCAACCAACAATTTTAGTCATATAGAGACAGAATCAACTTGAAATATATATAGTGATATATAGTAATGCAGTAACATCACTGACATGATACATGTACCTCAACCAGCCTTACACTTGGTGTACCAGTCCTGGGATAACATTTAAAATGCAGATGCTATGATGTATCTATCTATGATAAATATAAAATTGATAAGATGTATCTGCTCATTTACTGCAACTTTGATGAACCACATTCAATCTTAACTGAAATATCACGACAGATTATATATATATATATATATATATATTTATTTATATATATATATATATATATATATATATATATATATATATATATATATATATATATATATATATATATATATATATATATATATTGTTAGCTAATGTCTTCATCTACGGAATCACCCAAGTGTATAAAACGCACAGAACTGAAAAGAAATGGTATTTGAAGTAATGAAACTTGTTAAGGTGAAAACACAATCTCATAATAAACTTATTTATTCTTAAAAATCGGACGTATATAGTCCGGCTTTGGGTATCGTTAACGCACCCCCACCCCCTTAGACTTTTTTCCATGGGTACCAAAAAGTTTTTATGGGCTATTAGTATTTTGCGGAACGGAACGGAACAAATAATGGGGTACCAAACGGGAAATGTCAGGTTCTACTTCTTCTATATTTTTGTTATTTGGTTTGACTGGGCACTTTTTATTTACTCCTTTATATGAGTACATATAAAATGGATCTGACATGAGATGTCATGCAATAGAAGAGAAATTGAAAGAGATTACGAAAATTGTTAATATGCGACTCTCTGGCGAGCTTAGTATTAAAGTTCCTTGACAACTGAACTGTTTGTATATAAACTACTTATCAGTATTTTCAGTTTCAGATTTTTTATCACTTGAAATGAGTAAAATAATCTTTGATGATAGAAATCTGCGCATGCAACTGTGCGCGCTGTTTGCCATCGTAAAAACAAGTTGACGTTTTGCCATATTTGACTACACTCGGAAAAAAAATAATTCGCTTAACAAAAAAAATTTTAAGAGTTATTTCATGTTGATAAATTGATATTACTTAGTTTATAAAGATATCAAGGTGTAGCATAAAAACACTATTAGAATAATTACTAGAAACATCTACATGCAGAAAGATTCTAGTTAAATGCTTGAGATCCTATGTAAAAGTATGAAAAGGGAAGAAAAAAACAACGACAACAAATTTTATAATGACTAAAAATTTATTTAGTGTACCTGCTTTAGTGCTAAAGGTGTTAAAGGGCAGATGTATGCTCACAATTAATGGTTTTGAATAATCGTGAGAACTAGTGAATTATTAGTACATATATATATATATATATATATATATATATATATATATATATATATATATATATATATATATATATATATATATATATATATATATATATATATATATATATATATTTACTAATTATTCAACTTATATATATATAACGATGTAACGGTTAGTTATAAGCAGACTTTTAAGACTAAACTAGCAGGGTTAGAACAAATAATAATAAAAAAAATAATAAAAAATATCATATGAACCAAATTATATGAAACTTAAACCAGCATGTGTTTAACTACTAGGGGTATGTAGATAACTTTAAAAAACGTTTGAGTTTATCTAAATAACAATAATCTAACCAACTTTTCGAAAATAAAGTATATTTTTAGATTCTCATTAAGATATATGAACATTCATGTTGGCTAATTTGCATAATTAATTATTTCAAATCCAGGTTCAATGATAACCTCCACTTAAGGAATGATATAAAATTTATTCTGTAATGTTATGGTTAGTTATAAGCAGACTTCTAGTCAAATAATGCATTAAGACTGAATGAGCACAATTCGGACGCAAATAAATTAAAAAATCATAAACAATTATAAAATGAACCAAATCATTCGAAACTTGGACAAGTAGGGGTGTGTATAGAAATTTAGAAACGTTTGAGTTTGTTTGAACATTGCTTTTAAATAAAAAAAAAATCTAGTCATCTTTTAAAACATAAAGTATATTTTTAGATACTCAATAAAATGTGTGTGTGGGTGGGGGTGTGGGGTAGGGGGTATTAATGTATCAATGTTAAAGTGTACTTATTGTGTTACAGTTTATTTGTTTTAAATTTCTTTTTGTATGTTTTATTATTTGTTGTAAAAGAAACATTAAGGCCAATCTTTACAGAAAAGTTAATAAAAGAATGTTTTCTTAAAATTGTATGTACATGTACCTAAAAAATCAAGAAATGAAAAAGTGTAGCCCGACAACTAAAATCTTAAGTTCTATTAATTAATTTAATTAATTTATTAACATTGGTTACTTAGGATTACTTCTAAATCGGCAACAAGGTTGGCCTTGCTCATAATTATATTGTGGTTAGCTTTTGTACGTCTTTGTTTATGTCTTAATGCGTTGTATGTGATTAATTTTCAGCGACTTTATTTTCTCAGGGTCGTAACTTTAGCGATGCGTTAAACTTTATAATTGTTTAATTACGAAGGTAGAACTAGATACCTAAAACAATATTCGTTTATAGAATTATATTATAACCATTAAGATTTAATATTTGATAAGTATATCAAACGAACATTATTCAAATTAAATTATCAAATCAAACATATACATGAATATCAGGTACCAATACGCAGCTAATTAACATCATAATGAAATATACAGAGCGTGCCTTCCATTGCCGTATCACTTGACTAGTGACGTCTATTAATTCGTGTGACAATTCTATTCTAATTATGATAATAAGCAAGCAATTTTTATCAAAACAATCTTAAATATATGATTATAATCGGTACAGAAATATGATGTAGTCCTAACATCAGTTACAGCCGAGCAAATATTGTAACTGTCAATAATGTCTTCGTAGCGAACAGCATCTCATCAAATCAAAATATTCTATAATAATTAACTAGTAATTGTGGTAATTAAGAAACAGTTATTATTTATACAATCTTAAATCTCGAAGTAGAACTAGTACACAATTTTTATGTGATTCTAAGTAAATATCACGGAGTATGTAACAGAGTTGTAAAATACAGAAGTACAATAATACAAAATAACTTACCTAGTATTTCAGTATATATATATACACTGAGGATACTCTGAGGTGGAATTTTGGATCGTGGGCAGTAAAACTGCGGTATAAGCAAATTCGGTCAGTGTTGACAACTATCTAGGTGCAAAAACGTTTTCCCTTTAAAAGTTTGATTGTGTCTATCATCGTATGACGGACCATTTATGATGTTCCCCTTTTAATCGAATTTCCTGAGCTATCGTTTTGACTGAGCGGTTTTGTCACCCACAATTTGTGTTTGTGTATTAAGTGTATTTAGGTATTTGATCGCGTGATTGTTTTAGTGTTACATACGCCAATTATTTAAAAGAATGGTAAAACATTTTTTTAATTTTCTCAAAGACTACACAACATAAGAATAAAACAACTGTTTAAAGTCAACAAACTTCCCCTTTAAATATGTCACCTTGACATCGATATACTGTGTCTACACATGAACATTATGCTACAAACATTTACACTCCCCTGGCCAGTTTGCCGACTGAGCGTTCCAAGTTTACCACATTGGAACAGTCAGTCGGCAAAAGGGACCGACTGGGTGCTTGAGCCGATTTTACAGACTCTAACCTCGCACTTCCTGTATGGTTTATGAATTGCAATTAATGAAAGAAAAACATTCTATTTGAAGAAAAAATGACCATGCGATGACGTAAAGAGAGAACTACAGACAGAGACAGACACAGACAGAGACAGCGACAGACAGAGACAGGCAGACAAAAAGACGGACAGAAAGATAGAGTGACTGACAAAAAGACAGACAGAGAAACAGAGACCGAGAGAAAGACAGAGACACAGAGAGACAAAGAGAGAGAGAGAGAGAGAAAAAAAGACAGAGAGAGACACAGAAAGACACAGAGCGTCACTTAGAGAGAGAGAGACAGAGACCGAGAGAGACAGATACCTGAGACACAGAGAGAGGCAGAGACAGAGAGAGACAAAGACACAGACAGACACCGAGAGAAGTAGAGAAAGGGACAGGGAGAGAGACAGAGAGGGACATGGAGAGAGACAAAGAGGGACAGGAAGAGAGACAGAGAGAAGTATTATTTATAATATAAGAGCAACACAAAATTGTTGATTGTAAATGAATATAAATCAAGAACAAAATGACTAGAGAAGCAGTGGAGAGAGAGAGAGACAGAGAGAGACAGAGACAGAGAGAGAGAGAGAGAGACAGACAGACAGAGACAGAGAGAGAGAGAGAGAGAGAGAGAGAGAGACAGACAGACACAGAGAGAGAGAGAGATGTTACGACCACTACACACATTACTGTAATTATGAATAAGGAAATCTGAAAAAGTCCTATGAGTACTGCAACTTATACCAAACTTCGGAAAGGCACAAGGCAAAAGGTATTAACATGCATGCCAAATGTAAAAATAAGATCAAATCTGTGATGAGTCACTAAACAAATAGAGCAAAACCCAACGGACTACACACTCTTGAATACTACTGTAAACACCTCGACTATTTTATTTTCTATGGAAAATTATTAATGCATATATTTCATTGTGTCTTATGTTAACTGTTTAGTGCTGAATGACCGAATTTTTGCATAAAAGCAATTGTAAATGCTTGATGGTTTATATCATATCATGTCAGGTCTAGTAAATTGCTAATTATTACATACAAGTAAGAAAACACATGTATGTTACTGCATTGCAATTATTGTTTATTGATATGTCTCTGGATAATTTATATTTTACTGTAAGTGCTTAACTGCATTGTGTCATGCATACTGTGCTGTGTTATTATTTCTGCATTGTGTTTGGTAAATAACAGGTAACAGAATTCGTGTTTCCGTATTTTGTTAGCTGGGTCCATTTTCGTTTAATTGAAGAACGACAACTCGTTTCTACTTGGTTAAAAAACAACTGCTCCCCTGAATCGCATTCGGTAGCCAAACTGAAAATATTGAAAAGTTTAACTCGTCTACTTGATATGCAATTAAGATGAAATTGCACATTGATATATTTTACATAAACGGCGTAAATAAATCGCAGAATTACCACAACATAGTGTTACAGGCCGGGAGAACTGTACAAAATGTTGTAAACTTCGAGTCAGTCAACGGAGGCACAGTTATGCTAAATCCCACTGTATCTGTTCTTTTATGTAGTAGAGCCTTTGTTGACATTTACAATATTTAATAAATATCTTTATTTAAAACTTTTTCAGTCAAAGACCAGACATTTCCATTGACAAATAAAACAATCATTTTGACAGCAAATGGTGTTGGATGTCAATCCAAACATCTTGATAGTGATCACTCATCACCCCAAAGCATTATATATACATACCTTTTGCTTAGATTAAAGTACATACTTTTTGTATCACCAGTGCTTCATGTTTTGTTTAAATGTACGTTGTGCTATAGTCAGTTTTGTTATTGTCCGTTCTGTTAGTGTCGGGCAGCTCGTAACTTATAGTCTGTTTGTCTTTCCTTTTTGTAAGGTCCTTGCATCTGCATGGGACTTGTCAAACCTGCTTTGTCATGTATGTCTAGGTATATAATCCCGTGAGAGTGAAATTTTGTTCGAGAGTTGGAAGTTTTCTTTTTATTACAATCCTTACACTCACCTCTCAACGTTTTGATAATTCTTGAAAGGGATTTCATTAAAATAAAGTAGAACTTGCTTTTTAGCATTACTCTAGTTATAACTTAAATTTGGCAGTGTCTACACTATTGATAAATGACCAGTTTTATCTAGTTTTCTTCGTAGAGCATAAATTAAAAAAATGTAATGACTAAATGCAGCAGATAGAGAAAACTAAATGATTTTATAAAAAATTATGTTAAAATCCGCTATTTCACATAGCAGATACTTTAGGTATAAGAACAACTATGTGCAAAAACATTGGTAACATTTTTTTTCATCACTTGTTTTTTTGAAACATTTTTTTTTATTCTAGTTTGATAACTTCATACACTAGCGTAAACAATGTAGTAGGTATGAGACCAACGACAGCTTGAACTTGAAAAGTCTTTTGGGGGTCTCGATATAAACAGAACAATCTGTGAATCAAGGTTACTCGCAGAGTTTTGTTTTTTATGTTGTTGTTGTTGTTGTTGTTGTGTGTGTGTGTGTATGTGTGTGTGTGTGTGTGTGTGAGAGAGAGAGTGTGTGTGTATGTGTGTGTGTGTGTGTGTGTGTGTGTGTGTGTGTATGTGTGTGTGTGTTTAAAAATAAATCACAGCACCGCAAAAAAGTAAACTCATTGAATTTACAGCTTATGTTGACTTCTGTTGAACCATTTCAATTTTTTTTAGTGCAGGGCCATGGTTGAGGAGTGAGGACAGCCCAGTGTGTGTGAATAATAACAATATCAAGTCTGCACAAGTCAACTTCCAAGAGGATAAAAACCCAAGCAGACTATTCATAGAGCGAGAGAGAAAAAACAATGTAAATAGGCATGATCCCTTAAATGACAATATTCATGAAATTGTATTACTAGTTTTTTTTTCTTTTTTAACCAGAAAAAGTAGACAAAGTACTAATATTTATGATATATTTATTCTTCTCTCCTTTTTTAAGCTTTTATTTTGAGTTATGTGTGTGTGAAAATAATGATCCATGTACAATTAATTTTGATTTTAGAAATTGGTCACAGAACTAATATGGACACAGAGGCCATTCTTCAACCTGTAAGTGTAAACTAGTAAAGTGCATCTCCAACCTCCTCCAGAGATTACTTAGGGATCAAATACAGCGGTGGTTCATTTGGAAACCATCAATCTCGATAAGAAGTTAATAAATGTTTTTTTTTATCAATTTTTTAACAGTATTTAGCTATTATGTTCTAAACCAAATTAAAATCAGCTGGACCAAAGAACAAAATAGCAGAGAAAATTGAACTGAAACACATTTCTGGTTCAAAAACCCGGGGAAAAAACATGAAGTACCCAGCCGATTGATACTTAAATGGTGTTTTTTTCCCGTATTTATCTTGTTTTTTATTTTTGCTTACTTGCAAAATTAAAACAGAATTTAAATCAGGATAATGAATTTTCTTTCCGGCAAGTGAAAATTGCTTAGTTACTTGCTTGTAAATTTCATTCCTAATTTCTACGACAGGTGAACTACCCTGGTTAATGGTACTATTTTATGAATGAAAAACAGCTTTTGTATAATAAGATTATAGAAGTCTATTTACTTACAACACCTGATGACACTCCTTTCTGAACAGAACAGCAATATATGCACATTCAAAATACAACGTAGGGGTAAAATAGTATCAAAGTATATACAAGAGTCTTAGTAAAGTTCTCTATACCACGTATAAGATAACATGTGGCTAAATGGAGGCATTGGACCAAGTTAAACTCCAGTTAAGAATGGTATTGGGTTTGATCCCCCAGATCTCACTGAGGTGTCACTACTTAGGTTGTATGCATTACTTCAGCTTGTAACTACCAGAGTACTGCTTCTGTTCAGAAGGCGAACTTGTCAATAGCAATTTATGGAAGAAGAAATAAAAATTGGTCACATGTATTAAACTACAAATTCTAGGTATACTACATCACCTTCAAACAGATGTATTACATATTTGTTTTTTCTGCTTCATTTTTGAAACTATGAAAGAATGGTTTCAGCTTTATAGTTAAACTCCAGTTAAGAAACTAAAACCTGTAATATTAACTTATACTACTGTTTAGATGTATTTCATATTAAATATAATTATTTTGTATCTGTTGAGTGTTGTACAGTGTTAAAATTTCAAGATTTAGTTGTCCCACCCCTATATGTTATGTTTTGAAAAGAAAAAGTACACAACATCTGACAAAAGTAATTTAAGTCGTATCCATGTAGATCTTTTGATTGCGAGTGCCAGTTAATTGTATTCTGTTAGTAGTACGAACACTATCGGGGCAAATACTCCAGTTCGTTTTTTTTAAACATAGAAATAACACATAATTTATGTTCGAATTATGTATTTGAAAATCAGAGTCATAGACATTTCCTTTGAAAAAAAGAAGGGGTTCCTAACGAGTAGTTGGATATATTTTTTGCCCATTTAGTGCTAGCCGAATCAATAAACTGTCCAAATCTTGAAGTACCACTACGCTTACTTTCGAATGACGGTCCATTTGGGAGCAGCTGTTATAACGTTGACAGCTTGTGCGCCACCTAGTGTTAAATTTTAATGAAATAAACTGGTTCCTGGCTTGTTAGAATTTGGCTTATGATTTTTGTTAAGTGCCTAACGACTACTGACATGTCAAAAGTGTTAAGTCTCTAGATCTAATTCGTTTTGCATACTGGCAGTGATATACATGTAGTGTTAAATTTCTACTTACAATGTAACGCTTATTTTAATCTTTGAAATATAGATCTATGTTTCGTCTTATTATTTAAATCGAAGTAAAATTAAGCACAATGGACTTGACATTTGTAAAAAAAAAATGCATGCACATATTTGTTAGTAAGTTGCGTGTGGCACTAAGCGTTTCACAATTAACACATTGAAACTAATGTTGATATCCATACAGCATACATTTGTCATATAATAGGTAGCATTTGTAATAAAGCACTAAACAGTTAACATAAGAAATAATGGATTATTTGCATTAATAATCTTCCATAAATTTCAGACGACAGTCTTTATATGAGTTCCGGTTCCGGTCAAAACCAGACGTTGTGCTTCTAAGCTCCCGTTAAAATATCGTTTTTGAAAATACTGAGAAGTATAGTGGCATAGAATATAGTCTACATTAGTATGTCAGACACTATTGGAGTCGACACATCAAATATTGTGCAGATCGAGCAGGTATGTTCACAGCAATTGACTGAAAATTATATTGACATTGATCATAGCGCTCAGATTTTATCTCAAAATGGCGACCAAGATCAGACGCAATTCTCGTCAGCGACACATATCGATGGTGATTGGAAAACAGTGAATAGCAAAAAACGAGCAAGAATTAGTTCTAGTTTGACTAGTGTCTCAGATGTTTTTACACCGCCAGATTTTTACAATCTATCCTCGGATAAAAAACTTGATCTTGTATTCTCAAAACTTTGTTGAGTTGAAAACAAAGTACAGGAATGCCTCGCACTACACAGCAGGGTCAGTGACCTTGAACTTCAATCATGTTCATTTGAGGATCGAATTACTGCACTAGAATACAAATCGTTAGACTTAGAGGCTAGGAGCCGAAGGAACAATTTAATTTTCACAGGCATCTCAGAGTCCCCAAACGAAAACTGCTATACAAAGTTGAGTAACTTCTTAATGGATTATCTCGACATTTCTCCTTGCCCATCTATCCCTCGTGTACATAGGTTGGGGCCCTATCGACGGGGACAAACCCGCCCCATCATCGCATACTTCATTGACGCCAGAGATTGCGAATGGGTTATTTCTAGAGCATTCCGCCTTAAGGACTCTCCATACAGTATCAACCGTGACTTTCCCGAAGAGATTGCAAACGCAAGGAAAAAGCTCTGGCCGGAATACAAGCATCTGAAAAGCAGCCTCCCAGACAAAAAGGTAACTATGGCTTATCCCGCAAAAATTGTTGTAGAAAATAAAACTCATACAAACGCTTTCCCCTTATGGGACCTCGCCATGAAGCGTTGCCGTGTACAGCCAACTATCTCCAATGCTAGCACGCAGAATGAAAATACACACAACCTTGTACGTGGACCTGATCACTCCAGCGAGTCTGTTGTTCAACCGACAATAGTCAAACTTCTGTGGACACGAGACCACAACCGACGTATGCTCGGGTAGCTACGGTAAACAGCAAAGCTGGCACGTGTCCTTTTGTGAAAAATCGCCCCGCCTCCGTTGCTCCTCGAGATCGAGCACGACAACAGTCCAAGTCCCCCGGCACATCACGCGCTCCACGAAGCCGCCCGCCTAACCGATACAGTTCTCTCGGACAGTCATCTAACGGGTCTAACGGTAACCAGTCGTTCAGTCGTCCATAGGACACAAACCGGCATGCACACACAGTACCTGGAGGCAATCAGCAGGTGGCGTCACAATAGGAACTGTCGGGGGAACCCGTACCTGTAAAGAGAAATAAAACAATTAAAGTGTGTGCTCTGAATGTCAGTGGTTTAAAGAAAAAGATACACTATCCTGACTTTGTTAAATACATAAATGAGTTTGATATCGTCTGTGTTTCAGAAACGCATCTCGACCAATATGATATCATTAATATCCCGGGCTACCACTTCTATCATAAAAATCGAAAACAATATTACAAAAGGAAATCGAGAGGTAACGGAATTTTTGTCTCAAATAAATTGTCTGTTGAGTTAATCGATACACCTTCGGAATATATTTTGTGGCTTAAGCTAAAATTGAACACTAATGCACAACCAATAGTTAATGCTTCTATGTATATCCCCCCAGCTAACTCGAGATTTTTAAATGAAGAATATTTAAGTGAACTGGAAGAGGAAGTATCACGAACTTGTACAGAATACAAATATGTTTACTAATTAGGTGATACAAATGGAAGAAGTGGCAGCATTCGAGACTATCTACCTTCTGACCATACATTAAACAATATTTTTGACATAACAGACGACATAACTAATCAATTTGACAAATACCATATTATAGAAAGACTAAATGTCCCCCTTGAACGAAGCTCACATGACAAAATAACAAATACCAATGGATTAAGACTGATAGAAATGTGCCGAAACAATAATCTCTTTATTATCAATGGCAGAATGTTTAACGACCGGGGTATAGGATCATTCACATTTAGAGACCAATCAGTTATCGACTATGTAATTGCTACTGCTGAATGTTTTGAAAACATCACCTCATTTGAAATATGCCATACTGATGCAATTTTATCTGACGGCCATAATGCACTACATATTGAATTAAACATACCAACAACTTTTAAACAAAACGAGGAAGTTACACCGAAAACGCCTACTAAACCCCCATGGGATAACATGCGTGCAGAGCAGTTTGCTGTAAACATAGATTCTGAAGTTATTAACAATCTCGTACATGCATGCTCTCAGACCCAAACACCAGAAGTAAGTGAACGCACAACAAAACAAATAAAAAACTTTTTAAGACTGCATCAACTGCAACATTTAACGACAAAATAAAAAGATCAAGTTATCAAAAATACAAATCAAAAAATAAATCGTGGTTTGGCAGTAATTGTCAGAAAGAAAGAAATGTCTACCATAACGCTAGAAACATTTACAGAAAATACCCCTCATTGGAAATCAAAACTAAACTTAAAGAATTAAGCAAGTCATACAAGAATACTATGAATTATTATATAACCAAAGAAACGCAGAATTATCAAACAAAACTACGAAATTTAAACGGAACAAACCCTAAGGAATACTGCAAATACATATCATCACTTAAACCAAAACAAATAAATAAAGAAACCCCAACAGTAGTTGACTTTTTTATGCATTTTGAAACTCTGAACGAAAATATATAAACGACAATAGGTTTGATAACATAACTAATATCCAATCGAACAATAATCTAGATAAACAATAAAAGAGCATGAAATTAAAAAAAAATATTTCGAATCTTAAGAACGGCAAAGCATGTAGCCCTTTTGATGAAATCCTAAATGAACACATAAAAGCAACACAGGATAAGTGTTTGCCACTCTTTACCGCACTCTTTAACTCAGTTCCTAATACAGGTTACATTCCAGCTTCTTGGCTTAAAGGTATTATAGTACCAATTTATAAAAATAATGGTAATCAAAACGACGTCATTAATTATAGACCTATCACAATACTTAGTTGTCTGGGTAAACTGTTCATCTCTGTACTAAATAATAGACTAAACAATTACCTCGAAGAAAACAATGTACTAGATAAACACCAAGATGGCTTTAGGAAAGATTATTCATGCACAGACCATATATTCACACTCTATGCTTTGATTGAAATAATGAAAAAATAAAAGAAAAAAGTATACTGTGCCTTTATAGATTTTGCCCAAGCGTTCGATACTGTTTGGATATCTGGTCTTTGGTTTAAACTCCTGAATAATGGCATAAATGGTAAAATCTACAATGTTATATACAATGTGTACCAAAATATAAAATCATGTGTGTCAGTTAATGGACGTTTCTCAAGCTTTTTTTGTAAGTAATATCGGAGTTAGGTAAGGTGAAAATCTATCCCTTTTACTGTTTTCAATATTCTTAAACTTTGTCCAAACTTATTTATTTACAAATGGCTCGTCAGGCATAGAAATAGGAGACCATGGAAACATGGACTGTTGGCTTAAACTACTGGTACTACTTTATGCCGATGACACCATTATTTTAGCTGATTCTCCTCAAGATTTACAACATAGCCTTAACCTATTTTCTCTTACTGTAAAGTCTGGCACATGACAGTAAATATTAAGAAAACCAAAGTAATAATCTTTGGAGCAAGCCTGACACAACAATTTTCCTTCGACATTGACAACAATAACATTGAAATAGTCAAGCAATACCATTACCTAGGACTAACATTCTCTTCTAATGGACCTTTTCTTAAAGCAAGACAGCACGTCTGCGAAGTTGCCAACAAAGCTCTTAATCTTATATACACAAGGATTCAAGACTCTGACTTACCAATAGACCTAACTTTAAAATTGTTTGATCACAAAGTTGTCCCAATACTCTTATATGGTTCTGAAGTATTTGGGTTTGAAGATTTTAAATTAATTGAGAAAATACACTGTAACTTTCTTCGACAAATAACTAATGCGAGGAAATCTACACCAATTAACTTGCTTTATGGGGAATTAGGTCGCTATCCATTGTCTTTGATAGTAAAAACACGTATGATTAATTACTGGAGTAAACTGGTCAAAGGAAAAAAAACACTATCATCCACAATGTACAGAATAATTCTGTCTGAAAATCGCAATTATAAATGGCTTAGTAAAATTAAAGAAATATTTCAACAAATAGGGCGTCCAGATATCTATAACCACCAGGCTAGCGCAAATCTTAAAGGAGTACATAACCTAGTGAAACAATTACTTATTGATCAATTTAAACAAAATTGGCATGAAGAATTAACACGTTCTAATAAAGGTCGAATAGATTTAAGCATTAAAGAAAATCATGGAATGGAAAATTATATCAAACATTTAAACAAAAAACAAACACCATGTTTAGATTCCGCACTGCAAATCACTCTTTACCAATTGAAAAAGGACAATATGAAGGCATCCCACTCCAAAACCGTACATGTTCACTTTGTTGCACGAATGCAGTTGGCTCTGAAACACACTTCCTCCTAGAGTGCTCATTCTTTAACTCTGAAAGGCTCCATTTATTCCAGCAAGGCTCGCACAGTATGTACTATAACTCACTACCCCTGTTCCTCCTGTCTACTGCACAACCTGAATTCCTTCAACAGGTTTCCCTTTTCCTGTCGAAAATAATGGCGCATTTCCGAAACACAGCGCACCCACATTAAGCACCTACTAAAATATTTAATGTCCCTAAACACTGTGAAAGATACCTCCACGATTTTTTTTGATTTTTTTTTTTTTTTTTTTTTTAAGATTGTTGTATTTAGTACACTTTGTAACTGCCAATTGAATATCATTATCTCACTTAGTTTTGTGTACTGTTCATCATGTATTCATTACAACTTTTGTCATATATTTGGTGCGCTTGACAGATTGTTTGATAACTTGCTAACAATTTATGTTATTATGCCCCTCCCGTGTGTCTTACATTTCGTCTCGGTAAGCAACACACTATAATGGGAGAAAACTTCTGTAATCTCACAAAGTAGATTCTATTAATTACCATTATTACTATTTTCCTTTGAAATCTGTTCATATGTCTGTTAAAATTAACACCTGTTCTACGATGTGAGTTTGAGCTTCTTCTACTTATGTTCCTTTTATTTATATACCACGTTGCCTAGTATTTTATAAATTCAGCGCTAGCCCGGGGTTATTAAAGTCTCTTAAAATTAATCACAAGCAACATTTACATAATCTTTTAGTTTTTTAATTAATGATAAGAAGTTCTCTATTAATAATACATGCTTATCTCATTATTCCTATCTGCCCATTCATGCACTAGCCATGAATATTTATGATCATTTATCATTTACTGCATTACATATATGATAGTTGCTTGTAACAGAGTCATTACTGCACAGGTTCATAAATATATAAGTATGTGCCAAAAAAATTCCTTAATTAATATTGTAAAGTAAAACACGCTTTGCTATTGATAGGTGTAATTCTATGAATTATTAGGAAAAATGAAAAGCATGTTAAAACACTACAAATTATAATACTGTACATAATTTCAACTATGTTGAACGCATAACATCACCATTTCTGTTATTTAATACCAATAGGCATATCGTTTTGTTTCTTCTATTGTCAAATTTCATAGAATATCATAGACTTTTTTAATCATACTTTTCACAACTACTACCTCAAGATCTTACTTTTACTGCAAGACTAGTACAATATTTATCCATTTTTAAGCAAAAATAGAGATACTTTACTTATAAGGTTTTCTTATCTATTATTGTTTTCTCTTTATCAGTATATGTTGTATAATGAAAATGTGTAACAGCTGTTCTACGACAATTTCATTTGTTATGTCATCATGTAACCTTTGTGTTTAGAAACTATATTATCCTGTGTGTCCCCCATCCAAACCCACCCCCCATAAACCTCCCTACTAACAAAATATCCCTACTTCCATTAACATCACCTCTATCCCAGAATTACACTTGTATGACCGAACTTAACATAGTAATATATAAAACAAATTGTACAGATCCTCATTTTGTACATGTATGTACATGAGTGTTAATAAATTATTTGTCTGTCTTAGTGTCTTACCGAACGTTTGTGGACAGGAACGAAGATGACGCAGATGGCCACTTACTCCATCCTGTGCCGCAATAACTTTTAATATTTTGAACGAGTTCTACTTAAGTAGTCGATCATCACCGGAAGGCCATTTAACAAGTCAAGTTCTTACTACAGAGAAGAAAAATGTACCACAAGTACGGATCAAGTGGTCAATTAGCTGTGATTATTATGTAATTAAAACCCGGGATGGATCAAGGGGGATGGGGGGATGCACCTCACGACCCCTCTCCAGCCAAGTAAAAGAGCAGAGTCGTGAAAACACAATTTAAAAAAAGACTACGGTCGAAGCGAGGGCCCCTTTCTGTATGTGTGTGTATATATGCGATACAGTTGAATGGATCTTGCTAAAATACACAAAACGGTCCTGTAATGTGCGCGCTGTTTCTAAAAATAGTATTTACGTAATTGTATCGATGATATACCCGTACATATGTTTGCATGTATTAGTTTGTATCATGAACTGTGTTTATAATGTTGGCTTTTACCTTATATGACAAAATAGATATAGTTGCAGTATTTCATATAGTTTGTTATTGTTGTACATAATTCTCGGCGATGAAATAACATAGCTCAATATGAGTATGTCGCTTTCTCTCATTTCTTATTCTTTCCCCCTTTCATTGCTTCTTTTCAATAAATTTCTATATCTGCGACATTTGTCGTGTTGTGTCAACAGACGTTGAAGCATGCCTGGATACAATTTGACGCGTCTATTCTCCTTCGACATACATATTTGTTTCTGAACAGGCACTACCTTTTCCCAGATATGACGAATGCAGGATCAATCCTTCGTGCTTCCGAAATTCAGCGTTCTCCTATATCTGGACGGTTTGGTAGGCGACACCGCCTAAAGATGTGTCGGCACGAGCAGCTTATACTGGAGCAATGGGGTTGTTTTAAAATAAGATATTGTACTAAACTTCTGTTTTATTGATTGTTTTATTTTCACTGTGGTTTTATTTAAATAAAATTTTGAAATACGAACTTTTATCTGTCACAAGTAGATGTTTAACTTAAGTAAAGCAATCCTTAGCTTGAAAGATAAGCCATAATATTTATAATAAAATCATTTGATGTGAGTTTTAAGATCAATGACACAAATTTTGAAACACGTTTGTTTATTAAGTTTTTGTTTGGTTAATAGCCGAGTTAATCTTTCACCATTTAAAGTTTCACCAATAATGATTTTGTTATTTCTTATGTCCGAAAAATATGCATTTTCGGTCGTATTTATAATATGCAAAGCTACAATATGAAGTTTACCATTTTAAAATAGAAATACATGTATGTATGTACATGGATAAATATTTGAAATAGTAACTGGAACTTTAGCCTATATCGTTCTTCATAGTTTTCGATAGCCTCAGCCAGTTGATATCCATTTCCTTTGGTGAAAAGTATTGGTTTTGTTAAATGATTCATCACAGATTTGTTCTTACATTTACCTTTGACTTGAATGTGCATACCTCTGTCCTGTGCCTTTTCTAATTTTGGTATATATTGCAATGCTATAGGACTTTGTCATAGTACCTTATTCGTAATTATATGTTGAAGTATGATCTTCATATATGAATTCCTTCTTTTCTTGATTTTCGAAAACAACTATCAGAAGAAGAAACAGTTGAATCTCGGCGAATTGCATCAGTGCGCATTCATGTGGAAAAGGCAATCAATCGCATGAAATCTTACCGCTTTCTTTCAACAACAGTAAATATTAAGTCATTGAAACAGTTTAACAAAGAAGTACGTGTTATTAGTTACTTGTGCAACATGCAAGACTCCCTTATCAAAGAAACTGAACAGGATAATTGAACCATAGATCATCACTAACTTTGGAAAGACAGCGGCTTATCTAAATATGTCCGTATTGAAATAAAACAGTAGAAGTGTGAATTCAGCTATTGTCTTCTGAACAGTCTTGAGTGAATTCATGGGGTATCAGATACTGTATAATATGTTTTGAGACTTATTTAATAAAATGTGTTTAAACCTTAGTACTGTTTGCACTATGGTTGAACGTGTCTTTGTTTTATATTTCTGTGCATAACAAATGTTTACTAGATTAAATGATGAATTGTTTATCAATGGCTTTTTTGTAAATAAATAACTTTTAAGGTAATACAAGTGAACATTTGTCTATAGGATTTATCAGCACATTAAATGCATTTAATCTAGTACCTGTAAGATCCAAACTGATAAAATCTATTTATAAATTTGTCCACACTTGTATCACCTTATATAAGAGAATGAACTGTCCTGTATTTGGCTGGTAAGATGAAATTAAAAGTTATTTATTTCTATTAACTAACATGGCTAATAAAATAGGCCCGCCTGGTTAGCTTAACTTTTTAATTTTGCTAATTTTGGTCAAAAATTAATTTTGTGTTTTTCCTCATTTGGTTGAAAACAAGTTTTGGCCTGGCAAGAAAAATAGGCCCGACCGTGTTAGTGGAAGCAAACAACTTTTTCTAGCCCTAAAGTAGCTACTATCGATACACAAACACAATAACTCAATTTCACAAATTTAATGACATATACTTCAAAATCAATAACATGGTCAATTGTATACATAACAAAGATTGATAAACATAGTGAACGGTCCATCGGATAAAAAATGGTTTACAAAGCTTAGTTGTTGTTCAAGCCTTACCAAAGAAAAAAATATCTCTCCAAAAGTGGCATTTATACTGATTATTTTTGTTAAAATATAGTGAAGTAAATCGGACACATTATTGAATGCTAATTACAACATTATTATTATGTGCTTCAAATGATCTACTTGTCAACACAAATTAAACCATATTCATTTCTTGTCTAGAGAAAACATCACATAGTTTTGTAACTTTTAAAGCCCGCACAAACTGACAGCTGAAACACTGATTTAATCCGATTTGTTTTAAGCGCACAAAATCTTGTAGGCATTACATAATTTCAATCTCTTGTTCCTATATTCATCCGTTAATCGAACAAAGTCTAAAAATAAAACTTCCGCACCCTAAGCATTATTTCACTTACAAAGTCTCTGTCATAGGTGACGTCAGCAATGACACCTTCACCCTCACTCCACGCAACAAATTTACACATCTTTTTTCCTGTACAGGACATTGTCATTTGCACTTGTGTATAATAACCATTACGTCCCTTACGCTGCAGTACATACTTCCCATTCCATTCTCATCTAACTGTAGGCCATATGTATCTGTTGTCAGTAGCTGGTTCAATGGCTTTGTAGGACATTTTATCTCAAGGATGGTATTATCATCAATGACCCCGTTGGGGCTTGCTGCAACATACGGTTCATTTTGATTCACAACTAGGCCACTTTGTCTCACTGAAAGTCCTGATGTTTGTTCAAACCATGATCGAGCAGCGGACTCAAACTTGTGACCATGTCTTGTGACATCATTTCCTTTGAATCGGGGATAAATCTGGTTGGTAACAAACTTGTCCCCATTGCCTCGTTCTGTTTTCGGAATAGCATTGATTCTGCTGGCTGTCAATCTAAGCTTTCGAGCATCAATCCACAGAGCACCAGATTGTTTAATGGAGGCTTGTTCAATAGCGTTACATTTCACATGATTAATATTCACAAATTTCTGGAAAAACTCATCACAAGGTACACATGAGGGAGTGTGTACTCAATCAGAACAGTCAATGTGATGATTTCCATGTTCTTGATGGTTTGTTTCAACAGTTGGTCGTTCCTTGGCTGTAAGGATCTTGTTCAACATTGTTCCTTGACAGTTCCATAGCACTGATGTACAAGACTCAGCCACTTTTTCAGAAGATCCGAGTGGTCAAGCAATTGTTGTGTTTTGGGTAGTGAGGGAAGCCTAATATCCTTTTCCATACCAGTGTCACTTATCTTAGGGTGCTTAAAATCCATGCTCTGAATTTCACCGTGCATTTGAGCGGTAGATGCACCTTGACCCCATGCTTTTCTTCTGTCCGTGCATGTTTCACCAGCTAGACCATGTTGCCAGGCGAGGACTATGGCGTAAAGGATAGCAGAAATGTTGCTACAGCTCTGTCCGTTACCTGCTGGACAACTACAATGGCCGGTTAAAACAGTTGAACTTTTATCTATGACAACCCAGGCACCATAATCTGTACGGCTAACACCAGGCTGGGAGGGGGAAACCTTGACCTTAAGAAAATGATTTTCACCGTTATATGTATGGAAAACATACCCTAACCAACCGTTTTGTACGTAGTTGATTGAATACATGGCCCGAAAAGCTTTCATTTGTCTCCCATCATAGACTTTCTTATGAATGAGGTAGTCCACAATATCTTCATAGCTAATGTTTGGCCAGTGGCGAGCATCATTCTTCTCCCACTTTAAAGGATCAGGGGTTAATTCTGAAAGTAAAAGAGAAAAATTAAGTAAACAGCCAATTAAGGAAACGGATACATTGACTACAGAAAAGGATAAAGTCAAAAAAGTTAATTACATGTAGTTATAATGTTGCAGCGTGTTCTATCGCCATGGAAATGTCCACTACCTGTAACACAAAGTCATAAATGTCACTATTGTGGGTGAGTTTAAATCTAAAAATCATCGTCAAGTGACACGACTTTGACTTTTCCTAAGTGCAACTGTGATTTAAATATTTTGCAACTAACCTGTATACAATAAAATCAGTGGCAGTTGGATTATATTTACTGTTATGATCGTATTTCGAACACTTTCATTTCGGATGTGTACAACTGATCTGTGTCAAATAAACGGCCATGTTTACCTTGCAACAAATATGTGGGTATCCTGACTATGATTGGTCAAATTTAGGAAATCCCCGTCAAGTGTATGATTGTTTGTTACTATAAATATGATTTTCAAGCGTTTGTGAAACTGAATGAAATACACATAACACCGAAACCTACCTTTCGGACAACTTGAAAACCTATATGCCAGTTTTTTCCTGACTGGCGTTTTGGCTTATCTGTGCCTGAATAAATAACTCTTAAAATAAGGAAAATAAACGTTCTGACATCGTCTATATGGGGACTTTTCCATTCAGTTTTACGAAAACTGGCTTCGATGTTTATGTGTGTTTAAGTTAAACAATCGTATGTATAATGCGTTCTTATATACATTTGACTAATGGGAGTTTTACCTCGTCGGTTTGATGTCACCATATGTTGGGATGATCTACTCGTTAGTATTAACACTAGTTGCTGTTTTCAGATAAAGTGAATAAGGATTATCGTACGATAAATTTCATATTATATACAAACGTTTAGATATGAACAATGATATTCAAGTCATAACCCATTTACCTAAACACGAGTAAGTATTATTGATATTGAAACGGCTGTTTATAATAAAAAATACAGATCAATATTAACAATATTTTCAATAAAACCGTTCTTACATAGTACATTTGTCCTCAGACGATTGTTCATTGTGGCTGTCAATATAACACGGTGTAAAGGGCTTTAGGAGTGTATTTTCATCAAGTGTTCAAAAGTACTTTGTTATATTTTCTCATTAGTGACCTATTTAAGACGGGCACTCTTTCTGTATTGTTAAGTGATATTATAACACATTGTGATGGCTTGCTGATAATGTGCAGTTGCTATTTATCTGCCAGACAATGAATCATGGATATATGGATATATTTCCTCTATTATCGGTTTAGAACAAGTTGGAAGTGCGAATCATGTGCCTCTGTACATCATATGCTATTATGTGTCTACCCCGATTGAACAACCTTCCGCAAATACACAAACATATTGTTGATTTGTTTATATGAACTTTGTGAGCATGCTGGAGATATAGTGTACTTAACGCATTGTAAGAAGTAATCATTTTTTTGCATAAAGACAAAATATAAACTCGTCGACAGAAATCAAGATGGCATTGAACTATATTTAATTATATAGGGCTAATGGCGTATTTACATGTAACTTTTTTATCGTGTGATGTCTTCAGTACATACGTTTAAACAAATCAACCAGCAAAGATGGATCCTCTGCCGACGATGTCTGTGTTACATGCGATCTTGCTCACAATGTTAAGTAAGTAGTATTTTCAGTACTTCTAAACACCACTTTCTCAGTCACTGACACATACTGTTGACTTTAGTGTTTTCCTTGTTTTGGTTTTATCCTCGTTTCGATATTAAACGGTGTTATTTTTTGCTGACTCGGTCAATACATTTTATCAAAGAAAAAAATGACTGCCTGTCAGTTGCGATATCTTTCCATATATCACAGAAAATCACATCGCCGCTGAAAATTAAATAGATATCATTCCATAGATAGATTGTGATGTCACTAGATTTTAGTCACCTCTATACTATGACGCTTCACGACTAGCCGATTTGGGCGATTTCTGCTTCCGTCTTGAAAAGTAATTCCATGTAGAAATAAAAATATGAGCTTCTATTTTTACAAATAAACGTTTATAAATAGTAAGAAAAGAGACTAATGTATATACAGGCTTCATCGCCTTTGTCCAGAACTTTTTATTGTCATCAATATTTGAAAGGTAGTCTGTTGAGCGCTTCCACACAGATTGATCGTTCAGTGTGTTGAAACATTGGTGTAAATGTAATTAGTTTGCGGATTTTCATGGGGTTTACGTGTACTTAACTAAAGTAATCAAAATCGTCTTAACAAAGATAAAAATATGCCTAAGGTCAAATACAAAAGACAACAAACACAGGTTTAACCGATTTTGTTTCATGTATAGAATACATAGGCTTAGTGTCTTTAACCGCTTGTAAGCCTCTCACCTCGAAGGCTTAAATCTTAGTCGGGCCAAAACATTCAGAAGATCTTCCAGCTGGCATGCGGTGAATCAGCGCTTCCACCCAGATACGCCATTCTGTGTTAAAGGTACATGGTCTGGAATTTGGTGCAAATAACGTTTCAGATACATTATATGAAATATATAATGGCTGTTTGTCCATAGTTCTTAACATAATTTCAAATAAGTCAATAAAAATCTTTTAGCACTGGAGAGTCATAAACGATCTTAAATTACTTCGGTCGAATCCCGAAATGTATCGATCCGTTAGGTAAGCATTCGTATTATCCCGTGACTAGCATGTACTTTCGTCTGTGTTCCTTAATTCGTAAATAACAATGTCGGACGAAAGAAGCCCGACTCGAAAGAGAGAAAATCCAGCTGTGTCTTATTCGGAAAGAAAAAAAAGATCATTAACTCGTAAGATGGAACAGCACAAATCTAGATTTTACCTAGAGTCGGAAAAAAACACACCGAAGACACCGTTTACTATCGGCGTATTTGACGGAAATGTCCGATGAAATTATCGGATATAATCGAAAGCAAAAGAAAGGTTTTAGTTTTGAGCTTTCGAAAATTCGCACTACATCATATAGGCTTACACACAATACTTAGCGACGGAAAAATGACATTCTGAAGCCATGTATGACTTTACAGCATATAATGTGACTTATATGCTAAATATATAACAATATACTGTTTTTGTCGGAAAACAACCAACACTGCTTGGGAGTGGGTGGGGTGGGTTGGCCAGGACTCCACCCGAATCGGGGCCTGGGAGGTCACATTACCCGATATAGCCTCCTGGAGGAGATTCTCCATGAGTTTCCCATTTAGATGTTGGGTATGTTTAAAGCATATACACCGACACTATGAAGGGGACAGACAATCCACGGAGCGCTGCGGCCGGTATGGACTTCTGCAGAATTCACCTCATGAGATTTCGCAAAGGCGGGCGACACGAGGCCCTGCAAATTCTGCGGGGTAGGCGCCAAAGACGACCTGGGGCTGCGCATGGCATGTGGCTATAAGAGGGAGGGGTCAAAACTTTACATAAGGCAGCAGAGAGCCTTTGCCAAGGAATTTATGCGTTTGGCGACCATCGGAATTTCCTATTAGAAAGAGGTGATGGACAAGTGTGTTTTATCAGAATGCCTATCCGGTCACCGCGGTGGTGTATGGACTCTACAGCCTCAGAGTCCCTGACCCCGCCAACTTATCCCCACTAAAGGACGGTGACCTTAACTGCATAGGAGGACATCTATAACAGTGGCAAGTACCAGCAATGTCGATGGCGGGCGGTAGAGCTCATCTGCCATAACGTCCACGCCTGGCCCAAAGACCTCCACTTCTGCGGTCAGGTAACTCACCGAGCAGCAACTCCGTATGGCGATCCAAAGGAAGCTCGTGGCCTTTAAGCGCCGGACCAAGCCAAGGGACTCAGGGGGTTCAACCTCAAGGTCAACCACATCCTGCAGCTCAAGAAGGCCCAAAACAACCGTTGTACAGCATTCAACATCGAGCTGCTGTGGGTTCACGCCCCAAAAGACAAACAACAGTTTAGTGTGGACCGGCTGGACAACTTCAGAGGCCACATCCATGGTAATGTTCGCCTGACCTGTCTTGAGTGCAATCGAAAAAGAGGGGCTGCAGCCCTCATCGCTTGAGAACTCTATCGGGGGTAATTTGCCGTCTGAAGGCACCACTGGGATTTCCTCGCGCACAAAGCCTCGCCCAGGTTTATCCATTAGATAATAGAGAACTGGTTCGTCTGGCTTCGTAACAGAGCGCCCTATCTGGCAGACCCCAAGGGAACACACGGCGTCAGTCGCACGTCAGCGGCGGCCCTCCAGTTCGCAGGCTGGTAGAGGTAGCGGACACTGGCATCGGAGGGAAGCTTTTGCTTCTTGAGACCAACCGAACGGCCGGGAACAACTGCAAAAGGCTTTTGTGCTATGGATTCAGCCTTGATGGCGTCCACTGGGCGTTTTCAGATAAGGCTGGTGTCTTCTCCGTTCAAGGCCGCCACAACCGAGGGCAGCCTACCAACTTACACCGTTGACCGCTGGCCCTCTGGCAGTCGCATTTCTACTGCATACTGGTACCCGAACAGGCGTTCAGCAAGTATCCGGTTGAACCGCTTTATAATTACCTGATCACGGTGGATGTTCACACGGCCGAGCCTGACCTCAACATGCTTCGATAGTAGCTGGGACACAGAGTCAATGATCTCCCGCCCAGGATCGACTTGAAGCAGTTTCGGCCATCTCAGCGTGCCTCGCTTGTAGTCCTGCCAAGGGCACTGGCGACCTCAAAGCATCCTTCATCGTAAGCGGCTCAGCGACTTTGGACCTGCTGGCCGCATCGACAACAGTCGGGGCATACTTGTTTCTCTTCCGCCGAACCGTGTCATGTAGTAAGAATAAGATATCGACCTGGTGCACTTCGTTCGGCCCTAAAACGTCAAACTTGGGCCTCAGTATATGGCGCGGAGCAGGAGGTAGATTTGCCAGATGGCCTGATTTTTAAGGAAGTCCATGGCCTCGGCCTCAGAAACCCTAGTCGCGGCAGCCATTTTAAGAATCGTTGTAAAACCCTTCCAGTAGCCCATGGGGCTGTAGTATAGTCTTGCGAGCTTCTGATCCATGGAGATATTCCAAGAGCATGATCAGCCTCCAACACGCAGAAGCCACAGGCTCGGGAAGCTGTCCAGTCGTTGCCCAGAGGTTAGTCGGGCCTTGCTGGCAGCCTTTCTGCGAAACGCATCATGATATTTTCATCCTCAAGCCAGCTCTTGAGTAAATTATGTGCGACATCGATCATAGTGGAGGCTAAAGGACCAGGAACTTTATGCCGTCAAGCGACGTAGCCTTCTTCCAGCATCTTAGTAAACAGTTCCTCGGGAAGATCCATGATAACTGAAGGTTGTGTATAAGGTGTGGAAAAAGAAGTGGAGACAGAATTAATTAATCTGCTTTTCTATGTAACAACCTGCGAGCCCAGCCGCTCCGAGCCCTAATACAATAAATCCAATCTCTCTAGCTTGCAGATCGTCGGAGGATGGTAGAAGTCGGTAAACTGGGGCTCGGGCCCAATGGGATCTAGCCTTTGGTTTGCCTTTGGCATGACCAGAGCATACTACTGCATGGCAGCGTCTACATCCTGGAAGGTTTGGACGGCGTGGCCTTGCCTGCGAAGCTCGTCCTGAATGAAATCGATGCGCTGGGTCTTTTTGGGCCCAAGCCGCCTGAGCTGCCTGAAGCTGTTCTAAGGCGAGGTTATGACGTCGACGTTCTTCTCGATGTCGAAATCCTTAAATAGGCTAAACAGATAATTGCTTCCGATGGACGGTACCGCATTGGCGAGCACGCCACCCAACATCAGTTCAATGCCGGCCATGGTATTATATATAGGCGCCCTACTTCAAGATGTCGGTGGGCATTATCCTTGCTTGATGAGGAGATCTCCAGAAGATTCCAGCTAGGGCTACTTCGACTCCAGCGATTATCAGCCATTGAAGCGTTGCTGAAGGTGGCGGGTTTTTTTGGTCGTCTGACTGGGTGGGTGGCCGCGGTCGCTCTCCTTAGAGCTTTTTGTTGGTTCATTTTTCTCGCACAATTTTTCGCCTTTGCCCGCCCTGCAGCGACCGGCTTAGAGTTCGTGATCCTAGTCACCTTCTCTAGCGGCGTCCCATCCTTTTGCTCTGGCGGCGCCCCCTCCATCGGCTCTATATCCGTTGTCCCCTCCGTCGCTGTGGTAGGTTCCGCCTTCTTCAGAAGATACATTGCTTGGATGCTTGCCAATGTTTAAAAGTGCTAAGCATTGCCGTGAAAAGAGCTAAGTACGAGCCATAGCGGTGGTTTAGCTCGCAGGTGATGGTAGTTAGGGCATGCCAAACGAACGGATCCGCCTCGAGATCTGTGATCAGTAAAGCCTGTCGATCAGCTGGGATCGGGAGCACCTGGCCAACCAACATAATGTAAATCTGGAGCGCTGCGGAGCCAAGAGTTTTGGTCATACTAGCCCAATCTGATCTGCAGAAATCTCTCTGCATATGTACTGCATTGCCTAACCCCCTATGGCAAGGGCGGCTAACCTCTGTCTTCTGTCTTTGCCCATGTCATTCTTTGTTTGCAGGCTCACCAGCCACCTCCCCGCCGTGCTCGTGGGCTCCTTGCCGAGCGACGGCCCGTGAAGGCGGCGCCGTCTCGTCGGCAAGAAGCGCGTCAACAATGTCGTCGCATTCCATTGCTATAATCACCTACATACCGAGTCTATTTGTGATGAAAAGAAGAAGCGCCGCCATGCCTCCTCCGAAGCAGGCGGCGGCAATATTTAAGCGTTTCATGTTAACACGGCGTATCTTCTTTGCTGCGAGGTATTAACAGCAGCTTCACATGTTTCGTTCTGGCGACATGTCCACGCACTGCAGCCTGTCGGCTGCGAGGTTGATGCCATTTTCACGCAAGCACTCGTCGAAACTATCCCGATCCTTGCATTGGAAGAGCGACTTAATGCTCTAGGAGTTTTTTGAGAATGGAATTGTACCTCTGAGCCAGGACACAGACCGCTGAATGTCAGCTCGGAAGTCTTTTTACATGGGGAACTGTTTGCTGGCAGCTATGTCATCAATGACATACAACTCCGGCTGACCTTGAAACACTCGCTAGAGAGCGCGCAACCAGTCATGAAGCCGTTCACTAGGATCTAGAACGTAAACCTCCTCGTTTATCCACACCCGGTAGGTCCTGTTATGCCTGGTCTTGGGATAGAGGATTACGTCATGATCCAAACGGCCGTGGAATGGGCCCTCGAGGAGGTGAAGCACGAATTGTGTTTTCCCGCAGCCAGTCATGCCACAAATTATTACCGAGTGGGGCTCTTCAGTAAATAGCCTAGACGAATCGTACATTCTCGATGTTGAACTGCGCTTCTTTTAAGGACGAAGCGCTATATTTTCAGTAGTTCCGGAGCTTCCGCTTCCTTGGCGACCTGAATTGAGATCCCCTCGCTGGTGTTTTCGACCCTGTTTTCGACACGGCGGCCATTGCCATGCAAGCCGTCGTTACCGGTGGACTTCATGTCCAGCCAGAGAGCAAACGCCACTGTGAGGTACCTACCTAGGTCGCAAGCATGGAGCCCGAGGACCTTGGCCACCATGACCACTTTGAGGTGGCCTTTATTCCACCCGCAATAAGTTTTCTGACCTTATCCCACGCCTGGTAAAGGCGCATGCCTTGAGCATAGAGCTGGTTCGGGATGCCCTCCACAGTGACCTCCATCTTTGTGATCTTGGGATTATAAAGGCCTTCGCTCTGGCGTTCAAATGGCTAAGTTTGTTCCTCAAAAAGCTTTAAGACACCCTTCATCGATCAAGCGGGGACGTTCAAGATGATGCTCTAAGCGTGTCAGACTTGGCTGCCACTATTCTGCGGTGCCGGAGGACCCGGTCGTAGAGGATCGCCATCTTCCCTGCGTACTGGTTGCGGATGTTGTCAGCCAACTCCCTGTTGGTCACCATCTCGAACTCCTAGGCAAAGCCCTCGATTGGGTATATGGTATATACTTGAGTATATATCTCATCGCCGGTCGCCCTGACAACGTGCCTGTATTCATTGAACGTAAGTTCGTACTCGAGCTTATCACCGAAAGCGGACTGAAAGAAGGGTATGCGACTCCCAAAGAGTTCGAAATCAAGTGGGATGGAAAAACGGTTGCCGTAAGTCTTGGCAATAGTGGCATCCTTCGCTTGAACAGTCTTGTCCCCGGCATCGAGTCTTAACCGAGTTGCGCTTCCGTTATCTGTGGTGTCAATACCCCGGAATTGGGCATTGGCCCAATCGTTTTCCGTTTTCCAGAGGTCCATTTAACATCAAAACAAATCACTGTTGTCGATACTTATGACTTTGTTCCTAGAAATCTTAATCGTGTTAATTCTTCTTATTATTTCTTATCTTGTTAATTCTTAACAATCGCCCGACCCAAATTATTGACCACTTAGCGATTAGCTTCAGTTAAGACCAACTTGATTTGGAAAGCTAAACGGGTTGTTCCTGGAACAATGACATCGATGGCACCGAGATTCGGAAACCTTACTAACAGGTGTGATTCAGAATGTTGATTCTGCTCCGTTGTGGAGGGGTTGTTCGGGATCACAACCGACTGGTGTATGCCTTTCACCCCTAGGGGTTCTCTCAGACGCCAGTGCGGATTGAGCTTTCTGCCGAGAGCTCTTGTATTGAACCCAGCCACCCATGTCTTCAATACAATGTCTGATAAAAACATCCTGCTGCAAGACTTTTGTGACCGGCTGGCGCCATTGGATTCGGCCACGGACGATATTGCAACTGCCCAGCTCTCCACTGAATTACTTACGTGAGCCGTTGAATGGTTTTACGATGGATTGGGTGAGGGTCAACCTTCTGCAGTTCGGGACTACAAACAAATTATCATTGACGGAAGATGTCAGCTCCACCTGAGGGCCCACCCATATGTTTATCTGGTCGACAGACGTACTGGAAGACCCCTAGCGTTATACAGTATAGCAACGGGTGGCAGACGGGACATTGTCCGGAATTAACTCGGTTTCTCAGACTGGAATTTCTCGGACAGGGGGCGCAATAGGACTCCTGCTCTACCCGCCCAAACTGTTACCCAAATACAGCGAACTGACAGAGAACTGGACGAAGTGATGCGCGCTAGTGCTGGCTTAAGTATCGAGGTGGCATATATCGACAGAGCAGCCTCCGTCCTGTCTAAAGTGGAGGAGACCGCGTCGAAAACAATCGAAGCCCCATCACTAAGTACATCGGGCTTGGACAGTTCCGAGCTAATAAGGCGGTTCCGGGAAGTCAAAGGGCTCGATAAGGCCATGCAAATCCAACGAGGAGCTAGTAAACAACCTAGCCAGACTATCCGGCATCAACAGAAATCGTAATCGAGAAAATGAAAAACTAGAGAGACGGAAGACCCCGAGCTGAAACAGTCGCAGAGAATAAGAAACCTCGAGGACGAGCGGCCCGCACGGCTCGAGGCGGCTTCAGCCAACCGAGAAGGTCTCAGATCGCAGATCAGCCGGAAACCCTGCGGCGAATCCTGCTGGAAGACACCACGCTGGCTGAGTCGTTCAAGACTCTCTTCTGAGAACAAGGGATTACCATCGTATTCATCGTCACAGCAATCAGGATGACTATCAGCACGCTCGTCCTGGCACTAACCGGTGGCGCCGCCTCTCTCCCCCTAGCCCCCGGCCCAAGCCAGTAAGGGTGGCATTCGGGAGTGGGTGAAAAAAACCCAGCTGAAAGCCCTTGGCGCTCTACTCGCAAAACTCGCGGCTAGGGCCGCGGCTTCTATCCCTGGTGTCATTAGCAGCGTGGTTTTATGGCTGTTGTCGACCGCAGGCAAGGAAGTCGAATGGCTTGCCGACCACACTTAGGCTCTATTTCTCGCTGTTACTGGCTGCGGCCCGCCCACAACCAGAGCCTTCTTTTCCTCGGAGTGTGCTCGCGCAGCGGCTGTAGCAGCAACTACATATTCGCTGCTTTTGGTGCCTGCTCGCGCAGCTGCTGTAGCAGCGGATACAGCTTCACTGCTTTTGGTGCCGACTCGCGCAGCTGCTGTAGCAGCGGGATTCAGCTTCACTGCTTTTGGAGCCTTTGTTATTTTGTTGTTGTAGCCCACAATGTTTAGGAGCATGTCGCTCAGAGCCATGTACTATCCGGTTCTGCAGACCACGTTGAGCTCACTCCCGGCGTACTGCAGAATGCTTTGGTAATTGGCGATAGTGGCCTGGGTGTCGACTAGAGAGTTGAAAGTAAAGGCCTCCAAGAAGATTGTCTATCAGCCCATCGACAACAGGGATGGGAGTTTGAAATCGGTCTGTGGTCGATCACTTACACGGTTGGCTGGTTTAACATTTTGAACGCCGAGTATGTAACCTCATCCAAGGAGAGAATCATGGTGCACCCGGGCCTTTGTACCTTTCAGCAGCTGCAAAAATACCTCAGAGCCAGCGCCTCACTCCGCGGCCTAACCCTAAGGCTTGATGAAACTACTGGATTTCTCGATCTCGATGTTCATTTTTCGCTAGGGTCCGTTCGAATCTCGGAAGGGTTGCTGGAGCTTCTAGGCTTCGAACAGACCCGTCGTCCCTTCCAACCAGGGCGAAGTGCCCAAGGGGACCGTCCTGTAAATTTCATCCAGCGCAGGTTGTTGTTTATCCACCTAGAAGAGGTGAACACCGCCAAGAACGCCTTGAATAGGTCTACCAGTAGTCTGCTCGCCATTGTCGCTGTCGGTGGCTGGTCGTAAGGGGAGATCAAATCGTCCGTATTCCCTAATCCCGAGTTCAAGCTCTTAAGACAGGGGACAATCTCTGAGCTCACAATCTCAGTTAGAGACGAGCGTGGTAACATAATAAACAACCACGGTTTTCCAGTGAGTGTAGCCCTTGAGGGGAAAGAGTATCTTTGGTGGTCGTGTTGGGGGTGGAAACCCAGTGCAGATTACGCTACTTGGGCTTACGTTGATGCGGTTGCTTCGCTACAAAGTGCGCCTGATATGTCCCATTACATAAAAAGGACCAGGATGGTTATGTAGACCTAATGGGGAGTGGCGGGGGGTCGGATCATGATCCTCGGCGACGTCGAAGTACTTACGGATGCGGTTTCGGCGAGAATGGTCCAGGAAGGGTGGAAGCACTTAAAGGGAGAAGTCCTTGTGAAAAACGTTTCCACGGCTATTGAAGGTCACCTTAATCTTAACCATTACCGGATAGAGACAGTGGATCTTCCAGTTCATTCGAACGATACTGCTTAATTCCAAGCCCATAATTACCATCGTGGCGGAAAAGCGCGGGCTCTTCGTAGGCTGCGAATTTTAATGGTCGTTCGGGTCAAATTCGGAAGGCGTGAGCCAGAGTGAAGTGGGCTACATCATGATAAAAAAGGAAAGATACTGGCTATGTCTTTGTCTGTGGCTCAACGTAATGGATTCTCTGATGTGATGGCGTGTGTGGGCGTTACAGTAGGTGGAAAGTTTCAAGACGGTTACGATATAACTAAGAATCCAGGCTATTATTCCGTTTAGGAAACTTTCCAACAACCTCTAGAAGTTGATAAAGGTGATATGAGACTCGGGACTCGAGTCGGACTAACGCTCCGGGTGTGGTTGTGCTGCTAATTGAATTAGAAATGTGAGGGAGTAAACATCGAACCGAGACTTGAAAGACGGAGAAATTCCAACGGCTCCACCTATGTATCCCACCTGCCAACTGAGAGGGATGGGCACGCTTACCGTCTTTAGCAGATCATCCGAATCCAGGCAGAGTTAATGCGAGAAGCCGAAAAAAGAGCAAGCCTCATCAAGAAATACAAGAGTGCGTTGAATGCCGTAGATGGCACCGTCGCTGCTTTGGCGTCTGTTGGCGCTGGGCTTGGAATCGGCGGTGTATTTCTCATCTCGATGGTCGTAGCCCTTCCGATCGCTGTAGGTCTCGAGGTTGGGTCTCTTGATTGCACGGGTCACTCTGTTATTGGGAAGGTGGCTGGAAGGCCCATAAACTCCTTAAGCATCGGCACATTGAGGCGATGGCCCGAGCAAAGCTGAACACCATCTCCGACATCGTGAGAAAAGCCCTGGCAGACGGGAAAATTTTCGATGTCGAGTATGGGCTTGTTCTAGATGAGCTTCAGAAGTTCGAAGACCTGAAACGGGAGAAAGTCTAAAAGGCACCTCCGGAGAACATGCAGGAGCCTCGAAAAGAATCACTAGACAAAGGTCGCAAAGAAGCGCTAGCGGAGCTTTCCAAAAAGTTGAATTCTACTTCTCTCTGAGCTGCTTGTGTAGTACACACTGTGTAGATGTAGACCCCACTCCAGCATACCAGGAGCAGATGATGTGCGTCGACTTTTTTGCCCGCTGTGTTTACGCGAACGTATCTGCATCAAATCACCCTGTATTACTTTACCAACATTGTGGTTACATGTGCGTACATTTATTTATACATACCTGTATTTGGTGATTCCCCAAATTTTAGCCTTGGTGTTAGAAAGGTGGATTAACTGTGTGGAAGTATAGTGGCAACTCTGGGGGAAATTTGTGTGAAATTGCAGAATCTAACTTGGATTGGTATTATTAAGTTATTCGCCGCAGTTTGTAAAGGACATCTATTGACATGGCAGTTTTTTAGTGATGGTTTGAGGAGGATATAATCGACATTATTGAAGGAAGTAAGTCCTTTACGAGCTCGGGAACGTTCGGGTCAGCCTCGGGTCAGCCTCGCGGACGCCTTAGACGGCCTGACAGATGTAAAAAAACCCCGGCCCGACCGGGGGTTCGAACCCACGACCCAAAGAAAAAATATTAAAACTGCCCCACGGACGTAAACTTGCTGGCCTTGAAAAAAAAACTGCCCCACGGAAGCCAGCTGGCGAGCCTTTAAATTTGGGGACTTATTTTTTCTCACAACTTCCTCACACTTTAGCCTTCGGCCTGCCAGCTGTTTCCGACCACCCTAGCTATCTAAACCCTATTCGGCTGTATGTCAAGTGTCTTTTTCAAAATGTGACTGTTCCTAAGGTAACGTGAGACAGTAATGTGTTTTGTCATAGTGAGCTCTTATAACCGCCCGTGTCCTCTTGGGACAACTGCATACCACTTTTTAGTAAACTTAAACTTACGCTGTGTGATTGTGCAATCATAATCACGCGAGATCTCGCGAGACCTTTTGCGAAGCAAAATGGTAACCCCACTTTTAATGGCGATCTCTTAGGCTTATCTACAGTCCGCATTGGGTTTGATCAAATACATCATAAGTTGTGTATGTATTAAAGGCTTGGACCGCTCTCCTGTATATAGGCAACAATGTGTCCCCCTACAACCGTCGATCTGTTCCAGATCATTACCCCTGTCGCCACACTTATTCTGGTGACCTGTATGATGCATCAACCTTAGCAAAAAGATATTCTCTCCGAGAGAATAAGAAAACCGAGGACTGATTTCCAAGAGGCTGTGGGACAGGTCTTTGGGGCTTTGGACTGCACAGCCACTCTAGGCCGGCGAGTGTTGGGCCATCCCCAGGGGTCTCTGACTATTTTTTGGGGTTGCGAGAGGGGTTGGGGGTCGTATTACCGGCATAGCAAGGTGGGGCAGATCCACCTGCCAGGAGGCTAGATCGGGTAATGTAACCTCACAGGGCCCGATCCGGTTGGCATGCTGTCCCCGCTCGTCCAAACAAAGGGGGGCTAGCTGGTATGCTCGGCCCAAAAAGTGGGACAGAACCCCCCATCAGGGGGTTTAATCTGGTAATTTGACCTCCCAGCCCCCGATCCGGGTGATATGCTGACCCGCCCCCACCCCTGCTGCTGCTGGTCAAAAATCGAAATAGCGAAATTAGAACTTTTTTTTTGGCCGTCGGAAAACAGCTGTTTATGTTCCACAAAATGACAGCAACAACTATTTCATTATTTGATCAAATATGTTTCTTTTTTCTTAATCAGAATGATTCGCATCAGCACAGAAATAATGCACAACGTTGTTTGGCTGTCCAAAATCACAATTTTCACAGTATTTTTAAAGTTTTAGGTTGAGCCCCAATTTAATCAATCGGCACAATTTCTAAACTGTATTTAAAGGTCTTTAACGATATACTTTGAGACAGGAATAGAAATTTCCGTTGATGTGAAAGATATGTGGAAGTGGGTTTTTTTAAAAAGCCCCAAAGCATTTTTGGCTGGGAGGGGGTGGGGGTCTTTATCTATGTTTACGCATCAATTACATGTATTTCAACGGATCACAAACGCATCTTTACCATAATAATCATCTTAATGCAACAGCAAACAAAGATACAGTAACAACATGTCATCATAGAGAAAAAAATAAATAAACCAAATGTATGCGTTCTTTTCGATGATATAAACAATGAAAGTCTTAATTGCATGTTACAAAATATTTAAAACAGATGTCAAATCGTTTAAGGTTAACACGATCTTACAACTGACGTTTTGATTATGGTCGGATAATCTGAAGTCAATTACATGCATATGGCCAGAAATCATTGTAAACTGATACAGATATGACATCGTGACATTATTTTCATTATTTGAAATATCGGTTGACAATCTTTCGAACACTACCTTTAAGCGACTTTTCCCGCTTTTGTATCATAAACATGTTTTGGTAATGAAGATAAATTCAGTATAGGCTCTGTTCCATTCGTAAAAGAATCAATATTCAAACAGACCACAAAAGGTCATAAAACCTTATTGGCTATAACATTGGACTACATGTACTGCGTATTGTTTTCAGGTCAGATGAGCTGTGAGTGTAGATTTCCGCCGACATTAAGTCTCAGTTGGACCATAAGCATTGACTTTAGGTTTGATGAAATATTCGCATCCATTCTGTGTAACAGCAGTTACGATTTCGTTGGACCATCAGTGGTAAAATATGTCAAGGGAACAGGAGAAACAAACTTACCAACCTGCTTGAAAAGTAATTTAAATAGTGTTGCAGTTAGTCTTCTTTTTGGTCTCTTTCTCTTCCACGTCCTCCTCCTCACCCGTCCTCTAAATATATGAATATGTTTATTTAGTTGTTTTTGTCTTCTTCTTGTCGTCATCATCATCATCATCATCATCATCATCGTCATCGTCGTCGCCATCATCAGGTTCATGATGACACATTTGTTGTATATCGGAAACGTTTTTTTTTTCAGAGACTACAGAAGTGTCGCCATGTGCCATTCCTAGTTTAGACCGGTATGTCTACAATGTAACATTTAATGGGCGCCAAGCCCTCATCTCGTGTGCTCTAGGCTACTACATCGCTGGGAGAGAAATTATTGACTGTGTCCTTGGCGGGTGGATGTACGATTTCCCTACGTGCGAAAAGATTAGTAAGTAAGGTCAGGTCAGAGGAAAAGATAAATACACACGAATATTTGTTTACATATTTTATATAAAACGTTTGAAAACGTTGTACACGTTAAGATTGTGTACGTGAGTTTAATTTTAGTAATTTATCCGTCATATATTACCCAGTATTACATGTTTCCTTAAGAACGCGACCTACAACCAGCTACGGTAATACATGTTCTAGTGCACATTCAAACCGTACCGACAGAGAAAATGAATATTAGGATTGTTTCGTCGGCAACGGGCAATATATCACGGCTTGTACAACGGACTTAAACTAAAGAAACACTAGAAGCTAATTGTCGATATGATAAGATGTGAAAGAAACTTCGACGATTGTGTCATTAGTCTGACTTAGTTTAGGATTGTCAATGACAACTGCGTAGTTAGTTTCAACTAAGAAAACCACATGACCACTTACTTTTGAGGTTATTTTGAAACATCAATCGAGTAAACTGCTCTGAAATCGATATTATTGTGTTTAAAATATAAAACACTTCCTCTAAATCAATGTAATAAGAATATTAGAGTTCTTTTTCGTTGGTAAGTGAGAAAAGAACCTTATCAATGACCTAATACATAACAAGTACTTGTATGCAGAAAGATTAATAGAAAAACACCTGTGCACATTATATCTGTAATAAGCATGTCAGCACACGTGTGTATTAAAAGTAATTAGTCAATACCGTACCCTGACACTTTGTGTGAATTTCTTGATTTGGGGATTTAGCTCATGTATTTTGCTAAACAACAACCCGTGACATTCGAGATATTTAAGCATTACAATACAAGGCACCAAAGTTACGCCTGACACTGTTGAAGGGCCAGCTCTACAGTACCAAGTACCAAAGTGACCACTGAGACTGTTGAAGAACCGGCATTACAGTACCAGTACCAAAATGGACCCCTGGCACTGTTGAGGAGCCGGTATTACATTACCAAGTACCAAAGTGACCCCTGGCACTGTTGAAGATCTAGCTGTTACAGTACCAAGTACCAAAGTGACCACTTACATTGTTAAAGAGCCAACTCTACAGTACCTGGTACCAAAGTGACACCTTACACTTTTAAAGAGCCAGCTTTACAGTACCAAGTACTAATGTGACCCCTACCATTGTTAAAGAGCCAGTTCTACAGTAGCAAGTACCAAAGTGACCTCCAACACTGCTGAAGAGCCAGCTTTACAGTACCAAGTACCAAAGTGACCACTAAATTTCTAAAGAGCCAGCAGTACAGTGCCGGGTACCAAAGTGACCCTGACACAGTTGAAGAGCCAGCTCTACAGCAATTGGTACCAAAGTGACACCTAACGTAGTTGAAGAGCCAGTACTGCAGTACCTGGTACCAAAGTGACTCCTAACATTGTTGAAGAGCCAGTTCTACAGTAGCAAGTACCAAAGTGATCTCCAACACTGCTGAAGAGCCAGCTTTACAGTACCTGGTACCAAAGTGACCCCTAACATTGTTGAAGAGCCAGCACTACAGTACCAGGTACCAAAGTGCGCCCTAACATTGCTAAATAGCCAGATCTACAGTACAAGGCACCAAAGTGACCCCTAAATTTGTTGAAGAGTCAGCGCTACAGTACCTGGTACCAAAGTGACCCCTAACATTGTTGAAGAGCAAGCTCTACAGTACATGGTACCAAAGTGACTCCTAACATTTTTGAAGAGCCAGCACTACAGTATGTACCAAAGTGACCCCAACATTGTTGAAGAGCCAGCAGTACAGTACCTGGTACCAAAGTGACCCCTAACATTGTTGAAGAGACAGCAATACAGTACCTGGTACCAAAGTGTCCCCTTACATTGTTGAAGAACCAGCACTACAGTACCTGGTACCAAAGTGACCACTAACATTGTTGAAGAGCCAGCACTACAGTACCTGGTACCAAAGTGACCACTAACATTGTTGAAAAGCCAGCAGTTCAGTACCTGGTACCAAAGTGACCCCTAACATTGTTGAAGAGCCAGCTCTACAGTACCTGGTACCAAAGTGACCACTAACATTGTTGAAGAGACAGCAATACAGTACCTGGTACCAAAGTGACCCCTTACATTGTTGAAGAGCCAGCTCTACAGTATCAGGTACCAAAGTGACCCCTTACATTGTTGAAGAGGCAGCAATACAGTACCTGGTACCAAAGTGACCCCTTACATTGTTGAAGAGGCAGCACTACAGTACCTGGTACCAAAGTGACCCCTTACATTGTTGAAGAGGCAGCACTACAGTACCTGGTACCAAAGTGACCACTAACATTGTTGAAGAGCCAGCACTACAGTACCTGGTACCAAAGTGACCACTAACATTGTTGAAGAGCCAGCACTACAGTACCTGGTACCAAAGTGACCACTAACATTGTTGAAGAGCCAGCACTACAGTACATGCTATCAAAGTGACTCTTGACCTTGTTGAAGAGCCGCTGAACTCAATGAGGGGTTAATACAGTGACAAAAACTGTGCATTGTCACTGGATACTCAAGATATACTCATAAAATCAGATCTGTTTACATCGTGTTTATACCAGTATATCTCTCCACACTCTGCGTATGCGTCAATAAGTAAATACATAGAAAGCAGTCGTTAATTATCAGAATACAGGGATCAACTACAAATTTTCTTGTGCGATGGTATTAAGAATACTACAGTCAATATATTCACAATTTAAGTTATCCTTTTGTAAATAGCATGATACAAATCGACAGTTCGAAAAGTCTTAGGCTTAAAGTATAATTCGATTTGATATAATAAAGGATTTGTTTCGGAATGTGTTGAGGAAAGATCAGAAAATATCAGATTCAAGTAACTTCCTTCAACATCCAGGATAGCATTCAATGTCAACATGACCATCAAAGACCTTTAAAACGGTTTAATGATAGACTTCACAACCACAGCATGAAGAAGGTGTTCAATTGAAAACCGTGCATCAGCATGCCCCCTTCTAAGACCCTAAGATTTCAACAATCCTATTTGAAGAGCTGTCCTAAATGAACATCCAACCTTCGACATTGGCTAGAAGGTACACCTTATTTCTCAAGCAAAAGCCCATAAAAGAGCACACAGTTGAAACTATCATTATTTTCTATGGAAGAAGAATTCGTTTGACAAAAACAAGACTACACTTGACCTTGAGAAGCTCAAGTGATGAGATGACCTGGAAGACTGGTGTAGAAATATTTAAATAAAGGGTGAAATGATCAGCCAGGCAGGCAGAATCAAGATCTTGTCACATAGACAAAGTAAATGAATTGTAAAACATGAAAGGGTAACTATGGATTTGACCTGACATGAACAAATAAAAAGTTCAAATGCAGCCATGGTTTTAATTAACACGAGGCCAGGAAAGCTATAAAGACGATGAGTAATATCTTGAACAGACATTTTCCACTTTAAAACACCGACGTCGGTCTCTGTTTCGTCCAGCGCATGACCACCAAGCCAACCTTCATTAATGGAATTACATTTATATGACAACAACCGCAACAAGACGCCTTATAGCGATCAAGTTAGAAGTTCTAGTGAAGGAAAAATGTCACTTGACCAAACAAAGCGATTTCTAACGAACCAAGTACACAGACCTACAGCAACCGTGCAAAGAATGTGGGTGGCATATTTTCTTAATGAGAGACTAATGAATAGTCTCCCCTAAAATAAAACAAAATGCAAGTAGGTCCTTTTATTTCTTTTCCTTTTTTTTTTTTTTTTTTTTTTTTTTTTTTTTTTTTTTTTTTTTTTTTTTTTGCTTAGGCTCTATAAAGTGTATTTTGATACTGAGGTTAACCACCATCAACAAACATTTCCATTTTCTTTTTAAATGCATATCTCTATAGATATTTAATTGAATTGTAAGCTTACATTTATGCAAACGTAAGAAATTTCACTGTTTGTAATTACCTTCAAAAAATCTTTAAAAGAACATGTGATAAAGTCCAAGAATTCCAACTTAAAGGACCTACCTACTGTTTGGAATACCTCGGATCTTAACTAACCAGAGAGACAATTTCCATTTCAAGATACCTCATTGATTTTAGGGCGCAGGCTTCCTTCTCATCTCAGTATGGTTTATATTGGGAAGAAAAACGTAATGTTCATCCATCTATGTATATTCGCCTTTATGATGTATGTAGTTTTAAATAACACTTAGTTAATCTGAAAATAATTTGATTTTCACTTGTTTTGTTACCATTTTAGAGCTAGCTTGCAGTTCAGTCGGACCTATAAGATATGGAGGGGTTGAACAAGACGGCTATGAAGCGAAGTTTTACTGTCAACAAAACTACACACTTATAGGCAACCATACTCTCTTCTGCGTTGACGGACGTTGGGATAAGCCGAAGCCAAGTTGTAGAAAAGGTAATCCTTTTTTCCTTCTTTTTTGAGGGCGCTTCTTAGTGAAAACATCGATGTATATTTTTCGTCGTAGTTGTCCCTTTTATCACGTTTGTTGATGAATTTGTTGTTTCCGTGCTTTGTGTATGTGAGTGTTGTATGTCGTGTGGGAGGAGTCGTTTGCGTCCGGAGTGATAAAAAATATGCACATAGAATGATCTAACAATCACCATTTACAATTCTTCAGTCTTCACATACTCCTTACACCGGTTTCGGTTTGTTGTGCTGCAGTAACCAAACCCGTCTCAAATCGTGGTCGTGCTGGAGATCATTCTTCTGTTTATCACTGTCGGTGTAAATGTGAAAATGTTCCATACACTCTAAAAATTTGTTTTTTAAACACACACAATTTAATTTTAAATTGCTAATATTCCTTTATTGTCAGAATAAAATTAAATGTATAATATTTCTGACAACTACATTTAAATATTATGATCTCGTTCGTCAGACCGTATGACTTTTTTCTTCCTTGTGGTAGAAGTGACAGTGATCAGAAAAGCTCGTGATCTTGGACGTTTAGATGGCAGTCTTTTTATCTTTTAGAGCGAGTACAGAAAAAAAATGGCTTCCGAAACAGACTTGATGCGTCAGTTGTTTCCAGGCATGACTCATATGTCAATATTTATATTGTGAAGCTTTTAAAGTATGGATGCTGACGGTTTCTAATATATATATATATATATATATATATATATATATATATATATATATATATATATATATATATATATATATATATATATATATATATATATATTATTGATGCCGTTACTGTCTTTGGATAAGCTTTTGAGTTATATGCAGTGCATTTTAGATGTGTGGTAGAAACCTTATATGATGCGGTACATACGTCATTATGTTCAGTGCACGTTGCATTGTATGTGGTAGCAGTGTCTGTATACGATTTTTACTTGTTATTATTTGCAGCGCATGTTTAGGTATGGACGATAGAAAATCAATATGATGTTGTGGTTTTGATCCTTGGTGGTGCTGGTTTGATGAAGGTTGCTGCATTTTTATGTCTTTAAAAGTAGTTTGATGGATAAAGCTGTGGTTTTAAGATATGTGGTGAATGTTTTGGAAATGATGTTATGTTTTTTGTTTATGATGTTGTGGTTTTGAAATATGGTGACACTGTTTAGTATAAGGTGCTGTGTTTCTGATAAATGATGGCGTGGTTTTCATGTATGATGGCGTGGTTTTCGATTTTGAAGGGATTGACAATTTCCATCCAGTTATGAATATAATTGACTTGTGAATTTTTAACCATGAGCATAAGAAGATTTTGGGGTGGGTGAATAAGGAAAATACGATGTTTTTATTTAACGTTTTATTATTTGTTTATTTAAACATAAATCAGTAGAGTTGTAACACATAAAAATATACAAAATGTAAATAAAAACAAAAGCAAACATTATTTCAATACAATAAATTAATGGGAAAATTACAGAAAATACGAATATAACACCTGCTTGTTTACATAATGAGGAAACGGTGAATCCAAATGGTCAGGCTCGCGTTGACAGTTTATCTGCTTGCGTTTTTAACAAATAAGTCCTTAATTGTCAGTTGACAGTTTGCTCAAACACGTAGTTATTTTAAGTTGTTTCACGGCTTTCATTGAGAGCAAAAGGTTTACACCTCTGCAATCGACAGCCTATCAGGGCAGATCGACTTAGGCCAGATATAGTTAAGTTGGTTTATTGACTTTGGGACCAATAAAATTAATCGACTTATGATTTTTATTTACATTTATTGCATCGACTTATCAACTTTTATTTATATTAAATAAATAAGGATTAAAGTCGGGACCGCTTTCATCGAGATAAGCGTAAGTATCGACTTAGTAAGGGACGAGTTTACAAGGTTTTTACATGTTACTCAAAAGCGTATCTGGAGACAGTAACATATATATTTTTATATATATAATTATATATATGTAGTCGTCTATTTTGCGGTCTCAGCTAATACTACATGATTTAAATTTCGTCTATTTTGCGGTTTCCGCTACTACTACATGATTTAAATGTCGTTAGTATAATAAATATTGACGTATTTAATCAAATATAGGTTATTAAAACTATTTATAGCAACTGGTAAAACAAAATGATTATTACTCAACATTTGCTTGGGTGGTTTTGTCAATGAGATGTTTTGTCCTGTATTCCTTCGCAATATCAGGTCATGTGCCCGGTACTCATTACTGTTCTTGGTGACTTTAGATGCTGTGTTTATGCAACATTTAAATATACTCGCAATATACATAAACGATTTCTGTAAGGTCCGCGCAAATCTAAAAGACATTTCCGGTTCTGCTAGAGTGCAGAATAAAATGCTTTTATAGCATCTCTGAAGTGTTTGTAGTCAAGAGATCATGTTTTTGGACTCTGGATCGGAGGGTTCCAAATTCAACCCCTAGCCATGCCAGACAAGTTTTCCAAAGGATCATATTTAAAATTCGGATGATCAATTTACTTGCATAAGAGAAAGGTACATCACACAAAGAAAACATTTATAGCATGGCTGATGCGTTCTTGGTCAGAGGTAAAGGTTATGGACACGGGATCGGAGGGTTCTGGGTTCAAACCATAAACCTGACATGAGATTTTGTTCCTTGTCCAAGACTTTTCTTACACGAACATTTTTCAAAACAGAATAATTCCAGACTGATATTATGGCTTCCTTACACCCAGATTTACTACATAGCGGTATCCATCAGGGATACTATTAGAATATCGCTTTTCATAATAAGTCTTTTGATATTAAATTTTTGCAGTGTTGCAGTTCGATATTGAATGACATGCAACCTTTCAGTTAATAGCAACTTTTGTCAACTTGTATTCTTAATGTCAGTTCAGTGTGCAATTATAAACCACAGTACTTTGTTACAACATTAGTTCCATCCTCATTATGGACATACCAGATCGTTCTGTTGTTACTATTTCCCAGTTTGTCTTCATCCATTTCAATTTAAATGTGTGAAGTATGTCAAGTTAAGGAAATTGTAAACAGTGTTTTGTATACATAGTCCAGATACAAAATGATTCCATACAAAACAAATTTGAAAATAGAAATTAAATTCTTTTTGGAAAGAAAAACAACAACACCATATTACAGAAAAATACTACCTAAATAAAGATTTGTATAATGTGAGGCTGCTGCACATATGCATTTTCTGATTGTTTACTTTATAGTCAATGGTAATAATATTAACATCCTTTTTCTTCTTGTACGCATGTAACATCTTGAAAAACCTGCTAAATGGTGTCGGGTTTTGTTTTTTAGTTTGTTTTTAACCATTTTATGGTTCCAGGAATTATCATTGTACATATTTTTTCTAGAAATATATAGTATACTGAACATTTTCTAATATAATACTTTTCAAATATGTCAAATATGCTACCTGTTCCCATATTGCTTTAACCTGTTTACCTGTTCCAGTTTTTGCATTAACGATTTTTCTTTTCTTTTATAAGAGATGTATTCCATCTTTTCGTATGTAAAGGGACTCTACTCTATTAAAACTACTTTCTTACCTTCCTTGTGGGTATGTATTTGGTATGCAGAAAACTTAAGATTTTTCCACATTTTAATCTTTTGAAAAGAATTTAAGACTGAACCATGTGCATAAAATGGACCATATTGATTGAAATAAGAACTTATTAAAAAGCATGAGTGCTCTTAAAAAAGCAAATAAAAAAATTATATTATATTGTATTGTATTGTATTGTATTGTTTTATATTAAGTATATGAAAATCCTTCCCACAAGGGAGATAACTAAACATTTCATTCATTTCGACAATGGGGAACAGTGCCAGATAATGACCGAAGTAATTAAAATGCCGTAGTACGCAGCACATCAATTTAAAGTTACGCACTTTCGGAAAAAGAAGTAAATTCAAGTTTAAAGGTTCAGATATCAGAGGCGTTGTGTGGACAAAAGATATGTTACTCAGGGAAGAATGCCATTTCTCTACGTATTACTTCCACTCAGTTACTCAACTAGCTATCATTTAAACACAGTTTCTCCCTACTTCGTCCTCTAACTTTACTCTATTTTCAACTCTGATTTCATTTGTCATTTAAAATGTTTAATTGTGAACATGTATATGTTTATACAGGATATTTATTGATTTGACATTCTCACTATTGTTGTCTCTTTAGGGGTTGTTAATATTCTCCACTTTTGTATACAATCTTGAATTTAATCTCTGTACAGAGGAAATAACATGCGACCAGATAAGCCTCAGCCAGCACTTATTTTAGTTAAAATGATGTGGGAAGTCTTTCATATTATCAAACGTGAGTGGCTATGCTGTTTTCAAAGGCGGTGTCCGACAGTTTTGCTCTGCAAATATATGTAACAATATCGGATCTCTGTTTGGGGTATTTGTGCGTTATTCCTGTAGAAAAATCATACTTTCGTCATAAACGATAATAAACAGTTTCTCAATTTTAGGGCAGTAAAACTAGTTAATCAGCTTTCAAAAAAATCAGTTTTTAAATCTATAAATAAGATCAACTGGAATTCCTGCTAAAATAGACATCGACGTCAGAGCAGATGAGATAGATGAGCTACAACATAAACGCCACGTGGTCTTCCTAGTTTTAAAAAAATAGCTAACTGTGCAGTGTGGCTCATATAGGAAATATATTTTTGGAAAGATGATTGTGTCGTTATGGTTCACTTTTCACACAGGTGTAGGACATCAATAAACAGCATTTCGCGAGATCTGTTCAGGTAACAATAATTTATTTGTTTGTTTAATGAAAATAGTTTTGGACTAAACTGTCGGATACCTCCTTCAATGTGAAAAGATTTGGGCGTTTTTCTTAGTTGTTTAAATAATAAACATGTTGTTGTTTATTGTTGTTTAACCTTGACATCAGTTTAGATTATTAGAAAACAACAACAGCTATCCAGCAACAATATTCTTGCATTACTGGTAAAAAATACCGATCACTTGTCAAAGACAGCCCAATATTAATATATATGACGGGTTTACTCTATTTTACAAGTGTAATCATGGCTTTTTTCTAAATCTTGGGCATTGAAGCAATATTTATGTGATTGCAAAAAAAAATTTATTAAAGGCAAGTTCTTGTTTATTGTTGGTTTAAAACAATGGTATTAAAACTATAAGAAGCGACTTTTTTACATGCTATAATATAGATTCTGCCCGTCAGGTTTTGTCATGCTTTCTAACGTTTCTCAAAATTCTCACAATTTATAAATCTTTAATTACGTAAAATAATTGAGGTAAAATAACAACTATTAACATATTGATGTTTCTTTTACAAAATTGGCTACTTGCCAAGTGCCAATTGATTAGTCTCTAGTTTCTCGTACTTCTTTTTCTCACGTTACTTTGGAACTTTTAAGTCTAACATTGAACATTCTACTAAACGATGTAAGTGTAAATAAAACTACCAAGTGCATGTAAGGGCCGTTACCATTGTTACAGTGTTAACATTACGATTATATCATGACAGAAGAAACACGACCAATGTACGCTTCATGATTTAGCATAACATCGGACATTTTTACATATGTCTTTTACAGTATATTTTAAATATTATTTATTGTGACAGCGGTTTCTACAGATGCTACAACAACAACTGACGGAACTACGACACCACAACCAATCTACCCCCCTACAATCAAACAGTCGGTCCCACAAACTATTGTCTCGGGGAACTCTTCTAACGGCACCGTCATCGCCGTCGTTGTTGTGGTGGTAGCCGTCCTAATTGTTGTCGTTATCATCACCGTCATAGTTTGGAAACGGCGTCGGTAAGGAGAAACTAAATGACAGATGCAATAAACAGTTATGATGATAGTTTTCATTATGATGGTGGTCGACGTCGTCATCATCGTCGCTAGCATTGTGGTTGTTATGAGGGTGCTGATAAATATTAAAGTGATGATGATGATGATGATGATGATGATGATGATGATGATGATGATGATGATGATGATGATAATGATGATGACGATAATGATGGTTATGATAAGGATGATGATGATGATAAGGAGGAGGAGGAGGAGGAGGATTATTTTGTCGAATCATGTTGAGAGGAGCGGAGTGTTTTGTAATGTGCTTGTGTTTCTTCAGACATGGGGGTCTTGAGAGGAGCGGAATTTTTGTAATGTGCTTGTGTTTGTTTAGGCCCGGGGGACTTGAGAGGAGCGGAGTGTTTTGTAATATGCTTGTGTTTCTTCAGACCCGGAGGACTTGAGAGGAGCGGAGTGTTTTGTAATATGCTTGTGTTACTTTAGACCCGGAGGACTTGAGAGGAGCGGAGTGTTTTGTAATATGCTTGTGTTACTTCACACCCGGAGGACTTGAGAGGAGCGGAGTGTTTTGTAATATGCTTGTGTTTCTTCAGACCCGGAGGACTTGAGAGGAGCGGAGTGTTTTGTAATATGCTTGTGTTTCTTCAGACCCGGAGGACTTGAGAGGAGCGGAGTGTTTTGTAATATGCTTGTGTTTCTTCAGACCCGGAGGACTTGAGAGGAGCGGAGTTTTTGTAATGTGCTTGTGTTTCTTCAGACCCGGAGGACTTGAGAGGAGCGGAGTGTTTTGTAATATGCTTGTGTTTCTTTAGACCCGGAGGACTTGAGAGAACGGAGTGTTTTGTAATATGCTTGTGTTACTTTAGACCCGGAGGACTTGAGAGGAGCGGAGTGTTTTGTAATATGCTTGTGTTTCTTTAGACCTGGAGGACTTGAGAGGAGCGGAGTGTTTTGTAATATGCTTATGTTTGTTCAGACCTGCGGTACTTGAGAGTAGCGGAGTTTCTATAATATGCTTGTGTTTCTTCAGACCCGGAGGACTTGAGAGGAGCGGAGTGTTTTGTAATATGCTTGTGTTTGTTCAGACCTGCGGTACTTGAGAGTAGCGGAGATTCTATAATATGCTTGTGTTACTTCAGACCTGGAGGACTTGAGAGGAGCGGAGTGTTTTGTAATATGCTTGTGTTTGTTCAGACCTGCGGTACTTGAGAGTAGCGGAGTTTCTATAATATGCTTGTGTTTCTTCAGACCCGGAGGACTTGAGAGGAGCAGAGTGTTTTGTAATATGCTTGTGTTTGTTCAGACCTGCGGTACTTGAGAGTAGCGGAGTTTCTATAATATGCTTGTGTTACTTCAGACCCGGAGGACTTGAGAGGAGCGGAGTGTTTTGTAATATGCTTGTGTTTGTTCAGACCTGCGGTACTTGAGAGTAGTGGAGTTTTTACAATATGCTTGTGTTTCTTCAGACCCGGAGGACTTGAGAGGAGCGGAATGTTTTGTAATATGCTTGTGTTTCTTCAGACCCGGGGGACTTGAAAGGAGCGGAATGTTTTGTTATGTGCTTGTGTTTGTTCAGTACCGGGGGACTTGAGAGGAGCAGTGTGTTTTGTAAAATGCTTGTGTTTCTTCAGACCCGGGGGACTTGAAAGGAGCGGAATGTTTTGTTATGTGCTTGTGTTTGTTCAGACCCGGGGGACTTGAGAGAAGCAGTGTGTTTTGTAAAATGCTTGTGTTTCTTCAGACCTGCGGTACTTGAGAGTAGCGGAGTTTTTGTAATATGCTTGTGTTTCTACACACCCGTGGTACCTGAGAGTAGCGGAGTTTTTACAATATGCTTGTGTTTCTTCAGACCCGCGGTACTTGAGAGTAGCGGAGTTTTGTAATATGCTTGTGTTTCTTCAGACCCACGGTACTTGAGAGTAGTGGAGCTTTTGTAATATGCTTGTGTTTCTTCACACCCGCGGTACTTGAGAGTAGTGGAGTTTTTACAATATGCTTGTGTTTCTTCAGACCCGCGGTACTTGAGAGTAGTGGAGCTTTTACAATATGCTTGTGTTTCTTCAGACCCGCGGTACTTGAGAGTAGTGGAGCTTTTACAATATGCTTGTGTTTCTTCAGACCCGGAGGACTTGAGAGTAGTGGAGCTTTTACAATATGCTTGTGTTTCTTCAGACCCGCGGTACTTGAGCGTAGCGGAGCTATTACAATATGCTTGTGTTTCTTCAGACCCGCGGTACTTGAGAGTAGTGGAGCTTTTACAATATGCTTGTGTTTCTTCAGACCCGCGGTACTTGAGAGTAGCGGAGTTTTTACAATATGCTTGTGTTTGTTCAGACCCGGAGGACTTGAGAGTAGCGGAGTTTTTACAATATGTTTGTGTCTCTTCAGACCCGGGGGACTTGAGAGTAGTGGAGTTTTTACAATATGCTTGTGTTTGTTCAGACCAGGAGGACTTGAGAGTAGCGGAGTTTTTGTAATATGCTTGTGTTTCTTTAGACCCGGAGGACTTGAGAGGAGCGGAGTGTTTTGTAATATGCTTGTGTTTCTTCACACACTTGAGACTTGAGAGGAGCGGAGTGTTTTGTAATATGCTTGTGTTTCTTCACACACTTGAGACTTGAGAGGAGCGGAGTGTTTTGTAATATGCTTGTGTTTCTTCAGACCCGCGGTACTTGAGAGTAGTGGAGTTTTTGTTATATGCTTGTGTTTCTTCAGACCCGGAGGACTTGAGAGGAGCGGAGTGTTTTGTAATATGCTTGTGTTTCTTCAGACCTGTGAGACCAGGAGAACCTAGGGCGGACGCTGCGAAAGACTCCTCTTATCTACACCCTATTCCAGTTGACCCAACCTCCCACCCCCTGGTTGACCAGGACGGCTATCTGAGACCAGGTACGGAGTTTGAACCCCCTTCCCCACAGTCTCCCCACAAATAACGTTTGTTACTATTCAGACCTAGAAAAAAGTACACTTTTTTGAACGACTCATTTAATAACTGTACTATTAAGAATTAAAAGCTAGCATTACGTTTGATAAATTTTGAAAACTTATGTTTGCATTTTAATGGCCTAAAATAGTGTAAAACATGTTGTGATTCAAACTTGAATAAGTAAAATACATACAATGCAATGAAAGCTCTATTGTCGGATTGAAGGTCAGACGCATCATTTATTATGACAATAAACATGAACTGAGACGAGCCATTTATGGACATACTGTGTTTGTCGTTTACACCACGATGGATACAAAACATCAATAGTTAAAGTTAATTAGCAGGAGGTACAATATATCACATGTTATGACCACTTTTTATTTTCATGGCACAGGAACAGCTCATACATCCCAATAAACAAACCTACATTGAAATGTGGTATCCGAATGTATTGTGGGCTCAAACCTTTGAAGATCCCACTGTTGATTGAAGCCCTTATATGTGGAAGTAAAGCATAACACCACACTTGTCATAACAAACATGTATTTTCTGTACGAGCCACGAAGCGCAGATGGCTATTTCAAAACTAATAAAACCACGTGACCACTTACTTTTTAGATCACATTATGTCATTTTCAGGTCTCCAATCTGACTTCGCTTTCAATTTTTGCAAAAAACACCATTGTCATTGCTTATTAATAAAGTATGGACATAATGACCATTTAGAGTTTGTTTTGTCAACGATTTGTAGTGGAATTTAATTTTGTCTTTACTCCGACTTATCTATGAAATTATGCAGACATTTTGCCAGAATTCCCCAGAAGCAGGGTGTATATTATGTTGTTTGTATTCGATAAAAACAAACTGTTGGATACCACTTTTAAACATGCAGCAGCTGCTTACGTCTCTAAAAAAAGTGAGGCAGAGGGGTCTAGATGCTGATCCCCATGGATCGGAAAGTCCTGAGCCGTAATTGTAATCCTCACTATAGTTAACACTGCCAGTGTATCTATTAAGAGTTACTATTTAATTAATGGACTGGTTCATAATTTGTTCTTCTGTTCTTTTTACGCCGAATTACGTTCTAACTCGACAATTTCATTTCGCATTCTCGCCAGTTTCTTAGTACGTTCATAACGAAATTGCAATTGCACCGTGGTCCGAGAGCTGCAGAAAGCCAGGTCGTTTCTGTCAGCCTCGCCGTCCGAATGTACGTTTCTCCCAGCCAGTTCTCATTACCGTTCGCCGTTTCATACTATAAAAACCCGAGTCAGCAATTGTGATATCCACGCTCGACTATTCAATTTTACTACATTCCTCGACCGTTGGTTTAATGATTTATTTTCTGTCGTGTTATCGAACTGAATAGAACAAGAATTGGCCAATCATAATAATGCTTACAAAATCCATACTTGTCAGCGTGGAGACTAGAAGTATAACAATGACTTCGCCATTTTCACAAGTCTGTCGACACGATGAATGGACGAGCTATATCATAAGATCTTCATCGGATTATGAAGCAGCCAATGAAATATTATTACCAGAAACGGTAATGAAACGGTGTACATATATTCTGCCTCCAAAGTGAATGTATCCAACTTTCAAAATAGTAATAGCAGCTTATTATCCATTGTTTAAGACATACAGATTGTGCCCAAATGATAAACTGGTGAAAAACAACATTTTTTCTCAAATCCTTGTCAACAGACGTGGTAGAAATGATAAAATCAGCACAAACAAGCAAAAAACGTTTTAAAAAAGTTCTTTTTGAACTGTCTGAAAACGTCTGGCATACAGTTGAGAACATGTTAGTATGTTTTGAGGTACATATATGTATTAGGAAACGGCACCGGTCGAAGTGCACACCTTTTGTGTAGCCTATTGACGCTCGACCGAAACACGTCATCATACTCCCTTAGTATGATCAAAGTATGACAATTCCGTCTATAGAACGTCCAGTCCGATTTCAGGAAGATGTCACCCAAGTTGTCTTGTTGCAGGGCAGGATGACCTTACAAACATCAGCAGGCTCAACGTTCTGAACAAACATGGCAAATTACAATTTCTATCTACAAATTATGGAGGTAAAATTACAATGCAATTGTCTCGGTAGAACCACCACTTCATCGCAAGGTAGATGCAATACCTCCTGGCAGGCTTTCATGTATATGAAACAGATAACATAATGAAACAATTGTGAATCTCTTTCAAATAATCAATTTTAACGGCTAATTGCTTTCGAAATTAAATTATCAACGGTGTATGTGGCATTGGAATGACGGTACAGTACGACATGTTTGCAGTATGTTAAATGCTATAATTTCTATGTACAGCGAGAACAAGAAACAACGAAGAAAGCATTACTATGCAGGGTACACAGTGTGAGACAGCTGACGTATATCATCATTACGGTAATTAATGTTTTATTATCTTAACTTTCGTTAACTATCATTATGTAAAATCTGAAAACGTCAGAAGTACGAAGTTTAAAATACCATTTTAATCGTTTTAATTGACACATCGATCAGTTTGAGTGTCCCGCAGAAGGTCCCCTTTACACGTGCTTGCTTTGTTTCCTGTTTACCAATGTACAGCTGTAGTGACAGATTTCAGCCCCTCTTTGCATGTTTTCGTGTCCCACAGAGTTCCACGTAAGGGGTTCTTTCAGCTGATGGAGGGCGCCTGTTGTTTGAGGGATTTGCCTGCATTTTTGCCGATACTGTGTAGCAACATTTCTATTATTATAGCACACGGGCACTAATGAGGTGCCCAGGGTCCGAACCCGGCCTGTCCATTATACTGACACCGACGAATCAGGCGTAATGCTGTCCTCTTAGCCCCGAGCGTAAGAAGGGAAGCCACTACTACCAACTTTAAAGTCTTCGGTTTGATTCGACCGGGGTTTGAACCCTCTCGATCCGCAAGCTGACGCTCTACGACTTGAGCTATTGCGGCCGGTCCGGTTGTTTGACATTGGTCTCGATTCTTCCGCCGTCACTTATCAGCTGAAAGACGCCAATATGACCATACGTGTGTCGTCTGCGTTATACACTGTAACACTTGATGCATAACTAACTTAAGAAAAAGCATTTGGGTTTCTGGGCAATCTATTATTATCATTACAAAACAAAGAAAATTGAAGTAAAAAGTTATGAAAATTAAAAAAAAAGAAAAAACACGTATTCTTCTTTCTCCAGAATATATTCCATGAAAATTTTAAAAAAGAGGATAAAACACGTATTTTTCTTTCTCCAGAATCTATTCCGTGAAAATTTTAAAAAAAGAGGATAAAACACGTATTTTTCTTTCTCCAGAATCTATTCCAATGTATTATGAAGAACTACGCACCCGTCAAAGTGATAGCGATACTAATGTGTACACAGACCTACAACATTAACAAGTGTATTTGGAAAGATGGCGATACAAAACTCAAAGGAGGTAGATGATCATGGGTGTTACAACGACATCAACGGTCGTGTAGGAAGTGTCATTAGGAGCTATAATTTGGGCATTTATTGAAAATATTGGCTCAACGGATTTCATTGCTTAATTGTTGCTGCGTTTAATAGTTAAACATCGATCGCTTTTTATGTGGTAGTATTTGCTGCAATATGTAAAATACAGTTTTGTTTCCATTTTGGATCAACCTTATCGCACAACAACAACAACAGCAATATTATTTATAATTGCAAGCTTATTAGTTTTAAGACCTAACGTTGGTATCCGACAGTTTGCCTATATCTAATACATGTAACAAAATTTCACTTCCTGTTCTGGGGAATTTGTACAAATTTTAGGGAATGTATGTTGTTATGCTTTACCTTTTACGTGGATACAGCTTTCCGCGGGATCTTATCAGGTAACAATAATTCATTTAGTTGCATGAGAGAGAAAAAATCGGTCCAAATTGTCGGAAACCACCTTTTAAGCAACAATGACACGAAACTATTAAATCTTGGAAACTTTTCAATAGAATTGGTCGTAGAAAATCAATCCCTGGTAGTCACCGACATTTCGTTATTCTTGTGTCACACTATTCAAAATTAAATATTGTAATGAAATGTGTTTATATTGCTTATATTTTTATTGTTTTACATGTTTGTTCCTTAAACATTTCTACGTATATCAACTTTTATTTTTTTTTTTTAAAAATAACAAGTTGATTATGTTTCATTGTATTTCTATGGACCGCATTTTACTTGTGGCCATATTTATTTGTGGCCGGCTTAACAAAAACTGTTAAAGACTATTAACTGTTGCGCTACCTGCAAATGACATCGAATTTTCATGAAAACGTTTTGGATTTTCATGATATGTATCTGGTATCACGAAAACTGATTATTACGATGTCAAATAAAAATAACAGCAACAATAACCTTTTCACGTTTCTGCACAGCAACAAATAACCTTTTCACGTTACTGCACAGCAACAATAACCTTTTTCACGTTACTGCACAACAACAATAACCTTTTCACGTTACTGCACAGCAACAATAACCTTTTTATGTTACTGCACAGCAACACTAACCTTTTCACGTTACTGCACAGCAACAATAACCTTTTTCATGTTACTGCACAGCAACAATAACCTTTTCACGTTACTGCACAGCAACAATAACCTTTTTACGTTACTGCACAGCAACAATAACCTTTTTCACGTTACTGCACAGCAACAATAACCTTTTCACGTTACTGCCATTTCTTCACCATCATATACCAGCTTACTTTTCAGTATGAAAATATAACTATTTTCATGAAACAACTCGAGATAAGTGAAACAAAACGTATGTCGGGGCTAGTTTACAGCACTAACACGTCAATAATCACGTTAAGATACTATTATCAGTTATCACGATAAATGTACGAGTATATGCTTTCACTTTACCAGTTAACTTGTAAGTCACATACAATTTTCATGCACATACAATTTTTATTAAAATTGCGAATTACGTGGAAGTAAGCATTGACCTTCACCTGTGGATGGGACAACGCCTGTTGTGTGGTAAGCCTAATGTCAACCGGAAGTAGAAGGCCTGACATCAAGTTTTTTGATATTTTAATGTAGGTAAATTTTGCTTTGTGACTGTATTTGCTATTATTAAGATAATTTCATGCAATTTGATGCAAAACAAAGCTGAAACATTGTAGAGTTATAAGAAAAAGCAAAGTAACTGCACTCCTATGCTCAGTAATGAACTGATACATTTAGGCCGGAACTGATCTTTTTATTCAAAATATGCGGTACACTATGCAAAAATTACGGTGTATGTTTTCAGGGGAGGATAACCGTCTTCGCAATGCATAACTTTCGTTCGAAGACTTAAGAAGACCTGTTAATTAGATAATGCATTGGTCTTTCTCACAATATATAATTTAGGGGTTCTCATAGAAACTGTTTGCTGTTTGCTTCCAAAGTTGTGACACTTACATAGAAGAAAAAAAACAAATTCATCTAGTGTAATGTTACCTATAACTGCACTTCTGTGTAGCGATGCGTTCATGGTGCCGCCATGTTCAGTTTGACTACTTACGTGTAAACCTTTCATCGGTATTGTCCGTAAGAATTTACCTTCGACTGCTGCTCAGGTAATTCCGTCCTCGGGACAATCATCCCTCGGATGAGTCTGGTGTAATGATACTTACTGAAATCACGGTCGTTTTGTTCGCCGGAAGTCGGAAGGGGAATATGTCTAAAATGTAGTTCGCACAAAACATGAACACTTGCATCGTTTGACAGCTGCATGTCTGCATGTAAATTAAACTTCTATGATTTAAAATTGCTGCCGTCACAAATTGAAGTTTTACAGGTTTCTTACTGTAGTGAGATGTCATCCGAGCTGCCATCTTTGTTTTGACGTCTGTCACAAAAGCAGTCCCATTTAGGGAAATGGCCGCGGTGATCCGATTTCCTACAAACATCCTAGAGATTATTCGTGAAATATCCGAGGCAGTTGAGACTGCTGTTTTCCGTAATGTTTCGTAATCGTTCGAGAGTTGTCGTAAAAGACAATATTCGTGGACAAATGTTTAGGAAATATGTCAAAGTCCTATGAGCATGGCAACGTATACCGAAATCTGATAAGGCACAGGACAAAGGTATTCGCATGCAAGTCAAATGTAAAGGTAAGAACAAATCTGTGAGAAGTCATTAAACCAAACCAGCATACCCAACAGTTACCGCCTTGGTACGGTCAGTCGGCAGAAAAAACTGCGAACGGTTACAACTTGTCTTATAATTCTATCAGGAGAGGTGACCTATAGGTCATAGTGGCTGTACTTTTGTTAATTAAACCTTGCTTTTAGCCTTTTATTATCTTTATTTAATAAAATGAAGAAGTCTAAATGCACATTTCCTAGCTGAATACTTTTTTCATTTATGTTTGTTGTGTTTAATAATTCACTCTTTTTTATATTTTATATTTTTTATCTTTATAGTATTTCTTCAATTTAGGTGTTTGAAAAAGAAAAAAAAAAGCGCTGGAAATTGTGAAAATCATGCGCATAACGATGTTATTCCCATAAAGTTTTCTATTAGTATAGATTTTTTTTTAATAGATCCTTTAGGTTGAATTCGAAACTGTGATCTTCTGCTTAGTAAGCAAGTATTTACACCATTTGATTAACCAATCAGCAGTATATTGTTTACTTATATTACTATATTATGTCATAAATGGAAATACCAACGCACGCGACTTTCTATAAATAGCCGGCCGAACATAACAAATAAACACGAATCCCAATTTAATCCTTACAGACAATACCGTCAATGGAGTATAAAACGTTATCAATCACCAATGCGTATTTTAATGCACAGAATAGCTTAAATATGACATCAACATGTTAAAATGTTGATTAAGCCATTTTACTTTTCCCACATGTTTAAAGCAACGATTATAAACAAAATAATGGAGGTATTAAATAAACCAAGTGTATTGTAACTAAGACTTACCAGTTCATTTAGCATTCCTCTGTTTTATTTATTACTTTATAACGGTCACTTTTTTGTCAAATATTTTTCGCACGCCAATTTATTCTTTAAATTTAAAATTGTGTACACTCATAGTACAAAATTATACAGCCAAAAGAAAATGTATTATGTGTTAGTATATTGATTTTTTTTTATAAATAAGATTTGACAGTTATTTGGTTGTTTGGGTTTTGCGCTAATTTTAAGCTGTAAATACATATCTTTATATTGATTGTTTTTATCCCACTTAGTTTGATAAATAAATTCAACCCAAATCAGCCAGCTCCGTGCTATAAACATTATGACCTACATGTCTACAGCAGAGTACATAGAAATATTTCATGTTACATTTGCATGTAGTTGTAAGCAAACAATAATTTTGCAATGCTTATAATTTAAGATAAGAAGCTAAGGTCAGCTGAAAGATTGGCTCACATTAAGTTATTCGTCCCAAACGGAACTTGAACCCACGCATTTAAAGGAGTTAATCTGTACCACTAAGCCAATGTCGCACCCTAGGGACAATGCATTTGTTTGTCTATACCATTTAGACAAAAATGACATCGGATACATATTGAAAAGCCTTTCCGATTTTCTAAAAAAGCTACATCTGGGTAGCCGAAGCAATTATCAGAACAGCAGGCAATCACAAAGGATATTACATAAACAGTTATCTCGCTTGAATGTAGAGCTCTTCTTTAGAATTTCATAATCCGATTGGTCTCCAATACTAACCAATTATACACAGTGGTTATATGATCCGTTTGGTCTCCAATACTAACCATTTATACACAGCAGTCATATGTTCCATTTGATCTCCAATACTAACCATTTATACACAGCGGTCATATGTTCCACGTGGTCTCCAATACTAACCATTTATACACAGCAGTCATATGTTCCATTTGGTCTCCAATACTAACCATTTATACACAGCGGTCATATGTTCCACTTGATCTCCAAGACTAACCATTTATACACAGCGGTTATATGTTCCACGTGGTCTCCAATATTTACCAATTATACACAGTAGTCATATGTTCCACGTGGTCTCCAATACTTACCATTTATACACAGCGGTCATATGTTCCACTTGGTCTCCAATACTTACCATTTATACACAGTGGTCATATGTTCCACGTGGTCTCCAATACTTACCAATTATACACAGCGGTCATATGTTCCACGTGGTCTCCAATACTTCCCATTTATACACAGCGGTCATATGTTCCACGTGGTCTCCAATACTTACCATTTATACACAGCGGTCATATGTTCCACGTGGTCTCCAATACTTACCAATTAAACACAGCGGTCATATGTTCCACTTGATCTCCAAGACTAACCATTTATACACAGTGGTCAAATGTTCCACGTGGTCTCCAATACTAACCATTTAAAAACAGTGGTCATATGTTCCACGTGGTCTCCAATACTAACCATTTATACACAGTGGTCATATGTTCCACGTGGTCTCCAATACTAACCATTTTTACACAGTGGTCATATGTTCCACGTGGTCTCCAATACTAACCATTTAAACACAGTGGTCATATGTTCCACGTGGTCTCCAATACTAACCATTTATACACAGTGGTCATATGTTCCACGTGGTCTCCAATACTAACCATTTAAACACAGTGGTCATATGTTCCACGTGGTCTCCAATACTAACCATTTATACACAGTGGTCATATGTTCCACGTGGTCTCCAATACTAACCATTTATACACAGTGGTCATATGTTCCACGTGGTCTCCAATACTAACCATTTATACACAGTGGTCATAGGTTCCACGTGGTCTCCAATACTAACCATTTATACACAGTGGTCATATGTTCCACGTGGTCTCCAATACTAACCATTTAAACACAGTGGTCATATGTTCCACGTTGTCTCCAATACTAACCATTTATACACAGTGGTCATATGTTCCACGTGGTCTCCAATACTAACCATTTATACACAGTGGTCATATGTTCCACTTGATCTCCAAGACTAACCATTTATACACAGTAGTCATATGTTCCACGTGGTCTCCAATACTAACCATTTATACACAGTGGTCATATGTTCCACTTGGTCTCCAATACTTACCATTTATACACAGTGGTCATATGTTCCACGTGGTCTCCAATACTTACCATTTATACACAGCGGTCATATGTTCCACGTGGTCTCCAATACTTACCATTTATACACAGCGGTCATATGTTCCACGTGGTCTCCAATACTTACCATTTATACACAGCGGTCATATGTTCCACGTGGTCTCCAATACTTACCATTTATACACAGCGGTCATATGTTCCACGTGGTCTCCAATACTTACCAATTAAACACAGCGGTCATATGTTCCACTTGATCTCCAAGACTAACCATTTATACACAGCGGTTATATATTCCACTTGGTCTCCAATACTTACCATTTAAACACAGTGGTCATATGTTCCACGTGATCTCTAGTACTTACCATTCATACACAGTGGTCATATATTCCACTTGATCTCCAATATTAACCATTTATACACAGCGGTCATATGTTCCACGTGATCTCATATATTAACCATTTATACACAGCGGTCATATGTTCCACGTGATCTCCAATATTAACCATTTATACACAGCGGTCATATGTTCCACGTGATCTCATATATTAACCATTTATACACAGCGGTCAAATGTTCCACGTGATCTCCAATACTTACCATTTATACACAGCGGTCATATGTTCCACGTGGTCTCCAATATTAACCATTTATACACAGTGGTCATTTGTTCCACGTGATCTCCAATACTTACCATTTATACACAGCGGTCATATGTTCCACTTGATCTCCAATATTAACCATTTATACACAGTGGTCATATGTTCCACGTGATCTCCAATATTAACCATTTATACACAGCGGTCATATGTTCCACTTGATCTAATAAAATATAACCATTTATACACAGTGGTCATATATTCCACTTGATCTCCAATATTAACCATTTATACACAGCGGTCATATGTTCCACTTGGTCTCGAATACTAACCATTTATACACAGTGGTCATATGTTCCACGTGGTTTCCAATACTAACCATTTATACACAGTGGTCATATGTTCCATGTGGTCTCCAATACTAACCATTTATACACAGTGGTCATATGTTCCACGTGGTCTCCAATACTAACCATTTAAACACAGTGGTCATATGTTCCACGTTGTCTCCAATACTAACCATTTATACACAGTGGTCATATGTTCCACGTGGTCTCCAATACTAACCATTTATACACAGTGGTCATATGTTCCACTTGATCTCCAAGACTAACCATTTATACACAGTAGTCATATGTTCCACGTGGTCTCCAATACTAGCCATTTATACACAGTGGTCATATGTTCCACTTGGTCTCCAATACTTACCATTTATACACAGTGGTCATATGTTCCACGTGGTCTCCAATACTTACCAATTATACACAGCGGTCATATGTTCCACGTGGTCTCCAATACTTACCATTTATACACAGTGGTCATATGTTCCACGTGGTCTCCAATACTTACCATTTATACACAGCGGTCATATGTTCCACGTGGTCTCCAATACTTACCATTTGTACACAGCGGTCATATGTTCCACGTGGTCTCCAATACTTACCATTTATACACAGCGGTCATATGTTCCACGTGCTCTCCAATACTTACCAATTAAACACAGCGGTCATATGTTCCACTTGATCTCCAAGACTAACCATTTATACACAGCGGTTATATATTCCACTTGGTCTCCAATACTTACCATTTAAACACAGTGGTCATATGTTCCACGTGATCTCTAGTACTTACCATTCATACACAGTGGTCATATATGCCACTTGATCTCCAATATTAACCATTTATACACAGCGGTCATATGTTCCACGTGATCTCATATATTAACCATTTATACACAGCGGTCATATGTTCCACGTGATCTCCAATATTAACCATTTATACACAGCGGTCATATCTTCCACGTGGTCTCATATATTAACCATTTATACACAGCGGTCATATGTTCCACGTGATCTCCAATATTAACCATTTATACACAGCGGTCATATGTTCTACGTGATCTCATATATTAACCATTTATACACAGCGGTCATATGTTCCACGTGATCTCCAATATTAACCATTTATACACAGCGGTCATATGTTCCAAGTGATCTCCAATATTAACCATTTATACACAACGGTCATATGTTCCACTTGGTCTCGAATACTAACCATTTATACACAGTGGTCATATGATCCACATGATCTCCAATACTTACCATTTATACACAGCGGTCATATGTTCCACTTGATCTCCAATACTAACCATTTAAACACAGTGGTCATATGATCCACATGATCTCCAATACTTACCATTTATACACAGCGGTCATATGTTCCACTTGGTCTCCAATACTTACCAATTATACACAGCGGTCATATGTTCCACGTGATCTCCAATACTTACCATTTATACACAGCGGTCAAATATTCCACTTGATCTCCAATATTAACCATTTATACACAGCGGTCAAATGTTCCACGTGATCTCCAATACTTACCATTTATACACAGTGGTCATAAATTCCACTTGGTCTCCAGTACTAACCATTTATACACAGTGGTCATATGATCCACGTGGTCTCCAATACTTACCAATTATACACAGCGGTCATATGTTCCACGTGATCTCCAATACGTACCATTTATACACAGCGGTCATATGTTCAACTTGGTCTCCAATACTTACCATTTATACACAGTGGTCATATATTCCACGTGATCTCCAATATTTACCATTTATACACAGTGGTTATATGTTCCACATGATTTCCAATACTTACCATTTATACACAGTGGTCATATATTCCACGTGATCTCCAATATTTACCATTTATACACATTGGTTATATGTTCCACGTGATCTCCAATACTTACCATTTATCCACAGTGGTCATATATTCCACGTGATCTCCAATATTAACCATTTATACACAGCGGTCATATGTTCCACGTGATTTCCAATACTTACCATTTATACACAGTGGTCATATGTTCCACTTGGTCTCCACTACTTACCATTTATACACAGCGGTCATATATTCCACTTGATCTCCAATACTAACCATTTATACACAGCGGTCATATCTTCCACGTGATCTCCAATACTTACCATTTATACACAGCGGTCATATGTTCCACTTGATCTCCAATATCAAACATTTATACACAGTGGTCATATATTCCACGTGATCTCCAATACTTACTATTTACACACAGCGGTCATATGTTCCACTTGGTCTCCAATACTTACCATTTATACACAGCGGTCATATGTTCCACGTGATCTCCAATACTTACCATTTATACACAGCGGTCATATATTCCACGTGATCTCCAAAATTAAACATTCATACACAGTGGTCATATGTTCCACGTGGTCTCCAATACTTACCAATTATACACAGTGGTCATATGTTCCACTTGATCTCCAATACTTACCATTTATACACAGTGGTCATATGTTCCACTTGAACTCCAATACTTACCATTTATACACAGCGGTCATATGTTCCACTTGAACTCCAATACTTACCATTTATACACAGTGGTCATATGTTCCACTTGAACTCCAATACTTACCATTTATACACAGCGGTCATATGTTCCACTTGATTTCCAATACTTACCATTTATACACAGCGGTCATATGTTCCACGTGATCTCCAATACTTACCATTTATACACAGCGGTCATATGTTCCACTTGAACTCCAATATTAACCATTTATACACAGTGGTCATATGTTCCACTTGATCTCCAATATTTACCATTTATACACAGCGGTCATATGTTCCACGTGGTCTCCAATACTTACCATTTATACACAGCGGTCATATGTTCCACTTGAACTCCAATATTAACCATTTATACACAGCGGTCATATGTTCCACGTGATCTCCAATACTTACCATTTATACATAGCGGTCATATGTTCCACGTGGTCTCCAATATTAACCATTTATAGTCAGTGGTCATTTGTTCCACGTGATCTCCAATACTTACCATTTATACACAGCGGTCATATGTTCCACTTGATCTCCAATATTAACCATTTATACACAGTGGTCATATGTTCCACGTGATCTCCAATATTTACCATTTATACACAGCGGTCATATGTTCCACTTGATCTAATAAAATATAACCATTTATACACAGTGGTCATATATTCAACTTGATCTCCAATATTAACGATTTATACACAGCGGTCAAATGTTCCACTTGGTCTCGAATACTAACCATTTATACACAGTGGTCATATGTTCCACGTGATCTCCAATACTTACCATTTATACACAGTGGTCATATATTCCACTTGATCTCCAATATTAACCATTTATACACAGCGGTCATATGTTCCACTTGGTCTCCAATATTAACCATTATACACAGTGGTGATATGTTCCACTTGATCTCCAATATTAACCATTTATACACAGTGGTCATATGTTCCACTTGATCTCCAATACTAACCATTTATACACAGCGGTCATATGTTCCACTTGATCTAATAAAATATAACCATTTATACACAGTGGTCATATATTCCACTTGATCTCTAATATTAACCATTTATACACAGTGGTCATATATTCCACTTGATCTCTAATATTAACCATTTATACACAGCGGTCATATGTTCCACTTGATCTCTAATACTTACCAGTTATGCACAACGGTCATATGTTCCACGTGGTCTCCAATATTAACCATTTATACACACGGTCATATGTTCCACTTGATCTCCAATATTAACCATTTATACACAGTGGTCATATGTTCCACGGGATCTCCAATACTTACCATTTATACACAGTGGTCATATATCCCACGTGGTCTCCAATACTTGCCAATTATACACAGCGGTCATATGTTCCACTTGGTCTCCAATACTTACCAATTATACACAGCCGTCATATGTTCCACTTGGTCTCGAATACTAACCATTTATACACAGTGGTCATATGTTCCACGTGATCTCCAATACTTACCATTTATACACAGTGGTCATATATTCCACTTGATCTCCAATATTAACCATATATACACAGTGGTCATATGTTCCACTTGGTCTCCAATATTAACCATTATACACAGTGGTCATATGTTCCACTTGGTCTGCAATATTAACCATTTATACACAGTGGTCATATGTTCCACTTGATCTCCAATACTAACCATTTATACACAGTGGTCATATGTTCCACTTGATCTCCAATACTAACCATTTATACACAGCGGTCATATGTTCCACTTGATCTCCAATACTTACCATTTATACACAGCGGTCATATATTCCACTTGATCTCCAATACTAACCATTTATACACAGTGGTCATATGTTCCACGTGATCTCTAATACTTACCATTTATACACAGCGGTCATATGTTCCACGTGATCTCCAATACGTACCATTTATACACAGCGGTCATATGTTCAACTTGGTCTCCAATACTTACCATTTATACACAGTGGTCATATATTCCACGTGATCTCCAATATTTACCATTTATACACAGTGGTTATATGTTCCACATGATTTCCAATACTTACCATGTATACACAGTGGTCATATATTCCACGTGATCTCCAATATTTACCATTTATACACATTGGTTATATGTTCCACGTGATCTCCAATACTTACCATTTATACACAGTGGTCATATATTCTACGTGATCTCCAATATTAACCATTTATACACAGCGGTCATATGTTCCACGAGATTTCCAATACTTACCATTTATACACAGTGGTCATATGTTCCACTTGGTCTCCAATACTTACCATTTATACACAGCGGTCATATATTCCACTTGATCTCCAATACTAACCATTTATACACAGCGGTCATATCTTCCACGTGATCTCCAATACTTACCATTTATACACAGTGGTCATATGTTCCACTTGATCTCCAATATTAACCATTTATACACAGTGGTCATATGTTGCACGTGATCTCCAATATTAACCATTTATACACAGCGGTCATATGTTCCACTTGATCTAATAAAATATAACCATTTATACACAGTGGTCATATATTCCACTTGATCTCCAATATTAACCATTTATACACAACGGTCATATGTTCCACGTGATCTCCAATACTTACTATTTACACACAGCGGTCATATGTTCCACTTGGTCTCGAATACTTACCATTTATACACAGCGGTCATATGTTCCACGTGATCTCCAATACTTACCATTTATACACAGCGGTCATATATTCCACGTGATCTCCAAAATTAAACATTCATACACAGTGGTCATATGTTCCACGTGGTCTCCAATACTTACCAATTATACACAGTGGTCATATGTTCCACTTGATCGCCAATACTTACCATTTATAAACAGTGGTCATATGTTCCACTTGAACTCCAATACTTACCATTTATACACAGCGGTCATATGTTCCACTTGAACTCCAATACTTACCATTTATACACAGTGGTCATATGTTCCACTTGAACACCAATACTTACCATTTATACACAGCGGTCATATGTTCCACTTGATTTCCAATACTTACCATTTATACACAGCGGTCATATGTTCCACGTGATCTCCAATACTTACCATTTATACACAGCGGTCATATGTTCCACTTGAACTCCAATATTAACCATTTATACACAGTGGTCATATGTTCCACGTGATCTCCAATATTTACCATTTATACACAGTGGTCATATGTTCCACGTGGTCTCAAATACTTATCATTTATACACAGCGGTCATATGTTCCACTTGAACTCCAATATTAACCATTTATACACAGCGGTCATATGTTCCACGTGGTCTCCAATACTTACCATTTATACACAGCGGTCATATGTTCCACGTGGTCTCCAATATTAACCATTTATACACAGTGGTCATTTGTTCCACGTGATCTCCAATACTTACCATTTATACACAGCGGTCATATGTTCCACTTGATCTCCAATATTAACCATTTATACACAGTGGTCATATGTACCACTTGGTCTCCAATATTTACCATTTATACACAGCGGTCATATGTTCCACTTGATCTAATAAAATATAACCATTTATACACAGTGGTCATATATTCCACTTGATCTCCAATATAAACCATTTATACACAGCGGTCATATGTTCCACTTGATCTCCAATACTTACCATTTATACACAGTGGTAATATATTTCACTTGGTCTCCAATACTTGCCATTTATACACAGCGGTCATATGTTCCACGTGGTCTCCAATACTTACCAGTTATGCACAACGGTCATATGTTTCACGTGGTCTCCAATATTAACCATTTATACACACGGTCATATGTTCCACTTGATCTCCAATATTAACCATTTATACACAGTGGTCATATGTTCCACGTGATCTCCAATACTTACCATTTATACACAGTGGTCATATAATCAACTTGATCTCCAATATTAACCATTTATACACAGTGGTCATATGTTCCACGTGGTCTCCAATACTTACCATTTATACACAGTGGTCATATATTCCACGTGGTCTCCAATACTTACCAATTATACACAGCGGTCATATGTTCCACTTGGTCTCGAATACTAACCATTTATACACAGCGGTCATATGTTCCACTTGGTCTCCAATACTAACCATTTATACACAGTGGTCATATGTTCCACGTGGACTCCAATACTTACCAATTATACACAGCGGTCATATGTTCCACTTGGTCTCGAATACTAACCATTTATACACAGTGGTCATATGTTCCACGTGATCTCCAATACTTACCATTTATACACAGTGGTCATATATTCCACTTGATCTCCAATATTAACCATTTATACACAGCGGTCATATGTTCCACTTGGTCTCCAATATTAACCATTATACACAGTGGTGATATGTTCCACTTCATCTCCAATATTAACCATTTATACACAGTGGTCATATGTTCCACTTGATCTCCAATACTAACCATTTATACACAGCGGTCATATGTTCCACTTGATCTAATAAAATATAACCATTTATACACAGTGGTCATATATTCCACTTGATCTCTAATATTAACCATTTATACACAGCGGTCATATGTTCCACTTGATCTCTAATATTAACCATTTATACACAGTGGTCATATGTTCCACGTGGTCTCCAATATTAACCATTTATACACAGTGGTCATATGTTCCACGGGATCTCCAATACTTACCATTTATACACAGTGGTCATATATTCCACTTGGTCTCCAATACTTGCCATTTATACACAGCAGTCATATGTTCCACTTGATCTCAAATATTAACCATTTATACACAGCGGTCATATGTTCCACTTGATCTCTAATACTTACCAGTTATACACAGTGGTCATATGTTCTACTTGGTCTCCAATACTTACCAATTATACACAGCGGTCATATGTTCCACTTGATCTAATAAAATATAACCATTTATACACAGTGGTCATATATTCCACTTGATCTCTAATATTAACCATTTATACACAGTGGTCATATATTCCACTTGATCTCTAATATTAACCATTTATACACAGCGGTCATATGTTCCACTTGATCTCTAATACTTACCAGTTATGCACAACGGTCATATGTTCCACGTGGTCTCCAATATTAACCATTTATACACACTGTCATATGTTCCACTTGATCTCCAATATTAACCATTTATACACAGTGGTCATATGTTCCACGGGATCTCCAATACTTACCATTTATACACAGTGGTCATATAATCAACTTGATCTCCAATATTAACCATTTATACACAGTGGTCATATGTTCCACGTGGTCTCCAATACTTACCATTTATACACAGTGGTCATATATTCCACGTGGTCTCCAATACTTACCAATTATACACAGCGGTCATATGTTCCACTTGGTCTCGAATACTAACCATTTATACACAGCGGTCATATGTTCCACTTGGTCTCCAATACTAACCATTTATACACAGTGGTCATATGTTCCACGTGGACTCCAATACTTACCAATTATACACAGCGGTCATATGTTCCACTTGGTCTCGAATACTAACCATTTATACACAGTGGTCATATGTTCCACGTGATCTCCAATACTTACCATTAATACACAGTGGTCATATATTCCACTTGATCTCCAATATTAACCATTTATACACAGCGGTCATATGTTCCACTTGGTCTCCAATATTAACCATTATACACAGTGGTGATATGTTCCACTTGATCTCCAATATTAACCATTTATACACAGTGGTCATATGTTCCACTTGATCTCCAATACTAACCATTTATACACAGCGGTCATATGTTCCACTTGATCTAATAAAATATAACCATTTATACACAGTGGTCATATATTCCACTTGATCTCTAATATTAACCATTTATACACAGCGGTCATATGTTCCACTTGATCTCTAATATTAACCATTTATACACAGTGGTCATATGTTCCACGTGGTCTCCAATATTAACCATTTATACACAGTGGTCATATGTTCCACGGGATCTCCAATACTTACCATTTATACACAGTGGTCATATATTCCACTTGGTCTCCAATACTTGCCATTTATACACAGCAGTCATATGTTCCACTTGATCTCAAATATTAACCATTTATACACAGCGGTCATATGTTCCACTTGATCTCTAATACTTACCAGTTATACACAGTGGTCATATGTTCTACTTGGTCTCCAATACTTACCAATTATACACAGCGGTCATATGTTAGTGGTCATATGTTCCACGTGGTCTCCAATACTCACCAGTTATGCACAACGGTCATATGTTCCACGTGGTCTCCAATATTAACCATTTATACACAGCGGTCATATGTTCCACTTGATCTCTAATAATTACCAGTTATACACAGTGGTCATATGTTCTACTTGGTCTCCAATACTTACCAATTATACACAGCGGTCATATGTTAGTGGTCATATGTTCCACGTGGTCTCCAATACTCACCAGTTATGCACAACGGTCATATGTTCCACGTGGTCTCCAATATTGACCATTTATACACACGGTCATATGTTCCACTTGATCTCCAATATTAACCATTTATACACAGTGGTCATATGTTCCACGTGATCTCCAATACTTACCATTTATACACAGTGGTCATATATCCCACGTGGTCTCCAATACTTACCAATTATACACAGCGGTCATATGTTCTACTTGGTCTCGAATACTAACCATTTACACACAGTGGTCATATGTTCCACGTGATCTCCAATACTTACCATTTATACACAGTGGTCATATATTCCACTTGATCTCCAATACTTACCAATTATACACAGTGGTCATATGTTCCACTTGGTCTCCAATATTAACCATTATACACAGTGGTCATATGTTCCAATTGATCTCCAATACTAACCATTTATACACAGTGGTCATATGTTCCACTTGGTCTCCAATATTAACCATTTATACACAGTGGTCATATGTTCCACTTGATCTCCAATACTAACCATTTATACACAGTGGTCATATGTTCCACTTGATCTCCAATACTAACCATTTATACACAGCGGTCATATGTTCCACTTAATCTCCAATACTTTCCATTTATACACAGCGGTCATATATTCCACTTGATCTCCAATACTAACCATTTATACACAGCGGTCATATGTTCCACGTGATCTCCAATATTAACCATTTATACACAGTGGTCATATGTTCCACTTGATCTCTAATACTAACCATTTATACACAGTGGTCATATGTTCCACTTGATCTCCAATACTAACCATTTATACACAGTGGTCATATGTTCCACGTGATCTCTAATACTTACCATTTATACACAGTGGTCATATGTTCCACTTGGTCTCCAATATTAACCATTTATACACAGTGGTCATATGTTCCACTTGATCTCCAATACTAACCATTTATACACAGCGGTCATATGTTCCACTTGATCTAATAAAATATAACCATTTATACACAGTGGTCATATATTCCACTTGATCTCTAATATTAACCATTTATACACAGCGGTCATATGTTCCACTTGATCTCTAATATTAACCATTTATACACAGTGGTCATATGTTCCACGTGGTCTCCAATATTAACCATTTATACACAGTGGTCATATGTTCCACGGGATCTCCAATACTTACCATTTATACACAGTGGTCATATATTCCACTTGGTCTCCAATACTTGCCATTTATACACAGCAGTCATATGTTCCACTTGATCTCAAATATTAACCATTTATACACAGCGGTCATATGTTCCACTTGATCTCTAATACTTACCAGTTATACACAGTGGTCATATGTTCTACTTGGTCTCCAATACTTACCAATTATACACAGCGGTCATATGTTAGTGGTCATATGTTCCACGTGGTCTCCAATACTCACCAGTTATGCACAACGGTCATATGTTCCACGTGGTCTCCAATATTAACCATTTATACACAGCGGTCATATGTTCCACTTGATCTCTAATACTTACCAGTTATACACAGTGGTCATATGTTCTACTTGGTCTCCAAGACTTACCAATTATACACAGCGGTCATATGTTAGTGGTCATATGTTCCACGTGGTCTCCAATACTCACCAGTTATGCACAACGGTCATATGTTCCACGTGGTCTCCAATATTGACCATTTATACACACGGTCATATGTTCCACTTGATCTCCAATATTAACCATTTATACACAGTGGTCATATGTTCCACGTGATCTCCAATACTTACCATTTATACACAGTGGTCATATATCCCACGTGGTCTCCAGTACTTGCCAATTATACACAGCGGTCATATGTTCTACTTGGTCTCCAATACTTACCAATTATACACAGCGGTCATATGTTCCACTTGGTCTCGAATACTAACCATCTACACACAGTGGTCATATGTTCCTCGTGATCTCCAATACTTACCATTTATACACAGTGGTCATATATTCCACTTGATCTCCAATACTTACCAATTATACACAGTGGTCATATGTTCCACTTGGTCTCCAATATTAACCATTATACACAGTGGTCATATGTTCCAATTGATCTCCAATACTAACCATGTATACACAGTGGTCATATGTTCCACTTGGTCTCCAATATTAACCATTTATACACAGTGGTCATATGTTCCACTTGATCTCCAATACTAACCATTTATACACAGTGGTCATATGTTCCACTTGATCTCCAATACTAACCATTTATACACAGCGGTCATATGTTCCACTTAATCTCCAATACTTTCCATTTATACACAGCGGTCATATATTCCACTTGATCTCCAATACTAACCATTTATACACAGCGGTCATATGTTCCACGTGATCTTCAATATTAACCATTTATACACAGTGGTCATATGTTCCACTTGATCTCTAATACTAACCATTTATACACAGTGGTCATATGTTCCACTTGATCTCCAATACTAACCATTTAAACACAGTGGTCATATGTTCCACGTGATCTCTAATACTTACCATTTATACACAGTGGTCATATGTTCCACTTGGTCTCCAATATTTAACATTTATACACAGTGGTCATATGTTCCACTTGATCTCCAATGCTAACCATTTATACACAGTGGTCATATGTTCCACGTGATCTCCAATACTTACCAATTATACACAGTGGTCATATGTTCCACGTGGTCTCCAATACTAACCATTTATACACAGTGGTCATATGTTCCACGTGGTCTCCAATACTTACCATTTATACACAGTGGTCATATATTCCACGTGGTCTCCAATACTTGCCAATTATACACAGCGGTCATATGTTCCACTTGGTCTCCAATACTTACCAATTATACACAGCGGTCATATGTTCCACTTGGTCTCGAATACTAACCATTTATACACAGTGGTCATATGTTCCACGTGATCTCCAATACTTACCATTTATACACAGCGGTCATATGTTAGTGGTCATATATTCCACTTGGTCTCCAATACTTACCATTTATACACAGCGGTCATATGTTCCACGTGGTCTCCAATACTTGCCAATTATACACAGCGGTCATATGTTCCACGTGGTCTCCAATACTTGCCAATTATACACAGCGGTCATATGTTCCACGTGGTCTCCAATACTTACCAATTATACACAGCGGTCATATGTTGCACGTGGTCTCCAATACTAACCATTTATACACAGCGGTCATATGTTAGTGGTCATATATTCCACGTGGTCTCCAATACTAACCATTTATACACAGCGGTCATATGTTCCACGTGGTCTCCAATACTAACCATTTATACACAGTGGTCATATGTTCCACGTGCTCTCCAATACTTACCATTTATACACAGCGGTCATATGTTCCACGTGGTCTCCAATACTAACCATTCATACACAGCGGTCATATGTTAGTGGTCATATATTCCACTTGGTCTCCAATACTTACCATTTATACACAGCGGTCATATGTTAGTAGTCATATGTTCCACGTGGTCTCCAATACTAACCAATTATACACAGCGGTCATATGTTCCACGTGGTCTCCAATACTAACCATTTATACACAGTGGTCATATGTTCCATGTGATCTCCAATACTAACCAATTATACACAATGGTCATATGTTCCACGTGGTCTCCAATACTAACCATTTATACACAGCGGTCATATGTTCCACGTGGTCTCCAATACTTACCATTTATACACAGTGGTCATATATTCCACGTGGTCTCCAATACTTGCCAATTATACACAGCGGTCATATGTTCCACTTGGTCTCCAATACTTACCAATTATACACAGCTGTCATATGTTCCACTTGGTCTCGAATACTAACCATTTATACACAGTGGTCATATGTTCCACGTGATCTCCAATACTTACCATTTATACACAGCGGTCATATGTTAGTGGTCATATATTCCACTTGGTCTCCAATACTTACCATTTATACACAGCGGTCATATGTTCCACGTGGTCTCCAATACTTACCAATTATACACAGCGGTCATATGTTCCACGTGGTCTCCAATACTTACCAATTATACACAGCGGTCATATGTTCCACGTGGTCTCCAATACTTACCATTTATACACAGCGGTCATATGTTCCACGTGGTCTCCAATACTTGCCAATTATACACAGCGGTCATATGTTCCACGTGGTCTCCAATACTTACCAATTATACACAGCGGTCATATGTTCCACGTGGTCTCTAATACTAACCATTTATACACAGCGGTCATATGTTAGTGGTCATATATTCCACGTGGTCTCCAATACTAACCATTTATACACAGCGGTCATATGTTCCACGTGGTCTCCCATACTAACCATTTATACACAGTGGTCATATGTTCCACGTGGTCTCCAATACTTACCATTTATACACAGCGGTCATATGTTCCACGTGGTCTCCAATACTAACCATTCATACACAGCGGTCATATGTTAGTGGTCATATATTCCACTTGGTCTCCAATACTTACCATTTATACACAGCGGTCATATGTTAGTGGTCATATGTTCCACGTGGTCTCCAATACTAACCATTTATACACAGCGGTCATATGTTCCACGTGGTCTCCAATACTAACCATTCATACACAGCGGTCATATGTTAGTGGTCATATATTCCACTTGGTCTCCAATACTTACCATTTATACACAGCGGTCATATGTTAGTGGTCATATGTTGCACGTGGTCTCCAATACTAACCATTTATACACAGCGGTCATATGTTAGTGGTCATATATTCCACGTGGTCTCCAATACTAACCATTTATACACAGCGGTCATATGTTCCACGTGGTCTCCAATACTAACCATTTATACACAGTGGTCATATGTTCCACGTGCTCTCCAATACTTACCATTTATACACAGCGGTCATATGTTCCACGTGGTCTCCAATACTAACCATTCATACACAGCGGTCATATGTTAGTGGTCATATATTCCACTTGGTCTCCAATACTTACCATTTATACACAGCGGTCATATGTTAGTAGTCATATGTTCCACGTGGTCTCCAATACTAACCAATTATACACAGCGGTCATATGTTCCACGTGGTCTCCAATACTAACCATTTATACACAGTGGTCATATGTTCCATGTGATCTCCAATACTAACCAATTATACACAATGGTCATATGTTCCACGTGGTCTCCAATACTAACCATTTATACACAGCGGTCATATGTTCCACGTGGTCTCCAATACTTACCATTTATACACAGTGGTCATATATTCCACGTGGTCTCCAATACTTGCCAATTATACACAGCGGTCATATGTTCCACTTGGTCTCCAATACTTACCAATTATACACAGCTGTCATATGTTCCACTTGGTCTCGAATACTAACCATTTATACACAGTGGTCATATGTTCCACGTGCTCTCCAATACTTACCATTTATACACAGCGGTCATATGTTAGTGGTCATATATTCCACTTGGTCTCCAATACTTACCATTTATACACAGCGGTCATATGTTCCACGTGGTCTCCAATACTTACCAATTATACACAGCGGTCATATGTTCCACGTGGTCTCCAATACTTACCAATTATACACAGCGGTCATATGTTCCACGTGGTCTCCAATACTTACCATTTATACACAGCGGTCATATGTTCCACGTGGTCTCCAATACTTGCCAATTATACACAGCGGTCATATGTTCCACGTGGTCTCCAATACTTACCAATTATACACAGCGGTCATATGTTCCACGTGGTCTCTAATACTAACCATTTATACACAGCGGTCATATGTTAGTGGTCATATATTCCACGTGGTCTCCAATACTAACCATTTATACACAGCGGTCATATGTTCCACGTGGTCTCCCATACTAACCATTTATACACAGTGGTCATATGTTCCACGTGGTCTCCAATACTTACCATTTATACACAGCGGTCATATGTTCCACGTGGTCTCCAATACTAACCATTCATACACAGCGGTCATATGTTAGTGGTCATATATTCCACTTGGTCTCCAATACTTACCATTTATACACAGCGGTCATATGTTAGTGGTCATATGTTCCACGTGGTCTCCAATACTAACCATTTATACACAGCGGTCATATGTTCCACGTGGTCTCCAATACTAACCATTCATACACAGCGGTCATATGTTAGTGGTCATATATTCCACTTGGTCTCCAATACTTACCATTTATACACAGCGGTCATATGTTAGTGGTCATATGTTCCACGTGGTCTCCAATACTAACCAATTATACACAGCGGTCATATGTTCAACGTGGTCTCCAATACTAACCATTTATACACAGCGGTCATATGTTAGTGGTCATATATTCCACTTGGTCTCCAATACTTACCGTTTATACACAGCGGTCATATGTTAGTGGTCATATGTTCCACGTGGTCTCCAATACTAACCATTTATACACAGTGGTCATATGTTCCACTTGGTCTCCAATACTAACCATTTATACACAGCGGTCATATGTTCCACGTGGTCTCCAATACTAACCATTTATACACAGCGGTCATATGTTCCACTTGATCTCCAATATTAACCATTTATACACAGCGGTCATATGTTAGCGGTCATATGTTCCACGTGGTCTCCAATACTAACCAATTATACACAGCGGTCATATGTTCCACTTGGTCTCCAATACTTACCATTTATACACAGCGGTTATATGTTCCATTTGATCTCCAATACTTACCATTTATACACAGCGGTCATATGTTCCATTTGATCTCCAATACTTACCATTTATACACAGCGGTTATATGTTCCATTTGATCTCCAATACTTACCATTTATACACAGCGGTCATATGTTCCATTTGATCTCCAATACTTACCATTTATACACAGCGGTTATATGTTCCACTTGGTCTCCAATACTTACCATTTATACACAGCGGTTATATGTTCCATTTGATCTCCAATACTTACCATTTATACACAGCGGTTATATGTTCCATTTGATCTCCAATACTTACCATTTATACACAGCGGTCATATGTTAGCGGTCATATGTTCCACGTGGTCTCCAATACTTACCATTTATACACAGTGGTCATATGTTCCACGTGGTCTCCAATACTTACCATTTATACACAGTGGTCATATGTTCCACTTGGTCTCCAATATTTACCATTTATACACAGTGGTCATATGTTCCACGTGGTCTCCAATACTTACCATTTATACACAGCGGTCATATGTTCCACGTGGTCTCCAATACTTACCATTTATACACAGTGGTCATATGTTCCACTTGGTCTCCAATATTTACCATTTATACACAGTGGTCATATGTTCCACGTGGTCTCCAATACTTACCATTTATACACAGTGGTCATATGTTCCACGTGGTCTCCATTATTAACCATTTATACACAGTGGTCATATGTTCCACTTGGTCTCGAATACTAACCATTTATACACAGCGGTCATATGTTCCACGTGGTCTCCAATACTTACCAATTATACACAGTGGTCATATGTTCCACTTGGTCTCCAGTACTTACCATTTATACACAGTGGTCATATGTTCCACGTGGTCTCCAATACTTACCATTTATACACAGTGGTCATATGTTCCACGTGGTCTCCAATATTAACCATTTATACACAGTGGTCATATGTTCCACTTGGTCTCGAATACTAACCATTTATACACAGCGGTCATATGTTCCACGTGGTCTCCAATACTTACCATTTATACACAGTGGTCATATGTTCCACTTGGTCTCGAATACTAACCATTTATACACAGTGGTCATATGTTCCACGTGGTCTCCAATACTTACCATTTATACACAGTGGTCATATATTCCACGTGGTCTCCAATACTTACCATTTATACACAGTGGTCATATGTTCCACTTGGTCTCCAATACTAACCATTTATACACAGTGGTCATATGTTCCACGTGGTCTCGAATACTAACCATTTATACACAGTGGTCATATGTTCCACGTGGTCTCCAATACTTACCATTTATACACAGTGGTCATATATTCCACGTGGTCTCCAATACTTACCATTTATACACAGCGGTCATATGTTAGTGGTCACATATTCCACGTGGTCTCCAATACTAACCATTTATACACAGCGGTCATATGTTCCACGTGGTCTCCAATACTTACCATTTATACACAGTGGTCATATGTTCCACTTGGTCTCGAATACTAACCATTTATACACTGTGGTCATATGTTCCACGTGGTCTCCAATACTTACCATTTAAACACAGTGGTCATATATTCCACGTGGTCTCCAATACTTACCAATTATACACAGTGGTCATATGTTCCACGTGGTCTCCAATACTTACCATTTATACACAGCGGTCATATGTTCCACTTGATCTCCAATATTAACCATTTATACACCGTGGTCATATGTTCCACGTGATCTCCAATACTTACCATTTATACACAGCGGTCATATGTTCCACGTGGTCTCCAATACTAACCATTTATACACAGTGGTCATATGTTCCACGTGGTCTCCAATACTAACCATTTAAACACAGTGGTCATATGTTCCACGTGGTCTCCAATACTAACCATTTATACACAGTGGTCATATGTTCCACGTGGTCTCCAATACTAACCATTTAAACACAGTGGTCATATGTTCCACGTGGTCTCCAATACTAACCATTTATACACAGTGGTCATATGTTCCACGTGGTCTCCAATACTAACCATTTATACACAGTGGTCATATGTTCCACGTGGTCTCCAATACTAACCATTTATACACAGTGGTCATAGGTTCCACGTGGTCTCCATTACTAACCATTTATACACAGTGGTCATATGTTCCACGTGGTCTCCAATACTAACCATTTAAACACAGTGGTCATATGTTCCACGTTGTCTCCAATACTAACCATTTATACACAGTGGTCATATGTTCCACGTGGTCTCCAATACTAACCATTTATACACAGTGGTCATATGTTCCACTTGATCTCCAAGACTAACCATTTATACACAGTAGTCATATGTTCCACGTGGTCTCCAATACTAACCATTTATACACAGTGGTCATATGTTCCACTTGGTCTCCAATACTTACCATTTATACACAGTGGTCATATGTTCCACGTGGTCTCCAATACTTACCATTTATACACAGCGGTCATATGTTCCACGTGGTCTCCAATACTTACCATTTATACACAGCGGTCATATGTTCCACGTGGTCTCCAATACTTACCATTTATACACAGCGGTCATATGTTCCACGTGGTCTCCAATACTTACCATTTATACACAGCGGTCATATGTTCCACGTGGTCTCCAATACTTACCAATTAAACACAGCGGTCATATGTTCCACTTGATCTCCAAGACTAACCATTTATACACAGCGGTTATATATTCCACTTGGTCTCCAATACTTACCATTTAAACACAGTGGTCATATGTTCCACGTGATCTCTAGTACTTACCATTCATACACAGTGGTCATATATTCCACTTGATCTCCAATATTAACCATTTATACACAGCGGTCATATGTTCCACGTGATCTCATATATTAACCATTTATACACAGCGGTCATATGTTCCACGTGATCTCCAATATTAACCATTTATACACAGCGGTCATATGTTCCACGTGATCTCATATATTAACCATTTATACACAGCGGTCAAATGTTCCACGTGATCTCCAATACTTACCATTTATACACAGCGGTCATATGTTCCACGTGGTCTCCAATATTAACCATTTATACACAGTGGTCATTTGTTCCACGTGATCTCCAATACTTACCATTTATACACAGCGGTCATATGTTCCACTTGATCTCCAATATTAACCATTTATACACAGTGGTCATATGTTCCACGTGATCTCCAATATTAACCATTTATACACAGCGGTCATATGTTCCACTTGATCTAATAAAATATAACCATTTATACACAGTGGTCATATATTCCACTTGATCTCCAATATTAACCATTTATACACAGCGGTCATATGTTCCACTTGGTCTCGAATACTAACCATTTATACACAGTGGTCATATGTTCCACGTGGTTTCCAATACTAACCATTTATACACAGTGGTCATATGTTCCATGTGGTCTCCAATACTAACCATTTATACACAGTGGTCATATGTTCCACGTGGTCTCCAATACTAACCATTTAAACACAGTGGTCATATGTTCCACGTTGTCTCCAATACTAACCATTTATACACAGTGGTCATATGTTCCACGTGGTCTCCAATACTAACCATTTATACACAGTGGTCATATGTTCCACTTGATCTCCAAGACTAACCATTTATACACAGTAGTCATATGTTCCACGTGGTCTCCAATACTAGCCATTTATACACAGTGGTCATATGTTCCACTTGGTCTCCAATACTTACCATTTTTACACAGTGGTCATATGTTCCACGTGGTCTCCAATACTTACCAATTATACACAGCGGTCATATGTTCCACGTGGTCTCCAATACTTACCATTTATACACAGTGGTCATATGTTCCACGTGGTCTCCAATACTTACCATTTATACACAGCGGTCATATGTTCCATTTGATCTCCAATACTTACCATTTATACACAGCGGTTATATGTTCCACTTGGTCTCCAATACTTACCATTTATACACAGCGGTTATATGTTCCATTTGATCTCCAATACTTACCATTTATACACAGCGGTTATATGTTCCATTTGATCTCCAATACTTACCATTTATACACAGCGGTCATATGTTAGCGGTCATATGTTCCACGTGGTCTCCAATACTTACCATTTATACACAGTGGTCATATGTTCCACGTGGTCTCCAATACTTACCATTTATACACAGTGGTCATATGTTCCACTTGGTCTCCAATATTTACCATTTATACACAGTGGTCATATGTTCCACGTGGTCTCCAATACTTACCATTTATACACAGCGGTCATATGTTCCACGTGGTCTCCAATACTTACCATTTATACACAGTGGTCATATGTTCCACTTGGTCTCCAATATTTACCATTTATACACAGTGGTCATATGTTCCACGTGGTCTCCAATACTTACCATTTATACACAGTGGTCATATGTTCCACGTGGTCTCCATTATTAACCATTTATACACAGTGGTCATATGTTCCACTTGGTCTCGAATACTAACCATTTATACACAGCGGTCATATGTTCCACGTGGTCTCCAATACTTACCAATTATACACAGTGGTCATATGTTCCACTTGGTCTCCAGTACTTACCATTTATACACAGTGGTCATATGTTCCACGTGGTCTCCAATACTTACCATTTATACACAGTGGTCATATGTTCCACGTGGTCTCCAATATTAACCATTTATACACAGTGGTCATATGTTCCACTTGGTCTCGAATACTAACCATTTATACACAGCGGTCATATGTTCCACGTGGTCTCCAATACTTACCATTTATACACAGTGGTCATATGTTCCACTTGGTCTCGAATACTAACCATTTATACACAGTGGTCATATGTTCCACGTGGTCTCCAATACTTACCATTTATACACAGTGGTCATATATTCCACGTGGTCTCCAATACTTACCATTTATACACAGTGGTCATATGTTCCACTTGGTCTCCAATACTAACCATTTATACACAGTGGTCATATGTTCCACGTGGTCTCGAATACTAACCATTTATACACAGTGGTCATATGTTCCACGTGGTCTCCAATACTTACCATTTATACACAGTGGTCATATATTCCACGTGGTCTCCAATACTTACCATTTATACACAGCGGTCATATGTTAGTGGTCACATATTCCACGTGGTCTCCAATACTAACCATTTATACACAGCGGTCATATGTTCCACGTGGTCTCCAATACTTACCATTTATACACAGTGGTCATATGTTCCACTTGGTCTCGAATACTAACCATTTATACACTGTGGTCATATGTTCCACGTGGTCTCCAATACTTACCATTTAAACACAGTGGTCATATATTCCACGTGGTCTCCAATACTTACCAATTATACACAGTGGTCATATGTTCCACGTGGTCTCCAATACTTACCATTTATACACAGCGGTCATATGTTCCACTTGATCTCCAATATTAACCATTTATACACCGTGGTCATATGTTCCACGTGATCTCCAATACTTACCATTTATACACAGCGGTCATATGTTCCACGTGGTCTCCAATACTAACCATTTATACACAGTGGTCATATGTTCCACGTGATCTCCAATACTTACCATTTATACACAGTGGTCATATATTCCACGTGATCTCCAATATTAACCATTTATACACAGTGGTCATATGTTCCACGTGATCTCCAATATTAACCATTTATACACAGTGGTCATATGTTCCACTTGGTCTCCAATATTAACCATTTATACACAGTGGTCATATGTTCCACTTGATCTCCAATATTAACCATTTATACACAGTGGTCATATGTTCCACTTGATCTCCAATACTTACCATTTATACACAGTGGTCATATGTTAGTGGTCATATATTCCACTTGGTCTCCAACACTAACCAAAATAACATGTAAAATTGCATCATTTATTTAATTACATGTATTAAAAACGAGGTAATAACAACAAAGAGGTAAATACTATTTTTTGCTGATATAAGATTTCGGAAGATTTTTCTTAATTAATTTTTGGGCTAACTTCATGTTGTTGTTTTTTTAAGTTAATTGCTTGATTTGCAGTTCAATATATTGTCTTCCTTTTTTAAGACGAAAAAAACGACGATTACTGATATGCACATATGTAAGATGTTTAAAAAGCTTCCAAACTTTTCTTTAAGGTGTACTGAAACTGCCCATATTAAGCACGAAAGCATGAAATCCTAAATTCAGGCTTATTGAATATGACGTGATTTGAACAAGTTGCTTGATTGGTTGACAGTAAATGTGCATTGTAAAACCACATAGACGTACAATATCAACATACACAATTAACAAAACAATGTTAATGAGTTCTTGTTATTGTTGTTGTTGTTGTTGTTTTTCAGAAAGAGTGACATTGTTCGTATACACAGTGTCTCACTGATATTACATTGTTTATCTGATTTTATTACCCGTTTAACACAAATAGGAACTCACTTATCATCAGCACTATAAATACTGCCGAAACCAAGGTCTGGCGTTGGCGTATCCGATGTCACTGAACTCGACGTAATCACCGATAGCGGTGTCACACTTAAGACGTCGATACCGCCATTGTTTCCGTCTTTATTGTTGCTGCCTTGACTATTTCCTCCACCGTCATTGACACTGGTTCTATCGTCATCGTGCCTGCCATCGCCATCGTGGTTGTTAGATTGGCGGTTTCCGTCATTATTGTTGCTGCCTTGACTATTTCCTCCACCGTCATTGACACTGGTTCTATCGTCATCGTGCCTGCCATCGCCATCGTGGTTGTTAGATTGGCGGTTTTCGTCATTATTGTTGCTGCCTTGACTATTTCCTCCACCGTCATTGACACTGGTTCTATCGTCATCGTGCCTGCCATCGCCATCGTGGTTGTTAGATTGGCGGCTTTCGTCATTATTGTTGCTGCCTTGACTATTTCCTCCACCGTCATTGACACTGGTTCTATCGTCATCGTGCCTGCCATCGCCATCGTGGTTGTTAAATTGGCGGTTTCCGTCATTATTGTTGCTGCCTTGACTATTTCCTCCACCGTCATTGACACTAGTTCTACCGTCATCGTGCCTTCCATCGCCATCGTGGTTGTTAGACTGACTGTCTCCGTCTCTGTCGTCAATTTCCTCGCCCTCCTCATCATGACGATACTTGTCCACACATATGAAGCTGCAGCAGCGGTAGACGCACGACTGGTGTCTCTGGCACGACTGGTTACTGACGCACTGCGTAAGGCAAGGCCCGTTTCCACAGTAATCGAAGCGCTTCGGTCGCCCATAGTTACGACGTTGTTGTAACAACGCGTCCAACAGACCCGATACCGCTTCCAAGCCCGCGGATGACCGAGCATCAGCCAGACCGGCCTGCGTCAAAACTGGTTAGACAGAAAGGGTGATTTAATAGTAAAGTTTGCAGCAGTGTGTGGGCTGCACAGTTTCAAGCAGCCTTGATGAAAATAAGTGATTTTTTCAACAAAAGTGTGGGCCATGCGATGTAACAAACACTCTTTTTATTCACATTATTCCTACTGACTTTTAATACCACACTTATTTTCGTGATATAATGTAAATGGTCATCGTTACAAAATAATTCAAGACGAGCAATATTTAGCAAAGGGTACTGATCTAAACAAAAATGATGTTATGGACAGTTGTACACCAGCGTTAAAGGTTACGCTAGTCAGGTTAAGGGTTGTTTGTCATGACGTAGCATTCGTGTAACAGCTAGAAAGAAAAGGACCATGCTGGAAAATTCATTTGTTTATTTTTAACTGGGCTTCGTGACTGTGACATATAGTTTGGAAATACTTGCAGCTTCTATATTAAACCTTTCTGTGTTGGAACTTACGTGTACATATTATATATATTATATACAGTGATATAAATATTAAAGTGATGGATTCGGAATTATATTAATTACATTCGTGTATTGTTCTACCTTTGGATTATTTCAACTGTGCGTATCTACGAGGACATTTTACCTAAAACTCTTCAGGTTTTATGACGTTGGATTATTAATTGGACTATTAAAGGGACGCCTCCTAAAGGGACAAACTTGTAAGCTAACATTTATTTTGCATTCCCAAATTTTGTCTGATATACTTGTTATTATTTTGTTACGCCATAAATTTAATTGTTTATTAAAATGAAACATTATTGTACCAGTTTGTTGCTGGCTTGTTCTTTCTGTTACACCATTTCGTCGTTTGGTAAACTTGCCATTTTATCAATAAATCTTAAATATCGACACCGGTCGTAACAATGACTAACCCCTTTTGGGGACCGACTTTATTTCAAATTAAGAAAAAAAGCACAGATTGATGTCCGTCACCAGTCATAACCAAGGTTAGGTTAGAAGCCGTATGTTAACATTGTGCCCGTCGCAATACACACTTATTATCACTACATTGTACATGTATAATTATACTCAGTCAACATGGCGCAGATAATTAACTACTATACAAGATTTCCGCCAGTTTTAAGTTCCAAACAAGCATTTTTACAATATTTAATTTCATTTATGCTTCTATGACATTGTCCATTTCTTCATTTTCTCCATGTTACTGGCTAGCGGCTAGCGTGTTTAGAACTTTTTGATCAATTGCTGTCAAAACGTTTTTCTACTTTTTTAAACTACATACAATTTAAAACTTTAGAAGGTAAGATATGTACCTGTAATAGTTGTTATGACGCAAACCAACCCAATCAGGTGTAAATAGATTTATCTGGCTTTTGCACCATCAAAATTATCTTACTTGGCGTGACTCCAATTTGTATGTTTTCATAAAACCAGATTGTGAAATACCATTTGATGTACGTTACAGATATCTACTCAGCAAATAATACACCTAGTGATGTACGTTACAGATATCTACTCAGCAAAAATACACCTAGTGATGTACATAACAATTATCTACTCAGCAAATAATACACCTAGTGATGTACGTTACAGATATCTACTCACAAATAATACAATTAGTGATGTACGTTACAGATTCCAAGTCAGCAGATAATACACCTAGTAATGTACGTTACAGATATCTACTCAGCAAATAATACACCTAGTGATGTACGCTACAGATATCTATTCAGCAAAAGTACACCTAGTGATGTACGTTACAGATATCTACGCAGCAAAAATACACCTTGTGATGTACGTTACAGTTATACACTCAGCAGATAATACACGTAGTGATGTACGTTACAGATATCTACTCAGCAAATAATACACCTATTGATGTACGTTACAGTTATATACTCAGCAAATAATACACCTAGTGATGTACGTTACAGATATCTACTCAGCAAAAAATACACCTAGTGATGTACGTTACAGATATCTACTCAGCAGATAATACACCTAGTGATGTACGTTATAGATATTTATTCAGCAAATAAAACACCTATTGATGTACGTTACAGATTTCTACTCAGCAAATAATACACCTAGTGATGTACGCTACCGATATCTACTCAGCAAATAATGCACCTAGTGGTGTACGTTTCAGCTATCTACTCAGCAAATAATACACCTAGTGTCTGTCAATAGTTTTAAGGTATTAGATGTGTTATAGTGCCTAAATTGAATCCTGACAAAAGATTTACCACATCATTCAGCATTTTATTCTGGATTTTTCCGACTTTTTACAACTTTTCACCTCAGCTAACTTAAGTTTCGCGAATTTTTACGTACTAGGTCGACGTCCTAAAATCTGAACGTTAAATAATCTCATACCTGTCAAATTTAGATGAATAAAAATAATGAAAAGTCGGTAATGTCATTTGTTTTCTACATTTTTATTAGAGACTCAGCTCGCTCAGCCACAGGTGACCCCTTCACATGTATGATCCATGGTCATAGTATAATAGATCCAGGTCATAGTATAATAGATCCATGGTCATAGTATAATAGACCCATGGTCATAGTATAATAGATCCATGGTCATAGTATAATAGATCCATAGTCATAGTATATAGATCCATGGTCATAGTATAATAGATCCATGGCCATAGTATAATAGATCCATGGTCATAGTATAATAGATCCATATGTAAACGATTGCATTGTCTTTTTACTTCTTAAGAAAAAAGTAAATGTCTAATAGGTTCATTTTTAATGTCATGTGATGCAGTGTGGTGTAAAACAATCTAAATAGTTCGTATAACGCGATAGAATGGAGATGAGGTTTAATTACATTATGTGCGCATCCTGCCGATTTATACGATAACGTATTTACAAAATAAGCATTTTATATTCACAACTTGTCATCCCCATTACATAATGTCTAAAACACGACAAAAGAGTTCAGATATTATTGGACCCTCTCCTTGCCAGGACGGCACGTTGATAAATAAAATGTATTGATAAAAAATATTGTACTTCAAATATACGTACATTTAGTTGAGACATATGCGTGAAATATCGATTGGTAAACAATTTATTTCAACTTTGAATAATCTTTCCCGACTTTCCTTTTGATGGGTTCAGTTAGCATATATGATATGAACCTACCATTGTCAGCAATACATTGTCGAGGACGGGGTGATGTGTTTTAAAGGGTGCAAACTAAATTAAGTTACGGATTTAAAATGACACTATATTAACAATGATTTAAACATACACGTGAAACGCATACAGGTTGCTTCTGATACAGTACGTTTTAAAATAGTTCTGAATAAATATGGTTAATTGTCAATATAGCATCAATTGTATAAAATAATTGTAAGACGCACCTAAGACCGTTGCTGGTATAATACAGTTCGATAGAATATTAAACAAACGTGACATAACGATATTTTAACCATAGTACTATAAAACAAACATGCGATACTCACAAGCCGTCGCTGCCAGTAGGGAATATAGACACAGCAGTGGCAGAATCATGATTGTTGTGTGACTGTTTCCTACAGGATCTCCGACACAACTTTTCTGAGTCCCGATGTTGCAATCTCTGCCATCCTGTCTCACTGTGCTTCAACAGTCTGCCGGCTTTCGTAACGGAGTCGCTCCACCACGAGGCCGCGTAAAGCGAGGCTGTAGGGTGGACCAAACGGGTCACGGGGCCGAGCCATCAGAAGCTTATAGTCTCTACACCACGAGGTCGGGTAAGGTGAAGGTATAAGGTGTCCAAACAGGTCGTGGGGCCGAGCCATCAGAAGCTTGTAGTCGCTACACCACGAGGCCGGGTTAGGTGAGGGTGTAGGGTGGACCAAATGAGACACGGGGCCGATCCATCAGAAGCTTGTAGTCGCTACACCGCGAGGCCGGGTAAGGTGAAGGTATAAGGTGTCCAAACAGGTCGTGGGGCCGAGCCATCAGAAGCTTGTAGTCGCTACACCACGAGGCCGGGTAAGGTGAAGGTATAAGGTGGACCAAACGGGTCATGGGGCCGATCCATCAGAAGCTTGTAGTCTCTACACCGCGAGGCCGGGTAAGGTGAAGGTATAAGGTATCCAAACGGGTCGTGGGGCCGAGCCATCAGAAGCTTGTAGTCGCTACACCACGAGGCCGGGTTAGGTGAGGGTGTAGGGTGGACCAAATGAGACACGGGGCCGATCCATCAGAAGCTTGTAGTCGCTACACCGCGAGGCCGGGTAAGGTGAAGGTATAAGGTGTCCAAACAGGTCGTGGGGCCGAGCCATCAGAAGCTTGAAGCCGCTACATCACGAGGCCGGGTAAGGTGAGGGTGTAAGGTGGACCAAACGGGTCATGGGGCCGAGCCATCAGAAGCTTGAAGTCGCTACACCACGATGCCGGGAAAGGTGAGGGTGTAGGGTGGACCAAACGAGACACGGGGCCGATCCATCAGAAGCTTGTAGTCGCTACACCGCGAGGCCGGGTAAGGTGAAGGTATAAGGTGTCCAAACAGGTCGTGGGGCCGAGCCATCAGAAGCTTGTAGTCGCTACACCACGAGGCCGGGTTAGGTGAGGGTGTAGGGTGGACCAAACGGGTCACGGGGCCGAGCCATCAGAAGCTTGTAGTCGCTACACCGCGAGGCCGGGAAAGGTGAGGGTGTAAGGTGGACCAAACGGGTCATGGGGCCGAGCCATCAGAAGCTTGTAGTCGCTACACCGCGAGGCCGGGAAAGGTGAGGGTGTAAGGTGGACCAAACGGGTCACGGGGCCGAGCCATTAGAAGCTTGGAGTCGCTATACCACGAGGCCGGGTAAGGTGAGGGTGTAAGGTGGACCAAATGGGTCATGGGACTGAGCCATCAGAAGCTAGGAGTCGCTCCACCATGAGGCCGAGTAAGTTAGGGGTGTAGGGTGGACCAAACGGATCATGGGGCCGAGCCATCAGAAGCTTGTAGGCACGGCAACAAACTAGCAGCAAATAGTGCAGATCTTGATTTGACAGTTGTTTTGCATCTACACAGTTTGTTTAAGCCTGGTCGATTTAACAAGTTAATAGCCGATAATAATATCATTCATAGTACCTGATGATTGAACGTTTAAAGAGATCCTACTTGAGTTACATTGGTGTTTTATAAGATTTAATAAAACGCATACATGACATTGGCCTTGAGCAAAGAAAGCGTAAAACTACGTTGGGTTTATGTTGTTGCAAATCATAGAGAATATATGAACAATTAGTTCTATTATTTGCAATAATGCCACCTTACCATTAATTTGTGAGTGGAATGTGGTGTTCTTAATTTGATGATTTCATATTTGTTATTGTGTCCAGGATATTAAAAGATAATATTTTAAATTGGCTGGATGTTTATTTATCAATTAGCATCAATGTCACGCTGTTAAAATCTCGTATCAATTCAAAATCATCAAATGTTCACAAAAAGTATTTCAATCGTGTTAAACTAGATGTAAAGGTGGCTATAAAATGCAACACAAAATGAACTACTTCATACATAAACCACCATCTAGAGCGCTTAGAAATACAGCATCCTGTGAAACGTAGTAACTAGCACAGGGCAGTAGGGATCACCTCTAGTTCAGAATCTTTAACCTTCTGCTTGTCATATGTCCACTACATTGAATGCGGAGTTGTATAATTGAAGAGGGGCGGTATATATGTATAAATAACGCAAGCAATATACGACAGTTTATCAACACCGATTTTCATTGTCTCTAAATGTGTTTTCCGAAGCAGTTTATACTGCAGTGCTTGCAGCGATTTCATTCATACTTGTCTAGTCGTCATTAAATATAGTCTCTGTAAACTTGAAACTGACGGGGGACGTCTCCAAACCACTAAACAAATTTGGCGGAACGGGGACAATAAATCCAACAAACAAATCAACGGTGAAGACATGGTCTACAACAATCAATATTCAATAGTTCAACACGGGGTTCTGTTATAACTTTTTCAACAATGTATTTATACTGACAGAAATGTGGACTTTTAGCACTTCCATTGTTGTCGAGGTTCCAATATGTTTAATAGCATCCGGGGAGACATTTTTTGCTGTCGTATCATCATTTGTTGGATGTAATTAAATGTTATATATATTAAACCGACTAAAAACAATACATCATATTATATATTATCATAATTCTTATTGTGTATAAATAGCGGGATTTTTTTCATTTAAGAAGGATGTATATATATTTAATAGATCAGTTGTTTATGTTTTTCATAAATATGTTTGAAGTACTAGCGAAAGTGAAAAGTTCGTTCCTAGTATGCTACATGATTATATAATCATTATTGTTCTGTTTATATGGCCCGGTTGTCAGAAAACTATTAAATGTATAATATAGATTCATGTGATTTAGTAGAAAAAGACTATGTATCTCTTCGTTTATAAGTGAGCATTTCTTTGAGTGTTAAATAACATTGTGTTGTCTTGGCATATAACAATTGGAATATAATATTATAACGCTTCAAGCTGTAGCAGGTACATTTAATCATAACTTGATTTAAAAAATAAGCATTACGTAAAAATAGTAATATAATGAAAATAGGACAATTAATGGTCAAAATGGTATTATGATTCCTTATTCAAACTGTATGACATTTGGAGATATCTACCTACAGTGAAGATACCTAATACAATTATTTTAATTCAGACAAAGCGTGTGTCCGTTCGTCAGATGTAAACGTTTAATGGCGTGTGTCCGTTCGTCAGATGTAAACGTTTAATGGCGTGTGTCCGTTCGTCATATGTAAACGTTTAATGGCGTGTGTCCGTTCGTCAGATGTTTACGTTTAATGGCGTGTGTCCGTTCGTCAGATGTTTACGTTTAATGGCGTGTGTCTGTTCGTCAGATGTTTACGTTTAATGGCGTGTGTCAGTTTGTCAGATATTTACGTTTAATGGCGTGTGTCCGTTCGTCAGATGTTAACGTTTAATGGCGTGTGTCAGTTTGTCAGATATTTACGTTTAATGGCGTGTGTCCGTTCGTCAGATGTAAACGTTTAATGGCGTGTGTCAGTTTGTCAGATATTTACGTTTAATGGCGTGTGTCCGTTCGTCAGATGTTTACGTTTAATGGCGTGTGTCCGTTCGTTAGATGTTTACGTTTAATGGCGTGTGTCAGTTTGTCAGATATTTACGTTTAATGGCGTGTGTCCGTTCCTTAGATGTTAACGTTTAATGGCGCGTGTCCGTTCGTCAGATGTTTACGTTTAATGGCGTGTGTCAGTTTGTCAGATATTTACGTTTAATGGCGTGTGTCCGTTCGTTAGATGTTTACGTTTAATGGCGTGTGTCCGTTCGTCAGATGTTTACGTTTAATGGCGTGTGTCCGTTCGTCAGATGTTTACGTTTAATGGCGTGTGTCAGTTTGTCAGATATTTACGTTTAATGGCGTGTGTCCGTTCGTTAGATGTTTACGTTTAATGGCGTGTGTCCGTTCGTCAGATGTTAACGTTTAATGGCGTGTGTCAGTTTGTCAGATATTTACGTTTAATGGCGTGTGTCCGTTCGTTAGATGTTTACGTTTAATGGCGTGTGTCCGTTCGTCAGATGTTTACGTTTAATGGCGTGTGTCAGTTTGTCAGATATTTACGTTTAATGGCGTGTGTCCGTTCGTGAGATGTTTACGTTTAATGGCGTATGTCCGTTCGTCAGATGTTAACGTTTAATGGCGTGTGTCAGTTTGTCAGATATTTACGTTTAATGGCGTGTGTCCGTTCGTCAGATGTAAACGTTTAATGGCGTGTGTCCGTTCGTCAGATGTTTACGTTTAATGGCGTGTGTCCGTTCGTTAGATGTTAACGTTTAATGGCGCGTGTCCGTTCGTCAGATGGTAACGTTTAATGGCGTGTGTTCGTTCGTCAGATGTTAACGTTTAAAGGCGTGTGTTTGTTCGTCAGATGTTAACGTTAATATCTAAACACGTTCAGATATAATAAATAAATAAATAGTAATAATATTTGCCGTGTATGCTATGGATCGAGGCATGCAAAGTTGACATTCATCTTTATGATATTCTGATTTATAGATTTATAATTATAACGACGATTCAATGTCCTAGTGTTTAAGGTTCAACTTCCTTCAAAGTTTCCAATTTTTAATCAGTTCAGCATTTTACTAACTCCGTATTTACCTAAGGACAATAACACCATAAGATTTTTCTTAAATACGCTAATCTTTTTATTATGTGTTTATCAAACCTGATAAATCATAACAATAGTTAATCTCCAAAAAAGCCAAAGACAATCAGTGCAGGGTAGCCGGCGTAAATCTCGATACAGCAGGCAATTAGTTTAAAGTCATTTGGGAATGATCTCCCCTGAATGAAAATCTTGGAAAAAAATCAACTAAAATTATAAATACATAAACAACACGATCTGTAATTTTAAAAATGTGGTCTCGGAATTTGGTACAAAATGTAAATTTAACTATAAGGACGCGAGAATCGTGACTTTGGTTTGTTGTGAACACTTTGTATTGTTTGATGATATTTTCTGGGACTCACGTCCTAATTACCGCTACCAAAATGCGGGAAAGCGTAGATAGATACTTTTTATGTCATGTTATACAGTTTTTATGAAAGTTCGTTTCCAGTGTATTTTTTCCTCATAATGATAATATAATGATATTTTATTATCAACATATTCTTTTGGTACACTCTGGGCACCATACAAATATCAATGACAGATGCACTTATACAACGATATCTTGGTATCTACAACCGCTCAAAAATTCATCTTTCCAATCCTGGAAAATTGACATATTGATTTGATTTTATATCGAATGTTTATATAAGTGACCTAGTTTTGTTCCGTATCGCGCACTTTAATTCGTCGGCTCAGATATGGTTGACCCATTGCCCTTTCAGTGATTTACTATAAAGAAAATAGGCATGTTGTTGGTATGCTTGTCGATGATTACATTTTTATGTGGATTCGGATAAAGTCAGGTAGAAAGTCTCCCCTCGACATGCATAAGTTTTATCTCGAAATGTGATTGAGTGGCTCAATAATCGCCCGATAACAAATCTGCGTTGAAGTTCGGTCAACAGTTCCCGTGAACAGGTTGTTTTTATTCGTTCGGTAATCTCCGTGAACGATCGTTAAACATAGCCTTTCGGACCCGGAGGTTCACATTCAGCATGTTGAAGGTTATAATAGGTCTTATTATTATGTACGAATCTGTTAAATTGATTTAAGTTATTAAATTGATTTATTTTAAGAAAAAATCTGTTTTTCATGATATGAATTTCTGAAAATAATAGTAAAACAAATTCAATAAAAAATAACAAAATAAATAAAACATAATTATATAACATTGCATATAAATTCTACAAAAATAACAGGTTTATAGTTAAGACGCATTTACAGAAATTTATTTTTTTAAACAATTAAATGCTTGGTCATTTAGTAACACTACAACAATAACAACCAGACGACAATTGTTGGATGGGGACGGTAGTTGGGCTGTCATGGTACGCTTGCAGAGTACCACGATATATTGCGATATATTTCGAGCGTGTTGCAATAGTACCACAACATATGCCGACAAGAGCATGTAACTTTATTTGTGTATTTCCATGTATGAAGATGATGTACTTTGTACAAGTCTGGTATTGTTCTGGTCTGTTCTATATTGCCATATATGATGTAACTACTATATGGAGCGATTTCACTGAATATAATGAGCAGTGTAGTGTCATGTTTTCGCTGTATTAAAGGGATGACTATTCACTGTGTATTTATATTGTTTGTACCTGCACTGTATATTATAAGCGCATCGAAATGTCGACAAAATGCGGCAAATTTAACAATTTTCTTTGTTGATCTGTCCTCCTTCACCCAGGAGGAGCCCACACATTGCTGTTGCCTTTAAGTTCGGCGATCTTTCGAAAAGGTCAATCAACTCGGCCATATTGTTTACAATTTGCATCGGTCGTGTTTGGTTAAATTGGCGAAAAATAGGTAATTATTATGTTCTAAATATTCTGCAACAAACTATCTCATAACAATTGGCTAGTTGTTGTAAATTTTATGTCAAAAAGATAATGCTCCTATGCAAAAATTCGTTTTCTTAAATATAGAAATTAAATTATCAAATTAAAAGTCGATACCCAATAAAAGAATCTTTTGTACGGAATATCGCAAATGCAAATCGAGTACGCCGCACTTCCCTGGCTGTTTAAAATGAATTCCACTGACATGCATTTGACTTGAGACAACATTTAAGTTAGTTATCAGCGATTCCTTTTCATAAATAAGAGCATCTTTGAATCTGGATGCACAGATTGGTAGCAGCATCCAAATTGTACAAAATATCGTGAAAAACCGGTATGTTCCTTGTGTATTGCGGTACTGTATTGCCTTTACCCTGTATTGTGATAGACAGGTATACCGATATGATCGCATGATCTTAACGGCGCCTTGTATGTTTAACATCCGTGTTCTTTCTTGTACACATATCAACTGTCAAGTTCTAATTTCAAAATGCAGGACTGTCACATTTATGGTTTATTATTATTCATATAAAAGGTGTAATGTTTTCTGTTTTAATAATCAGTATTTGCAGTTTGGGGTCGTATTCACAACACAATAAACGCCTTATGATATATGTGTTTGTGTGTGTGTGTGTGTGTGTGTGTGCGCGCGCGCGCGTGCGTGCGTGCGTGTGTGTGTAATATTTTCCGATATTAAAGTTTGCTATGATTTAAACTGTATAATTCTACTGTTGTATCAAAGAAGATTACTTTCAAAATATAATTCGAAGAAAAAAAGAGGTCATATAAATGAATGTGTTTTGTAGCGTGCTGTTAGGATATCCCAAGCTATGGCGGATGTTGGTGACTTTGTATCACTTCGAAGTCGTTTATTACGTACCGAATCTAGGCTTTGTACAACATTGGTCAAATATGTGCTGTTCACACCAGTCGATGTGTTGTGTTAGAAAGTATAAAGTGTCGTTCACGTTAACAAAATTCAATCAGTTAAATGCTACTAAAAATGCTTAGCTTTCTGATATTTCCTGCGACTTTGATACTCTGCATCAACTTTGTCTTGTTTCATTTGTGGATTGTGCAACTCGAGGATCGATAATCTTCGGATAAATGTCGGAAAATCACGGAAAAAGGCGAAACAAAACTTCGCGCTCATAAACGATTCAGACATTGTACTACAATCAAGTAACCCACCACTCAGAAGATTATCTGTAAGGGTATATATGGGGATTAACCATTCACTCAATGTCTTTGTCTATGATCCATAAGATGCATTAACAGAAGCTAGTGAAGTGAAAATTGAACGACGGCACTCGAAAAATAGAATTTCTCCCTTTTTATTAAAGAGAATGACTTCCGTCAGGCTGAAAATATATATTTACTTTCAGGAACATAGCACTTCACTGATTTAAATATCCCGTTTCTACAGATTATACTATTGCTGCATCTGAAGAGAGTCATAATATTAATTTCGGGTAATTTTCTATTTGTTTAGAAGTAATTTGTGTTGTTTGCTGGTGCTAAAGCAGCCTTATATATATATATATATATATATATATATATATATATATATATATATATATATATATATATATATATATATATATATATATATATATATATAAACCGGACCTGGTAGCGCAATCGGTAGAACGTCGGCTCCAGGTACGGGAGGTCCCGGGTTCGATCCCGGGCCGCGACATACCAAAGTCGTTAAAAATGGTAGTGGTATAGCTCCCTTGCTAACGCTTAAGCAAATATAAAGGCAGTTCCACGACTGGTTGGCCCGGTGTCAGGATAATGTGACTGGGTGTGGTATCATGCCAGGTGTTCACGGCTTGCTATAAACAGTGAAGGCAGCACCATATCTGCTTCAAGTGGACACCGTCTCCAGATAACTGAAATACTGTTGGTGGGACGATAAACCCAATAAAACAAACAAAACAAAATATATATGTGTGTGTGTGTGTGTGTGTGTGTGCGTGCGTGCGTGCGTGCGTGCGTGCGTGTGTGTGTTACTGTCCGAGCATTAATTAATTGAAGCCTGTCGCGACCTAAGATAATTCTGGGATATAATATCCCAGCTTTTCAAGACTGAGTCTGAGAGATAGAGTCTAGAATTCTGTTTTCGCCTACTTGCCATCTCTTGGTTTGTGCGAAAGGCAGTCTGTATATGTCTTTGCAACTGACCTTCTTTTTGTTATTTTGGTCTGTGTACTCTCCTCCTCCCCACACCCTCTCTTCTTTTTCTCTCTTTTATGACTCATAAGTCATATACATACACAACTACATACTAGTATACAGGTTTTTTTTAACCGAGGCCTTCGACAACTATGAGAATACATATACTACTCAACAAACACGATTGTAATGTGAATGTTAATGAAAGCATGAAAGAAGAAGATAATGAGAAGAGGATGAGGATTATCAGAAGAACATTTCTGGAACAGAAAATGAATGATGAATATTGAAATAAAAATCAAGTACATGTACATCGTCATTATTCACACAATAGTGTAAATAATACGACATTCTCCAATGAATACATAATACTGACTCCCATAGTGCATAATTTCATAATTGTTATAATTGCGGTTGTAATATTAATATTCATATACGATTTATATTTATGCTTAACAATTCAAATTTTAAACGGTGACCAAATTTTAAATAGAAATGTATCATCTCTCATATATATTAATAACAATATATGACAAAGTCCTATGCGCTTTGCAACATATACCAAAATTTGAAAAGGAACTGGACAATGGTATTCCAGGCAAGACAGATGAAATAGTAAAAACAAGTCTGTGATAAGTCATTTAACAAAAAGATCAAACCCGACACTTACCGCCTTGGAACGGTCAGTCGGCAATTATGGACTATCAGAAAAGTTTCAGAAAGTTTCTAAACGAAAAGTGGCTCATTTAGATGTACACTACTTTCATAGACCTGCTCATTTAATGCCCATCAGTTTTAGAGATGAGATAGAATTAAATAACGCTTGAACAAAAAATCAGATACTGATAGTGTTGTTTTGCATTCCCGCTAGAACGACAATGTCCGCTGACTAGAAGGTGTAAGTGCTATGGGTGTTGTAAAGTTACGTAACGTATTTCAATCCGCCTAAACCTTCGTATTGTTAAAGAGTATAAAGCGGTGGATGACAATAACAAACAGGTAATAAGTGTTCGACTTCTAAATAAAGTAACAATGTGGCTTATAGGAAGACTTATCATGTCGATAATCCCTTCGCCCCAAGGACGTGACGTAAACAAGACGATTATGACTTTAATGTTCAATGTTCAATGCGTTCTATGCTGACAGTTGACGTTGGTTTGTTTATTTGGATATACACACCCAAAAGAGACAAAATTCAGCGGTAAGTGTTTTTGTTTTCCAATTCTATATATGTTTGCATTTTATAAGCGCGATTTGTTGCAAGTTTGTATACATTGTGAAAGGTCGTTGGTCTTCATCTTAGCGTCCTTTGTTTGTCTTTATTTGATCCAAGAGACCAAGACGACGTTGATATATATTAAAATAACTATTTTGGTGTGTCAAAATACTGCTTTTGAGGCTGTTATGGTGCAAATTAACATCAATCACAGTCAATCTGTGGTTTGCCAGCACTTCCTGTCACAATTTGGATCTATAATTTAATTGAAAGCCATTGGCTGTTTTATTCACAAATTGCGCAATTTTACAACTTAATTTATGAACTTTCATTTGAAATGTTAAAATGAAAAATGAAATATACAACGGTTGTATCAGATAAGTAACATACTATGCTTATTTCTCAGTATCTGTCCTTAGTCCAAGTCCTTAGTAGCTCTTGCTATCTGTCCTTAGTCCAAGTCCTTAGTAGCTCTTGCTATCTGTCCTTAGTCCAAGTCCTTAGTAGCTCTTGCTATCTGTCCTTAGTCCAAGTCCTTAGTAGCTGTTGCTATCTGTCCTTAGTCCAAGTCCTTAGTAGCTCTTGCTATATGTCCTTAGTCCAAGTCCTTAGTAGCTATTGCTATATGTTCACAGGGTATTCTTAAGGTATTCTTGGAGATGCTTAAATCCAAACTACATGTACACAACGACGCAGTCTGTACATTATTTTTCTATCAAAATAAAAAGCGTTTACTACTTTTCTCACTCTCGTTCACTGTCGTTTCATTATATTTACCTCAGTCATAGGCTCGGAGTATTTCAAGCCACGTGACTCAGTATGACGTCAGATTAGGACGGTTAGGAATTTCAAAACAGCAGTTTCAAGTCAACAGCAGTTTCAAGTCGGCTACACACTTACGACAAATACACGGGATAAATATAAATTATATGAACATTGCTAAATTACATTATGTAAGTAAGTTATTTAGTTTTTGTATCTACGTGTATGGTTTAGATACAGTGTTATTTAGTTACCTAGTTATCCGCCTTGGATATAAAGTACAGAAAATAATTACATAGTCATTGCGTAATTATTTAAGTAATCTGAATTCAAATTAAAGCAACATATTTTTAATTTAAACACCTAGTGCATTATATACTTAAACCTCATAAACATATCCCACTGCTTTATCTTATTTGCGTTAAGAATCCCAGGTAGCTAGGTCTGGTATGCTAATTGAGAACCAGTTTTATACTTCTGTCATCATTTTTGGAAAAGTTATAAGCTTTTTCCTAAATATACCATCCTATCAAAATTTCATGATGGTTGCCATGGAAATCAGTAGTTTTAATATAGCCCAAGTGAGCTTATTTTAAGAACAATGGAGATTCTGCTTCCAGACACCATAAAGAACATTTTGGTACCGTAAAAAGTCTAGAGCGGAGGGTGTGCGGTAACCATAACTAGATGTCGGGCTACTGACCCTGAGCCAGTAGGAGGGATATATGTGAGAACAACGAACGATAACTTTCCTTAGGAGGATGTACTTTTCTCTGTATGAACTCCTGTTATTGTGTAGCTATTGATTTTACATATGACCATTAAGAACTGTTTCAGCAGATTTAGCGCTGTGTATACTTTACACGTTGGAAGTTACATTTAATGTTTCCCTTGTTCACCGGCGGACACTTTCTAAGGAATTAATTAATAGATCCTTTATGACTTGATAAAGTCATATGTTTGGAACGCACCCTTGTCCTGGTGCAATGTGGTGTTTACAAAATATATCTAAAACATATTATTCCCGCTGTGCACAGCTAAACAACACATGAGGAGTGAGAACTATATTCATAAAGAAGAGAAGAAAATAGCTCACAATATTACATGTATAAAAAATATTTACTAATTCAAAATGAAGATAATATAAAAGTTCATGTTACCTCATTGTCATACTAATTTTTATAGATATGCGAAGGTACACGTTTTATCATTAACTTCCGCTAGGTTGCATGTAATCTATGCAATCGTACCTACTCGACGATCTCCGGCAGCTTCGGAGATAATGCCTCGTATGTAATTGTAGGAATACACCAGTTGGTGATTTGCCCCGGCGAATAACTTCTCATTGCATAATGTAAACAAAGACGGCTGACTTTTCAAAGTGCATGCAGTACGCTTTAGATATGATGGAGATTCAATACTCCTTGAAAGAAGAGCAGATTGCTTCGTTGAAGAATATTTTTAACTTAGTTGATACTGTATGTATATTACCAACAGGATTTTGTAAAAGTGTAATATACCAGTTATTACCCTGCATGCACTCGGATCACGCTTCGGTGATGTCTATATTCGAAGCTTGCCGGAGATCGCCGAGTAGGTACGATTGCCGTTTTGGAAGTAGTTCGTCAATATGGCGGCGACAGCATTATTTCCTAGGTGATTACGTACAATCGTAACAACTCGGCCATTTCCGTAACTTTCGGAAAATAACCTCGTAAACCATAGCAGTGACACAACCATCTATTTATAGATTCAGTGATATGGTCGGTTGTAATTCGGCTACCTAAGCAATTTATTTATAAGAAAATCATAACAATAACTCAATTATTCAATGTCATCCATTAAAACACTAAAACAAACAATGAAAATCTCATGCTTACCTATTCTTCAGTGTGTATTTAGAATTTCGTGTATTTCATTGTTCATAGTGATCACGCGAGGTCACAATCAGGGACGGACTACTTTCTCTGCATATGATTCCCGAGGTCTATTTTCGAAGAAATCGCCGAGGGGTCCCGAAATGATTACGTAGAGGACGGAATTACCCGAGGAGTTCCGAGTGTTAATCTATGTTGTCATTTATTTCATCCTAAAAGGATTGTTACGTGTATTTGCTTTGTTGGATGTTGGACTTGGGTTCCTCAGTTCCGTTTTCTTCTCTGGTAGTTTTCTTTAGTCAGAAAATTCATTTCAATCACAATCAACAACTTTGTGTAGTTCTTCTAACAGAAATGATGCCTATCTCTCTTCTATGTGGACATTATTTTTTATGACGTCACTACTTTCGTCAAAACATGTTAGCGCTTAGACATTTTTGATTCGGATATATGTATTTTCTTGTCATTGCTTGCATTTGAGAAACCCATCAGGAAGTGCGAGTTTAGAGCTCTGTAAAACCGGTTTAAGCACCCCAGTTGGTCCTTTTTGCCAACTGACCGCTCCATGGCGGTATCTGTTGGGTTTGCACTTTTTGTTAATGACTCAACACAGACTGGTTCTTACTTTTACATTTGGCTTGCATGTGAGTGCCTTTATCCTGTGCTTTTTCGGGGTCTGGTATATGTTGCAATGCTTATAAGACCTTGTCATATATTATTGTTAAGATTTATTTTTTCTGTATTTGCTTGCAATTGCAATTGCTAAGCATTAACATAGCTAGCCAACATGTAACATACTGAAATAACAACCTGCCTTTTAATTAAAATGCCTCTTTGTTTTTTCGTTCTTTCATCACACAAAACATGGATACATTCCAGGTCGCCCGTCAACATGTCAGAGATATCCGAAAACTCCAAGGCAGCAGACATCGTGCTTCCTGTTTCCAAGGCACCCAGACGATCAGATTGGGACATCAGCCGACGGGTAATTATAAACACTTCATACACAGAGGTCCGCTTCTTGGGTAGAACCAGTTGCTAGGTAGTTATAACGTGGATCCTAGTTAGCATCTAAATCGTATTTTGGGTCAAATTAATGTATGGGTCGTAGTTTTGGTCATATTACTCCCCGATTCGTAGTTTATTATTTTGGTCGAAGTTTAGGTCGAATTACTGCATTGGTCGTAGTTTGGGTCATATTACCACCTGGGTGGTAGTAATTATTTTGGTCGAAGTTTACGTCGAATTACTACATGGGTCGTGGTTTGGGTCATATTACCGACCGGGGCGTAGTTATTATTTTGGTCGAAGTTTAGGTTGAATTACTACAAGGGCCTAAGTAACTACCTACGTCGAAGTTTAGTTCGTATAACCATCTCGGTCGCGCATACTACCTGAGTAGTAGATTGGGTCGTAGACGCAACCTGGGTTGTAGATCGCGCCGTATTACTCCTTGTGTTGTAGGTTGGGTCGTATAACTTCCTGGGATGTAGGTTGGGTCGTATTAGGCCCTGGGTTGTAGGTTGAGTCGTATAACCTCTGGGTTGTAGGTTAGGTCGTATTACTCCCTGAGATGTAGGTTGGGTCGTATTACTCCCTTGGATGTAAGTTGGGTCGTATGAGCCCCTGGGATGAAGGTTGGGTCGTATTACTACTTGGTTTGTAGGTTGGTTCGTATTACTCCCTGGGTTGTAGGTTGGGTCGTATAGCTCCCTGAGATGTAGGTTGGGTCGTATTACTACTTGGTTTGTAAGTTGGGTCGTATTACTCCCTGGGTTGTAAGTTGGGTCGTATTACTACTTGGTTTGTAGGTTGGGTCGTATTACTACCTGGGTTGTAGATTGCGTCGTATTACTACCTGGTTGTAGATTGCGTCGTATTTCTTACCTGGGATGTAGATTTGGGTTGTTTACTCCCTGGATTGTATATTGGGTCTTATTACTACCTGGGTTATAGATTGCGTCGTATTACTACTTGGGTAATAGATTGCATCGTGTTACTATCTGGGTTGTATATTGCGTCATACTTCTACCTGGGTTACGGATTGCATCGTATTACTACCTGGGTTTTAAAATTGTGTCATACTACTACCTGGGTTATAGATTGCATCGTATTACTACCTTGGCTGTAGATTGGGTCGTATTACTACCTGCATTGTATATTGCATCATATATTACTATCTGGGTTGTAGATTGCGTCATATTGCTACCTGGGTTATAGATTTTAACATATTATTAGGTGGGTAAGTGATTGCGTCGTGTTACTACCTTGGCTTTTGATTGTGTCATATTACTTCCTTGATTGTATATTGCGTCTTATTACTAGCTGGGTTGTAGGCTGGACCGTAGTTATTACTTGGTTTGTAGATTGGGTCGTATTACTACCTGGGTTGTAGATTGCGTCGTATTACTACCTGGGTTGTAGATTGCGTCGTATTACTACCTGGGATGTAGATTTGGGTTGTTTACTCCCTGGATTGTATATTGGGTCTTAATACTACCTGGGATGTAGATTGGGTCGTATTGCTACCTTGGTAGGTAATTGCGTCATACTACTACCTGGGTTATAGATTGCGTCGTATTTTTACTTGGGTAATAGATTGCGTCGTGTTACTACCTGGGTTGTATATTGCGTCATACTTCTACCTGGGTTATAGATTGCATCGTATTACTACCTGGGTTGTAGATTGTGTCATACTACTTCCTGGGTTATAGATTGCATCGTATTACTACCTGGGTTGTAGATTGGGTCGTATTACTACCTGCATTGTATATGGCATTATATATTACTATCTGGGTTGTAGATTGCGTCATATTGCTACCTGGGTTATAGATTTTAACATATTATTAGGAGGGTAAGTGATTGCGTCGTATTACTACCTGGGCTTTTGATTGTGTCATATTACTACCTTGGTTGTATATTGCGTCTTATTTCTAGCTGCGTTGTAGGCTGGACCTTAGTTATTACTTGGGTTGTAGATTGGGTCGTATTACTACATGGGTTGTAGATTGCGTCGTATTACTACATGGGTTGTAGATTGCGTCGTATTACTACCTATGATGTAGATTTGGGTTGTTTACTCCCTGGATTGTATATTGGGTCTTATTACTACCTGGGTTGTAGATTGGGTCGTATTGCTACCTTGGTAGGTAATTGCGTCATACTACTACCTGGGTTATAGATTGCGTCGTATTACTACTTGGGTAATAGATTGCGTCGTGTTACTACCTGGGCTTTTGATTGTGTCATATTACTACCTTGATTGTATATTGCGTCTTATTACTAGCTGGGTTATAGGCTGGACCGTAGTTATTACTTGGGTTGTAGATTGGGTCGTATTACTACCTAGGTTGTAGATTGCGTCTTATTACTATCCGGGATGAAGATTTGGGTCGTATTACTACCTGGATTGTAGGTTAAGTCGTATTACTACCTGGGTTGTAGATTGGGTCGCATTACTTTCTCGAATATAGATTGCATCGTATTGCTATCTGGGGTGTAGGTTGGGTCGTATTATTACCTGGGTTGTAAATTGCGTCGTATTATTACCTGGGTTGTAGATTTGGTCGTATTGCTCCCTGGGCTGTAGGTTGGGTCGTATTACTCGCTGGGATGTAGGTTGGGTCGTATTACTACTTGGTTTGTAGATTGCGTCGTATTACTACCTGGTTGTAGATTGCGTCGTATTACTACCTGGGATGTAGATTTGGGTTGTTTACTCCCTGGATTGTATATTGGGTCTTATTACTACTTGGGTAATAGATTGCGTCGTGTTACTACCTGGGTTGTATATTGCGTCATACTTCTACCTGGGTTACAGATTGCATCGTATTACTACCTGGGTTGTAAAATGGTGTCATACTACTACCTGGGTTATAGATTGCATCGTATTACTACCTGGGCTGTAGATTGGGTCGTATTACTACCTGCATTGTATATTGCATCATATATTATTATCTGGGTTGTAGATTGCATCATATTGCTACCTGGGTTATAGATTTTAACATATTATTAGGAGGGTAAGTGATTGCGCCGTGTTACTACCTGGACTTTTGATTGTGTCATATTACTACCTTAGTTGTATATTGCGTCTAATTACTAGCTGGGTTGTAGGCGGGACCGTAATTATTACTTGGGTTGTAGATTGGGTCGTATTTCTACCTGGGTTGTAGATTGCGTCGTATTACTACCTGGGTTGTAGATTGCGTCGTATTACTACCTGGGATGTAAATTGGGTCGTATTATTACCAGGGATGTAGATTGGGTCGAATTACTGCCTGGGATGTAGATTGGGTCGTATTTCTCCCTGGATTAAAGGTTGGGTCGTTTTACTTCCTGGGATGTAGGCTGGGTCGTAACACTCCCTAGGATGTAGGTGTCTTCATCGGTCTTAGTAAATATCTGGGTTGATACATGGTCAAATGGTTTAGGCCTTGGTCCTGGGATAGGCGTTTGTAGTTACTACGACGATGTAGTATCTATCTAAGACCCTACGTCCCAGCTAGTAACAGAGAATTTTATTGGCCTCTTATGGAATACAATTTTTTATGGGAACGAGAGTGTAGCAGTCAATAACACGATGTCGGAGGTGTTCCGTAAAACACTTTTTCAGAGAAAAGATTAAAGTGTTCCGTTTTTTAACAGGGTAGCTTCCAACAATAAAATGTAGCTTGAAATTTTAAAAAGTAGTCCGTTTGGCGAAGTTTTGTTTAACAGAAGAAATCGAGTATACCGATGTTAGAAATGCAGCTTGTTAAAACTGATGTAGCAGAGAATAAGGAAAACAATCAAAGTAGCAAAAACACTCCACTTTCCATCAGAGTTATGGTTCGTTACTGTCAAATGTTTATGTAATTAATCAACAGAGTAAGAGAGTATTTAGGTCCCAGGATAGTCATCTTCTTGTTTAAAGCACGTGCTCTCTTCGGCGCCTTGGATGTCTCACATCCTGGATCTTTTTTGTTTTTATTGGTTTTTAAAATGTCTATGGGGTGACGTCACAGCTTTTAAGGAGCGATTTCCGACTGACATTGGTGTGCTATGGATAACAGAGGGACACATCGTATTCACATATGTCTAAATTTATTGACCAGTATTTAAAGACCAGTAATAACAACTTTAATGTGTACCATAGTACATTCTTGCATCAAATTACTTTCTCTGTCAACTAATAATGTAAATGTTGGTCCAAGGTATAAGATTGTCAAGGTTTGTATGTGCAACTGCATTGCGAGAACATTTTCTTTTGTAGAAAGCGCTGTTTACAACATTTTATTTTACATTATTTTACGGCGACTCTGATGCTCTGCATCATTGTTGCTTGTCTATTTGTGTACTTAGAATCTTTGTCGAGCCATCGTCAAATCGATAAAATGTAGTCATCTATAATAACTGGATATTATAAAGCCACGTCTACTGTGTATCTGCTGCGATATACCGTGTATATCTATATTTTATATATTTTTCAGATGTCCTACGCAAACAACCGGCGGCTCAGCCGTCAGCGAAGTATGGCCCAGTTATCCAACTCCAACACCGCCTTCTTGAACAACTCTTCCATGTACAACAAACAAACACCCCCCACCAGAACCAAGCAGATGGAGAACACGTACCGACTAGAACCCAGTGCCGACGAACACCCGTTGTCCTCAGTCGTGCATAAAAATGCAAATGACGTTATCAATGGTAGCGTCAATAACACCAGCTACTGCGAAGAAAGCTCGGGCAAGCTTGCGTGTGAGTTAGCTACCAAAATCCAGCAGAGAATCAAGCGTTGCCTCCCCTGTCCACGCTACAAGGTCACTTGTCAGGTACTTGTCAGTCCGGTGAAAGGTCAAGGCCTCCACACGGCCAGCAGGTGTCTGTGGAATGAACAGACAGACAATCACACTTCCGTCACCTATCAAAATAATTCCATGTATGTGGTCGCCACCATTCACTGGGTCTACTTTGACTAGAGTTTAGTTTTAACCAAGAATTTTTATCGGACCTTGTAATAATAATCGGTTTTGGAAATGACTATATTGTGACATCACAGCTTTTGAGAAGGATCGTATTTTTTAAACGGAATTGTTATTCTATTTCAGCTGTTAAAGAACACGTTGTTACATTTATACTAAAGTTTTCTGTTTCTTTTGTTGTGTTTTCTAAAGAACTACTAAATAAACAAAAATAACCGTAGGAACTATGAAAAAGTAACAAGTACACTTTTATGCACATCGATTGTCAAATTCTTATTTTCAAATTGCAGCACAGCACTAATCCGACCACTGTGTCTTCAGTTTCATATTCATGGTTAAGCATTTCTCCTGATGAAAGATTTATTGTTTTCTTCTTTTTAATAGTCAGTAATCACAGTTTATGTCTTATCTACACCATACAAAAAGCTTTTGTGGGCTGATCGCGGAATAACAGCTCGAAGAATATTAGAACAAATAGTGGTGTGTTGGGTTTAGATTCGGACAGACTGCACTAATTATCAAACACATTTGCTCGTACACTTTGATAGACATATGTGTAATATTTTCTCGGTATTTAAGTTTTTTTTAAGATTTAAACTTCGTGATTTCACTTTTGTTTAAAAGAATGTTACTTTTGGAGACATATTGCGAAGACCTAAATATGCCATATAAATAAATGTGTTTTGCATCGTGTTGTAAAGATTTCCCGCGCTAAGACGGATATTGGTCACTTCGTACTATTTCAAAGTCGGACCACGATTATTTGTTTGGAAATTTCGTACGGCTTTTGTTAAGTAGGTGTTGTTCACCGATATTGTTGTGTTGCCCTAGGAAATAAAAAGTGTCATTCACACTTACAAATTTACTCAGTGAACAATATAAGTTTTTTTGAACATTTATATTCCACAATATCAAATGAAATGGTGCTAAATGCTACTATGCTAAATATGCCTAGCTTTCTGATTATTTATTTCCGGCGACTTTGATGCTCTGTGACAACTTTTTCTTGTATATTATTTTATTTTATTGTTTAATATATTTTGTTAAAGCCGTAACAACATGCAAATGTTAATTCTAAAATTATAAAGTCCCAGATCTACCAAAAAAGCTTACATATTTGATCGCCGGAGTAGCAGTTAGTTTTAGCAAAGCATTTTACTTTATACGGGTAATTTTATGTTTCTTTTTATCAATTAAAGTAAAACCAATGATGCTCAGATGAATCTCACACGTCCGTAAACTTCTCCATGTACGACATCACCATTATCCCTGGACCGGCCGCAATAGCTCAGGTGGTAGAGCGTCGGCTTGCGGATCGGGAGGTCGTGGGTTCGAACCCCGGCCGGGTCCAACCAAAGACTTTAAAGTTGGTTGTAGTGGCTTCCCTCCTAACGCTCGGGGCTAAGGGGACAGCATTACGCCTGACTAGTCGGTGTCAGTATAATGGACCGGCCGGGTTTCAGTCCCTGGGCACCTCATAAGTGCTCCTGTGCTATAATGATAGAAATGTCGCTGCGCAGTATCGGCAAAAATGCCGGCTAATCCCATCCCATCCCATCCCATTATCCCTGGGGCTTCCTTGATAAGTCCTTTGTTTAGCAAGCAACTCTTAAATGTCTTTGAAATGTTTGAGAAATGATTTCACTAATACTGTTTCATTTCGAACTGTTTTTGGTCACAGTGAAATAATAATAAACGTGAATTACCGGTATATCCTGTTTTATCTAACACAAATCATTTCAATTTTGTCAAGATATTTCATTTTTCTGTAGGCTTTGTAATGCCTCAAGAGGATACAACATTAACACCAGTCTGTCATAAACGATCTTAATTGCCGCCAATTATGCCGTATAGGTTTTATACATTGGAAAAAACCCACAAATTTCGTTTATGATTTTTTATGATATTTTATTTTAGTAAATATAGAATACTCCGACAAATATGAAACACTCAGCATAAATATTGTATTTTGTTTGTCAAGTGTTAAGCCCTATCTATAATGTTGAAATATATATATAACGAGTTTATCTATCCATAAAACAACATGATCTGTGTTAGATTATATTTACTTATGTTACAATTTAGCACAAATCGGCCTCTCGGTAATCTCTGCGCTTATTTCTTTAATCCCATTCGTGTAATTTTAAATACATGTACCTGATATTCGTACTTTGATTGGCATTTGCTGACAAAAATTTATATCGCATGAAATCAGATATGCAGTTTATAATTAAAGCATGAAAGACATTTTCTCTCTTACTTTTGGTATTATCGTGTTTGCTACTGCCATGTATGTGCTGTACATGTATCAACTGTTTGGTTAAGTTTTCTGACCCTATATACCAGCTTATTTCTGCATTCCGTTTCCTCAAACCATATATACACATACTAGATGTTGGAATTCATACTCTGATATTTTACGACCCGTGTTCACGTGTTATTGTTTAATTCTGGTTCTAGTTTATTACACGTGGACTCACGTTTTCTTGTCAACAAACTGAGTAAATAAAGAAGTTCTGGTTGCAAATAAGTTATCTTCTTTTTACTCTGTTGTTGTTTTTCACAGTTAGTTGGATACGGGAAATATATATACAATACGTATATAGCTCAGGTGGTAGAGCGTCGGCTAGCGGATCGGGAGGTCGTGGGTTCGAACCCCGGCCGGGTCAAACTAAAGACTATAAAGTTGGTAGTAGTGGCTGCCCTGCTAACGCTCAGGGCTAAGGGGACAGCATTACGCCTGACTCGTCGGTGTCAGTATAATGGACCGGCCGGGTTCAGTCCCTGGGCACCTCATAAGTGCCTCTGTGCTATAATGATAGATATGTCGCTGCTTTTTTTTTTTTAGCTTGCTGTATTAAGTACACTTTGTAACTGCCAATTAAATATCATTATCTCACTTAGTTTTATGTATTGTTCATCATGTATTTATTACAAGTTTTGTCATACATTTGGTGCGCTTGAGAGATTGTTTGATAATTTGCTAACAATTTATGTTATTATGCCCCTCCCGTGTGTGTCTTACATTTCGTCTCGGTAAGCAACACACTATAATGGGAGAAAACTTCTGTAATCTCACAAAGTAGATTCTATTTATTATCATTATGACTATTTTCCTTTGAAATCTGTTTATATGTCTGTTAAAATGAACACCTGTTCTAAGATGTGAGTTTGAGCTTCTTTTTCTACTTATGTGCCTTTTATTTATATACCACGTTGCCTAGTATTTTATAAATTCAGTCGTAGCCCGGGGTTATTAAAGTCTCTAAAAATTAATCACAAGCAACATTTACATAACCTTTTAGTTTTTTAATTAATGATAAGACGTTCTCTATTAATAATACATGATTGTCTCATTATTCCTATGTGTCTATTCATGCACTAGCCATGAATATTTATGATCATTTATCATTCACTGCATTACATATATGATAGCTGCTAGCAACAGAATCATAACTGCACAGGTTCATAAATATATAAGTATATGCCAAAAATCCTTAATAAATATTGTAAAGTAAAACATGCTTTGCTATTGATAAATGTAAGAGTCATTCTATGAATAACTATGAAAAAGAAAAGCATGTTAAAACACTACAAATTATAATACTGTACATAATTTCAACTATGTTGAACGCATAAGATCACCATTTCTGTTATTTAATACCAATAGGCATATCGTTTTGTTTCTTCTTTTGTCAAATTTCATAGAATATCACAGACTTTTTAATCATACTTTTCACAACTACTACCTCAAGATCTTACTTTTACTGTAAGACTCGTACAATATTTATCAATTTTAAGCAAAAATAGAGATACTTTACTTATAAGGTTTTCTTATCTGTTATTGTTTTCTCTTTAACAGTATATGTTGTATAATGAAAATGTGTAACAGCTGTTCTACGACAATTTCAATTGCTATGTCATCATGTAACCTTTGTGTTTTGAAACAATATTATCCTGTGTGTCCCCCATCCACCCCACCCCCACAAACCTCCCTACTAACAAAATATCCCTACTTCCATTAACATCACCTCTATTCTAGAATCTCACTTGTTTGACCGAACTTAACATAGTATTATATATAAAACAAATTGTACAGATCCTCATTTTGTACATGTATGTACATGAGTGTTAATAAAGTATTTGTCTGTCTGTCTGTCTATCGGCAAAAAATGCCGGCTAATCCCCCCTAAATACGCAAACAATAAACGTGCGATAGACAAACCAATTACAAACAATACACACCGATAGGCGATGCAAAAAAATACACAAAGAGCTAAAATAAAAAAAAAAGAAACAGTGTACATGTATGCTTAAGCTACAAAATTAGCCAACACATACAATAGGCATACAAAATACACAAACAAAACATAGACATACAGACGTAATAACATAACTAATAACAAATAAATAAATAATATATAAACAATGACGTGCCAAAATAGGACTTAAGCTTTCCCTCTTTATGTTCGGGCGTTTGAAACCTTGCCGCAAAAATGATCAGAACTGCGCCAAGCCATTATATATGGACAAATAAATAATCACAACAGCTTGACAATATCCGCAGGCTTAATTTATCGGCAAGTTTAAAGTTCGGTCACCCGATACACAAATAAATCTCTTAATCTCCCGCACAATTAAATAATGTCGGATTTAACAATGGTTAGGGAAAAGGATTCCCATTTTATTAGTGGTCACTAATTATTCTTTTAGTAGTTTGTTACCTCTCACAAACACGTGAATCTGTTTTGTCTGTCAACAGCGGTAAATCGAGGCTCAAGTGTTCACGGATTTAACTTAATATCTGTGTTAAGGTAAAAACATACTGTATTTTTATTCGCATGTATATTTTTTTTTCATTTTTAAATTTAATAAAAGTTATTAAAGGGTTTTTTTTTTAAATCTCTTAAGTCACACGACGTTTCTCTTTGGTAATGGAATAGCACAATTTTATATGCGACTTAATCACATTTTACCAAATATAGATTTTCTATCTTCGTCGTGACGGTTTTGGACTATTTTTGCCTTTCGACGCTCGGCTACCTTTATATATATCCGAATTGCGAATTATACGAACAGAACAGAACATATTTTATTACAGACTTGTACAGAGTACATAATCTATACATCATGAAGGAATACTAACATTTCACATGGTTAATAAATGGCATATAATACATATAATATAATACATTAGCAGTTTTTTCAAAACGAACGGTAATATCAATGTTTATGACAGTAAAACAAAGTTGAGAATGAACTTACGTGTTTGTTATGAAACTTTGACGTAGTTCAAATGCAAGACGATAAAGGGAAAGTATACGTCATGTTCACATGTCAGATATAAACAGTGCACTGACTTGCTCATTAAAATATATAGAAATACAGCGGATGATAGCTACCAACCGTTTATTGGGTGAGAATTGTTTATTGTAAACTGAAACACGCGCAACACACAGGGTTTGACATTTACACAGTTTATGTCATATTTCTAATGCTTGTTCTGCCCACAAATGGGATAGCAAATAAAAACTGTGTGAGCGTATAAAATTACATTGCACAAATCTTAAAATCGAGAAAGAAAAATCTGGCAAAAATGAAATTGAAAGTTTTTGAAAATTTTATAGTTATGATAAGATATATCATTTAAATTCATATGGCCTGTTACTTACGCATTACTGTCAAGAAAAAAAAATCGGTGTCTCTTTATAAAATGTCACAATTTAGAACTTTAAATAATTAAATGTATTACACAAAGTACTCTTGTTAGTAGTTCAAACCTATTTATTTATAGTCGATTGGGAAACAAGTTCTTTAAACTTATATTAATCCCTCTCGACTGTCCACTTCCTGGGTATAACCAGTACTCAGGTACTGAATTCCTGGAGCAATGTGCAGTATGCTCAAGGACTAACATCTCATGGTCAGTTTCGGGGTTCGAACCCGGGACCCTCCAATCCGGAGTCCAACGTCTTAACCACTTGACCACGAACGCTCAGTACTCTTGTTACTGTCAATACTGGTTATGAAGAGTTAATCATCACAAAGTCAGCTGTATTCTAAACGGTTATAAAAATGTTTATCAAAGCGCTGAAAGTGATGTTTGGTTGGTGTACGTCTAACCATGTAAAGGCATTTGCAAATAATGTGCAGAGTTCAAAATAAGGTCCCAGTTATTTATTCCGTCAATACTATAGCCCTGTGTATTGAATCCAAATTCCAATTCCACCATTATTTTCCGAACAAGCGCAGTAACTTTAGAATAATATGCTGAGATGACGCAAATGTCACTGGCATAACCTGGTATTTAGCCATAGAAGGCAGTAAGGCCCTGCGCGAATATGTTGGCCTTCTAGATAATACATAGTCAGTGGAACACTCGTTCTAATAATATATATGTTCTGGCATAAATCTAAATTTCTTGTATATCGGCATTATGTAATACAAGAAATCAAACATCTAGTTTAAACAGATAACAACAGGTTATTACATAATTGTTAACGTTGAAGCATGTCTGGACACAATTAAAGCGGCTAGTCAATTAAAACCCAAACTTGTGTCTGCGCTTGAACTACTTTGTCACAGGCATGAAGACTGACCGCAAGAAGTAAAGGTCATGCAGGGTCAACCTTTCGTTCATCCGAAATTAAGACGTGCTGCGGACCAGTAGAACGGGATGAAGATGTCAGCATCGATCTGATAATCCCTACGACCTACTGAACAAGAAGTGTGCATGTATTTATAAGTATAATTCATTAATAAACGGTAAGATGGTCATTTGTATTTATAAATATAATTCATTAATAAACGGTAAGATGGCCATTTGTATTTATAAATATAATTCATTAATAAACGGTAAGATGGCCATTTGTATTTATAAATATAATTCATTAATAAACGGTAAGATGGCCATTTGTATTTATAAATATAATTAATTAATAAACGGTAAGATGGCCATTTGTATTTATAAGTATAATTCATTAATAAACGGTAAGATGGCCATTTGAAACAAAGTTTCAATCCGTGCTAAGTGTTACTAATCCCCCCTTGTTTATCTAAATAAAGTCTCCACATCAGTGAAGATCCCTTTTCTTGGCAGCCATCTTTGATGGCAACTTCAATGGATTTTCAGATGAATTGTATAGAAGCGTAAATTTTATTTTCTTATAATTTTCTTCATTTATAGTCTAAAAATTAAAAGCTATACACCATTGGAAAGCTCTTGAAATTCATATTTTTAGAATACAATATTTTTAAAATTGATACATGCACAAAGAATTACTACACAGAAATAAATAAAATTATTGATTCGTCCTTAAACAAAATGAACAGTGTACCTTTTTTTGGTTGTAATTTTTTACCTTTTAAACTTTCAAAATATAGTTCTGATATTTAAAATACTTCATAAAAGCTGTTAAGTTTGATTTAAAATGCAGTTTAATAGACTGAAAATAACAACACAGTGGTGAGATTAATACAGGTCATATTTTCAGATTTCGGCTTGCATTAGCTTCTGCCTTCAAAAATGGCTGTCTTAAACTGTCTTACCAGTGCCTATGGCATCACATGAAAACTATCTATTGTTTTTATTATCTAGAATAATAAAGAAGTTTGATATATTTAGAAAATAATTAGGGTAAGTTGCTTGTTTCTTCATTTTTCATTTTATTTTTTACACTATGTTGATGGTTTTCTAAAAAGCATTTTTGTGCATCTCCTTTAGTTGAAATCCTGACCTATGCATTATTCCTATTAGCATTTATTACATTAAAAAGTCATGCCTTACCAATTGTTCAGGTAGATTATTGAACTCTGGATAAAGCTCCTTTATTCTATTATTGTGCATTCGACTTAATCCTGGATCAAGCGGTCTCATGTTCTGTACAAAATACTGTGAAACCTTCATTCACAAAACGTTAAGGTGGAATCCGACAGTTTGGACCAAAGTTTTGTTGCTCAGGCAACCAAATAAATTATTGTTACCAGAACAGATCAAGCGAAATGCTATTTATTGATGCTCTACTTCTACGTGAAAAAGGCAGTATAATATTTCACTCCTCACATACCATTAGCTGAAACGGAGAAAACCACGTGACCACTTACTTTTGAGATCACATTATCATCTAAATTATTTGCTTTGACCCTCGAAGTCTATTTTAGCAGAAATGTCCCTCGTGCTTATTTATACTCGTAGATTTCGAAAGAATGAATATTTTGGGCGATTTTTTTCGCTATTTGCATGAGTCTATGCAGAAAGTAAGCCCATATTTTCCCAAATTTGTGGACCTTGTTCATTGTATTTGATATTCTGATACCAAATTTAAGACCAGGAGAGGATCATCCGGCAGACCAACCCGACACAAATAATGATATAACTGGTCATATGTGACTCGAATTACTGCAACCTCAGAGCTAAACATTATGACGTTTCTACTCTGCATTCGAATTAACCCAGAATTATGACCTAAACATATAATTGACCCGGATCGATACATTGTTTTCATTTAACATTTTAAAAGTTAAGTGTAAAATTGTTTTATTACTTAAGATGAGAGTATATAAGAAGTCATAAAGTGCTTTACTAACCTGCAAATCTTTCTCGTGCCGGTAAAACTGATTAATAGATCGCTAGAATAACGACATAAGTCATACACTTTCATTTACGGTGATATCTAGGTCCGACTTGAAGCGAATTTTAATTCGGCGGAAGTTGTATTAGATTCTATAACATAGCGCTCCAAAAGCAGGTTTAAGCGCCCAAGTCGGAATTTTTGCCGATTGACCGATCCAGCATATATTAAAGTATATGTGCTTCTGTTTAGTGTTTGTTCAAACTAAAATATTTGCGGTAGTTTACAGAACACCTTTACATAATTTCCTGATAACTGTTTTTCAGACCACCAGCCCCGTCAAGTGTCTTCGCAATGGAAGGCCAAAAGGAAGACGTGTTCACACAATGGCGCTCCAGAAGAGAGTCTCTGTTTCCACCTGCGGCGGCTGGCGGTCGACGAAAGTCCAATCTGAAGGACCTTACTGCCCACATTAACAGCGTAAAATCAATGGCCAGCCTCCGCCGGCTAACTATTAGAGCCAAATCTGATATATCAGATATCGGCAAAGTGCAGGTGAAGAAGGAAAACACGTACAAGATGGTCCCAGATGAAGGCACGGTATTTTCGGTTGCCCAAGTAACGAGGGCGGTGGAAGAACTCCTCGAGAACGAGCTGGCTGACCTTGACTACGATCACGACATGACAAGCACCCTCGCACTGGAACTCTCAGAAAAGGTCAAGGATAAGGTGAAAGAGTTGAACTTCCCGCGTTATAAAATTGCCGCCAATGTGATCGTCGGCCAGTCGGCTGATCAGGGGATGGAGATCGTAAGTCGTGCAGTGTGGGATCACAAGACAGACAATTCTGCCTGTATTTCATACACGAATAAGAAATTATTCGCAATAGCGCTGGTATTTGGTGTGTATTTTGAATAAGTGTACAACTTGTACTTAAAACTATTTTTCTATTTGCGCATTTTGATATGGTGTTATGTATTACAGAACAGTTCCGCCCATTAAGTACGTGGCCATTGTATACTTTTAAGAAAGAAATTAATTTATCAATTTTGAGTGGCAATGAATCAGCCGAAACTGTGAAAGACCCCTAATACAAAGTTTGGACATGTATAATAATACCTTTACAAACAAAACGCGGGAATTTGTCCTCTATTTTACAAGTGTGTATATAATTATAGGGAAATAATGCATGATACAATCTTTCATGTTTATAAAGTGTATTTCGTCGACAATGTTTTAATAAATAACATACACATTATGTAACAAATTATGAAATGTGTCATTTTTCAGTCATTGTACACTACGTGCACAGACAAGGGTGCGTACAGTATACCGATTGTTTATGCAGACAGATGACCCTAAATTAAACGTAAACATACTGTGTATTAGTATATATGTATATAAGACAGTTGCCGATCAACTAATATGTCACCGCCATGTCACCTGTCAGGGACACGTCAATAAAGAATGCACGAACATGATCAATTAATCACCACTTACGCTCTGCCATTGTTGATCACATGTCACATGTTGGCGATACGGGTGTCAGTGTATTTATCTAAAAAGGTAATGTTATGCCTGTTTACATACAAACCTGGCACGAAGTATAGTGTTAAAGGGACACCACATTATAATTACACAGAAATTGACATTTTAGAGAAACAATGTTACTGTCCAAAAGCGGTCATTGATTAAAATTTTATCGCCGAAAACGGCCAATTAAAGGGAAACTATCATTTTATTTTTTCCTTGTTAAGTCATTAGAAAAGGAAACACAAAATTCAATAATAAATAAATCGGCAAAAAGGATGAGAAAGTCTAAACTTTTTGGAAGGCACAATAATCTTCCATAATTAGACCCTTTTTCTCGGTAGTTTATACCCAGCTAAGAAGCAAAAAAAAGGGGTGTGTTATTTATTGAAATGAAAATAAAGAATTGGATTGTGAACTACAATTCATCTCCCCATTTCTGTTATTTTCAGACAAAGCACCATCGTTGATATTAACAACACTGATACCCATGATTGTCTTTGTTTAATTTATCTTGTCTATGTTTTAATTACAGTTATTTAAAGTTTCGAAACACAACACATTACTGAAAAGTACACACTGTGTTGGGTTTTATTACTTTAATTACATGATAATTACACGAATATATATATGTACATATGTGAAAGATGTAACAATATGGGACACTATGGAATGTACAAATCTTCCCAACATTCATCATATTCTCCATAGCAATAATGTGTTCTACAACTGTAAGCACCCAGATCCAATCCATAATTTACACGTGTGTAACAAATAATCCGATCCACGGTGTATAAATATATCGGTACCCTTTATACAGCACCGTTTCTCTCTTAGTGAAGAAGTCACCGGTGCATTGATGAGCCTATTTGCTTATACACCGTGCGATCGGCATATTTTGCGCAGAGGTCACATATTTTAAATACGTTTCCTTATTACTTAATTTTCTGTCAGTTTTCTTAAACTCATCGTGTGTGTTATTTTAATATGTTTTGATTAATTACGCTGAAAACAGATTCAAACAAAACGAACACCAAAACATTATTTTAACAAAGTAAAAGCTTTTCAATGTGCAATAATGAATCAACTGCAAGTTTTGTCATTGTTCAGATTACTTACATTACTATAAGTACAATAATATAGAGCACTTTAACAGTATTATCGTAGCCTTAACGACATGAATGCTACAACAAGCTATATTTAATCAATCAAATCACTACGGGTTTTAACTGGTTTTCAAACATTTAATGCCAAACGCGCCTTTTAAACAATTCATGTTTTAAGCGACATCAGGTTGACTTACATTCAATTATAGGTCGCACGTTCCAAATTGCTAGTTTCGCAAATTATACGAAATAAAACATGGAAAAAGACGCGTTCTAATTTCGACACATTTGAAGCTGTGTAAGGGTGCATGTATTGAACAACTGCACCTCTTAAGACATTCCATGGTCTTCAGTGAATTCATTGAGCCATCAGTCTGTTTGCAGTATGTAAGGATATACATAAGGTTTATATTGATTTCGTGCCCTCACTTTTGAAAAAAGACTTGTAAACGGATAGACCCTGACTGAGACATTTTAGAACTCCGAATCATCACCATTTGACAACCGTTTGTATTTCCTAACCACAAAGAAAATCTTGCATCGCAGATCACGCCCCATGTAAACAATGTTCAACTCACTTGAATAATCGTTCAATTTGCATCGTCATGCAACATTACCAATAACACCAGTCAAACATTTTCAAAACTTAATTGATTTAACTATATGGAAAAAAAAGTTTAACATCAAATATTTCCTTTTACACTTATCCATCATTTTGCAATTATTTTTAACTTCTTTTGCTGAAAGTGACTTTTTATTAAAAAAAACTCGAGTGTTCTAATTTGTTTCAAGAGTTCTTCAAGAATTTTATGAAATATCACATGGGTTACTCAGTAGCAACAAGAACGACAGCAGTAACTAGCAGTGTAAAATGTTTCTTGTTGAGTCGTCGCTGCTGCAATCACATCTGCATTGACACCTTCTCCAGGAGCCATTGCAACTTCTTGTCTATAAATTACGGTCAAATTTCTAAGATCTACGTCTCTTAAAAGCTGCTAGTTTTCTTTTTTCACGCTGCAGAAGCTCCATTTGGCTAAACGTCTATGTTGACTGTTGCCGACTCGTTTGTCCCCGCCTCTTTTCCGTTGATTGTTGCCGGCCCGTTTGTCCCTGCCTCTTTCCCGTTGATTGAGTCGGAAATGTCGGCCCCAGGGTTTGTTTGACCAACCTCCCCAGGGCTGTTATTGGTGATGTTCACTTTTTCAGATCGACTAGAAAAGACGTGGGAATGTGGCTTTAATGCATCTTAATATCATAGGTCGGCATGACTATGATAGGAAAATGTTATTTATGCATAATTTGCAAGGACACATTTAATTATCATTGATTTAAGTGCTTTTTATGGAAATGGTATTCTACGTTATTAACAATATGACCTCACTGTAGGTCAAGTGGAAAAAAACAACACTATAGTTTAAGTTTAGCCCAAACGTCGACTCAAAAGTTCGCGGAGAAAGAGATGGAGAGAGAGGTGAGACAGAGAAAGAGAAAGAGAGAGAGTGTGTGCGTGAGAGAGAGAGAGAGAGAGAGAGAGAGAGAGAGAGAGAGAGAGAGAGAGAGAGAGAGAGAGAGAGAGAGAGAGAGAGAGAGAGAGAATTATAAGTCAGCAACTATAACATCCTAACACCGTACATACATTGTAAAACTTAATATAAACCTTCAGGATGTCCGAAGTTTGAGCTACAGAAACCGGTTTAAGCATCCCAGTCGGCCCTTTTATCTACTGATCATTCTAAGGCTAGCTATATTTGTTTTAGGTTAAGTCTTAGTAGTTTGTCAACTTTACATTTTACATTTAACTTGTGTGCTAGAACTTTATTCCAGTGCAAGTAAAAGTTTATATACATGGGGTGACCTTTTTTATCTTTTCCCTTAAATTCAAAAAAGAAATTAAGAAAAGAATAAAGCGTGCTTGTGCAAAGATGACTGAAGATTGTGGACAATAGCACAATACTTACTTTTTCCGAGAATGGTTGATGATGAGCCCCACGATCACCGCTAAGACCACTAACGCCGCTATGCACCCAACTACGATAACTGAAAAAAACACATATACCAACGGTAAAGTAAATCCTTTAAAAGGCAACAATCCTTGTGTTGAATTATCTCTAGGATAAACAAACCCTAATATTTAAGAATGTATTTTAACTAAAAGCCATTGGTCAGAATTATTTTGCATGTAAACAAAATGTGCGGTTTATAAATTACTGATGCAACACTAGTAATATAAGCTTAATAGAGCGATCTGTTTTTCCATACAAATAAAGAGTGAATTTATAGGATGGAATCTAAGGCTGTGGATAAAAAAAGACCAAATTCACTTACTATACTTATTATTATTCATGTCGAAGAAACTCTCTGGTATCTCGTCTTCAAGTGCCACATTCATTCCTCCTGTGTTGTCAACGGGGTCCTTCGATCCCAACCTTGTGGTATCTTTGTCAACTATGGTGGCGTCTTTAGTGCCCCGTATTGTGGGTTTGACCTCGGCTGGTATCGGTTCCACCTTCAGAACTTGAACATTTTGAACGACCATTGTATCTTCCGTAACTGGTCTTGCCGTTGAAGTGATAGCTTCCTCATTCAATGGAACAGTATTGACACCTACAGCTTTGTCAGATTCCACTACAGTGATCGTGGATACAGTGTCTTTATTAGTTGTTTTGGCATGCACTTCTTCCGTTGCGGTTTCACCTGTAATCGTTGCAGTATTAGTTCTTGGTTGGGTTGTATCTTTTACCACGGAAACACGATTTGTTGTAACTGTCTGTGTTTCATTTCCAATAACAGGTTTTTCAATGGGATTTGAATCAGCTGTTACTTCGGCAAATATTTCAGTTACCCCAGCAGCTGTCGTCATATCCATAGTAACAGGAGAAAGTGTAGCTGTATTGTCAATGGCATCAGGTTCTGCGAAGAGATTTGAATCAACTTTAGTCTCAGCAAATGTCTCAATAATTCCACCATCTGTCGTCATATCTGTAGTTAAAGGTGTAATTTCGGGCGCAATTTTATTGGCAACAGGTTCTGCGAAAAGAGTTGAATCAACTTTGGTCTCAGCAATTGTCTCAACAACTGCATCAGCTGTTGTCATATCCATAGTAACAGAAGTTGTCGACACAGCATCCACGACAGGAGGTTCTACGAAGAATTTGGAATCAACCCTGGTCTCAGCAATTGTCTCAACAACTGCATCAGCTGTTGTCATATCCATAGTAACAGAAGTTGTCGACACAGCATCTACGACAGGAGGTTCTACGAAGAATTTGGAATCAACCCTGGTCTCAGCAATTGTCTTAACAACTGCATCAGCTGTCGTCGTGTCAATAGTTACAGAAGTTGTCGACACAGCATCCACGACAGGAGATTCTACAAAGAATTTGGAATCAACTCTGGTCTCAGCAATTTTTTCTTTTACCTCACCAGATGTCGTCATATCCGTTGCAACAGGAACAATTTTAGATGCAGTGTTAATGGCAACATTTTGAACTTGAACACGCTCGGTAAGGTCTGCAAAGGTTGTAGTTGCAGATTTATTTGTAATATTTGTTACAGCATCAACAAACTGTGTCATTTCTGCTTGTGGCACATATGTATTCACTTCTACAGTTGGTGTAACAACTTCACTTCTGGTGGATATATTGTCTATGAAACTTGTGGAATGGTTGTCTGTTTTGGTTTGGGATTCTGACGGGAAAGTCGAGGACTTAGGTACAACGGGAGTTGTGCTTTCAGTGACGTAACCGGCTTTTGCATTTGGGACTGTAACTGGTGCTTTAAATATGTTACCCTCTGGCCATGAGCCTTTTGCAAATTCTGAGTGGGAAACTGTCGTCGAAGTCTGATAAGCTGATGTACTTGGTCCTTCCAGTTGAGAAGCGTTTCCGGCAGTTATGTGCATTTCTACGTTCTTTGCAGACCCTAGAATACTACTTAGAAGATTAGTTCTTTTGTTGTCCTCAGTTGTACCAGCTGTGGTTGATGATGTTGGAACAGTTTCGATTCTGGCATCTGTTGACATTGCTTCGGTGGATGGTGCCCCGGTAGATTGGAAATTGTTCCAAGTTTTGTCGGCATGAGATATAAAGGAGCCAGTCTTTGTGAAATCTGGTTGAGTTATAAAATCAGTTGTGCCCTGGACTGATTCAATGTACAATTGGTCTAATGTTGATGTAACAATATTTTCTTTACCAGTGACAGATGCATTTTCGGTAATAGCGTCAAACCTACTTTCAACAAATATCGGAGTTGTTGCAGGTGTAGATTGAGTAACTGGTGTTTCGGTTGTCATTTTATGTATAATTTCATCTTGACGTCTCGGCGTACTTAAGGCAGAATCGATGTAAACACCTTTTGTTTCTGTCATGCCGCGAGTTTCCCAGTGAGTTGTCATGTCTCTGTGAGGAGGTAACATTCCAGTGTCTGAAGTTGATCTCCAATTATCCGAGGAGCGACTTGGTGTTTGTATAGTAGTTTGTGTGTTAAAACGACTAGATACGCGATCGCCGGGTACATAAGTAGTCGGTAAAAGTGTGAGCGAAGCGCTATTGCCAGGAACGGAATAACTTCCTGAAGATGACAAAAAGGATGACTGGCCAGTTGATGAGATGTGATCACCAGGCACATGAGTAGTTGGTGGATATGTGAACGATAGACTAGCTTCACCTGCGGGAGCATCTGTAAAGCTTGATAAAGAAGACAAAGAGGAGGACTCGTCAGTTGTTGATCTGGACAGTTTTACATCTAGCTGAAAACTGTGTGCCTTAGTAGTCCCCACTGTGGTCTCTGGAATGAGTGTAGTCTTCGTTGGTGAAGTTAATAAGGAGACATCTGGTCCAGCGGTTACAGACCTGTTAAGAACAAGTGTTTCTTGTGGTGACGATGGTAACATCTTAACGATTGTGTCATTTGTATTGTTTACGACTTCAAATGAGTCGACTGGAGGGGGAAACGTAATTCCCATGTTAGGAACAGAATCTGGAGGATATCGTGTAGTTTGGTCCGTTTGCCAGGCTGACTCACTTGTGGTGCCATCTGGCTGATAAACATCTGTTGCTGTCATTTCTGGATGCGATGTAATTTGAGTTGTGGAATTTGCGTCCATTGACGTTGATGTCAAAGATGCAACTCCAGTTGTTCGTTGCTGGGTCGATACCTTTGCCAGCACGCTAGTAGACATACCTGCTGTTGTCGTTTTGATAGCAGCAGCGGTGATACTGTCAGTCGCTGTAGAAGTTACAATTGGAAGGGCGGTGGAAGATGGTGATAATGATGAACTGGTCTCGGGTAAGGGACCTGCGGTTGTCCTGTATGCAATTGTTGTAGTTTGGCTTTCGCTGACTGTAGTTGGTGAGTCGATTGGTTCATCAGGTCCCGTACAAGTAACTGTCACACTGTCTGAGAAAGCTGAAAATGTAAAGGATAAATGTAAGTGTTTTGTTTGTTTTGTTTTTTTTGTTGTTGTTGCTTCTTTGTGGGTGGTTGTTTTTGTTTGTTTTGTTTTGTTTGTTCGTTTGTTGTTGTTGTTTGTTGTTGTTGTTTGTTGTTGTTGTTGTTGTTGTTGTTGTTTGTCTGTTTAATGATGTTGTTTTTGGTGGGGGTGGTGGTGGCGGGCAGTGTAGGCTCAAACAATGGCAATTATAATGTAATAACAATTAACATCATTAGCACCCTGCTAGTATTATCTTCTCCTCCTCCTCATCGTCAGTCATCATCTGTCTTATAACACTCACCTCCACCGTGTTGCAGCACTAGGCAGTAGTTATGATCAGAAGGCTCCGTGTACGTTTCCAAGGTAACAAGACCGCTCTTGGACACGGATGTATCCAGGTAGGTACCGGTAACAAGGCACTGGAAACGGAGACTGCTTCCAACATCTGGGATCATTCTGTAAACATGGGATCAAGAGTAAAGATAAAACCGTACATTAAGGATGAGTATGCTGTCTGATAGTAAAACCGTTCGACACTGTATTTGATGTTCCTAGGTTCAAAAAAATTTAAAGAACTGGTTTGCTACATGATTATTAAGCGAAACAAGAGGTGAATAGGTCCACCGTAACATAAATGACGCTTAGAATTGGCATATTATATGCGTTTCCTAAAAGAAACTTTAAAATGTTTAGTTCAGAGCTGGTCTCAGAGTTCATTTTGATGTCAAAGAAATGTCGTGGGTTTTATCCTGGTCGAGACTTTACGGCTTGTCATCGCAAAGAAAAGATCTCGTTAAGTATTTTATTTCAGGTAAACAAGTTCACATCTCCTTGTGGCTAATAGGATGTTGTTTTTTTCTCTATTAATCTTAATAAAAACAGAATGCGCTTCGTCATTGCGGGAAAGATAGAATACACGTGCTTCATAGACTTTGTCATAAATTCTTGTTGCTTCTGGTTTCTTTTTTAGCGTTTATGCACAACTGACCATCGATAGACTAATCAGAAGCGACGGACATTCAGAGCACTACACCAGTGTCCGTGATGAAGCAGTGTCCCTAAAACGTCGAGAGGTGATATATTTCAGGTGCATTTATGACCTGAGCATTGCGGGTTTTATGTCCACCATTGCCGGCAATAATTAGTACACTAAACAGTCTGAGTTCGGTAATACTTAGTCATGTACACCAAACAGTCAGAATTCATTGTCGGTAATACTTTATCATGTACACGAAACAGCTAGAGTTCTTTGTCGGTAATACTTAGTCATGCACACCAAACAATCGGAGTCCATTGTCAATAATAGTTAGTCATGTACATCAATCAGTCGGGGCTCATTTTCGATAATACTATGTACACCAAACATTCGGAGTTCATTTTCGATAATACTTAGTCATGTACACCAAACATTCGGAGTTCATTGTCGATAATACTTAGTCAAGTAAACCAAACAGTCGGAGTCTATTGTCGATAGTGCTCAGTCATGTACACCAAACAGTCGGAGTTCGGTAATAGTTGGTCATTGTTGGAAGACATTTTGTTCTTTTTGTTATTGAACCAGAATAGCTTACAGCGTAATTATTTTTAAATGTCGCGCTGAACGACGAGCCGAATGTTGAGCCAGCACGACATTCAAAACTAAGCGGGATTTTTAAATGTAGTGCTGAAAATCGTACCGCTCCAGCACAACATTCAAAAGAATGTATCTTATAATGTTTTGCTGAATATCGTAACAAGTGGTGTTCCAGCACGACATTAAAACTATGCCATTTTGAATGCGTGCTAAATGTTGCTCAGAATGGCGAGCCAGCTCGATAGTCGGACATCATCATCGTATTATAAATACAATATACAAATTTGGTATCCGGTTTAGTTATTAATATGGAAGCGAAGAAATAATAATGACAATATATTACGCTTTTTGTGTGATAGTTGCATTATAAAAGAATAAAAGAAACAACATTAGAGAATGAACTTTATGTATTATTAACGTTTATGTTCCTTCTTACTAAGGTAGCTTTCTTGATAAATGGGCGAGAATAATAAGTATGTTCTTGTCTTTTGAATCAAACAGCAAACACGTTTTATATACAGACGGTCTATTAAAAGTTGAGGTATTTTCTTCTTAAACAGTGAATACTGAGCATATACAAAAAAAAAAAAGAAAGACATCTTCAATGTCTCTGTTATAACATAGCAAACAGTATCTGCTTTCTCTAGATAAAGGATTTCTTGAAAATCGCTCAGTGTGAATTATTAGAGAATGTGCAAAAATTATCATTTTTGTAATAAAATGTCTTAGATCATTTGGTAAAATATCCAAGTATGGTTCGTAGCATGGCAGGTCCTTTATATTCTTATAAAAATCTGATACATTATTACTTTTCAATAAGCCATACCATTATTGTGTAAAAGTGTCAATAATACGTTGTTTTAATATCAGAGGGAATGTTTTCTTAGTAATTGAATTTTGATTCTGAAACACTTCTGAAAAACCATACCTGTCTAATAAAGTTTTTACATTGTAAACCCAGTTTTTGCAACCATTTAAACAATCTTCCAAACCTTGTTTATACAATGTAACAGTTATTTTATTTACATAATGTATTATATTACACCAGGACTTAATAATTCTCACAAAATGAGTAATAAATAAAGGGTAGCGTCCAAGTTCTGCATATACAGCTACAGTACATGTACTAGAACGGACATTTAATATATTTGTAAAGAATTTTTAGTGCAGACGTTCCAGACTTTTGCTTGTACAGAACCCCCACAACTCACACGAGTAGTTAAGAATAGAACCAACAAAAGCAATTGACACAAGGACTTAGGAGTCAATGGTATTTTCCGACAGTGATTACTTAATACATTCAGTGCTTTGATTCCCTTTCCCGGCAAATGTTCAAAATTATTACTAAAAGGATCCAATCTCATTAAAATCACATCCTAACTTTCGCTTCATTACTTTCCGCTGGTTAGGATCTGATGACATCGCATTAGGTGTCACCTCAATTTGACCTTTGATTAGCCAATGAAATCGTCGGCTGCAAAATGTTTGGGTATAACTTCATGAATATTCGCCAGATTACGGCTATTTACGGAAATTCATATTGAGCGGCAATGTCCAAGGCATTCCGATTAAAAGTGCGTCACATTTTCAAGATGGCAGCCCCAATTGACATTTGCGATCCAGTAAAACAAACGACAAAGAAATTACATTCGTTAGTTGATCGGTGCTGTTTTTGCAGGATGTCATTTCTCCAGGTTCTGATAACGGGTAGTGGGAGCACAAACTCCCCGCAGTGATTACTTCCCTTGACAGTACATTATATCACTGCCACCAGAAAGTTTTTCGCCCAAATACAGGCGGATAGTTTTTTGTTGTTTTTTTCTGGACTTATCTCCTCAAAATATAGTATCTTTCCTTTAAAAATATTAATTTATCATATTAAAAATAAAAAGTAACTTAAAGTATGAAAAAATATGAAATTATGAAAGTCAAATTTTAAAGTTTATGGAGGCCGCCATGTTTACTTCACGTGATACTCTATCGTCACGTGATCCTTGCTCGGGGCAGAGATTTAAGTAGCAACGCGTGACGTAATCGCTGTAAGGAGATTGGTGGGAGCAAACACACTCAAAACACTTCAAACAAAAACTTAGAATCAATGAAGAACGCCTTCAGAATATGAAAAAGGTAGTGAAGTGTTTGTTGCTGTCTGCCAACGATACCGCGGTGTAACGAGGTTTCTGATTGGTCAAGTTTGACGTCATCGGCTCATTAATATTTATGACTTAAAGGTCACTTCGAGGCGACCTTTATCGGGATGTTATCAGATCCTAACCAGCGGAAAGTTATGAAGCTAAAGTTAAGATGTGATTTTAATGAGATTGAAAAGGACCTGTATTGTTAAAAACTGTTCCAAGATAATTAAAAGTATCAACATTTTCAATTTCATTTCCATTATATATCCATTTCTTTCAGAAGATAAATGCCGCCCTCTGTTTCGGAAAACCATGATTTTAGTCTTAAGCACATTTACTTCTAAGCTCCATTGTTGACAATTATTATGTAATAAGTCTAAATTATTTTGTAAATTTGTTAACCTACCTGACTGCAGTGTTACATTGCTGGTAGTTGGGTGCATTGTATGTGACTGCCCTCAGTATTTGGGCTGTAGTATTATACGTGCACATACAGGTGGCCCCGGGGATTTGGCTGGACATGTCAATCAGCACCCGGGCACCAGAATATTCACCGGGCACGCAAAATTCCGCGACTGAAAAAAATACATTTTTCAGCTAATAGTCATATATGATTAACATGAGTGCAATTTTGACAAAATAATGATTTCAAGTTTACATTATTGTTCGGATGATGAACCATTTTTATCTAGTTTTGAACATATTGCTTTGGTGGTTTTGTGTGCACATTTTATAAAAAAAAATTAGAGGCCTTACTTAATCTTGTGGAAATCTTATTTAAAGACTTTGAAAGCCGCGTCGCATTTGATTTTTAATCATGACTTCTGTACTTTTATTGAATTATTCCTTTGTCTTTGAAGTGACGCTTGGTTTTGAAATAGATTGCTAAAATTGGGAAAGATTAAAAAAAAAGTTTTAGTATTGTTTTCCTTCTTTTAAAGGTGGTTTCCAGCAGTTTACCTATATCAAATACGTGAAACAATATCTCACCACTGCTTTGAGAACTTTAGCCATAAAATCTACATTAACTCATACTTTAGTCTAAGTAAATACGAGTTTGAACTCTACTTATATTGTTACACAGTAAAAACCGCAAGCAAAAAAAAAACCCCTCTTTAATTTTATTCTTCCAAATATTGACCTGTACTTTAAATAGATATTGACGCCAGCGCAGGTTACCTGGATGATAATTAAACGTGATCTTAAAAAAGGTGGTTTTATTAGTTTAAAAATAGCTATCTATGCATCGTGTCTCAGATAGAAAAAAACATGTTTGAACGATGAGTGGGGATTTATGCTTCGCTATTTACAAAGATCTAGGGCAGCAATGGACTGATTTGCAGGACCGTAACAATGACTTATTTCTTTTGTTGAGAAAAGATGTCTGGTCCAAACTGGCGTATGTCACCTTTAAATGACCAATCGCACCAACATGCATAACCACAACATGTGGTGTCTACCATCAACTATGTCGCGTTGCCATGGCAACACAAGCTTATAACTGTCAGCACAAGACCTTAATGGCGTCACTTATTACAGCCTCACTAATAGACTCCTTATTGTTTTATTTTATGCACCAATTTCCTCGTGGCTTTGCCATCGTCACGTGTGTTGTGTTAGTAATTTGGGACTGGTCGACAACTTACAGCACTAAAATGGTCATGTGAGTAATTGGCTGGACCTTTCGTAATTGTTTACGCTAATGTGATTTACACGGTCACGAACAATATGCATGTGTTGCAAAACATGGAATGCGCATTTAAATGCACTTAACTATAAACACTTTGCGAAGAAGTAGTTAGTGGTTAAAAGCCTTGCTTTTTATTATGTTGGTAACCAGTCGTTCCTTTCTCTACTAGCAGCAGCAGCAATAGTCGTAGTAATACTAGTTACTGTTATAATCAATATTTGAAGTAGTAGTGGAAATAGTCATAGCAGCATCAGAGCAATTGCAGCAGCAGCAGAATTAATTGTAGAGGCAAGTGTAGAGGCAGCAGTAGAAGAAGTTGTAGAAGTAAGAGTAACATAAACAGTGGCCTAAGATCCATATTGTACAAGGTGCGGTTTTCTTTACAAGATAAAACCTACTGAATGAAAGGAGATCAATCATCAGTTGTCATTAGTAGAGTATAGTACATGTAGTAACCACGGGCCACGCAGGACTTTTTTAATGGACCCGTCACATAATCTTCTTTATTTCTCCCATATACTTATCTACTCATCATATCATGTACAGTAAGGTGGCAACTGTCATTTTCCCGACTCTTTTGTGTTTACTTGCCCAATTGTCTTTATCTCCGATTTTTCGTGTTTGTTTTTTTTTTCAATTTTCTCTTCTCTTTTGCCCCCATCTCTTCACGTCCATGTTTTCCGACTTCTATGTATGTAATATTTTAATAGAGTGTCCTACCTTTTTTCTCTGCTTATATTTCATACTATTTCTTTATTTTACTTCATCAGTTAACTGTTACCTTCTCATCTTCTTCCATCACGTTCATTCTTCCATGTTTTTATTTCTTAATAGACTGATTAGCTGAGTGATAATATTTCCATCACGACAACTAGTGTTCTTAGTTTTATGGTATACATTAGTATAGTTTCAATGTGATGTCAAAGGCGCTGATAATACAGTTTAAGACAGCCATCTTAGAAGGCAGAAGCTAATGCAAGCCGAAATCGGGAAATATGTGCTGTATTTAATTCACCACTGTGTTTTCATTTTTCAATCTATTTAACTGAATTTTATATCAAATTTAACAGCTTTTATGAAGTATTTTAAATATCAAAACTATAATTTGATAATTTGAAAGGAAAAAAATACATAATCTAAACATATGAATTTTTAGAGCTTTCCATTGGTGTATAGCTTTTAATTTTTGGACCACAAATGAAGAAATCACAAGAAAATTGAAGTTACCATCAACGATGGCTGCTAAGATAAGGGATCTTCACTGATGTGGGAACTATCAATATTGTACGTATTAATAGTGTCGTTTATTGTCAATATAAAATGTTAAATAAATTACTTACCATTCGTAATCTGCGGACATGACTGTGAGTTTACTGAATAAGAAAAGACATTTTCATTATATCATCATCTGACACAAAAGTTACAATGTAAAACTTTGGAAAAGACTAGTGCAAAACCTTCAAATTTTGGTAGAGGAAAATGAATTAGCGTATATTTTTATCACAGATTCTATTACAAGCAAGAAATGTGTTTTCTTGAATTGTATCATATGCCTCATAACCAGTTTTCTTAAATGAATACATTGCAATAAGTACATCTGTATTTATTCTTGAACAGTTATGTTATCTTAAAAGATGCTATTAATCGCACAAAAGCGCGAATAACTTGCAATCTAAAGACATTTTAAGCATTCCCATCAATGAACTGTTTCATAATGTTGTCGTTTGGCTCCTAGTTTCTGTTGTATTTCTACGATTATATTTACTTTCAAAGTTAAGCATCATTCCGCCTTAAGTTAACAAACTTTTTTATAAAAAAAGTGTTTTATCTACACAGAAATTTCTAAACTTTTTAGAAACAATTGGAATCTAAGTTGCTATATACACATGAAGAAAACAAATGACTTCAAATGAATAATATTCATTATAGTTGCATTAACTGATGATGTACAATCATGCTTTGTTTAAAGGCACAGGTAACGAACACAAAGGTAAATAATAACTACTGTAACAATAAAAATCTTATATAAGTTACGTCAATTGTTGATGCTTGAACACGTTTTGTGTGTTTGTCACTACGACATATATTAACCAAATGTTTATCTAAAATATGTTAATCGTTTAATTGTAAAGAAAAAACTCGTTCTAACCGAGACGCTAAACAACTTAAATTCATTTTCTGACAATAGTAATATTTTACTCAGTTTTAAAACTGTTGACTTGCTCTGGTAGTAAGCTATCTACTTGTGTATATCATCAAACGTATCCAGCAAAAATCGCATATATTTAAAATACACGACATTATATTAATTTATTTTTAAATCCATTGTTCGTTGTCGAAAAAGTTTAGAACATAATAATAATAATAATAATAATAATAATAATAATAATAATAATAATAATAAAAATAAAAATAATAATAAAAATAATAATAATCATCATTATCATCATAATCAAAATCATAATGCTAGTCGATATAACTATCCTAGATAAAAAAAAAATACTTACCAATTGCAATCGATATTCCAACACACATGCAAACCAATATGGAAGTTAACATCGTAAGTTGTTTTGTTTTCAGAAAATATTTTGTAATTCCGATTGTCTGAGATTTCGCTTCTAATTCAACGAAATATCATTAGCAACATTAATCTTCCCGAGGCATCATGAGTCTGAATAAAACTGCACGGGAAAAATGTTTTCAGGATAAAACTATAACTAGACACAGAAAACTACTACACGGAATAATAAGCTTAAGAAAGAAAGCAAACGAAACGCATCATGAACGACGAAAAATATGACAATGGCGAATGTATGGACTATGTATGAAGTTGTAACATTTGTCATCCAGTATCGATGACTATGACATTTATGACCTGAATTTGTCACGTGGACAATGGTCATCTCTCTGTGTGCATGTCTGCCGCGCGGCAGACGATCGTTGACGTGACAGCAGTCTTCTAGACCGAAAACGCTTCAAGCGTTGTCGTGACTTAGACGTTTGAAGTGTATCTGCCGAAATGCGGGTACGTGTCGAAATAAGGGCAAACCAATCCGGTTTATGGTCAAAATGTTGCAATGTTTATATTCATCAATAAGCTAACATGATAAGAAATGATAAGACTGTCGTGTATGAGCACAATTTGATGTTCCTGATGATGGGTGGCATATGTAAGTGTTGGTGGATACTGTGTGTACTAGCATATTGCTAGATTAACTATGCACCTAACTGTGCATAATTCTAGAAACAATATCTTTGGTGTCTTGAATATAATAGTTTATTTTAACATATACTTTAATTAATAAGCTTCAGTTAAATAATGCATACGAATGTTTAGACGTTCTCTTTGAGTGGAATGGGAGATCATCATGCCCCTGATCAATGTTCTTCGTCAACTTCGGTTCTTACATTTTGAAACGTGACATTATGATATCATCGCAGAGCTAATGATGTGAACAATCACCACTTTGCAGTACACGGCATTGAAAAAAAATATATTTTAATAAACTTGATAATATTTTGATAGTGTTCAACAATGAAGGCTACTGTATGCATTTTAGTTGTATTTGGTCGATCATTTTATTGTATTCTGGATTCTGATGTCTTTCCTGCCGTATAAACTAGGGTATCATTACCTCAGTGTAATAACAATTAAAACAAACATTATACCTCAGTATGAAAACAATGGGATACATTGGTGAAATGGAAATTGTCTCCCTTGTTAGTTAATATCCGAGGCATTCCAACCAGTATGTAGGTCCTTTCAATTGAAATTCTTGGACTTTATCGCCTATTCTTTTGTAGATATTGCAAACAGTGAAAATTCTTACTTTTGCATAGGCATAAGCTTAAAAACCATTTAAATACTGACAGAGGTTTGTTATTTCAAAAAGAAAAAGGAAGTGTCTGTTGCTGATGGTTATCCTGGGTATCACAAGAAAGGCAGAACGTCAACATACACTCCAAAGAGCACAAGCATAAAAACCGAGTAAAACAAATGAAAGGACCGACCTGCATTTAGGGAATATTTATGGGATACTATTCATTAATGTATCTCATTAAAACAAACATAATTCCTAAGTATAGAAACAATTATAAGCATCTAAAGCACCGGGTTGATCCAATACTAAGTTGTTTAGTTAAACTGTTTACATCCCATTTAAACGATCGGTCATACAATTTTAGAAAAAATATACTGCAAAGAAAAGCTAGGTTTAGAAAACATTAAAGCAGTGTAGATCAAATATATAGTTCTTTGAAAATATATGGCAGGTTAACATTTGAAGCATTCTTTTAAGAACGTGTGTTGAGCCCCAATTGTCGCACAAACAAATATGTCACACGTGGGATATTAATTCGCGTGATAGTTTAACGCAAAGGGTTGCGACGTCGCCGAATATGGCACAAATCGATGTTTTACCCACCCTAACAATACCAAAGAATATGACACAGTTTTTAATTCAAAGACTTCTTATTACAGTATAAATTTTATGTCTCAAAATCCATATTAAAACACTTTTAAGTTCTTATGTTTTGTGTCGACACATTGGAAAATCAATTAGTTAAACATCTCCTAAAATAAAGGGTTATATAGGCCAGGTGTTAAGAAGTCTGCCTGGGCTCGGGCCTATACTGAAGCGCATTAGTATTGCCTCTCAAAGTGGGCATCAGTACTGATTCACACCCTGGAAATGGGCTCTTAATATGATTGTACATGTATAGAGTTTAACGTTCGTTTTAATTGAGCTTAAATCACTACACTAAAAGATAATCTCGACGACCGTAAAATATGGTCACGAAAATACAGAACTTTAAGATAAGCTGGTGTCACGGTCTGATGTTTCTTCCGTGCTTAAATTTCTCTGTCTAGTGTGCGCATGCGCCAGATTTCTATTTTAAACTACACGTGCCTAAATTTCCTACCATTCCATACTGTTGTAAAAAGTGTAACTTAAAATGGAAACATGTGCACGGGAGGAAATATAAGCCCTTTGTTATACGGGCTGATGCTTCTATCCGACCAGTCTTTCTATCTCTACCATAAACATGTTAACATAAATATTACATGTTTACCTAAGATGGAAATGTGTGCCTGAGTGGAAATATAAGCCCATATATACATGGGCTATGTTTTTTATCAGACCAATCCTTCTCTCTCTACCATATACAGGTATACATAAATATTACACCTTTACTTAAGATGGAAATGTATGCCCAAGTGGAAATATAAACCCATCTATACACGGTCTGATGTTTCTGTAGGGCCGGTCTTTATATTTATACCCAGTTTTGTACCGTTTACTTTATATGGAAACATGTCTCCGGGTGGAAATATAAGCCCATTTATACATGGCCTGTTGTTTCTGCCAGGTCCAGCTTTCTATCTCTATCATTAACATGAACATGTATCAATACATATTAGACATTTAGTTAAGATGGAAATGTGGGCCTGTGTGGAAATATAAACCCATATATACATGGGCTGATGTTGCTTACAGGCCACTATTTCTGACTCTATCATATACATGTATAGATGAATTTTACACGTTTACTTAAGATGGAAATGTGTGCCTGGGTGAAAATTTACGTCCGTCTATACACGGTCTGATGTTTTTGCTGTACCAGTCGATCTATCTTTACGATAAATATGTATACCTAGAATATTTCACGTTTACTTAAGATGGAAATGTGTGCCCGGGAGGAAATCTTGGACCATCTATATATGGGTTCATATTTCTATTACAATTTTGCGCATACGCATTGGGGCGTGTGAGAAATTTCTACACGGCAGAAATATGAGACCGTGACACCTGAATAATCCGGCGGCTAGGTATGATTACTGTCCCCACCCCACCCCCGTAGACTTTGTTTCACGAGTTTCAAAATGGTGGTTATGGTGTCTAGAAACAGAATCTTTCAATTTCCAATGTTCTTAAAATAAACTCATTTATGATAGGAGCTATGTTAAGAAAAATGTTTATAAATTTGCCCAAAATAGTGATACAAGTATTAAACTGGTGCTCAATTAAATGTAATTGAATTATTATTATGGTCATGTGCCAATTATGCAAATTAACACTTATGAATATTCGTAAATTTTAATGGGAATCTAAAAATAGTCTTTATTATAGAAAAGTTGATTAGGTGCTTGTTATTTAAAAGCAATATTCAAACAAACTGAAAGTTTCTAAAGTTATATACATACCGATATAAGTCTAACTCATGTTAGTCTAAGTTTTATATAATTTGGTTCATGTTATGATTTTTTATTATTTTTCATTATTTTCTTCCAATTTTTTCTATCTTAATTTCAATGCATAATGTAAATAGAATTCTGCTTATAACTAACCATAACATTGAAGAATAATGTTTACATTGTTCCTAAAGTGATGGACATCACTAAACTTTGATTTGAAAGTATTAGTTATGCAAATTAGCCAGGATGAATATTCATAATCTTAATGAGAATCTAAAGAGAGACTTTAATAAAATAGAATATATTTCATTTAAAAGCCGTTTTTTTAAACAAACTGAACAGTTTTAAACGTGAAAATGACACCTGTCTTATTCTGACACAAGTTGAATTAAGTTTTATATGAATTGATCCATTTTCGATATTTTACAACTTTTTATTTAATTTCAGTAGAATTGTCTTCACTGACAGTAGTATGTAAATTTGATAAGAAACCAGCTTGTAAAAAAAGGTGTATTTTAAACCATAATATGGTAAAATCAGTTTTAGACCAAGGTTTTATTAAAAACTACCAGTAAGACAAGATTTGAAATTTGTAAGTATGCTAATAAGCCTTACTATATATTCATAAATCTTAATTAAGAGTGTTTTTTTTAAACGTTACATTTTTAATGCTAAGCCACATCCTTTTAAAATAAAGTAAGTTTATTGTTGATTAGTACCAGTTATTTCTCATAATAATTAATTCATTGTGTTTTTACAAGTATTTTACTCAAAATAGTGACTTCCGCTTAATAGTGACTTCAACAAGCAGATGTTTAAAATAAAATCGTCATGTGAACAAAGTCTTAGATGTTTTATCGCTACAGTTCTAGCAATATTTTCATTTATCTTAGACTAATTGTTTATTATTTTTTATTATTAAACATTATGTAATTGTACTAACCATTAAATTGTAGAGGGCTTTAAAATTTGTCCACATGAATGGAAAACAACCATTTGTTCCATTTTTAAATGCTTTCATGTCTTTTCAATTTTTAAATAAATTTTGCTTTTTTTACCAATAATATTTCGATTGTGATGTCTAATTCTCATGAAAAGCAAAGTGATGAATAAGAAAAAATATGACAAAGGTGATGGGATAAGCACACAATACTTTTTCTTCTGATTGTCCAATAATTTATTCCCAATAAAACTATGTAGTACAACTAAATCGACTATAAATAAATAGCAAAAATAAAGCAGATATTCTGTCCCAGTTCATGAATTCGAAATTGTGGATGGGAGTAGAGTACGCTGACTGGTGTTTTGTCGGACAGATTTGAGCTCTCCTGAGCATGTTAGGATAGTTTTTCTAAGACCTCGTTCGTTGTCCGTCGTGTTGAGTCAACAATTTTCTTGTGAACAAACTTCGGTCTATAGTTTTGGTACAATTTTCTACAAACTTGGCCAGATTGTTCATCTGCATAAATTCTTGAAAGAGCTCGTAACTGGTACATGTTGGATAAAAAAAGTAGTCACTAGGAAAAAAAAAGAAAAAAAAAACACCTTATGAATGCACTAGAGACAACATTTATGGCTCAATCTTCATAACACTTGGTCAGAATATTTGTCTGCATGAAATCTGGGATGAGTTTGTAACTGGTCTTATGGGATAAAAAGTGGGTCACTAGGTCAAATCCTAGAAAAGTTTTAAGAAAACACATGTGAATATACTATAGGCCACATTTATGACCAAATCTTCAGTAAACTTCGTCCAAATGTTTGTCAGCATTAAGTCTTAGATGACTTTGTAACTGAGTCACATGGGATCGAACGTAGGTCACCAGGCCAAATGATTTAACAAACCCGTGAACACTATAAAATATTTTTTTACCTAATCTTTAAAGAACATAATCAGAATCTAATTCTGCATGTACATCTTGATGGGTATAATGTGCGGAAGGATTTGCTAAACAAATAACTTGTGAAAACAAGAGGCACTGGTGTATACATTTTGTCTTGTTAAATTTAAATGCATATTGAACTCCATGGTCCTTGGGTGAGTGATATAGGGGCTCTCTTGTTCTTCATTTTAACAAAAACAGTTTCCTTGCTATTATCACAAAAAGGACCAAAAAATAATTATGACTCTTGAAAAGAATAATTTTCATAAATAATAACTTGTGATCTGGGTTACTTGAAGTCAAAATATTTTCCAACATACTCATTTTAGATAATCATTATAAATAATTAGCCGGATAGACACTAGAGAACACATTATTCTGTACTGTTCTTCCTCAAATTGAAATTAAATGTATGTCTTTTTTTACAACACAATCATACAAACTTAAACTGGGTCATCATGGGATCAGAGTGTAGACAGATAGAGTGAAATCGAAACAGCTTAAAAACTTCATATAGGGGCAATGTCTTTGGCATATAATTTAAAGACGTTGGTCGGCTTAGTGGCGCCGCAGGGCGGGTTGTGCCGTAAATGTGCCTTGCGCCCTCATGTTACCCGCCCTCAAGTTACAGAAGGCACTATGTCCCTTTTCAGTCTAAATATAAAACGAATTTGGTGTAACTTTAAGACGCCAGCTATTCACTTGGACAAAGCTATAAGTGTAGTCAACTCCTTTTGAATCTATTGCTATATTGAAGCCTTATTGGCTCTTCAAATGTCCGTGACGTTTGATCAACAAACATAAAACGATGAAGATACACTCAGTGTAAATATGAATGTACAACGTGAACGTCAACGTCCACACGCTGGTTGATAGGGAAAGGGAAAGTAAGGGAAAAAAAATAGGCGCAACAAATTGAAAATCTAAGAAGAATGCTCTCCCTTCTTTCAGTCACCCGTACTCGTCCACTGACTTGCACACACTGCATTGGTCTGAAGCTTCTTACAGTCATGCTTTATTCACCAATGTAGCACTCAGTTATAAGAGTTTTGTTAATGTTGGCAGTATGAAATTATAACTGAAATTACAAAAATAACATTACACACAATGCCCTTTAAGTTGGATATAATATAGTATAACATCTTAATTGATTTGAGCCCCAGGGTTATATATTCGAATATAGGCACGAATGGACAACTTTTAAAAAAAAATTTCTCTTTCATCATCACATGCAAAATTTCGGCAGAACATGAGTCTTTTTTATTTTAATAATTTTATTAAATAAATTGTGCTAAACCAAGTAACAATGCCACTATCTGGTATATTCAAAGTTTATACAAACGAACACATTGTGGTAAAAGCATTCTATATTTTTCAAGATCATTATTATCAACAATAACAACAAAAACCATAGAGGTTTATGAAAGATTGAAATAAATTGTATGGCTTTCTAGAGCAGCTCGGCGAATTTTTGTCCTGTATACTAGGTAAAATGGGAAAATCTTCTTAGAAATTGGTTAACAAATTTTAAATAAAAGCAATTAGGTTAGTGTGAGTCAAACTAATCAAGTAAAAACGTTTGGATTGTAAGCACAATGCTGCCATTTGTTTCAAAAAAATACCCATTAAGCATAAACATTTTCGTAAAGAGGATAAAATAAAATATTTGGACTATTCATATTTCTTTAAAAGAGGCCTGTTTGTGACTGAATTTTAGAAAATAAAAAATATATACATACATTCAGGTTCGGGTGGGGAAGTTTGTTAAAACTTTGAATATACATGTCCTTCAAGATCTACATCACATCAGTTTTGTAAATTACCCATTCTGTATATTGTCTGTTAAACTGGCTTTACCTTAAATTATATGTGACCTTTGCATTTTAATACCTACACTTTGTAATAACTATCATCAGATAACAGAACACCCTTTATTGTTAGCGGCATGGTAACACACATTTGAAATACGGCTACAGGAATATAGCCCAGTGTATTTTAGAATTGTGATAACTTTGATCTATGCCAACATTAATAAAAAAATTCAACAAATCATTGTTGGTTACAATGACTTGCACGGCCTGTCGTATTAAAAAGACAGCAATAAAAATTCAAATTTGGACTAAATTTTCTCCACTGGCTATATGCAAATTTAGATGGTACACCGCGCTTGTCCACTTCCTACACACACATACACACAAATCCGAAACACATTGAAAAGTGGCCCGACAGTTTGCCTCATATGATACATGTTCTGGGGTATTCGCACGTAATTGCTACATAAGCATATATACTTTCGTGCAAGTAAAGGCATTTATAACATGACCCATATTGTTAAGCAGTATAAATCGCGAAAATTATCGTAAGAGAGAGCCGGCCTGGGTTACATTGGTGGCAGCGGTTGGTTAGTAAACTGCCGGACTGGAGTTGCTTGCCCATGGAATTTCCCCGGCCAAGTCTCGGGACGAGACTTCTCGGAGGGAGGAAATAATGTAATGACCACAGAGGTAGATATATAAGCACTTCAAGCCAGCCTCGCTGCTGGATTAACTCTTTAGCAACGTGGTTTAAGTGGCTTCCAAACTTGCGCGGTTAAGCAACGGTTACCATGGCTGGAGTACGGATGGGTGACCGTTGGAGAGAGCCGGCCTGCGTTATACTAACATTTAGGAAAGTCACACAAGTCACACCCGCTCTGTTAAAATCCTAGATCCGTCTAGGATGTGTTTTATCAGCTGTGTATTTTTCCTTGTAAATCGAATTCATGTTACTTGATATTTATAAAAGCTGTTTTTATCTGAATCCAAGAAATCTATTTAGATATAGGCAAAAATATACGTATTTGGTACATACCAATGCAAAAAGCCATCTTATAAAATATGACAAAGTCTTCAGCCAATCGATAGCTAATGTCTGAGGACAAGAAAAAGGAAATACGGCAAAGTGTTTGAGCATTGCAACATTGCACAGGACAAAGGTATCCACATGCAGGCCAAATGTAAAAGTTCGGACAACTCTGTGATGAATCATTAAACAAAAAGAGCAAACCCAAAAGTTACCGCCTTGGGGCGGTCAATCGGCTAAAGTGACCGATTACGGCGCTCAAACCGGTTTTACAAAGTTCTAACCTAGCACTTCATGAGGGGGTTCTTAAACACATCAAAGAAAAGAAAACCGATCTATTTGAATTAAATAATTGCCCACGCGCTGACGTTTTTTTAGATAAGTTATGACGTCGTTTAAAGAAAGAAAGGGCTGACATAATTAAAATATAATGTCCACATGGTATTAAGAAGAAGGAGAAGTATTATTTCTATTACAAGAACTACACAAAATCGTTGACTGCAAACGAAACCGAACCTCCGAAGCAAGAAAGAAATGACAAGAGAAGCGGTGCAAACGGTCGCAGTATCCCGTCCACGTGCATATGGGACTGAGGAACCAAAGCCTAATGTCCATCAAAGGAAAATACATATGAAACGTAACAAATCATACAGGATGAAAAATTAAGTGTTTAAGGTGGTATCCGACAGCTTGCTTATATCAATTATTTCACTTAACAATACCTTACCACTGCTTTGGAGAACTAATGCATAATTTCTGCATAAACTTATACTTTTAAGTAATGACGGTTTTGTACACTGCCTACATTATTAGACGTAAAAATCGCGATAAAGCCACTCTAAAATTCAATCATTCCAATTCTATAAATATGCACGATAGTGATCTCTGCTTAAAAAAGATACCGACCTCAGAGCAGATTACCCGGATGACGATACAACGTAATCTTAAAAAAAAAGTTGTCGCCTAGTTTTCCTTGTTAAAATAGCTATCTCTGCAGCGTGGCTTAGATATGAAATGCCTGTTTGCAATGAGGAATGGGGATTTATGTTTAACTTGTTCACACTGATCTAAGGCATCAGTGGCCAGCATTTTGCAAGAATTTCTCAGGTAACAATGACTTATTTGGTTATTTGAGAAAAATATTTTGGATAATATATCGGACGCAACCTTTAACGTTTGCAGTACTACTTCAGCACTTGTTTACGCGTACACGGTGCTGGTGTAAGTAAGGTTAAATACATTCAAATTTTCGCGGCTGCATGGTTTGGACTTTGTTGAAATTAAATGCATGTGGAAACCATTTCCGGTTATGGTTATTCGATCGTTAGCAATCACAACGACTTAATTTTCTTTGCTAAAGCTTGAATATAACTAATATTTGTGGCTTGCATTGTACATGATCCCATTGACCAAACCTTAGTGCCGTATAGCCGTAAATTGTCATTTTACTGTTGGCCAACTTGATTTCACCGGAAGTTGACATTCGCTACTTCCGCTAGAGGTCGCCAAATTAGCCAGTAGAAAAGTATTGATTGTGTTAAATTATCCAAGCAAGTTATGTGTTTGGAGTTTACATTTTCATTGTATTGAGAAGTAGGTAATTGTTTTGATTTTTACATTCTATGCATTCTTTTACGTATTCTCCACTCTAGTTAAGCTATAATATACTGCCAAAATGCCCTAAAGTGGCCGACAACACCGATTTTTATCTGGCAGTGTTTGCATCAATTGCCAACAAAGTTCGCCAGAAAGGTGATCGTTTATAGTCTTTATATGTCGCATTTCTGTGCATACTATATAAAATAAATATGTTTATATTTTAAACATATCATAAAGCTTTGTTTTTTTATATTAGCAGCAAGTGAAGTCAATTAATGTTTGTAGACAGTAAAGATTTAAGTTCACCAACCTGTCAGACTAACAATAGACGCAAGGGAGAGCACTGTCGATGTCATCTGTGGCCGCTTTCAGAATCTTGTATCTTATTTATCAATAATGACAAAATTTTCTCAAGATGAAGGAGCCAAGAAAAACAGTTGAGGAGTCTGTCAGCTGGCACTTAACGCTTTGATGAAATTAAACATTAAGTTGACCTGCAATTGCCATTACTTGGTATTACCCACAATAGTGCTGCATAAGATAGATTTTTTACTCTGACCACTTGACCAGAAATTTTATCATACAATTTGCATCCAGAAAGAAACAAGGGCATGACTTCACCAATCATTACAGTCTTCGCAAAAGGGATGAAAAACTGACAGTCATCCAGTCTGGTGAAAACATTTTTTCTGCCAGACCGAAAAAGAATTTGCCAGACCAAAAAAAAACACCTATATTCTTTGTAAAATGACAGCGTTTTTTTTCCTTCTTTAGCCGAGTCCGGTAAACGGACCCGTTCCCAATCGGTACCGGTCTTTCCCAATTTCGCGACCGGGCCCTTCCCAATTCCGGGAACGGACCCATCCCAATGACGCCGAAGAAGCATTTTTCCCAATTTCATCAAAAACAACCCACAAAAAAGTCGAAAAATATCAAAAACAAACAAAATTCCGTTCAATTCTTACTCATTTTCACTTACGCCGCTAGGATCGAAAAGTTATAGGTACGAACAAAATGTTAGAGACTGGTTTGCAATATCTAATGCCGTAATGGCAAACTACGAGGTATGAAAATAGAAACATAAACCAGTCGATTCACAATATGTGACGCGCTGTGGCAAAAACAATGACGCGATGGTATTTCCCCAGTTTGGGATACGCTGATTGGCTAACAGCGAGAAATTCCTTTACTGTAAATCGCATTTTCTGTTGACGTAAAAAAAAGGCATGGCTGCTACGAAATTTTAAAATGACAATCGTCCAAATTTTTCAGAATTTATGCCGGTAATGCTTCACTAAAAGCGTATTATGAAATAGCAATGGATAACTTTTAAATACAAGCATTGTTTTTAAAAAAAAACCCAGTAGATTTTGAGTTAAATCATGCACGTTAAGATGTCTAAAACCTTTAAATGGCACATCGTCTCGAATTTTGATCCCATGTTGTTGTTTTTTCTGTTGCCGTTTTGGTCCCGATTGAGAATTGTTTTTCTAAGTGAGGTATCAATATTTTTAATGTTATAAACAGACAGACTTCAGTTTAGATGGTTATATTAATAACAACACTGGTCACAACAGTCTGAAACAAAACTGAAAATTGTCATTTACTGTATTTTTAAGTGGGTGGGGAATGATGATGTATACTATTCATTAGTGCATAACATTTCATAATTATAAATTAAGTTGCTTGTTTAGACAAGTTTATCTAGACAGTTTTTATAACAGTGGTTAACATTAAATATCTTTTATGTGTACACATTCTTTCATCAGTAAATTATTATACTTGTTTTTATATCTACAGAATAAATAAAAGGCAGCCCCAGGGTGAGCCACAACAGTAAATACTACCGCAAACGACTAAAAACCGATCATTTTTTTTAACTTTTTCTACATCAAAGTGATATATTTATTGCACCATCACTTTGCTGAAACATTATCATGTTTCAAATAAACATGCTGATAAAAATATTTTAAGACTTTTTTTTTTCACTTTATTCCTCTCAAGTCAATAAACTTACATACAAAGAATGCTAACCACTCACATTTATGCAAATATTGCAATATATTCACCTTGTACATGAAATTCCCAATTAGCCTAATTTTACGACGCGAAAATTCCCAATTTGGCACTTTTCACGATTCGAAAAATTCCCAATTTGATGGTACCGGACCCATTCCCAATGAGGCAAAAAAAACGCTGAATGACCATATTTCACTTTATTTATGCTACACAACAACTCTTTATCTGGAAATTTTTAACAGGACTTTAGTCGTACTAAGAAAAAAAAACTAAGTTTAAAAGTTTTATTTCCTGAGACATGCCATTAGATTTTCAAAATTGATAATTTCATTTTGAAAGTCTACACAATCAGAATCATCATCATCACTGTCCTCTCCATCGCACAACTTTTCAATTTGTTCCTCAAAACTCAAGTTCACTGGACAACAGAAGGTTCAGCTTCTTCCTGAACACTACTCTCTTCATCTTCAGACTGAATGACAATAGATGATTCTTGGTTCAAAGATGTAACAGGTTCAGCTTCTTGCTGGGATGATGGTGCAGGTTCTGTAGTGGCTGACTTGCCTTTCTTCCGGCTGTATGTTGTCCTGCGACCTATCACTGGCTCTGTCGAATTAAAAAAATGTCCAATGAATTAAATGTATGCAATAATTGAGTATTTCTTTAATATAACACTTAATTATTGCTTTAACATTAAAATGATAATGATTTATTATATTTTTTTTATTTTGCTGAAGCAATACTTTTCAAATGAAATATTGTATTCGTCATGAAAAATCTTTGTCAAAGCTGAGCCAATCTCGACCGGCCTTCCAACTTTCCTGAAACGACCGTGGTGGTCTTTTTGTTTCATATTCTTTTGCCTTTACTTTTTTTTTACTTTCAGTTTGTTTACGTTTCTGCCCAGGTTTAGCATTTCCGTAATATTTGAGGAATGACATTTACCTTTTTATTAAGTTTTCAATGGTTGATCATCCAGGAACTTTATAAACAGAAGTGACTATTCAGCTGTGTCTCAAGCAATTCGATTCGATAATCTGACACTGCTTAACCAATCAAATTCGTCGACACATCGCACTGTTACTATACCGGAAAAACTGTTTGCACGGAGAATTTTCGTACCCAAAATGACGAAAAAATTGCCGGTCGGCCGGACCGACGACTTCCCAAAACTGCCCGACCGTAACACATTTTACCGGACATGACCGGCGGTCCAGTGCCTTTCGTGAAGACTCATTATTTATATTGACTTAATTTATTATCAGCACCAGCATAAATACGCAAACTGTTTTCTTCAGACATTTACAGCCAAACAAAATAACAGGTATCAGTCATATTAAGGACAGATTTCTACGTAAGGTTATTGGTGCCTCCATCTTTTTGAGATTTAGTAAACAAAGTGAGTGCCATTAGTAGATATGCAGGCTAATCGTAATTAGATATTTGAGTAGTAGGCATAAAGTTAATGAGGTCTGTCCACTAGGGCTCCATATCATTCAGAATCATACTATATTTGTATTGATACAAAATGATCGATATTCGATAAGTCATGATATATTAAAACAAACATGTACATGTAATAGCTTATTATTATTTTTGTGTGTATTTATATGTTTATAAATAAATGATTGCCAATACTTTAATATAGACAGTCCTATTGTCCTACTTTAACATGGCATTTAGTATGGTATTGGTGAAGTTTACACCAAGGAGGCTGTTTTCTGAAAGAAAATCATGGTATCATCAGTATCTATATGCTTATTCCAATTCTTTTCAGCAGGACATTATTTCCTGGTTTAAAAACATATTGAAGTCCATTGGACAGCATTGCCACTAAGAATTTTTGTTTTGGAAGTCTGACTTCTAGGTTTTAATTTTTGGAAGTCCCAGCCATTTTATTGGAAATCACAGAACACATATTACTAGGTATGATGAAATCTTTTTTTTAGAATTTAGGTTTTTCTTCAAATCTTTTTCTTTTTCTCTTTATAACATTTAATTTATCATTTTTGTGTATATAATTATTATTGTATATACAATTATATCATCGACGACCACATTTTGTATAGATAAGCCTTGATGGGAATTATTAATATTTCTAAGAGTTCGCTCGGGCGAGTAAATAAACAGAATATTGCTAAATAGTATTTTTTTCTGCATCTCAGTTATGACAATCAAATAAAAAAATAAAACATATCAATTAACATTGGTACATTGTCACCGTTAAAATAATTTTGCTTCTCAAAACTGACGTCACTTCAAAACCAATTATAAATGTAAGAGTCGACGTTCTCGGCCACCCAATAACGCATATTTCCTAACTAAATATATCTAAAGGCACCATCAGGCAAGACAACAAAAACCTGGTTTTCAGTACAAAATGTACTGTGTCAAACTGTAGTCTGTGCCCAAAACTAATTTTGAAATATCAAAACGTCAAACAAGCTTTTTTAGCCATAATTTCAACCATTCAAGTAACAAGTACATCTTTCGTAGATACGACCAATTGATTTGCCGTATTAGTGTGCATAGTCCTAAATCGCTGTCAAATTAAATTATACTCGGACGCACCGCTTCGCTCCTTTGCAGTTATCACACATTTAGGTGGCCCACTGAAGTAATTATACAATGCCTACAGTCGTCCTTAATTGCTTCCGATGCAAAAGGATGCTACAAACATGTTTTACGAGTAAACCGATGCCGATCAGTTAAGATTTATTACTTTTCTACACCTCTGTCAAAACGCCATATTGAAATTAGCCGCGCATACGAGCAAACGTGTCATCGGCAGAATTCGAGCACCTGTTTCCTATTAATTATGCAGGCTCGGGCTACTGTATTGTTTTTCTTCTAGCAGAAGGTAATCGATGCACGCTTGTTTGTAAATCTGTTCTCATTAATATGCAGACTCCGCCCATTGTCGTCTTTTCTCGCTTCTTATGAAGCTGTAAGCGATTTTGACCGACCCACGGGTAGAAATTGTCATGGGTCAAAATGACCCCCGCGGCTTTATTGATGTGCGTCAGTAGGGGTATTTCCGAATTTTCGTGCGTCAAAACCCGGGAGCTTGGGTCAACCGAACACCCTGTATGCACATATTTATATAAACCCCTTGGTGGTGCCTATTGGTTTTTAGTATATTTGAAACCCTTAAAGGTAACTTTCATTCATCATAGATCATATATTGTTAGATATTTATTGTTAGTACAAATGTTTTATGTGCCTGTACCCTCCTTTGAAAAGGAGTTTTGCTTGTTGGATGCTATGCTGATTTTACAGACCATCTTAGTGTCAGCATTACACTCTAGCCATGAGAATTAATTTAACCAAATTTTTGGACACAATTTATTCCTGGACACACGTTAACAGAAGCACTATACTGATGTGGCCAGATCATTAAGATATTATTGAGCCTTCAACAAAAAAAGGTGATATGTATTGATGCCATGTCATTTTGATTTAGCATTCCTCATGATATCATTTTCATTATCACCTAGGAAATTATCAGGAAGGTCTTGAGATTTATTATTTTATATCATAAAATTTGCAAATAAGGATAATGCATTTATATTTCATTTCTTTTCAAAAGGGATAATATAATTACATCCCCCTCCCGAAATGACAGTTTCTTAACTTAGCCAAAATGAGACGAGCAACCCTTTAAAAAGTTTATAATTATGTCACATGATTAGCAATAGTAACCCCATTGAAAATGACGATCAGGCAATAAGTCAAAACAAATACACTACAAGAAAAACATTGATGCAAAGCATCAAAGACAACACAAAAGCATTTTTCGTACCGTAAGAGAAATACGGCAAAAATAAAAAGAAAAAACACAAGATTGCCATCACAGTAATCTACCTTGCTTGACAAATCAAGTTCAAAAACAATACAATACAACAATAATTAAAAAAATAAGTAATAAAAATTAAACATATTTTTCACTATCATCATCTGACGACAGTTTTTTATTGTGACATTGGATTTTAAAGACATTTTTAGCTCACCTGAGCACAACGTGCTCAAGGTGAGCTTTTGTGATAATCGCTTCGCCAGTCGTCCTGCATCTGTCGTCCGTCGTCAACATTTTAGCTTGTGAACATGCTTAAGGCCACATACATACATTATACAGTCTTTATCAAACTTGGTCAGAATGTTTGTCTGCATGAAATCTTGGATGAATTCCTAACTGGGTCATGTGGGGTCAAAAAGTAGATCACTAGGTCAAATCTTAGAAAAACCTTGTGAACACACTAGAGACCACATTTATGACCCAATCTTCACCAAACTTGGTCAGAATGTTTGTCTGCATAAAATCTTGGATGAGTATATTATTTGGTACATGGTTTCAAAAGTAGGTCACTAGGTCACATCTAGAAAAACCTTGTGAAAACACTTAAGAAGCCACATTGATGGATCAATCTTCACCAAACTATGACAAAATGTTTTTTTTGCCAGTATGAAATCTTACATTTTGAAGTGGGTCATGTGGATTCAGTAGGTTACTTGGTAAAATTCTAGAAAATGTTATTAACCCATGGGCCACACTAATGATACAATATTCATAAAAAATTTCTAAAGTAAATAACTCTTAATTACTTCATGCCAGATTTGAGCCTACTAAAAGCCTGTGTCATCAGGTGAGCTATTAAGGGCCATCATGGCCCTCTTGTTGTTAGATTATTGCTGATTATGAACTGTATTTCTGATTACCACTTATAGATCCTATCGGTAAACATCGTGTTCACATGACTCTCCTGTGGCAATCAGCAAACGCTATCAAAATAGACTCTGGCTTCAGCATGTCATCAATCATTTGAAAAAAATCTTAGAAATACGTTAAAACAAATTATGTTAAGGATAGAAATGTGAAATTTATTTGTGTATTCTTTGAGAAAAAATAAAAACAATTAAAAAATAAAAAATGAACATATTACTAAATGCTATTTTGATCTATTTAGCGATATCGCTTCACAATTTAATAATGGTGACTAAGCACTTAGAGGCCTGCGGGGCTTGAAATCAGAAATCCGGTTGCCAGTGCATCAGAATCCATAATCTGGGTCACCAAAGTGTCTGATTTTATGTTAATGGGGCCTAATTTTAGTCCCTAAATTTTGCGACAGTCTACAACATCTACTTATCCGTGTCACAGCGTTATTGTAACTAAGCAACTATGTATCTACCTTAGGCAAGGAATGATGTTGATTGATCGCTAATCAACTTCAGAAAGGACAATAGAGTATTTAATACCTAATCATGGCAAAGTTTGAAAGCAGACAGGTGTCATTTTGTTTCTTGCATTGATTATAATAATTTCCTAGCTATTTTACAATTCTCTCGGTTCTGCAAGTTAATTTCTAAATTTTGTGTTTTGTCATTGGACATTGTGTATGATGATGCTCAGCAATTGTTAATGTCTTTGCATTAGCAACCTAAGTACCCATAGCTAAATGCATGTGAATTTTCCTTTTTTTTTATGAAAAACAAAATTCTCAAGACAGTTATGTCTGCAAACAGAAGATTGCTACAAGCAAGACAGAAAAACTAGAACCACCCCAACTTATTATATCTTATTTTCAGATCGACTCCATTTTGATTCTAACAAATTAAAATAACATGTTTTCTAGCTTGTCACTCAGACAGGAGATACATCACTCCTGCATCATCATATCGTATGTTTCTATAGTATGCAAGCAGTGTAATGGTTGATGACGTATACTAGAGACAAAATATGATGACATAGATATGACACATTTTCTTTCTCTTTGAGAGACATTTTTTTTAAAGGATGACTCCACCTTTCGTGCAAATTCAACAATTCCAATGCAAATTAACAGACGTAGAATGGTTTTGTATTGACTTATGGTAGTGATGCCTGACTTTTATGCCTGAAAATTGGGGAGGATAAGCCAAAATGTATGAAAATTTTGGCTGATGGGGGAAGGGGGCATCTGAACAAAGTCCTGGGCTACGTCTAGAAAACCTTTCCCAGGACATACTAAATCAGTGAAAGCAATATAATAGCACATTGTCATTTCTTTATATTTGTCAGCGCTGACAAGTAGAGAAAATATAGAGGTTAAACTTGACCTAAAGGTATGTATGCTTGGGAATTTTATATATAACAGTTTGTGAATTCTTTGACAATAGTACAGCTTGAAAATCATAACTTTGGTTGACATTTAGATCAAAACAATTGTTTAGTCTAAAGTTCATCAAGGGGAAGAAAGTTCTTGAAATAGCTATGTCATATGTAAACATACTGTATATTGCCTTTCATTTGCTTTATTCTCACACCTTACATGGAACTGCATCATGCATTTGTGTTTATAATAAATTTGGTGCATTTGACAGTGTCCAGTGTTTGGGATAATGTGGTTAAACTGTCTTTGTGGTCAGTCAGTCATTTCATCTCTTCAAGTATGGGCTATTCTGTATCATAGACTTGAGCTGGAGCATATGGTTTAAGTATTATCTCGCAATCACTGAGCTCTTCATCTCTTCATAGGTCGCTAAACATGTCTGCTACAAATTGGGTTGCTTCTTTGGTTCATATTTATTAAACATAAAGCTGTCAGAAACATCCATAAAACCCCAAAATGCACAGAAATAGGTAGGTGCCAAGTAGCCACTTTCTAGAGTTGATGTTCTGCCATTTTTCTTTGTTTTAAACACACACTGCAAAATGTCTTGGTATTGCAAAAAGAACACAACTCTTCCTTTGTAGTTTTTTAAGCACAGTCCAAAATATCACATCCATATTGATCAAAACAGGCTGACAAGGGAGAATATTGTAATTACAGTTACTATATTTTTTTAAAATTTGAGCATTATTGTGTCAATCTTTTGTCCCGAAGTAGACTGTTTATCAGTGGCAGTATGCTACTCTTATCTATTCTTTAGTAACTATTTCTTTCATGGACCCTGACATAAGAGCAAGCAAAGTATGGTTTCTTAACTGGATGCTACAATGTATTATTGTTTGTCGAACATATTTATTGGAAAGACCAAAAGACAGAGACAGGGTATTTTCACTTCCATAGCACTGTTTGTCTTTGAGGCTCATATGAGCACATGTGACTAAACCTTTTTAATTGTTCGCAATATTTCTTCTAGACAGGTTCTCAGTGGGCTCCTTATGAAATTTAAGTATTATCAATCATTTTAATTTACAGTAATGACAGTTGTGCCTAGCAATGATTTGGTGATTTAATCCAGATATTTGTCTGAGGTTTCTAAGTTTTCCTCCAAACTGGGCTTTCAAGTTTTCCTCCACCGGAAGTTGCCAGTATGAACTTTAAACTAGTATTGTATAACTGCCATTTTAAGTGCATCTTGTATGTGTCATATGTTTCATAGCAGGACAACAGCAAATATAGTTGTTGCTCATGGTGGTTCTATCCAGATGCAATCGGGGTCTCCCCCCACTAGTAATTTGGCCATCGCCAGTATGACTATAGTTGTGTCGTGGGATGTAACAAAAATTCAGAACAAAAACCCAAATAATTCCCCCAAATTCCAGTATAAAGTTTACAGGTTGGTTATAAACAGGCTATTCTGTCTCATCAGCTGTTCACTATTTGACAAGTGTCTGCATAATGGCGATAAGGGCCCTCGCTGTTCTCTACCTAGTGAGTATTCACTCACAAGCTTGTTCAAACAGATTACTCTCTGCCTTCATTTTCTGCCCCCCTCCCCTGGGAAATGGTTGAAACTCTTCAGGCTTAGGCAAATTTAATAGATCCAGATCAGCCAGTTCCCACTGGGAGCTATTTCTGGAGCTGTCTGATCAGGATCCACACTATCTGCTGTCAAATTACAAGCAATATGGCTAGTTAAACTATTATTTTGTCTGAGGTTGTAAAGAATAGTTGAGACAAGCGCTTCTAAAAAGTGCTTCAAGGAAATAAATGGTCACATAACATGTTCAACGCCACTCTAACAGTCTTAATTCAACATAAGTATGTCTATTTCTCCCAACATGACATTGCATGTGTTTTCATAGATTCTTTAGCATTTGATTGGTTAGAAATGTGTTCCAATTTAAATCTGACCAATAAAATGGAATGAATGTTAGAATGGAATTTCAGTTTCATTACTTAGGACCATTAAAGTTCAATAGATTTAGCTTTGGTGCAGTTAGGTAAGACATGAGTTGAGATGACCAAAGTCCTTACCTAGTCGTACTACATTTATTTGTTAGCAACATAAAATTTCAATTTTGCTGGCAACTACATGCAAAGAAATAAAATGTGCCTGAGACTTAGCAGCAGCATGTTGTGCAGTTCCTGAGCAGACAGTTCTTAGCAGGAATCTGGCCGATCTCGATTGACACTATGGGCTGAAAGAAAACAATTGGACTGGTTTACTGGTACATGTATAGCTTGCTTGATATGCTTTATGTATACAGGCAGTTCCATAATTAGTCAGCCTCGTGAAAATTATGGGTGTTTTATCATATCAGCTATGTCAATGATATTAGTATTTTTGCACAGTGAATGCAGCAAATATTTTACCTAAAGATAATACTTTCTCAGTATGACTTCATAATTTTAGTTTGGAGCATTTTGCCTTATTAATGGAACCTCCCCATTTCTCGATACTGTACTAGACTGCCCCCATGTTATAATTGAGGGAAGGCAGCTGGCTTATAGAGATAGGAGGATGGTGGCTCTTCTAGGAAAATTGCATGCCATTGATTAGTGGAGGGATCTGCCATTATTATTCGCCAGTGTGTTGGCTGCTAGCTAGAATAGTGAATAAGAGAGGGGAGAGACAGCCTTGTGGAGCTGGTGGAAATTTCTCCTGAAGAAAAATCAATGTCTCAACTTCAATGAGTTCCAAGTCCCTGCCAGAGATTCAATCTGAGGGTTAGGTCTCTACAATCAGATCATACCCAGATCTGAACCACCTTACTCCTTCCTTTCATGAATATTCATTAGAAAAAGTCACTAGGATTAAATTCATGTGATTTTAAGATGATTGAATAATAAATTTGATTTGTTTTTATTTAACATGTACATAATGTTTTATGTTTTGCTAGTATTTCCGCCTTATTAGGCTTGTTGAGTCTTTAAGGTCAAAAAATAACTACCGGTACTTATTGAAAACATGTTCTTCAATTATTATTTTGTCAATAATCCATCCATATCTTGTGATATGGGTTAACTATTGAAAAAAAAAAAAATGAAAGAACATGTTTATAAATTTTGGATACATCTTAAATATTTGAACATTTTAATATCTTAAGGCCTGAATACCGTACCTAAACAGTGCCCCAGGAATATTGAAAATCTTATTTAAGTCATTGAAACATATTATATATATATATATATATATATATATATATATATATATATATATATATATATATATATATATATATTGGAAAACATTTATATATATATATATATAATTATAAATGTTTTCCAATGTATTCATTTGTAAATGAAAATATAACAACAGTTTAAACCTTGTGAAAACTGTTTGTACATTTTAATATTAGCTAATAGCATAACTTTTTCAAAAGTTGTCCACAAAGATGTAGAACAGTGATAAGAAATAAGTCCATGAAATACAGCAGACACAGACCAACTTCAGTATTTGAAAATGACCTACAGTGTTGGGTATGGTGCGACATTGATGTCAGTGGTGCATTAACCGTCAAGTTGCCTTCTTTTACTCTCTAACAACTTACTAACCCTAATCCAGCTGTATTTATAAATAACCCAGCTTACTTTATGCTGAATAAATTGCTCGCAACTTCATTCAAAAGTTACAAGGTGTATTGCTGGAGAACCTGCAGGAAAAAGTGTAGATCCTGACCAGATCCTGACCAGATCCTGATGACCAGATCCTGACCAGATCCTGATGACCAGATCCTTGCTAGATCCTGGCCAGATCCTGATGACCAGATCCTGATGACCAGATCCTTGCTAGATCCTGACCAGATCCTGATGTCCAGATCCTGACGACCAGATCCTGATGACGGATCCCTAATGACCAGATCCTGATGACCAGATCCTGACCAGATCCTTGCTAGATCCTGACCAGATCCTGATGACCAGATCCTAACCAGATCCTGATGACCAGATCCTGATGACCAGATCCTGACCAGATCCTTGCTAGATCCTGGCCAGATCCTGATGACCAGATCCTGATGACCAGATCCTGATGACCAGATCCTGGCCAGATCCTGATGACCAGATCCTGATGACCAGATCCTGACCAGATCCTTGCTAGATCCTGGCCAGATCCTGATGACAGATCCTGATGACCAGATCCTGGCCAGATCCTGATGACCAGATCCTGATGACCAGATCCTGACCAGATCCTGATGACCAGATCCTGATGACCAGATCCTGATGACCAGATCCTGACCAGATCCTTGGTAGATCCTGACCAGATCCTGATGACCAGATCCTGACCAGATCCTGATGACCAGATCCTGACCAGATCCTGACCAGATCCTGACCAGATCCTGACCAGATCCTGATGACCAGATCCTGATGACCAGATCCTGATGACCAGATCCTGACCAGATCCTTGCTAGATCCTGACCAGATCCTGACCAGATAACTTCCAGTAGGATGTGGCTGATCCGGAGCTTCTCTTGTTGATTTAGTTTTGTTCAAGTCCTGCTTAGCACACAGTTATAATTATGCATTTACTTCCAATGGCACAGATGTCACCTGTTAACAACACTCCAGAATTTGTAAATCATTTAATGTACCAATAGTTACCAGTGTTAAAAAATTTAATATTTGTTAAAGCAGCAAGGTAAGGAGGAAGACAATGTGTAAGTGGCAGTTTAAGGCTTCAAACAAACAGATGGTTCACATGTGTAAAGTTTGTACAGTTCAGGTAAATAATGTAGATTCGGATCATCCTGTTCTGACTGGGGGACATCTCATTATGTTGTCGGTTGGCTGCTGAGTCTTTACAAATAAGTTTATGTTTATGTTTATTGGGTTTATCGTCCCACCAACAGTATATCAGTTATCTGGAGATGGTATCCACTTGAAGCAGATATAGTGCTGCCGTCACTGTGTATAGCATGCCGTGTACACCTGGCATGATACCACACCCAGTCACATTATCCTGACCGGGCCAACCAGTCGTGGAACTACCCAACACTTTACCAACTGGGCTGCCATGTCTGGTCTTTACCAATAATTCTAGTTATGGTTGTATGAAGTTGTTAGTTAATAATGAACAATTAGTATGATTTGTTCATCATTATAACTGTTGCAGGAGAAGAAGGCTTCATGTACCGTGGAACATATTTGCATTTTTTTTTTTCAAATGCATTCCACTTAAAGTGCAGTAGATTTAATATTATATTTGATGGAAATGCCCCATTCAGAATCCACTTCATTTTCTCTCAGGCTAGTATTTCTGTTTCTTGTTAGAATGTCTTCAATCCAGGCACTATAATGTGTATCTGTAATATAAGTTTTTGGTGACATCTCGAGTATGTATGTTATTATAAATCATAGATCATCACTCCTAAGGAACTTGATATTTTTTGCTTAATCTCTAAACGATTGGTGCCCCCATTGCATTGAGGTAGTCACCTTTATGGTTCTCCAAGGCTTATTTCAGAAGACTGCCTCCACCTGGATGCTGCTATAATGACCATAATTAGTTGCTGCAATGCATTTTAGAAAAGCAAATAAACATCGCAAGTATTATTTGCATCAGCTGTGAATTACATTTTGATAAATGCTGATTTCAAGTTACTGAAATATCAAGATTTTTATTTTATAATCAATATACATATAATTTGTACATGCAGAGTAAATTAAAGCTTTTTGATATTGATCTGAATCATTTAAGAGTTTCATTTCTGTCAATGTCTGAAGTGAAAAATGGAAGATATTAAAGTATGGACACATGAAAGTATGGCATTAATATAATAAAAATGTTTATTACTGTCTTACATGTAAAAGGTTTATTTTCTTCAGTTGTCTCAGTGGTTTTAGTAGGAGTAAATGTGTCATTGTAATGGTTGATGTGTAAGTGAGAAGTGTTTGTTCTTCAATATTTATGTTTAGTTAATTAGTATTTGACCTGGTTTTTAGGTCTATAAAGAGATTCTCTCTTTACCATATCAACAATATATTTAAATTGAAAGATTAATGAGATAGAATATATGCGATTAATATTGCTGTACAAATTAATGGTTATACTTCACATAATAACATAGCTCTCTATCCTTTATGAGTGTGTCAGAGCTGATGGTTGTGTAGTGTATTCCTACATATATCTTACAGATACCACTACAATACAATTATTTAGTTGCGTTGGGTCAAAGCCTTAATGAAGTACCTTTATTTGACATTATACCTCTTTCAGTTCTAACATTCTCTTTAGAAGCATTTGAAAAATTAAACTAGTTATCTGTAAATGTAAAAAGAATTATAAATAATAGTTCTAGTGTTGGTCCCTGAAGTAACTAGGTTATTAGTTTGATCCTGTCTATCTTAACTTATGGCCCTGTAGTTCTAGTGTAGGCCCCAAGAGTAGGTGGCTGTATGTTTGATCCCATAAGAAATGGAAGCCCTGTAGTTTTAGTATTGACCCTGGTTGTAAGTTTGAACCATAACAACAGATGGATGATGGTACAGTGGTGGCCCCTGGAGTTGTTGTGGTACAGTGGTGGCCCCTGGTGTTGTAATGGTACAGTGGTGGCCCCTGGAGTTGTCATGGTACAGTGGTGGCCCCTGGAGTTGTAATGGTACAGTGGTGGCCCCTGGAGTTGTCATGGTACAGTGGTGGCCCCTGGAGTTGTCATGGTACATTTTGTACAGTGGTGGCCCCTGGAGTTGTAATGGTACAGTGGTGGCCCCTGGAGTTGTCATGGTACAGTGGTGGCCCCTGAAGTTGCAATGGTACACTGGTGGCCCCTGGAGTTGTCATGGTACAATGGTGACCCCTTGAGTTGTCATGGTACACTGGAGGCCCCTGGAGTTGTCATGGTACACTGGTGGCCCCTGGAGTTGTCATGGTACAATGGTGGCCCCTGGAGTTGTAATGGTACAGTGGTGGCCCCTGGAGTTGTCATGGTACAATGGTGGCCCCTTGAGTTGTCATGGTACACTGGTGGCCCCTGGAGTTGTCAAGTTAAAAGTTTAATCTTATGACAACTGGTCTCTGATGGTCCAACCATTGCACCAGGAGTGGGAGGGTAAAATTTTGAATGTATGACGCCTGGTGGCCTTGTACATCCAGTGGTGGCCTCTATAGTGTGGGAGGTTAAAAGTTTGATCCTATAGCAAAACCTATATTATAAATAATTTAACTTGTCACACCTTATCCTAATATTTGAATGTCAGCTGAGAAGCTAAAATAAAACATTTCTCAGAACTAGCAGAACAGTTATGTATATTTACATTTTTATATGCACGTGTCATAATATAGCTAAACAAGCCTTTGACTAGATCTTCTTAAAAGGTATCAATAGGAAGGAAGTAATCAACTTTTCAAAATGCAGAGAAATAGAACAGCTTCTCCTTATAATGAGTTTGAGGCTAAAGGTTTGAATCCCTGTACAAGTATTGGAATTATTCTGATGGACAAAGTTGGTTGGTTGCCAGATCGTTAAAGAATGGTTCCTAATTGTCCGCCTCAGCCTGTCTGGCTGGCATCTGGTAAGATTGAGAGCTTGTGCGCTAGTGCTATGATAAACCAACGTAGAGGAGTGAATCAGTGGTAGATTTGTTTTTAGAAAATCTTATTCTAGCCATAACCTTGGTTTAAATGTTTATTTATGTTGTCTTCTAGCTGTGCTTATATTCTTTAATTGCTCTAAATACAGCTAGTGTTTTCTTTTTAACCTGTATTAGGGGGACATGGGCAGGGCCTATTAGGAGGTGAAAATTGTATTTTTCAAAGTTCAGTAGGGAATTTTGGACATTAATTAAAAAATACAGTAGAATTGCGTACATAATATTTTGTTAAATATCTGATACACTTTCTTACAAAATAACTTGTATCTGTTAGTTTTAGCTGCATATTGTATAAAGATAAAATACCAAATGACCAAAACTTTATTGTGAGGATTTTATTGGCAGTTTTATTGGGACAAAATATGTCCTTTTTAAATCAGAATGAGCTTACTTTTGATCCCAAATCAACTATAAAAATACCACTGACAGTGTCAGCTTTTAAGTTATACCAACCAAAGGTATATAGGTAATTCAAAGGTTTACTTAGTTTATGTATCTGTAGTGATAACTATTGACAGCTTTATTGATTATTCAAAGTTATAAATGTCAACTATAGGGCTACTTATGATTTGAAGTTTTAATACACCTCTACTGAAGGTTTATACCAAATCTGAAATATTCATGTAGATCTACAAACCTTTTAGCTGGCAATTTTTTAGCTACAGTTTTTAAAAGTTTTTAATAGTTATTGAAAATTAGTGCTTTCAGCATAATAATACAGACCCTGATCCGACTGCTCCTTCTTGCAGCTGGCTAATCTGGATCTGCACTATTTGTCAGTCTTGTTAACCTGCGCAGCAGATTGAGGCTAACTCATAAGTTCAAAGTAGTAAATCACAGTAAAGGCAGCACTGTCTCAGGGAAATAGAAAAATATAACTCAGAGTGTTGGTAAAGCCCATCACAAACTATTCACCCTGCTAAGAGATGGCAGATTCCAGCAATTGCCATACCTTCTCTCATCCATGAATGAATTTTCACCTGTGCTCCAGCTTTAACTGCCTCAGCGATGTAAACTAGGTCATCGTGGAATATACTTATGTCTATTGTTCATCAGTCTAGCTCACAGCCTGCAAAGCACAAATGAATCAGACATTAGCAAATAGAATAGGTCTGGATCAGCCAGCAACCAGTCGGAGTTGACTGATGAGGTTCACTGCTTTTGTGGGTTAGTCTTGTCATTACAATTATCGTTACATGCCGTCCCTATATATGCCCAAAGTTGTCAGTAAATAACAATTTCATAATGGTTTATAACAGCATGACAAGGGGTAGTATACTCATGGATGAAGGACAGAAGTGTGCATGCAGTGTAACATTCTGGGACACATGGTTCACATGTCATTAACATCACCCAGCCGTAAAGCATGCACTCTAGAAAAGTTGAAGTTAACAGTTCCTTAAGAGCAAAACTCCAGATAAAAAATGTTTTCTGTAAAAGTATTTAGTTCTGTAAAACCTGGCTGGTACTGATAAAGATTGATTAAGAATAAACCTTAATTTAAGGCAGCATTCTGAGGTCACTTGTAGGTAAGAGCCAGACTTGCGGACTTGAAACTCATGGGGTGACCTCTCACCATGTGGGTATGAGTCCCAGTCTGGGTAACCTCTGACTGTGTGGGTATGAGTCCCTGTCGGGGTGACCTCTCACCATGTGGGTATGAGTCCCAGTCTGGGTGACCTCTGGCTGTGTGGGCATGAGTCCCAGTCTGTGTGACCTCTCACCATGTGGGTATGAGTCCCAGTCTGTGTGACCTCTCACCATGTGGGTATGAGTCCCAGTCTGGGTGACCTCTGGCTGTGTGGGCATGAGTACTTGTCGGGGTGACCTCTCACCATGTGGGCATGAGTCCCTGTCCGGGTGACCTCTGACTGTGTGGGTATGAGTCCCTGTCGGGGTGACCTCTCACCGTGTGGGCATGAGTCCCTGTCGGGGTGACCTCTTACCATGTGGGTATGAGTCCCAGTCTTGGTGACCTCTTACCATGTGGGTACGAGTCCCAGTCAGGGTGACCTCTCACCATGTGGGTATGAGTCCCTGTCTCGGTGACCTCTTTCCATGTGGGTATGAGTCCCTGTCCGGGTGACCTCTCACCATGTGGGTACGAGTCCCAATCAGGGTGACCTCTCACCACGTGGGTATGAGTCCCAGTCAGGGTGACCTCTCACCATGTGGGTATGAGTCCCAGTCAGGGTGACCTCTCACCATGTGGGTATGAGTCCCAGTCTGGATGACCTCTCACCATGTGGGTATGAGTCCCAGTCAGGGTGACCTCTCACCATGTGGGTATGAGTCCAAGTATGGGTGACCTCTCACCATGTGGGTATGAGTCCCAGTCAGGGTGACCTCTCACCATGTGGGTATGAGTCCCAGTCTGGGTGACCTCTCACCATGTGGGTATGAGTCCCAGTCAGGGTGACCTCTCACCATGTGGGTATGAGTCCCTGTCGGGGTGACCTCTTACCATGGGGGTATGACACCCAGTCTGGGTGACCTCTCACCATGTGGGTATGAGTCCCAGCCTACGTGACCTCTCAACATGTGGGAATGAGTCTCAGTCAGGGTGACCTCTCACCATGTGGGTATGAGTCCCAGTCTGGGTGACCTCTGACTGTGTGGGTATGAGTCCCAGTCAGGGTGACCTCTCACCATGTTGGTATGAGTCCCAGTCAGGGTGACCTCTGACTGTGTGGGTATGAGTCCCAGTCAGGGTGACCTCTGACTGTGTGGGTATGAGTCCCAGTCAGGGTGACCTCTGACTGTGTGGGTATGAGTCCCAGTCTGGGTGACCTCTCACCATGTTGGTATGAGTCCCAGTCAGGGTGACCTCTGACTGTGTGGGTATGAGTCCCAGTCAGGGTGACCTCTCACCATGTGGGTATGAGTCCCAGTCAGGGTGACCTCTCACCATGTGGGTATGAGTCCCAGTCAGGGTGACCTCTGACTGTGTGGGTATGAGTCCCAGTCAGGGTGACCTCTGACTGTGTGGGTATGAGTCTCAGTCAGGGTGACCTCTCACCATGTGGGTATGAGTCCCTGTCAGGGTGACCTCTCACCATGTGGGTATGAGTCCAAGTATGGGTGACCTTTGGCTGTGTGGGCATGAGTCCTAGTCAGGGTGACCTCTCACCATGTGGGCATGAGTCCCTGTCAGGGTGACCTCTCACCATGTTGGTATGAGTCCCTGTCAGGGTGACCTCTCACCATGTGGGTATGAGTCCCTGTCAGGGTGACCTCTCACCATGTGGGTATGAGTCCAAGTATGGGTGACCTTTGGCTGTGTGGTCATGAGTCCCTGTCGGGGTGACCTCTCACCATGTTGGTATGAGTCCCAGTCAGGGTGACCTCTCACCATGTTGGTATGAGTCCCTGTCAGGGTGACCTCTCACCATGTGGGTATGAGTCCCTGTCTGTGTGACCTCTCACCATGTGGGTATGAGTCCCAGTCAGGGTGACCTCTCACCATGTGGGTATGAGTCCAAGTATGGGTGACCTTTGGCTGTGTGGGCATGAGTCCCTGTCGGGGTGACCTCTCACCATGTTGGTATGAGTCCCAGTCAGGGTGACCTCTCACCATGTTGGTATGAGTCCCTGTCAGGGTGACCTCTCACCATGTGGGTATGAGTCCCTGTCTGTGTGACCTCTCACCATGTGGGTATGAGTCCCAGTCAGGGTGACCTCTCACCATGTGGGTATGAGTCCCAGTCAGGGTGACCTCTCACCATGTGGGTATGAGTCCCAGTCTGGGTGACCTCTCACCATGTGGGTATGAGTCCCAGTCAGGGTGACCTCTCACCATGTGGGTATGAGTCCCAGTCTGTGTGACCTCTCACCATGTGGGTATGAGTCCCAGTCAGGGTGACCTCTCACCATGTGGGTATGAGTCCCTGTCTGTGTGACCTCTCACCATGTGGGTATGAGTCCCTGTCTGTGTGACCTCTCACCATGTGGGTATGAGTCCCAGTCAGGGTGACCTCTCACCATGTGGGTATGAGTCCCTGTCTGTGTGACCTCTCACCATGTGGGTATGAGTCCCAGTCAGGGTGACCTCTCACCATGTGGGTATGAGTCCCTGTCTGTGTGACCTCTCACCATGTGGGTATGAGTCCCAGTCAGGGTGACCTCTCACCATGTGGGTATGAGTCCCTGTCTGTGTGACCTCTCACCATGTGGGTATGAGTCCCAGTCAGGGTGACCTCTCACCATGTGGGTATGAGTCCCAGTCTGGGTGACCTCTCACCATGTGGGTATGAGTCCCAGTCAGGGTGACCTCTCACCATGTGGGTATGAGTCCCAGTCTGTGTGACCTTTGGCTGTGTGGGCATGAGTCCCTGTCAGGGTGACCTCTCACCATGTTGGTATGAGTCCCAGTCAGGGTGACCTCTCACCATGTGGGTATGAGTCCCTGTCTGTGTGACCTCTCACCATGTGGGTATGAGTCCCAGTCAGGGTGACCTCTCACCATGTGGGTATGAGTCCCAGTCAGGGTGACCTCTCACCATGTGGGTATGAGTCCCTGTCTGTGTGACCTCTCACCATGTGGGTATGAGTCCAAGTATGGGTGACCTCTGGCTGTGTGGGCATGAGTCCCTGTCAGGGTGACCTCTCACCATGTGGGTATGAGTCCCAGTCTGGGTGACCTCTGACTGTGTGGGTATGAGTCCCAGTCTGGGTGACCTCTGACTGTGTGGGTATGAGTCCCAGTCGGGGTGACCTCTCACCATGTTGGTATGAGTCCCAGTCAGGGTGACCTCTCACCATGTTGGTATGAGTCCCTGTCAGGGTGACCTCTCACCATGTGGGTATGAGTCCAAGTATGGGTGACCTTTGGCTGTGTGGGCATGAGTCCCTGTCGGGGTGACCTCTCACCATGTGGGTATGAGTCCCTGTCAGGGTGACCTCTCACCATGTTGGTATGAGTCCCAGTCAGGGTGACCTCTCACCATGTGGGTATGAGTCCCTGTCTGTGTGACCTCTCACCATGCGGGTATGAGTCCCAGTCAGGGTGACCTCTCACCATGTGGGTATGAGTCCCTGTCTGTGTGACCTCTCACCATGTGGGTATGAGTCCCTGTCTGTGTGACCTCTCACCATGTGGGTATGAGTCCCAGTCAGGGTGACCTCTCACCATGTGGGTATGAGTCCCAGTCAGGGTGACCTCTCACCATGTGGGTATGAGTCCCAGTCAGGGTGACCTCTCACCATGTTGGTATGAGTCCCAGTCAGGGTGACCTCTCACCATGTGGGTATGAGTCCCAGTCAGGGTGACCTCTGACTGTGTGGGTATGAGTCCCAGTCAGGGTGACCTCTCACCATGTGGGTATGAGTCCCTGTCTGTGTGACCTCTCACCATGTGGGTATGAGTCCCAGTCAGGGTGACCTCTCACCATGTGGGTATGAGTCCCAGTCAGGGTGACCTCTCACCATGTGGGCATGAGTCCCTGTCAGGGTGACCTCTCACCATGTGGGTATGAGTCCCTGTCGGGGTGACCTCTGACTGTGTGGGTATGAGTCCCTGTCGGGGTGACCTCTCACCATGTGGGCATGAGTCCCAGTCAGGGTAACCATTTTGGTATGAGTCCCAGTCAGGGTGACCTCTCACCATGTTGGTATGAGTCCCTGTCTGTGTGACCTCTCACCATGTGGGTATGAGTCCCTGTCTGTGTGACCTCTCACCATGTGGGTATGAGTCCCAGTCAGGGTGACCTCTGACTGTGTGGGTATGAGTCCCTGTCTGTGTGACCTCTCACCATGTTGGTATGAGTCCCTGTCTGTGTGACCTCTCACCATGTGGGTATGAGTCCCAGTCTGGGTAACCATTTTGGTATGAGTCCCAGTCAGGGTGACCTCGCACCATGTTGGTATGAGTCCCTGTCTGTGTGACCTCTCACCATGTGGGTATGAGTCCCTGTCTGTGTGACCTCTCACCATGTGGGTATGAGTCCCAGTCAGGGTGACCTCTGACTGTGTGGGTATGAGTCCCTGTCTGTGTGACCTCTCACCATGTGGGTATGAGTCCCAGTCTGGGTAACCATTTTGGTATGAGTCCCAGTCAGGGTGACCTCTCACCATGTTGGTATGAGTCCCTGTCTGTGTGACCTCTCACCATGTGGGTATGAGTCCCTGTCTGTGTGACCTCTCACCATGTGGGTATGAGTCCCAGTCAGGGTGACCTCTGACTGTGTGGGTATGAGTCCCAGTCTGGGTGACCTCTCACCGTGTGGGTATGAGTCCTTGTCTGTGTGACCTCTCACCATGTGGGTACGAGTCCCAGTCAGGGTGACCTCTCACCATGTTGGTATGAGTCCCAGTCAGGGTGACCTCTCACCATGTGGGTATGAGTCCCAGTCTGGGTGACCTCTCACCATGTGGGTATGAGTCCCAGTCAGGGTGACCTCTGACTGTGTGGGTATGAGTCCCAGTCTGGGTGACCTCTCACCGTGTGGGTATGAGTCCCTGTCTGTGTGACCTCTCACCATGTGGGTATGAGTCCCAGTCAGGGTGACCTCTGACTGTGTGGGTATGAGTCCCAGTCTGGGTGACCTCTCACCGTGTGGGTATGAGTCCCTGTCTGTGTGACCTCTCACCATGTGGGTACGAGTCCCAGTCAGGGTGACCTCTCACCATGTTGGTATGAGTCCCAGTCAGGGTGACCTCTCACCATGTGGATATGAGTCCCAGTCTGGGTGACCTCTCACCATGTGGGTATGAGTCCCTGTCGGGGTGACCTCTTACCATGGGGGTATGACACCCAGTCTGGGTGACCTCTCACCATGTGGGTATAAGTCCCAGCCTACGTGACCTCTCACCATGTGGGTATGAGTCCCAGTCTGGGTGACCTCTCACCATGTGGGTATGAGTCCCTGTCTGTGTGACCTCTCACCATGTGGGTATGAGTCCCAGTCTGTGTGACCTCTCACCATGTGGGTATGAGTCCCAGTCAGGGTGACCTCTCACCATGTGGGTATGAGTCCCAGTCAGGGTGACCTCTGACTGTGTGGGTATGAGTCCCAGTCTGGGTGACCTCTCACCATGTGGGTATGAGTCCCAGTCTGTGTGACCTCTCACCATGTGGGTATGAGTCCCAGTCTGTGTGACCTCTCACCATGTGGGTATGAGTCCCAGTCTGGGTGACCTCTCACCATGTGGGTATGAGTCCCAGTCTGTGTGACCTCTCACCATGTGGGTATGAGTCCCAGTCTGGGTAACCTCTCACCATGTGGGTATGAGTCCCAGTCAGGGTGACCTCTCACCATGTGGGTATGAGTCCCAGTCAGGGTGACCTCTGACTGTGTGGGTATGAGTCCCAGTCTGGGTGACCTCTCACCATGTGGGTATGAGTCCCAGTCTGTGTGACCTCTCACCATGTGGGTATGAGTCCCAGTCTGGGTGACCTCTGGCTGTGTGGGTATGAGTCCCTGTCTGTGTGACCTCTCTCCATGTGGGTACGAGTCCCAGTCAGGATGACCTCTGGCTGTGTGGGTATGAGTCCCTGTCTGTGTGACCTCTCACCATGTGGGTATGAGTCCCAGTCAGGGTGACCCCTCACCATGTTGGTATGAGTCCCAGTCAGGGTGACCTCTCACCATGTTGGTATGAGTCCCTGTCTGTGTGACCTCTCACCATGTGGGTATGAGTCCCAGTCTGAGTGACCATGTGGGTATGAGTCCCAGTCAGGGTGACCTCTCACCATGTGGGTATGAGTCCCAGTCAGGGTGACCATGTGGGTATGAGTCCCAGTCAGGGTGACCTCTCACCATGTGGGTATGAGTCCCAGTCTGAGTGACCATGTGGGTATGAGTCCCAGTCAGGGTGACCTCTCACCATGTGGGTATGAGTCCCTGTCTGTGTGACCTCTCACATTGGGTATGAGTCCCTGTCTGTGTGACCTCTCACCATGTGGGTATGAGTCCCAGTCTGAGTGACCATGTTGGTATGAGTCCCTGTCTGTGTGACCTCTCACCATGTGGGTATGAGTCCCAGTCTGAGTGACCATGTGGGTATGAGTCCCAGTCAGGGTGACCTCTCACCATGTGGGTATGAGTCCCAGTCTGAGTGACCATGTGGGTATGAGTCCCAGTCAGGGTGACCTCTCACCATGTGGGTATGAGTCCCAGTCAGGGTGACCTCTCACCATGTTGGTATGAGTCCCTGTCTGTGTGACCTCTCACCATGTGGGTATGAGTCCCAGTCTGAGTGACCATGTGGGTATGAGTCCCAGTCAGGGTGACCTCTCACCATGTGGGTATGAGTCCCAGTCAGGGTGACCTCTCACCATGTGGGTATGAGTCCCAGTCAGGGTGACCTCTGACTGTGTGGGTATGAGTCCCAGTCTGGGTGACCTCTCACCATGTGGGTACGAGTCCCAATCAGGGTGACCTCTCACCACGTGGGTATGAGTCCCAGTCAGGGTGACCTCTCACCATGTGGGTATGAGTCCCAGTCAGGGTGACCTCTCACCATGTGGGTATGAGTCCCAGTCTGGATGACCTCTCACCATGTGGGTATGAGTCCCAGTCTGTGTGACCTCTCACCATGTGGGTATGAGTCCCAGTCTGGGTGACCTCTCACCATGTGGGTATGAGTCCCAGTCTGTGTGACCTCTCACCATGTGGGTATGAGTCCCAGTCTGGGTAACCTCTCACCATGTGGGTATGAGTCCCAGTCAGGGTGACCTCTCACCATGTGGGTATGAGTCCCAGTCAGGGTGACCTCTGACTGTGTGGGTATGAGTCCCAGTCTGGGTGACCTCTCACCATGTGGGTATGAGTCCCAGTCTGTGTGACCTCTCACCATGTGGGTATGAGTCCCAGTCTGGGTGACCTCTGGCTGTGTGGGTATGAGTCCCTGTCTGTGTGACCTCTCTCCATGTGGGTACGAGTCCCAGTCAGGATGACCTCTGGCTGTGTGGGTATGAGTCCCTGTCTGTGTGACCTCTCACCATGTGGGTATGAGTCCCAGTCAGGGTGACCCCTCACCATGTTGGTATGAGTCCCAGTCAGGGTGACCTCTCACCATGTTGGTATGAGTCCCTGTCTGTGTGACCTCTCACCATGTGGGTATGAGTCCCAGTCTGAGTGACCATGTGGGTATGAGTCCCAGTCAGGGTGACCTCTCACCATGTGGGTATGAGTCCCAGTCAGGGTGACCATGTGGGTATGAGTCCCAGTCAGGGTGACCTCTCACCATGTGGGTATGAGTCCCAGTCTGAGTGACCATGTGGGTATGAGTCCCAGTCAGGGTGACCTCTCACCATGTGGGTATGAGTCCCTGTCTGTGTGACCTCTCACATTGGGTATGAGTCCCTGTCTGTGTGACCTCTCACCATGTGGGTATGAGTCCCAGTCTGAGTGACCATGTTGGTATGAGTCCCTGTCTGTGTGACCTCTCACCATGTGGGTATGAGTCCCAGTCTGAGTGACCATGTGGGTATGAGTCCCAGTCAGGGTGACCTCTCACCATGTGGGTATGAGTCCCAGTCTGAGTGACCATGTGGGTATGAGTCCCAGTCAGGGTGACCTCTCACCATGTGGGTATGAGTCCCAGTCAGGGTGACCTCTCACCATGTTGGTATGAGTCCCTGTCTGTGTGACCTCTCACCATGTGGGTATGAGTCCCAGTCTGAGTGACCATGTGGGTATGAGTCCCAGTCAGGGTGACCTCTCACCATGTGGGTATGAGTCCCAGTCAGGGTGACCTCTCACCATGTGGGTATGAGTCCCAGTCAGGGTGACCTCTGACTGTGTGGGTATGAGTCCCAGTCTGGGTGACCTCTCACCATGTGGGTATGAGTCCCAGTCAGGGTGACCTCTGACTGTGTGGGTATGAGTCCCAGTCAGGGTGACCTCTGACTGTGTGGGTATGAGTCCCAGTCTGGGTGACCTCTCACCATGTGGGTATGAGTCCCAGTCTGTGTGACCTCTCACCATGTGGGTATGAGTCCCAGTCAGGGTGACCTCTCACCATGTGGGTATGAGTCCCAGTCAGGGTGACCTCTGACTGTGTGGGTATGAGTCCCAGTCTGGGTGACCTCTCACCATGTGGGTACGAGTCCCAGTCGGGGTGACCTCTCACCATGTGGGTATGAGTCCCAGTCAGGGTGACCTCTCACCATGTGGGTATGAGTCCCAGTCTGGGTGACCTCTGACTGTGTGGGTATGAGTCCCAGTCAGGGTGACCTCTCACCATGTGGGTATGAGTCTCAGTCAGGGTGACCTCTCACCATGTTGGTATGAGTCCCTGTCTGTGTGACCTCTCACCATGTGGGTATGAGTCCCAGTCAGGGTGACCTCTCACCATGTGGGTATGAGTCCCAGTCTGGGTGACCTCTGACTGTGTGGGTATGAGTCCCTGTCAGGGTGACCTCTGGCTGTGTGGGCATGAGTCCCAGTCTGGGTGACCTCTCACCATGTGGGTATGAGTCCCAGTCAGGGTGACCTCTCACCATGTGGGTATGAGTCCCTGTCTGTGTGACCTCTCACCATGTGGGTATGAGTCCCAGTCAGGGTGACCTCTCACCATGTGGGTATGAGTCCCAGTCAGGGTGACCTCTCACCATGTGGGTATGAGTCCCAGTCAGGGTGACCTCTCACCATGTGGGTATGAGTCCCAGTCAGGGTGACCTCTCACCATGTGGGTACCAGTCCCAGTCAGGGTGACCTCTGACTGTGTGGGTATGAGTCCCTGTCTGTGTGACCTCTCACCATGTGGGTATGAGTCCCAGTCAGGGTGACCTCTCACCATGTGGGTATGAGTCCCAGTCAGGGTGACCTCTCACTATGTGGGTATGAGTCCCAGTCTGGGTGACCTCTCACCATGTGGGCATGAGTCCCTGTCGGGGTGACCTCTCACCATGTGGGTATGAGTCCCAGTCTGTGTGACCTCTCACCATGTGGGTATGAGTCCCTGTCGGGGTGACCTCTCACCATGTGGGTATGAGTCCCAGTCTGTGTGACCTCTCACCATGTGGGTATGAGTCCCAGTCAGGGTGACCTCTCACCATGTGGGTATGAGTCCCAGTCAGGGTGACCTCTCACCATGTGGGTATGAGTCCCTGTCAGGGTGACCTCTCACCATGTGGGTATGAGTCCAAGTATGGGTGACCTTTGGCTGTGTGGGCATGAGTCCCTGTCGGGCAGACCTCTCAACATGCTGGTATGAGTCCCAGTCTGGGTGACCTCTGACTCAGCGCTTCCACTAAGATTATTTTTTTGGAAGTCCAGACTTCCAGATGTTAGTTTTTGGAAGTCCCAGGTATTATTTTTGGAAGTCTCTGTTACAAGTCGAAAAGCACAATTATAATTGTATATATGCATGTTACATATATCATATACTAGAAAAGATACTAGAGGGTTAAAGTAACAAATATGAGTTTTGTTCATAAATATTTATTTAACTTGTTCATAAATATTTATTTAACAGTTTATTTATAACAACACATGCATGCAAACACATTGTTATACAATATGTCAAATAAATTAAAGTTGGTGGTAATCAGAAATTCAGTCACATTTCTCCAGCTGGGTCCTTGATTTGCTTGGTTGATATAGCCTTGCCAGGCGTCTCTTCTTTTCCCGTTTCCAGTGGCTGATTGCCTCCTCATAAGGGTACACATCAACTTCAGGCCCTCCAGACAGCTGCATCAGAACATCAAGATTTTCTGGTGTCAAACTTGTCCTGGCCTTTGTCTTTATTTGGTTCTGGAGGCTGAACCCTCTCTCACAGGCCACACTGCTCACTGGGATGCACATGGCGATTGTAGTGAGTCGGACAGAGTGCGGGAAGTCTTCGCGATGTCTCCTGAGAAGAACTTTTGCTATGCCTCTCAAAGTTAGTGATCTGTAAGTTCCTTCCAGTAGTGGTTTAAGGCCACAGAGCTCTAATTTCAATTCATCGACTGGAACTCCATACAAGTGTGAGAGATCTTCTGAGGACTTCTTGATGTCAGCATCTCTCATCAAGTCCTGTGATGCTGGCACAAACACCTCAAAGGCCTTCAGAATGGGTGTTGTATCATTCCGCATACGAGACGTGATGCTATCGGCTACTTTCTCTATATAAGTCGTTTTCATCTTGTCGATGCTTGACTTCTCATTGGCATGGGTTAGCTGTATCCCTTTGTAAAATATCTTGTTGGCTGTATGGGACAGACCATCTTCCAACTCCTTAGTATGGGGGCCACACATAGTTTTCAGTGCCTTTAGCCTTCCAATGGTGCTGTCACAAAGGCCATCCAGCTGGCTGATGTCAAGTGCTTCAGACTGAAGCTGCGACACAGCAATCCAACTACTGATAGAATGTCCACTAAGAACGCTGTGAAGACTGGGAATTTGTAGTGGAGCACATCTTTGAGGAGACCATCTGCGATGGCATCCCCCACAGTGTTCTTTCCTTCATTTGACTCCAAGTATGCCACTATGGAGCCGTAGCACTGATGGATGACCCTTACTGCGTTTTCCATGGACAGCCACCGGATATTGATGGGATCCTTCAGCTTCAGTGTTGGTTCATTCATGATCTTCTGCAGGGCTTCCAGCTTGTATGTTCGTACTCCTGAACCAGACACATGAATGTAGAGGTTTCTGAGAGTGTCTTTGTAGGTCCTCAGGTAGGGAATGTCCTTGGCAGCATCAGAGCAGGCTAGTGAAAGTCTATGAGCGACACAGTGAATGTGTGTCAACTGTGGTGAGTCCTTCCTTAGAAGCTGACCTACTCCAGCACGGTTACCAACCATCACAGAAGCACCGTCACTTCCAAGTCCAACAAGCTTACTTAAATCCAGTCCAAGCGAATTTAACTCTTTGTGAAGCATTTCTGTAATGGTGGCTGCTGTTCCATCTGGTATGCGTAGATTTCCAATGAATCGAGTCTCCACATCCTGTGTGTAAGGGCTCACATAACGAATGTACATTATCAGCTTCTTGTGAACTGACAAGTCCGTCGATTCATCACAAAGAACACCATAGAATCCTGCTGCCTGAAGATCAGATTTTAGCTTCTTAGAAATGACCCAAGTTAGGCTTCTCTGAACATCATGGATGGTGTCACTGTGAAGGTCCTGCATCTTTGGGTCAATCCCACTCAGTGCCAAAAACTTCAGCTGCATGTTCACAAAGCTGTTCGGAAGCTGCTCTTTGGTGACAAAGTAAACTGTCCGGAAAAGGTGCATCTCTGATTCTGAAACCACCACTTTTCTTGCTTCTGTTGGTGACTTTTCGACATTGAAAATCTGTCTACGAAGTTGGTCTGCATCTTCAGCTTGCCGATGCTCTTTGCTGTCATTGTGCTTCACAACAGTTGATCTCTGCAAGTTGCCTGCACCGTCCATCGTGAAGGAGTTCTGTTTGTTGGATGCTCTGCATATTTTACAGAACATCTTCCTAGTGTCAGCATTGTATTCTAGCCATGAGAACTGATTTAGCCAAACAGACTGAAAAGTTCGTATTTTCGACTCACTAGCAACTTTCTTAACTGGCTGCTGCAGTGCCTCATCATTCTCCGACTCGCTTAACTTACGCGTCTTAGACACAACAAAATCGAGCAGTGACCGTTGTGCCATTTTGCAAAGGACTGGATTTTGAAACAGAATTTATATTAGTTTTGGATCCAATTATTATCACCTCTTACTACAAACTTCGAATAATTAAATCTTCTAAGTGTTATTAAATGATCGGCGAAGGTATTAATTACTGACTTCAAAGCACATATTTATTTTAAAGACAGGCCGATATAATACGGCTGCAACAATTAATTGGACATCAAAATCTACATGAATGCCGTCTGAACAAATTAATCAAGCGGGATAGACGAAGCCAATTAGTTACCATCATCAAACTTTACCTTGATTGCACTAATTAAATGCCGACAATCGAGCACACAAACATGTCGGCACTTTAATCAGTCGCTGCCAATCAAACTATGACGTATCGGCTCGCCCATAAACTCCGCCCATTACTATCATTGCTTGGTCTATCATTTTTTCAAAGAGTAAAAGTTCTTGTAAGATCGAATTTATACGGTAGTGGATGAACGAACCGTAAAGGTCGATAATTATTAACAAATCAATAAATTGCACGGAGTCGGAGCATTCCGAATCATGCACAGATAATCAGGCTATTTTGGGGAGTTTCGGGAAAGTTTACCCGTCAGTATAACACAACTCTCACTGTTTCGCGATCCCCGCACGTTTGTGCATAGTTATCAATTAGTATATGTCAAAACTCTCGCTGTTGGCTTTCGCGATCCCCGCAGTGATCAGGTAGGCGGAGTTTCCGAAGTTCGCGGGAATTACCATAGTTACATCACTAGTGTACAGCTTGACAGGAGTTGTATGGCGAAAGAGATCATGTCACCTGCTGTTTCCTTATCAATGGAGTCGCTTAGCATACACGCCTACGGCGCATGTGGTGATTAACAATGCATTTGGTCAATTAGCAATGCACATGTACGTCGAGCGCTCTGTGATCTGGCGTAATACAATTAAACAGGACGTCCCGCGGACTTCCTGAACTTTAAATTTCGGCGTACGCTGGCGATTTTCGGACGTAATTTACGCCCGGACGCCCGTTAACGGAGGCGCTGCAGTGAGTCTGACTGTGTGGGTTTGAGTCCCAGTCTGGGTGACCTCTGACTATGTGGGTTTGAGTCCCAGTCTGGGTGACCTCTTGCTATGTGGGTTTGAGTCCCAGTCTGGATGACCTCTCAACATGCTGGTGTGATTCCTACTCATGGTGACCTCTCGATGTGTGGGCGTGACTCCTAGTCGAGGTGACCTCAACATGTTGGTATGACTCTCAGTCGAGGTGACCTCAACATGTTGGTATGACTCCCAGTCGATGTGACCTCAACATGTTGGTATGACTCCTAGTCGAGGTGACCTCAACATGTTGGTATGACTCTCAGTCTATGTGACCTCAACATGTTGGTATGACTCCCAGTCGAGGTGACCTCAACATGTTGGTATGACTCAGTCGAGGTGACCTCAACATGTTGGTATGACTCTCAGTCGAGGTGACCTCAACATGTTGGTATGACTCCCAGTCGATGTGACCTCAACATGTTGGTATGACTCCCAGTCGATGTGACCTCAACATGTTGGTATGACTCCCAGTCGAGGTGACCTCAACATGTTAGTATGACTCCCAGTCGATGTGACCTCAACATGTTGGTATGACTCCCAGTCGAGGTGACCTCAACATGTTGGTATGACTCTCAGTCGATGTGACCTCAACATGTTTGTATGACTCCCAGTCGAGGTGACCTCAACATGTTGGTATGACTCCCAGTCGATGTGACCTCAACATGTTGGTATGACTCTCAGTCGATGTGACCTCAACATGTTGGTATGACTCCCAGTCGAGGTGACCTCAACATGTTGGTATGACTCCCAGTCGATGTGACCTCAACATGTTGGTATGACTCCCAGTCGATGTGACCTCAACATGTTGGTATGACTCCCAGTCGAGGTGACCTCAACATGTTGGTATGACTCTCAGTCGATGTGACCTCAACATGTTGGTATGACTCCCAGTCGATGTGACCTCAACATGTTGGTATGACTCCCAGTCGAGGTGACCTCAACATGTTGGTATGACTCCCAGTCGAGGTGACCTCAACATGTTGGTATGACTCCTAGTCGAGGTGACCTCAACATGTTGGTATGACTCTCAGTCGAGGTGACCTCAACATGTTGGTATGACTCCTAGTCGAGGTGACCTCAACATGTTGGTATGACTCTCAGTCGAGGTGACCTCAACATGTTGGTATGACTCTCAGTCAATGTGACCTCAACATGTTGGTATGACTCCTAGTCGAGGTGACCTCAACATGTTGGTATGACTCCCAGTCGAGGTGACCTCAACATGTTGGTATGACTCCCAGTCGAGGTGACCTCAACATGTTGGTATGACTCCCAGTCGATGTGACCTCAACATGTTGGTATGACTCCCAGTCGAGGTGACCTCAACATGTTGGTATGACTCTCAGTCGATGTGACCTCAACATGTTGGTATGACTCCCAGTCGAGGTGACCTCAACATGTTGGTATGACTCCCAGTCGATGTGACCTCAACATGTTGGTATGACTCCCAGTCGAGGTGACCTCAACATGTTGGTATGACTTCCAGTCGAGGTGACCTCAACATGTTGGTATGACTCCCAGTCGAGGTGACCTCAACATGTTGGTATGACTCTCAGTCGAGGTGACCTCAACATGTTGGTATGACTCCCAGTCGATGTGACCTCAACATGTTGGTATGACTCCCAGTTGAGCTGACCACAACATGTTGGTATGACTCCCAGTCGAGGTGACCTCAACATGTTGGTATGACTCCCAGTCAGCTTGACCTCTCGCTGTGTGGGTTCGAGACCCAGTCGGTGTGACAGACTTTATATAAGGTTTTTCACCTTTCCTGTGGTACTTGTGGGTCTATCCATATACTTGTCTGGGTTTTTTCTCTTCTAAAATAGCTGGGCATTGCTGAATGACAATCATAGTGTTGCAGCAGTTAAGTTAAGAAGAAAAGTTTATAAAACAACAACAACATAGCAGCAATAAATGTTAAGACATATTACAAAAAATGCTGAAGAAGAATTTGATTTTTGTCATCTGTGTTTTCCTTAAAGACACAAAAGAGCCACTCAAAACCATGGATGAAGGGCTGCAATGACATATCTAGTTACTAGATTGTAATATCCAAGAATGATGACAGAAAACCATTCATTATGTTCTTAGACATTATATAAAAGGCCCTCTTTTTTCCTCAAGGATTGGTCTGTAAAGTCTATTCAGTCATGTTGCTCTGGAAAAATCTGTCATTTGATGGTCTGTGTCTCTGGAGTTCATGCATGTAAGCTATGACAGTGACTAGATCATTAGTATTATCCTAATGTAACTAAAACAGAAATCAGGCCCCCCTGCATCAGTTTTATAAGTTGATAGTATATCGGTAAGAAAATTATTTTTTCACAGTTTTGATTTAAATAAACTGAATTATGAGTTGAAACAACAGAACAACAGAAATGCCTATATCTTAATTAGAGACAAGTAATTGCATGAACTATAAACAACTTTTACCTGTTTTATGCATGGACAAAATAAACAACGATTTTATAATCTTATCTTGATGATTTCTACATTTTTTCCTTCTCTATTTATGTTTTGAAGGATATGTTGATACAAATAAGCTATAGAAAACATAATGTCACTAAGTTCACTTTCTTTTTAAAGATGTTTATTTTACCCACCCAAATAGTAATTTTATATGTTAGACATAATTTTAAGTTTCAGGTGATATCCAACGTTTTGGACCAACTTTTTTCTCTCAAAACACCTAGTAAATTATTGCTACATGAACAGATCCCTAGGAATGTTGTTTATTGATGTCCTACAACTAAGCGAAATACGCACCCCACTGGTCATTACAAAAAGGTATTTTCTTTCGGAGTCACGCTGCACAAGTAGCTGTTTTTAAACTTAGAAAACCATGTGACCACTTACTTTTGAGGTCACGTTTATATGACCATCCGAGTAATTTGCTGTGACATCAATATCTATTTTTATCAGAAATCCCCATCATGCTTATTTATAGGTTTGGAAAGAATGGAAAAAAACAATTTTTTCATGGTTTGTACTGTCTAACAATCAATGTCGTCTTTGCTTAGATTATAGTATGGGATTATGTAGATATAATGCACATATTTTCCCAATCATACATCACATATAATTACATGTATTTTATAAAGGCAAACTGTGGGATATCACCTTTAATGTACAAAAGGTATTGTTTCAAAACATTTTTTTATGCATTTTATTTTACTGATTTCAGACTAAATGTGTAAATTGTAGAACAATATATATTATCAGGGCTTTTTCAGCCTGTCTCATGGGGCTGATATTTGGCCCATTTCCCAATGCCAAATAGCGACCATCTTTCCCAATTTCAAGGAAAAAATTCCCAATCTCATAAATTAATACCCATTTGAACCGAAATGCCTTTTATATATAAAAATAAATAACCAAGAATCCATGAAAATCAAGAGACTTTTCCAATTATGTGGTTTGTTTGTTTACTTTTGATCGGTGATCTGTGAAAAATACTTTTATTGAATTTATGTATGAATGTAACTGATGAAAAAATAGACTCTTACCCAGCCGTATACCGTAACGCAAGTTGAAGATGCATCACGGCGCCATTCCAGATAACATTATAGTCCATATATGGTTTGAAAATTAACAGGAATTATTTTTTATTTCATAAACAAAAGTATTTTCGCCATAACTGTTTGACTGCATATTAAACTGAAAGAAGTTATGAAGCAAACACAGTACGTGCAGTACCGGCTTTTATATTGACCCGCAAGATATAATGATGAAAAATGTCGCAAAACAGTAGATACTACCCGATCTAGAATTTACCAACTTCTGCAAATTATGACCATAATACCATCCAGCACAGCAACTGTGGAGAAAGGATTCAGCACCATGAACCTACTATGCACTTCTTTGAGAAGCTCCCTTGGCAAGGTTAAACTCTCCAATTTAATGAGAATCTGTAATGAAGGACCTGTAGAGTTTTCAGAATAAACTCTGGAAGAGCTCTGTAACACTTTTAGGGACACAAAAGCAAGGCAGATTAAGCTTTAATACAGAAAAATAAATGTTGAAATTTTCCAATTGGTTTGATTTGTCGATACTTTTCTTTCCCAAATTTGACTATGTAACGCGTCAAAAATTCCCAATTTGAGCTGGGGCCTTTTTCCAAAACCCCCTGAAAAAAACCCTGATTATAATCTATAAATAAGCTTATGAACATATAGTGACTCCGAGTTCATTTTTGACAATTTACTCCTAATTTGTTTCAGGATGTATGCCACTTGAGACACGTGGCCTAGCAGTATGTTCTCAGTGCGTATAGTGACTACTGACCATTATGTGGCAAGTCCGATCCCTGGTCTGGATGTCCTGTACAATGAGCAGAGGACCTCCGAAGTCAACAAGGTTCCGGTGGTTCGGATATTTGGCTCTACACCAGCAGGTAAGGTTTTAATTAATCACAATAGATTGGACATGATGGAGACTCCCTTTGAAAGTTGTCAGGTTATACAACTTCAAGTTTGAGATGGAAAAACTAGGTCACTATGTCAAACTTTAGGAAACCTTGTGAATGCCCATTGGTCTAGCATGTTCGGTAGCCTGGTTACTGCATTTGGGCACCTGGATAAGTTATGAACGGGTTACCAATTGACTGTTACTCTTTCTTTAAAATGAGTTCGAAGTTGGCTGGGAACAAGGCTGAACAGTTTCCTTATAATATTTGCTCCATGATATGTTTTAAACTGATTCATTCCCAGACAATTTTGTACAGTAGTTGCACGGTCATCAAATTTTATGAGATATCTTTTTTTTTTCCGCGACAATATTGCATGATCCCAGTTTTGCAGAACACTGAGTGGGGTCCAAAAATATGTCAATGGGTCAAATGTTAGGAAAACCTTGTGAACATGCTAGAGGATACATGCCAGATATGAGCCTACTGAGTCCCAGGTGAGCGATTAAGGGCCCTCTTGGTAGTTTGACTTTTTCATTGTTACTCTTGCTTGATTTGTTATGCATATTAAATATACAAAAGAATAACCCCTATTTTTTAAATTATTATACAGCAAGAAAATGAAGAATCTATTTTAACCTGGTACTCTCTATTTGCATTGCTGTAGCTTTGTTAAGATCCATAGAATAAATTAATTTCTAAAATAACGTAAGTTAATATCATTGCAGTTGTCCCTTTAGTAATTAGACAAACAGCACTCAGATGGTGACTGTATACATCAGATATATCACACAAGATGTTCAACCACAAAACATGTCAATCGCTGCACCGCCAAGGACAGGCAGTTATTGCATGTTTAGCTGTAATAATGCATGCATTTTAAATCAAGTCCGCTGATCAAGTCATGTCTATATATCTTGAGGTTGTCCCTAAACACGTGTGTGCTGTAACATTGATTATTGGAGACACTATTCAGTGAATGGTGGTTTAGCTTTGGGGCTCCTGTGTCGGGAGTATTTAACCCACTACCTGCTACTTTGTTTAAAAGTCATTCCATTTCTTATTTCCGAGCAACAGCATGTATAAGTAATGAGCTGTGGATTTAAAATCTGAAAAGTACAGATCCTGGTCAGACATATTCTGATCTGGATCTACACTATTTTTTAAGCCAGATTAATTCCTGCTTAACAAACAGTGAAGATTGATCACTTCAAAGTAGTTACTGAGAAGCGCGCCACAGAGGCTAGTATTCACCAAATATTCTTAAGTAAGAATTGCCCAAGTCATGGATTTCAATCCATAACATTTTCATTATGTATTTGGCTACATGTCTATATTTTTGCACGACACTTTAACTTTGTAACTTTGAGCTTAAAATGACATTGAAACTTCATAAATGACCTTATTTTTGTTGGTATGAAAATTGTGACTTGAGCGCAAGACATGACTTGGGCTAAAGAATGGTTGGTGAATACAGACCTTAGTCTAAGTGCTTTGTGATATCTTAGATATGACTAAGTCTGAGCTGAACAGCGATGCCTTGTTCTACCTAGTTACAGGCAATGTTTGGATATACCTTAAGAAATATAACAGCTTAAAGGTGGTGTCCGCAGTTTGGACCAAAAGTATTTTCATTGAAGATTATAATAAACTATTGTTACCTGAACAGATCACTCAATATACTGTTAATTGGTGTCCTGTACCTGTCTGAACAGTGTACCATAACGCCACAGTCATCATAACAAACATACAACATGTATTTCCTATCTGAGCCATGCTGCATAGTTAGCTATTTTTCAACTAAGAAGACCATGTGACCACATGTGTTTTAGCTCATTTATGTCATCAGCTGTGATGTCAATGTCTATTTTCAGCAGAAATCCAAATTGTTCTTTTTTTATAGATTTTAAAAGAATGAACATTTTAAGTGTTGATTTTAAATGTTGAGTTTTACTGCCTCAAAATTGAGATGCTGTTTAAAATCGTCAAAGCTTAGACTAAAGTATTATGTCTTTGTACAGAAATTATGCACAAACAGAGGTTAATTATTGTTAGATTTGTTAGATATAGGCAATTCGACAAATACTACCTTAAAAGGACCAGATTTTTGTCCGTTTAACCATTTTTATATGCTGTTAATTGCTGTTACATTTATACAAAAGTCCATCAAAACAAGACAGTTTAAGAATGTGTGCTGCACAGGCAACTGATTGGTATTTTATCCACCTCTGAGTCACCTGGTACAGTACAGAAACAGTTGGTTATTGGTATGGCTTTGATAAAGGTAAAAATAGATTACTCCTCTCTCTCCCCAATAATGAAAGTGACAAGGTCTGTAGATGGCAGATTGCAGATAAAACTGTGTGAATAAATTCACTGTTATATCAGTAATATATATTAATTTATATTGCATAGACACCATAATTGTCATATTGCCTATTGGTCAGGTAAATATTACGAGAAGGAGGCCTCAGGCAAATATCTGTTAAGAATCACAGGTCTACATTAATCAGCTGGAAGTCCTCCCCAGGTAAAACTTCTTGCACCGACAAAGAACCCACATAGTGAGAGGCTAAGGAGACACAATTAGATGACTCTTACTGTGTCCCCCACCCCTTGCCCTCGCCAAATAATGTATCTGTAATGTATGCCAGTTATGTTTCATCATAAATGTTCATTGGTTTGCATATGGTTTTACCTGAACTGTAGAATCTTGTTGGACCTCTGGTGGCATAAAGGTGTCACAGTAAAGGCAGTACTGTCAGCCACTGGTGGCATAAAGGTGTCTCAGTAAAGGCAGTACTATCAGCCTCTGTTGTCATAAAGGTGTCACAGTAAAGGCAGTACTGTCAGCCTCTGGTGGCATAAAGGTGTCACAGTAAAGGCAGTACTGTCAGCCTCTGGTGGTATAAAGGTGTCACAGTAAAGGCAGTACTGTCAGCCTCTGGTAGCATAAAGGTGTCACAGTAAAGGCAGTACTGTCAGCCTCTGGTGGTAAAAAGATGTCACAGTAAAGGCAGTACTGTCAGCCTCTGGTGGTATAAAGGTGTCATAGTAAAGACAGTTCTGTCAGTCTCTTTTGGCATAAAGGTGTCACAGTAAAGGCAGTACTGTCAGCCTCTGGTGGTATAAAGATGTCACAGTAAAGGCTGTACTGTCAGCCTCTGGTAGCATAAAGGTGTCACAGTAAAGGCAGTACTGTCAGCCTCTGGTGGCATGAAGGTGTCACAGTAAAGGCAGTACTGTCAGCCTCTGGTGGCATGAAGATGTCACAGTAAAGGCAGTACTGTCAGCCTCTGGTGGCATAAAGGTGTCACAGTAAAGGAAGTACTGTCAGCCTCTGGTGGTATAAAGGTGTCACAGTAAAGGCAGTACTGTCAGCCTCTGGTGGCATAAAGATGTCACAGTAAAGGCAGTACTGTCAGCCTCTGGTAGCATAAAAATGTCACAGTAAAGGCAGTACTGTCAGCCTCTGGTGGCATAACAGTGTCACAGTAAAGGCTGTACTGTCAGCCTCTGGTGGCATAAAGGTGTCACAGTAAAGGAAGTACTGTCAGCCTCTGGTGGCATAACAGTGTCACAGTAAAGGCAGTACTGTCAGCCTCTGGTGGCATAAAGGTGTCACAGTAAAGGCAGTACTGTCAGCCACTGGTGGCATAGAGGTGTCATAGTAAAGGCAGTACTGTCAGCCTCTGGTGGCATAAAGGTGTCACAGTAAAGGCAATACTGTCAGCCTCTGGTGGCATAAAGGTGTCACAGTAAAGGAAGAACTGTCAGTCTCTGGTGGCATAACAGTGTCACAGTAAAGGCAGTACTGTCAGCCTCTGGTGGCATAAAGGTGTCACAGTAAAGGCAGAACTGTCAGCCTCTGGTGGCATAAAGGTGTCACAGTAAAGGAAGTACTGTCAGCCTCTGGTGGCATAAAGGTGTCACAGTAAAGGCAGTACTGTCAGCCACTGGTAGCATAAAGGTGTCACAGTAAAGGAAGTACTGTCAGCCTCTGGTGGCATAAAGGCGTCATAGTAAAGGCAATACTGTCAGCCTCTGGTGGCATAAAGATGTCACAGTAAAGGCAGTTCTGTCAATCTCATATAGACACTGGCGCTACATGACTAAGGGATGTCGGGATTATGTTTAGTTGGCTTTAAACAAGTAAATAAATTTTTTCATTTGTGTTAATAAAATAGGCTTAGTCTTTTTTTACATGTTGCAAAATCCAGCGATGAATAACTTGCTGTGTTCTCGTTTACTGTTGTTATTTTACCACCCCAAAGAAGTTGTGGGAGTATTATATTAGAATCAGGCTGTCACATCTGTCTTACCATCCATCTATTTATTCAGCAGTCTGTTACGAAAACCTGTAGCAGGGTTAGTGTTAAATGTTATTTAATTACATTGTAAAATAGATATAGTTGATAAAGTTCTCCCTTGTGTTCATTATGTAGATAAAGTATCTTCAGTAACCCTTTCATTCATAGTTCACCATTCATAGTTCATCATTCAAAGTTCACCATTAATAGTTCACCATTCATAGTTCATTATTCAAAGTTCACCATTCATAGTTCACCATTCCTAGTTTATCATACATCATAGTTCACCATTCATAGTTCACCATTCATAGTTCATCATTCATAGTTTACCATTCATAGTTCACCATTCATAGTTCATCATTCATAGTTCACCATTCATAGTTCATCATTCATAGTTCATCATTCAAAGTTCACCACTCATAGTTCACCATTCATAGTTTATCATACATCACAGTTCACCATTCATAGTTCATCATTCATAGTTCACCATTCATAGTTCATCATTCAAAGTTCACCACTCATAGTTCACCATTCATAGTTTATCATACATCATAGTTCACCATTCATAGTTCACCATTCATAGTTTATCATTCGTAGTTCACCATTCATAGTTCACCATTCATAGTTCATCATTCATCATAGTTCACCATTCATAGTTCGCCATTCATAGTTCATCATTCATAGTTTACCATTCATAGTTCATCATTCAAACTTCACTATTCATAGTTCACCATTTATAGTTCACCATTCCTAGTTCATCATTCATAGTTCACCATTCATAGTTCATCATTCATAGTTCATCATTCATAGTTCACTATTCAAAGTTCACCATTCATAGTTCATCATTCATCATAGTTCACCATTCATAGTTCACTATTCATAGTTCATCATCATAGTTTACCATTCATAGTTCATTATTCAAAATTCACCATTCATAGTTCACCATTCCTAGTTTATCATTCATCATAGTTCACCATTCATAGTTCACCATTCATAGTTCATCATTCATAGTTCATCATTTATAGTTCACCATTCATAGTTAATCATTTATAGTTCACCATTCATAGTTAATCATTCTTAGTTCATCATTCATAGTTCATGATTCATCATAGTTCATCATTCATCATTCATAGTTCATCATTCATAGTTAATCATTCTTAGTTCATCATTCATAGTTCATCATTCATAGCTCATCATTCATAGTTAATCATTCATAGCTCATCATTCATAGTTAATCATTCATAGCTCATCATTCATAGTTTATAATTCATAGTTCATCATTCTTAGTTCATCATTCATAGTTAATCATTCATAGCTCATCATTCATAGTTCATCATTCATAGTTAATCGTTCTTAGTTCATCATTCATAGTTAATCATTCATAGCTCATCATTTATAGTTTATCATTCATAGTTCATCATTCATAGTTCATCGATAATAGCAGATCCTGATTAGGATGCTCCCAGCAAGAGCCGACCTGGCTCTACACTTTGTTCCTATATGCTTGATGAAATCATGAAGCAGGTCAGTCGGAACACCTAGAATAATTCAGGAATCAGCTCTTGGAGTCATAACAGGAAAACCCTGCGAAAATAAACATGCCTGTGCCTATGACGTCATCAAATCAACAACGATAAATGTTTTGCAGTTGTATATTTAACGAACTGTGAACAGTTTAATTGATAAATGAATGTTTATAGGTTAAAATAATCCTTTATGCAAAACCTAACGCCTTTTTGAGAACTTTTAAATGGCATATTCTTCTTCCGACGAACAAAACAATAATGATTTTGTAAGTATCATTGCACCAGATACAACAGGGGGATGATTATCCTGAGGATGGAATTACTCCAGGTGTGTCCCAAGGAAGGAATTACCCGAGTAGTTCCGATTCAAGGCAGGTTACAGTAAATATAAATAGTGTTATGAGTGAAACATACACGAATTAGTGCATTTTGATAGTATTAATCAACTGTTTGGCTCTAACGCCTCTATGGACATTATCTTGAGTTAGCACCTATTGAGTTTTTAGATGCTGTAACCCTCTCCCTGTTTGCCTCATTCCTTTAAAAAACAAAACAAAAGCAAAACAACAATCTCTTGAGTTAACAGTATGTACTTTAACCTGATATGATAATGTGATTATTTCATTATGATCTTAGTAAAGTAATAAATTCTGTTTAATAAAAAAACAACCATATTTCACTGAATTTGCACAGTAAACTTGTTTTCATCATATTATACTTATCAATATACCGTGAAACAGTATATGTACTTTTAAAAGTGAAGCAAGCAGTTTCTCTCTACCTCATAGCCTGCTAACTATAAATTGATGTAACATAGATGAATGTTGGAAGATCCATGTTTGATCAGGTTCTGCACTATGTAGTCTTCTTTGCTACAGCTTTAAAGTTAGCTGAAAGTACATAACCAAGAATACAGTATTGGTATTAAAGGTGGTATTTGACACTTTGGACTAAAAATCTTCTTCGTATAACAACCAAATAAATCATTATCATCTGAACAGATCCCACAAAATGCTTTTTATTGATGTTCTAGACCTATGTGAACAGTGAACCATAACACCACAATCATCATTAAAAAATTTATTTCTTATCTGAGCTATGCTGCCAATCAGCTATTTTTAAATTAGGAAGACCACACGACCACTCATGTTATAGCACATCTACGTCATCTGCTCCAACATCAAGGTCTATTTATAGCAGGAATTCCAATCATTCTTATTTATAGATTTGAATGAACATTTTTAGAACTGATTAACAAGTTTTACTGCCCTAAAATTGAGATACTTTTTATAATCGTCTTAGCTTAGACTAAACTATGATTTTTCTGCAGAAATTCTGCGCAAATACTCCATACAGAGTTCAGATATTGTTACATATATTTGACATTGGCATTCAACGAATGCCACCTTTAACACATGAATAGCAGTTTCTATATCCTCTAAACCAGGTAAGCTAGTTGGGAATATAATTTTTTTGTACATGGTTAGACTGTCTAGTGTACTGCCTGCTATGTTCAGCTCAACAGGTATGGCCTATACCACTTTTGTTAAAGGTCTGTATACTGCTGATATAAACTTGTACATTTTCATACTGTAGTTTGTTCAGATTAATACTGTTGACATTTTATGAAGAAAATGCTTTCAATGCAGCACAAGAAGTTGTCATACTGAAATTCCCAGAAACATCTGCAGCATATGCTTCAATCGTTAAAAATAGACTATAGTGACACACTGACTTCATATTTGAAATCTGATGGAAGTTCATTTTGTACATATTGATTTAAAGCAACATGACAAAGCAGCAAGTTAGAAAGTCTTATTTAAAACTGAAAAAATGCAGAAAAAGATCATATTTGTTCTATTGTTTGTTTGTATGTTGGGTTTAGTGTCCCACCAATGGTATTTCAGTTATCTGGAGATGGTCTCCACTGAAATAGATATAGTGCTGCCTTCACTGTGTATAGCATGCTGTGAAGACATGGCATGATACCACCCCACATTATCACATTATCCTGACACTGGGCTAACCTTTGGTGGAACTATCCTTATATTTGCTTGAGCTACCATTTTTTACAACTTTGGTATGTCACCACCCTAGTATGAACCCAGGGCCTCTCATAATTTTTTCTGTTATTCTAAATTAAATCATTAGATGTCAAAGTAAAATTATGCTACTCATGGTGCCTTTTAACCTCATGCTTTCATGAGATGTATTTAAAACCTTTAGTAAGCTTTGTTTGTTAATAAATGCATCAGTTCTAAGTTTTTGGTACACTTTTGTTTTTGTATTAGCTGCTCAGTTAATGCATCTTGTTACCTATGCTTTACCCTTAGCTTGCTACATTTTGTTAAAATCCCATGCTAGATTCTCATTTTTTTTCATTAATAGTATATATGTTACATGTCAGGGCTGATAAATTTATAAACAGAGACTGAGAAGCAAATAGTGTAGTTCCTAATCAGACAGCTCCCATCTGAGATCCACACTATTTGTCTGAACCTTATAAATATGCAAATAGCAGGCTAAGAGTTAATGTACAACTAAGGAAGAGTTAAGTACAAGTTGTTTTAACAAATTTTGCCTTATAAGGGATAACCCTTTCCATTTGGTAATAACCCTAATGATCGACCACAATAGCTCAAGTGGTTGAGCGTCGGCTTGGGGTCAGGAGGTTGCAGGTTCAAACCAAAGACTTTAAAGTTGGTAGTAGTGGATTCCCTTCTATTGCTGGGGGCTAAGGGGACAGCATTACGCCTGACTCGTCATTGTCAGTATAATAGGTTGGTCGGGTTCAGTCCCTAGGCACCTCATAAGTGCCCCTGTGCTATAATGATAGAAATGTTGCTGCACAATATTGGCAAAAATGCCCGCAAATCCGAATTCCAAAAAACCTTATTTATAGTTATTTACTTTACATCTGCGTCAAAATGTGTCCTAGCAACATATGAGGCAACTCTGGATCCACACTATTTTTTTTAGCTTGATAAATTCGTATCTAGCAGGCACAGGGCAGCTACCAATTGAGTGCAACATGCACTGGTGCTGTAGACTGATAGGCCAGTGTGCAGTGCCTGTGGTGATTGACGCAGATCAATCAGCAGATGGGTGTGGAGTAAATTGAGGCATGGAGAGAGAAAATTTTACATGGTGCATGAAACAAGTTAAGCAAGTGCAGGTTGCAATCAAACAGTTTGGTATAAATAGAGTAACACTGAGTATAAATAAGTTGCAAGTAGGTTGGAAATGATTTTTGCCATACCAGTGGTGCTTGCAACAGTTTTGAAAACACTTACCGCCTGTAGACAAAACAAGATATCACTCTAAGAAAAATATAACATTGTAGGTTTATTATGAAACCCCAAATAGACAGTTAAGTAGTACTGCTACTTCAGATTTAAATAGTTCAGATTTTTGCCCTTGATGGAATTTAGGGACACTTTAGAATTTGAGATTTTGAAATCAATACTATAAGTTCATGTGGAGACATGGTGAGAGCTGTGATGTTTGATTAACAAAGATTTAACTGTGTGGTAGGCTAAGTCTCACTGTAGTTAGTCCCTTTACGGTGAAATAACTGTAATTCCTTATTTGTTTAGCACTTAGTCTACCTAGCTATACTTAATAAGGCTTGGGTAAACTTCTGATTAGGATCTGCCTCACTTGCTGCTAACTCTCTAGCAATAACCAACTCATATATCACTTGCTACTACGTCTCAAGCAGTATCCGACTCATATATCACTTGCTTATGTCTCTAGAAATAGCTAACTCATATACCACCTACTGCTAAGTCTCTAGCAATATTCAACTCTTATATAATTTCCTGCTAAGTCTCAAGAAATATCAACTCATTTATCACTTACTGCTAATTCTCTAGCAATATCCAACTCATAAAATGCTTGTTGCTATGTCTCTAGCAATATCCAACCCATAAAATGCTTGCTGCTATGTCTCTAGCAATATCCAACCCATAAAATGCTTGCTGCTATGTCTCTAGCAATATCAAACCCATAAAATGCTTGCTGCTAAGTCTCTAGCAATATCCAACCCATAAAATGCTTGCTGCTAAGTCTCCAGCAATATCCAACCCATAAAATGCATGCTGCTAAGTCTCTAGCAATATCCAACCCATAAAATGCTTGCTGCTAAGTCTCTAGCAATATCCATCTCACATAACACTACTAAATCTCTAGCAATAGCCAACTTATGTAGATGTAATAATACTTGCTGTTCAGTCTCTAGCAATATACAACTCATATAACATTGAGCATATAAATATTAGTAGAGTGATGGCCCCTTTAATAATGTCTGTACCAGCAGCTAACGCCTAGCCTGCTATGCACATATTATCAGACCTAGGAAAGTAGAGCAGGTTCAGGCCAAAACCTGACTGGTCAGGTTTCTGTCGAAACATATCTCAGTACCTTCACAGTTAGGACAACTAAGAATTAGTATTGGTTATTAACAAAATATAGCATGATAAAGGCTATATAGATATGTGGGGCATACATTGAGGTACAAAAAAACAAACAACCCCCGCAATATTTGGATTTTACACCAAGCTGATGTATATACCATTTAGCTGTATGCAAATTATGGCATAGTCAGATTCTGGTGCTGATATCAATCACTGAACCATATAATATCACTCATGTTTTGCTTGAATCCTTTAATCTAACACAGTTTTTTTTTTATTACAAAATGATGGTGGTGTTTGCTGAACTGTTTAAAGGCACTATAGGTACACGCTTACTAGGACTGAGTATCAATCAAAAGGAGCAATACAATATAATTAATATCTGATTTATCATATGATATATATTTATCCCTTTCCTTCATGTATATGCCATTTTATGCCTTTACAAACCATTCACAATCATCAGCAGAATCTGAATGACTAAGGGTTTATGTGTAGGCTCGTTCAGCCTTAAATCTATTATTACAGGTTGAACATACATTTATTACAATCCTTTTATCTCTTTAAAAGAAAAACAATAGTCAAGTTAATTTTCAACATTATAGATGAACTATGAATGAATGGGTTAAATATTGTTAGGTAGATAAGTTAGTGCAGACGGTCAAGGTTATTGACACGAAAATAAATGCTTTTAGAAAAGGTTATATAAATAATGTTTCATTTTATTTAAATATAAAAGTTTTGTATGTGTAGAATGTGTATAAAGCAATGAGAAATACAAAACAGACTTCATTTAAACTGGTATTAAGCAGACACCCAAGGGACAGCCTATAATTGGCTGCTTAAGACAAGTTGTTGCTTAAGATAAAATATGACCTTATTGATTGCTTATTACTGTGAACCTGTATGTTTACAAATAAGCATTACATGTACTTTAATTGTAAATCTATTGCAAAGTTCTGTTCCAATTAATATTTAAGACTATAGTATAACTGCAGTATCACATGTACTTAAATGGTAGATCTGTTGCAAAGTACTGTTCCAATTAATATTTAAGACTACATAATAATTGCTTTTGGAATTTCCACAAATGATTCAGAAAATCAGAAGTGTCTTGCTAAATCAAAGAAAATAATTCTCAATTACTAGTAGTTTGATCATTTACAGTACAAAGCATACCATTTTAAAAAAACATTTTACCTTTTTGAAAACTTCAACGTTATATTGAATGTAGATATACCAAAATCTTTGTCAGATTGTTATTCCATAAATCTCGGAAAAGTGTAACCATGTTTCAAATGGTGCGTGTTTTTAAATATTCTTCAACAAAAACAGCACAGTGTTTTTACACGAAGTACATAATTTTAATCATCATTTAATCAAAAACCGAAAGTGCAACAATTTTATGTACATGTAGGCAAGCAACATTGGTGATGTCAATCTATGCATAAATTATCTCATGATAATTATGATAACGATGGTAAGTGGGTGGGCAGCAGGGATTTATCCTTTGTTTTTCTTTACAAAACACTGCCTTACTCTGCTGATGTCATTGAATTGACTCGATTAAAACAGAAGTGCACAGAATGTTCATCTGCATTCTGAACACTTGGTTAATATAGCATTTTGGTAAACACTGATAATGTGATTGCTAATCATTTAAGCTTCTTGTAAATTGTAAACAAATTGGCTAGAATATTTCAAGATTCCTATAAAATATGAATGAGAAACTGTTAAAAAGTACTTTCTATATTTGTTGGCTACTGAAACAACGATTTTTTAACCGAATACTGCAAACCGGTATTTGTAGTTTTATGAGAACCGGTACTCAGCCCTAATGCTTACTCATTTTTCTCATGTGTGAGAAGACATCCCATCTACCGGATCTGGTAACACAGTCGGTACAACACTGGCTCCAGATACAGGAGGTCCTGGGTTTAATCCTTAGCTGCGACAAATCAAAGCTGGTAGTGGTATAGCTCCCTTGCTAATTCATAAGCAAATATAAGGGTAGCTCCACGACTGTTTGGTCCAGTGTCAGGATAATGTGACTGAGTGTGGTATCATGTCAGGTGTTCATGGTATGCTATACACAGTGAAGGCAGTACTATATCTTTTTCAAGTGGACACCAGATAACTGTGAGGGACAATAAACCCAAATAAACAAACAGACAAACACACCCATCTTATGAACATATGCCTGAAAACACCTCCATTTTTTATGAACATATGCCTGAAAACACCTTCACCTTCTATGCCCACACCTTGTCTCAAACAAAACTATACACCTGCAATACTTTCCCTAAAAAATAAAAAAGTTAAGAGATTTGAAGCATTGTTCTCTTTTTTCCTAATATTTATGTATGTCTTCTTACTATGTTTTGGTAATTAAATCTTGATATAATATTAAAAAACAACATTTGTTTTGGTGAATATTAAGTTAAGCCTTGTCATTGTGTAACCAAACATCTAATTCATTGCCCTAGGGGTGTTGCATAATTATATTCATGAAAATCTCACTTTATGATTCTCTTATTGAAAGACTTAAACATAAAAAAATATCATCTGAATTTATATTCTACCTTGATGGGAGAAGGAAAAGTCATTTTTGACTTTATAAAGTGGTATCAAACAGCCTGTATCTGATATATGTAACAACATCTCATCCATTCTCTGGGCTATCTGGGGTGTGTGTGCAGCCTATATCTGATAGATGTAACAACATCTTACCCATTCTCTGGTCTATGTGTGCAGCCTATATCTGATAGATGTAACAACATCTTATCCATTCTCTGGGCTATCTGGGGTATGTGTGCAGCCTATATCTGATAGATGTAACAACATATTATCCATTTTCTGGGCTATGTGTGCAGCCTATATCTGATAGATGTAACAACATCTCATCCATTCTCTGGGCTATCTGGGGTGTGTGTGCAGCCTATATCTGATAGATGTAACAACATCTTATCCATTCTCTGGTCTATGTGTGCAGCCTATATCTGATAGATGTAACAACATCTTATCCATTTTCTGGGCTATGTGTGCAGCCTATATCTGATAGATGTAACAACATCTTATCCATTCTCTGGGCTATGTGTGCAGCCTATATCTGATAGATGTAACATCTTATCCATTCTCTGGGCTATGTGTGCAGCCTGTATCTGATAGATGTAACAACATCTTACACATCTCTGGGCTATGTGTGCAGCCTACTGTGAAAGCATTTTATTTCGTGGGGCAGAAATTTCGTTGTTTGAAGAGGACGGGCATATTCGTGGGTACTTGATTTCGTGGATTGCCCTACCCACGAAAAAAAAAAAATACCTTTGATTTTTGACAGATGCGAAACTGAGGCCTAACACTGAAACAGGGTCAATTGCGAAACTACGGATTAGCGAGTGACTCTGCCTATTGTCTTACGTCACGCCTGGTGATATTGATCCGCGGCAGCCGGTCAATGTTTTCACAGCCGAGTCTCATCAGACGACTTTTATGACACCTGTCAATTAGCGTGTCATTTAAGGGATTATATTCATAAAGATGTTAGGGGCGCGGGTTCTTTTAAGGGTCTAATTTAACGAAGCCATTGACTGTCAATTAACGCCAATTAGCGTACTGTGCAAACTGACACAAAACAGACCCTTGAGTAAACACCCTACACCTATAAAGTTTATAGTGCTCGTGTATATATTACAGTATAAAATTTCTTAGCATATATCGTTTTTTATGATTAAATGGCTTATGTTCGTAAACATGTTTTATAGTTCTATGTCAATACAATGTAAATAAAGTGTGGTGAAATCGTCTGTTTGTTTGAGCTTTATGTCCTGTTTAGTAAAAATATGTTGACATGATTTACAAGTAAATCTAGCATTCGAAAGTCTAACCGAGGGGATTTTATATCGTTGGTACTTAAATTCGTGGATTGACTTGCCCACGAATTCCACGAAATTAAATGCCCCACGAAATAAAATGCTTTCACAGTATATCTGATAGATGTAACAACATCTTACACATCTCTGGGCTATGTGTGCAGCCTATATCTGATAGATGTAACAACATATTATCCATTCTCTGGGCTATGTGTGCAGCCTGCATCTGATAGATGTAACATATTATCCATTCTCTGGGCTATGTGTGCAGCCTGCATCTGATAGATGTAACATCTTATCCATTCTCTGGGCTATGTGTGCAGCCTATATCTGATAGATGTAACATCTTATCCATTCTCTGGGCTATGTGTGCAGCCTATATCTGATAGATGTAACATCATCTTACCCATTCTCTGGACTATGTGTGCAGCCTATATCTGATAGATGTAATAACATCTTACCCATTCTCTGGTCTATGTGTGCATAATTATGAATAAAAACAAAGGCTGTTTATAACACATCCTTAATTGTTATATGGTACACATCTTAAAATAGTTTATCTTTGATATATGTCCTTTATTTCAAAATCTGTAAAAAAAGTTCAAGGGGATTTTAGCTAAAAATAGATAATTACATCATAGCTGACTAGGTATCGTGATCCCAAGAGTAAGTGGTCATATGGCCTTAGTTAAAATATAGCTAACTTAAATATGAAATGCATTTTTGTAATGACAAGTGGAGTGTTATGCTTTAGTTTCCTCTTGGATGAAAGGCATTAATAAACAGTATTTGGTGGGTTCTTTTTAGGTTAGAATGATTTCTTTGATTGCATAAGAGGGAAAACAATATTCCAAACTGTCTGATACCACTTTTAACATGCTTTGGACAGATTGATCAGACTAAGAGGATAGTATAGATACAAAACAGCCAGGTCCTTATAGGAGATGACAAATTGAAGTGATTATTCAGTATCTGCACTATTTTTCCTCTATATAACCCTTATATGGCCAGTCACATTCTTATAGTTTAGAATTTGTTTAGATAATTAACCACAGAAGCAAGTTTACTCCTACCTGCCAAGCACAAATTGATCAGGCTTTAAGGCAAATAGGAGAATGGTACTCATATTGCCAAAAGTGTTGTTCCTATGGCCTCCTACTGAGAGCTGTCTGATCAGGATCTACCTTATTTGCTCCTAAGTCTTTATCATTATACTGCCTTACATATATGATTCAGTATTAGCAAATAACTAAGAATTTAACATGGATTTTAACAAACATAGCATGATAGGGGTGCCGGCATATAGCCTGTCTGACAGAAAGCACCCAGCCCAGAAAAACTGTATGCTTCCTGTGTTATCTCTGCGAGTCAGGCCTGGAGGGGAAGAGTTACCCTCCCTGATTACCAGAATCCTGGCTCCAGTAAGTGCCAGAAACTCTGGTGATCAAGCTGTAGCCATTATCATACTGCATCTGTTTATAAGCAGCACACAAGCTTACTTATTTGCTTACAACTTCATACACAGATACCACAATATATTTCCAGTGTCTCAGCAGCAAATAGTGCAGATGCTGATCCTACATCTCAGCATTAACTGGTTGATCTGGATCTATGCTAAATGCCTAAGCATCTGAAACTATATCTAATACTGATATCTTCCTTCTCTTTTTATTAATAATCATTTTTATTCTTCTTGTTTGCTTATGTATAACAGTTCAAAAGTAATTTGATGTATCATGAGAGTCTCATTGTAAACAGGTGCAGAATCTGATCAGACAATTTGATGATGTATCTTGAGAGTCTCATTGTAAACAGGTGCAGAATCTGATCAGACAATTTGATGTATCATGAGAGTCTCATTGTAAACAGGTGCAGAATCTGATCAGACAATTTGATGTATCATGAGAGTCTCATTGTAAACAGGTGCAGAATCTGATCAGACAATTTGATGTATCATGAGAGCCTCATGGTAAACAGGTGCAGAATCTGATCAGACAATTTGATGTATCTTGAGAGTCTCATTGTAAACAGGTGCAGAATCTGATCAGGCATCTCTGATTGATTTTCTGCCATACTGGATATAAGCCATACTTTCAAACTGAAATACATATAAGCTTCAGTACCAAATTCAAACAAATTTTATCCCAAATGAGTGACATTTTTTTTCCATTCGAGGTGCACAGTCAGATCCCGGGAAACAGTGGGTAGGTAGAACATTTATTCTTCAGTCTGTAGGTTATTATGGTTAAGACATATTACTCTGGATAAGAGGGTTCAGGGTTTGAGTCACATTTCTGATATGAGATGTCAGTCCCTGATTAAGACTGATGACTGCACATTGTTAGATCGATGCTACCTGAGAACAGGTTCTACCCTGGTACTTGAAAGTCAGGCTTAATACAAGTCTGAAAAAAAAAGTTTCCCTATCAACTCTTAATAATTTCTTTAAAATTTATCCTTACAATAGTGTCTAGAACAAAATGTAAAGCCAGGTACATGTTACTCTGTATCTTACTTGCCCCAGTGCTTCCATCAGTGTGCTGTGTCTGGTATTTCCTGAGAGTCCTGTCTGTCTGAAGACTTGGCATGACTTCACTCACCTTGCTGATCCAGATCAGAATACCTGGCACTGACAGCTTCACATGGGGCCAGAGATCATTGGCATCTTGGGATGGGTGGTAGCAAGTGAATGGATGGTATGTTTAGGTCAGGGATGGGTGAATGGTTGTGGGAAGGGTGGTATTCTAATGACTGGGTTGTGGTAATGAGACAATTATTGTCTGGAGTAGATGGTTGGAGGTGAGTGGTATGGAAGGAGAGGTAGTCTTCTGTCTGGTAATGAATGGGGGTTAGAAGGGGTAGATGTAGGCTGGGTGGTGCCAGGGTAGAGGTGGTATTAGGAGGTCTAAGGATGGTTGGGGAAAGGGGAGGTATTTTGAGGTGCATCAGGATTGGTTAAAAAAAGTTATAAGTTGATTTTCCTTTTTGATCTGATTTTATATTGATGAAGCCTTAAATAAAGAAACTAAACCACAATTAGAAGTGGTGTTTGGAGGTTTATGAATGGTTTATTTAAGGGGTGGTGATTGGAAGAGTAAGAATGGTTTATATAAAGAGTGGTGTTTGGAGGTCTATAAATGGTTTGTTTAAGGGGTGGTGTTTGGAGGTCTGTGTATGATTTATTTAAGGGGTGGTGTCTGGTAGTGCAGGAATGGTTTATTTAAAGGGTTGTGTTTGGCGGTTTATGAATGGTTTATTTAAGGGGTGGTGTCTGGAGGTATAGGAATGGTTTATTTAAAGGGTGGTGTTTGGAGGTTTATGAATGGTTTATTTAAGGGGTGGTGTTTGGAGGTTTATGAATGGTTTATTTAAGGGGTGGTGTCTGGAGGTGTAGGAATGGTTTATTTAAAGGGTGGTGTTTGGAGGTTTATGAATGGTTTATTTAAGTGGTGGTGTTTGGAGGTCTGTGAATGGTTTATTTAAGGGTTGTGTTTGGAGGTGTAGGAACGGTTTATTTCAGGGGTGGTGTTTGTAGGTATAGGGAAGGTTTATTTAACGGGTGGTGTCTGGTAGTGTAGGAATGGTTTATTTAAGGGGTGGTGTCTGGAGGTATAGGAATAGTTTATTTAAAGGGTGGTGTTTGGAGGTTTATGAATGGTTTATTTAAGGGGTGGTGTTTGAAGGTTTATGAATGGTTTATTTAAGGGGTGGTGTCTGGAGGTGTAGGAATGGTTTATTTAAAGGGTGGTGTTTGGAGGTTTATGAATGGTTTATTTAAGTGGTGGTGTTTGGAGGTCTGTGAATGGTTTATTTAAGGGTTGTGTTTGGAGGTGTAGGAACGGTTTATTTAAGGGGTGGTGTTTGTAGGTATAGGGAAGGTTTATTTAACGGGTGGTGTTTGGAAGTGTACGAATGGTATATTTAAAGGGTGGTGTTTGGAGGTCTATGAATGGTTTATTGGGGGGTTGGTGTTTGGATGTCTGCAAATAGTTTAATATAGGGGTGGTGTTAGGGGGTATAGGAGTGGTTTGTTTAGAGGGTGGTGTTTGGGGGTTAATAAAAGGTTTATTTAAGGGGTGGTATTTGGAGGTGCAGAAATGGTTTATTTACGGGTACTGTTTGGAGTTCTATGAATGGTTTATTGAAGGGGTGGTATTGTGAGGTGTAGGAATAGGTTTTTAAAGTTGAGGTGTTTAGAGTCTGTGAATGGCTAATTTAAGGGGTGTGTATTGTGGTCAGTGAATGGTATATTTAAAGGGTGGTGCTTTGAGGTATAGGAACGGTTTATTTAAAGGGTGGTGTTTGGAGGTATGTGAAAGGTTTATTTAAGGGGTAGTGTTTGGAAGTGTAGGAATGGTATATTTAAGTGGTGGTGTTTGGAAGTGTAGGAATGGTATATTTAAGTGGTGGTGTTTGGAAGTGTAGGAATGGTATATTTAAGTGGAGGTGTTTGGAAGTGTAGGAATGGTATATTTAAGTGGTGGTGTTTGGAAGTGTAGGAATGGTATATTTAAGTGGTGGTGTTTGGAGGTGTAGGAATGGTATGTTAAAGTGGTGGTGTTTGGAAGTGTAGGAATGGTATATTTAAGTGGTGGTGTTTGGAGGTGTAGGAATGGTATATTTAAGTGGTGGTGTTTGGAGGTTTACACCATCTGTATGAGGATGTATGGTATTTTTAGGTCTTGAATTGATAGTATTCTTTCTATTGGCTAGAGTGAGGGCTGCTTTTTTCCTTGGTCTGTGAACAAATAGGCACCTAATTTCATAAGTATCTTTGATTATTTTAAGAGATATTATGGAAGCATCTTTGGTTATGGTAATAGAAAATAAGGACGTATCATTGGTGCTGTCAATAGAAAATTTGAAAGTATCATTTGTTCTGTCAATAGAAAATTTGAAAGTATCATTGGTTCTGTCAATAAAAAATTTGGTAGTATCATTGGTTTAGTCAATTTAAAATTGGGAACCATCTTTTATGATGTCATTAGAAATTAGGAAGCATATTTGGATATATAAATGAAAATTTGGAAGTATTATTAATTTACCTTATAACCATGTTGTCTTTATGTATGAGAGAGATATAACATAATGCTTACCATCTTATCTCCCCCCACCTCTGGGACCTGTCACACCAGACAGGCCTCACTACACTGCCAGACATATCTCTTAGACTGCTGAACACAAATTGATCTGACTTATGCAAATAGTGTGGATCCCAATCAGCCTACTCCTGCTGGAAGCTTTTGGTTCAGGATCTGCCCTATTTGCTGCAGAGTACTTCTCAATATGTTGTGCAGCTCTCTTGGCATTGAGAGCAAATAAAGATAGTTTGTATTAGTTCTGATGAATAGTAGCATGATAAGGAATACTTTCCCCATCATATCCTGAATCTCTTGATTCTTGTTGAAATTGTTGGCTGATCAGTTATATTATGTTTATAAACTGTGTGGGTTCTGTGTTATTTAGAGGTTAATTTATTTTTTAAATTGTGCTTGTATGTATTGTTTACCTGGTGGTATATCAGAAATATAGGATGTTACTAAAAAAGACAAAAAACACACAGTTTATACATTATTTTGGTAATACAATTTAAGGGTCTGTTTGCCAGTTGGTTCTTATGCCCTCATTATCCCTAAAACAAACAATAACACCAACAACAAACAAACAAAAATACAGAAAATTGAAAGAAATCTTTGTGCCACTATATTTGCTATGCAAAGACTTGTTTAACTTTAAGTCTGCTGTACTTTTGAACTCCCTTATCATTGGTCTCCATGTAGTTTTGAACTTCCTAAACACTGGTCTCCTTGTAGTTTTGAACTCCCTAAACACTGGTCTCCATGTAGTTTTGAACTCCCTTAACACTGGTCTCCATGTAGTTTTGAACTCCCTAAACACTGGTCTCCATGTAGTTTTGACCTCCCTAAACACTGGTCTCCATGTAGTTTTGACCTCCCTAAACACTGGTCTCCATGTAGTTTTGACCTCCCTAAACACTGGTCTCCATGTAGTTTTGAACTCCCTAAACACTGGTCTCCTTGTAGTTTTGAACTCCCTAAACACTGGTCTCCATGTAGTTTTGAACTCCCTAAACACTGGTCTCCATGTAGTTTTGACCTCCCTACTGCTTTAATAACACAAAGTTGAAAACATAAATTCTTGTACAGTTCATTAAATAAATAATTCATGGTAAACAAACATTACACATTTGGAAATGTTGTCATTGTTATGTAACATGTGTCCAGATGGTCTAGTTAGGCCACCAAGGCAAACACAGCATGCTGCATTTTGTTTGTTTATATATTTTTGGTAAAACAATGATTTTGTTAAAAAGATTTGATATTATTTTATTTAAGAAAAAAAAGCTTATAAAGCATGTTTATCAATGTTTGGGAACTGTTAAAATGATAAACCAAATCAAATTTTTCACATTTCTTTAAAATTTGAAATATTTTAAAATGAGTAAAAATCTTTCGTATTCATAGTAACACATGAAATATGTGATATGTAGGTGGTATTTACTTGTTACAGTAAGTTAAACATTAGTCTGTATTATAGGGAGGTATGTTGCTGATGTGCCCTGGAGCCTTACCTTTTTAAAGACATATTAATTAATAAATCTTAGAAGAACAAATTACAAAAACGCTTTGTGGCTAGTATAGGTCTGGATATATTTGTTGGACTAACTTCTAGTGTGCACGAGCACATATTGTTGCCAGGTTTAGGTAAAACAGATTGCTCAAATTACATAACTTTAAACATGTTTGTCAGGGTCAATTAAAATGAAGGGTTGATGCCAAATCTGTGCAATGTGCTGAACACTGTTGTTATGCTCACTTCTTTTTTCAAGCAAATATTGGGATAGGTTTAAGGCATGAGCATTAGGATTTTAAGATCCAGTTTTCGTGGAAAAAAGGTGGTGCTAACTTCATGGCTCCTTTGTTAACATCAGCATTACACTTTTTGTTAAGCTCCATTTATAAAAACTAAAAAAAGGTACATGTTTTTTTTTAAATACTGTCTTAATCAAGACACTCTACCTGTACGTGTTATTTAAATACTGTCTTAATCAAGACACTTTACCTGTACGTGTTATTTAAATACTGTCTTAATCAAGACACTCTACCTGTACGTGTTATTTAAATACTGTCTTAATCAAGACACTCTACCTGTACGTGTTATTTAAATACTGTCTTAATCAAGACACTCTACCTGTACGTGTTATTTAAATACTGTCTTAATCAAGACACTCTACCTGTACGTGTTATTTAAATACTGTCTTAATCAAGACACTCTACCTGTACGTGTTATTTAAACAACATCGCAAGTAAGCCTCAGGCCTCAGGCTAGATATAAAGATGCAAGCAAATCACATAGCAAAGGATCAACTAAAATCTTAATAGTCTTCTTAAAGTAGTGTAAAATATCTGATGATGCTTAGTTTTATAAGGTGCAATTATGTTTAATATTGCAATGTAAGCTTGAAAATTCTTTAGTACATACATGTATGATGTGTGACTGCAGGACTACTGGCATGCTTTATAGCTATAGCCTATAATCATTTGTTATATATTATAATTTTATTCTTTATAAAAACAATTGTATATGTGTACTTAAATGTTATTCTAAAGTTCGTGGTGACCATTGTTAGTGTTTGTTAATGATAATCAAAGTGCTGTAAAGCGCTGTTTTCTGTGCTGTAAATTTTATCCTGTATGCAATTAATATACACTTTAAATTATTCTGTGTTAAATCAATTGTGCAATGTATTGGAAAGTAGGCAAGTCTTGAGCTGCAAAACAACCATTTGTAAATAAAAATTATACGTTATGACAAAAGTTACAATACTGTCACTATCAACCAGTTTTAGAAACTACTTTATATAACATCTAATACTTGATTGTATTGTAACTAAAATTAGGTCTTAAATAAATGCTCATGAGTGCTGCTGGCACAAGGAAACCACAGTATGACGTTGCTGGTTGCAGCTGTCGGCCATTGTTGTTATCATGAACTAGTTTCTACTTGACATAATACAGTTGTGGTTATTGTTATTTTTGTCGTTTTAATATGGGTATAAAATTAAATGACAGCTTATTGTTTATTATATATATATAAAATTGCTTTAAATCATCATTATTTATTATAAAGCAGATAACATTAACATCACTTCTTCTTGTCTTGTTTTATAACACAATGTAGCACACAGTTCAACATCAATGACAATATCGTAACACGTATGTACACAGTATTACTCAACATGTACGTCACATGTCAGCTGCAATAAACTTGGTGATAGGAGTCTGGCAAAGGTTGCCCATGTCAGCTGCAATAAACTTGGTGATAGGAGTATGGCAAAGGTTGCACATGTCAGCTGCAATAAACTTGGTGATAGGAGTATGGCAAAGGTTACACATGTCAGCTGCAATAAACTTGGTGATAGGAGTATGGCAAAGGTTGCACATATCAGCTGCAATAAACTTGGTGATAGGAGTCTGGCAAAGGTTGCACATGTCAGCTGCAAGAAACTTGGTGATAGGAGTCTGGCAAAGGTTGCACATGTCAGCTGCAATAAACTTGGTGATAGGAGTCTGGCAAAGGTTGTACATGTCAGCTGCAAGAAACTTGGTGATAGGAGTCTGGCAAAGGTTGCACATGTCAGCTGCAAGAAACTTGGTGATAGGAGTCTGGCAAAGGTTGCACATGTCAGCTGCAATAAACTTGGTGATAGGAGTATGGCAAAGGTTGCACATGTCAGCTGCAAGAAACTTGGTGATAGGAGTCTGGCAAAGGTTGCACATGTCAGCTGCAAGAAACTTGGTGATAGGAGTCTGGCAAAGGTTGCACATGTCAGCTGCAATAAACTTGGTGATAGGAGTATGGCAAAGGTTGCACATGTCAGCTGCAAGAAACTTGGTGATAGGAGTCTGGCAAAGGTTGCACATGTCAGCTGCAATAAACTTGGTGATAGGAGTCTGGCAAAGGTTGCACACTGACCCTCATTGGAATTTATCTGTCCTTTGCCACAATTGACTCATTGATCTGCTGATCATAGTCCATCTAATATATAGGATTTATACTTGATTACTTTGTATACTCAATACGATGTCAACACGAAACAATGAGCAACATACTTATTGTTTCTTGCAATCATGATCATTGTTCCAATTAGCAAAGCTGATGTCTGCAAGCAAACAGAACTGCTGTCACACACGAAGGTTGAAAAACATGGTGGCAAAAAGCTGTTACTTTTTTAAGTGCATAATTGGTTCAAGGGAACGCGACAAACATCCGCTCAAGTTTTCCGCAGTATCGCAATCTAAAGAATAATAACATTTTCTACATATGATATAAAGAAATACTGATGGGACCAGCCAATGTATCCAAAGTATACATTCGTTCAATTGTTATTCACATTATTATGATTGGATTGTATCTGCATTATACAATATAATCACTTGAACAAGGTAAAAACAGATTTCACTGTTATTCTAAATATATAAAGAATGCCTGGACACAATTAACACACCTTGTTTCTAACCAGCCGCAATAGCTCAGGTGGTAGAGCATCATTGGCTTGTGGATTGGGAGGTTGTGGGTTCAAACATCAGCTTGTCAAACCAAAGACTTTAAAGTTGGTAGTAGTGGCTTCCCTCCTAACGCTTAGGGCTAAGGGGACAGCATTACACCTGACTTGTCGTTTTCAGTATAATAGACCGGCCAAGTTCATTCCCTAGGCACCTCATAAGTGCCCCTGTGCTATAATGATAGAAATGTCGCTGCACAGTATCAGCAAAAATGCCAGCTAATCCCATCCCACCTTGTTTCTGTACACACATTAAATTTTGTCAGGCATGACGACTGGCAACAGGTTGTCAAGGTCATGCAGGGTCAATACTTCATGCTTTGTAATGTCACTTTTCTCTGACCTTTGTCGCAAGTAACTGCCTCAAAATTATATAGCCCTAGTTGTATAGCAGATAGACTAAGTATCCTTGGAGAGACATACTAAGCCTCGTCTTTAGTTGAGATATTTCTGGCCAGGTTTACAAAGTGTCTGCACATTGTGACTACATATGGTAGTATTGGGCGATCATGACATGCTTTTGCATTGTGTCTGTGTATATCAGTTTGTTGATGGGATGGCTACTTCCTCTCTTACAAGCTCCACAAAATACAAACACAATAAGAGTAGATACACAAAATGTAACCTATTTTATATATTCATGTTAGGCAGGGTTATTATCAGACTGTTTGTGGATAGAGTGATAAGGAGTCAAGAAGGTTGACTTCCTGAAAGTTCACTGCCAACTAGGCCACAATGTTAGACAAAACTATCAGGAAACCATAGTCCCAACCTCAAAAATTGTGATTGACATAGTTTAATTTATATATCACAAAATTTATTTTAAAAGTGGTAGTGGTATAGTTTCATTATCTGTGCTTAAGCAAAACATAATAGTAGTTATAAGACTGTCCTGCATCAGGATAATGTGACTGGGTTTGGTAGCACGGTGAAGGCAGCATTATATATCATTGTCTACTTCAAATGAACACCTCCATTTCACTGAAAGATTGTTGGAACATAAACCCAACAAACAAACAATTCAAGATGGTTATAGGTACATGCATAGAGTCAGATCTTAGGATCAACTTATTAAATAAAATGTTGTTGTTTTTAAATAATATTATATAAATTGTTTACTATTTGTATTGACAATTTTTAATGACAGAATAGCAAACAGCATTAACACAGATCAGACATTACACTGATCAGACATTACACTGATCAGACATTACACTGATCAGACACTGATCAGACATTACACTGATCAGACATTACACTGATCAGACACTGATCAGACATTACACTGATCAGACACTGATCAGACATTACACTGATCAGACATTACACTGATCAGACACTGATCAGACATTACACTGATCAGACACTGATCAGACATTACACTGATCAGACACTGATCAGACATTACACTAAACATACATTACACTGATCAGACATTACACTGATCAGACACTGATCAGACATTACACTAAACATACATTACACTGATTAGACATTACACTGATCAGATACTGATCAGACATTACACTGATCAGACACTGATCAGACATTACACTGATCAGACATTACACTAAACATACATTACACTGATCAGACATTACACTGATCAGACACTGATCAGACATTACACTGATCAGACATTACACTAAACATACATTACACTGATCAGACATTACACTGATTAGGCATTACACTGATCAGACACTGATCAGACATTACACTGATCAGACATTACACTGCTCAGACATTACACTGATCAGACACTGATCAGACATTACACTGATCAGACATTACACTGATCAGACATTACACTGATCAGACATTACACTAAACATACATTACACTGATCAGACATTACACTGATCAGACATTACACTGAATAGACTCTGATCAGACATTACACTGATCAGACACTGATCAGACATTACACTAAACATACATTACACTGATCAGACATTACACTGATCAGACACTGATCAGACATTACACTGAACAGACACTGATCAGACATTACTCTGATCAGACATTACACTGATCTGACATTACAATGAACAGACACTGTTCAGACATAACACTGATCAGACATTACACTGATCAGACACTGATGTGACATTAAACTGATCATTTTAGGTCCATGCTTAGTCTGATCTTGGTTTCACTGATCATACCAAGTGTTGGAACATTTGGAGTTTTGTGTCCCTTTTTATCGGAGAATGACATGCCTACACACCACCATTACTCTGTTTCTGGCTGTCAGCCTGAAGGATCCCCCACTCCTTCAGCTCTACTCATCATTGATTTCTGCCCCTCCCTTAACATGTATAGTCTACAGGAACTTCTGGCCTGGAACACATGAGCTGATCAGGCTAAAACCTATAGTGTTGATCCAGGGAGCACTCGTATCAGAATCTAACTTATTTCTGTTTATATGTTCCGTATAAGAATGTCTTCCTACCTATACATGAAGAAACAACTAAGAATTTTTCAATTTGATGAAGAATGTTAAACTTTGCAAACTAAGTGTTCTACTTGTCAATACCCCATGTCAACTTCTACACTATTGCTAGTAGCAGGGATGGAGGTCCAATGATAGTTGGTTTGCATTGTTTGTTTTTAGGACAAAATTATGCAAAATAGTGTAAATCTAGTATATTTAGGTCCCAGTCGGAGGAGACAAGTATAAACTGATAAAGATCTGTACTGTTTGTCAAGGTCTGAACAAATTGTACCAAGCAGGTAAATTGTTAATTGTTGAAGGGAAGAAAACCAGTCCCACATGAATATTAATGAATCAATTTATGACAGTATATTTTAGCTACCATATGTGCCATACATGGCCGAGTGGATATTCCAAAAGGGTTCTGAGGACAGACTTCAAGGGGCCTCTACAGCTAGATGGTTTAATGCTAGTGGCCTTGATACATTCAAATTGTTTTCAGGATTTACATGTATTCCCTTTTATGTTGACAAAGTGGTCTTTAAGTTGTCAGTTTTCAAGTGGGTTTGTCATGTACTGTATATCTACCTGGTGTATAGATCCACACAATTCCCCTTCTGTGTTTAAATGAATGTGTTACTATCGCCACTATCAAGACAATCAGTGTACTGTTTACAACTAATGCGTACTCACGCCATATAGTCTCGTATGCATATTTTGTGTTATACACATAATGCAATTTTCAGCTGTCAAAAGTTATAAAAATCATTGCAGTTCTTTTCTTAACAAAAACATCAAAATCATGTGAACATAAAATCTAGTGATCAGAGTTAATATTTGTTAATTAATCAGAAATAATATTTGGCTTAATCAAAGATAATGTTTGTGGCTTATTCAGAGATAATATTTGTGGCTTAATCAGATATAATATTTATGGCTTAATTAGAGGTAATATTTGTGGCTTAATTAGAGGTAATAATTGTGGCTTAATCAGAAGTAATAATTGTGGCTTAATCAGAAGTAATAATTGTGACTTGTTGAATGTGGGGAATCTGTAGAGCCCACCTTGATACTAGAATTTTAAAGTTAGCCTTGGTCTTTAAACGAAATGTTCATTAGAAAGTTTTTTACAAAGTGTTCTGACTACAAGGAAACATTTATGTCTTGAGAAGTGGACGTTTGTGGCTGTACACTTGCTATATTCAATAAAAAATTCTTCACTATACACCCTTCAATACACACACAGTCAATAAGAGGAATATAACAAGCAAAGTCTAACTTCCTTATTGCTTGATGTGCACACTCTTGTCCTTTAATTGTTTATTTGTGTATGATTTTTATAACTTTTCCTAAAAATAAACAAACAACTGCTATGATACATGATACAGTTAGAAGCGAATCTCAACCAGATTAGACTTGAAATTGGAATCGAGTGTGCTTCATACTCTATGCACTCAGGCACAGTTTTCTACCTTAACCTGCCATGTCAAAGCTTTATTATTCATAAACATTATCATACTACATATCTCATTAAGCTTTACATAATCCAAGTAATCTTCCCACAACTTCATCTAAAGGAAACAATGCATAGTCACAAGAGACTGCAGCAAAAAGTGTAAATCCAGATTAGACAGCTTCCAGCAATTTGATGTATAGAGTAAATCTAGATTAAACAGCTCCCAGTAATTTTATGTATAGAGTAAAGCCAGATTAGACAGCTCTCAGCAATTTGATGTATAGAGTAAATCCAGATTAGACAGCTCCCAGCAGTTTGATGTATAGAGTAGATCCAGATTAGACAGCTCCCAGCAATTTGATCAGTAAAGTAAATCCAGATTAGACAGCTCCCAGCAATTTGATGTATAGAGTAAATCCAGATTAGACAGCTCCCAGCAATTAGATGTATAGAGTTAAATCCAGATTAGATACTCCCAGTAATTTGATGTATAGAGTAAATCCAGATTAGACAGCTCCCAGCAATTTGATGTTTAGAGTAAATCCACATTAGACAGCTCCCAGCAATTTGATGTATAGAGTAAATCCACATTAGACAGCTCCCAGCAATTTGATCAGTAAAGTAAATCCAGATTAGACAGCTCCCAGCAATTTGATGTATAGAGTAAATCCAGATTAGACAGCTCCCAGCAATTTGATGTATAGAGTAAAACCAGATTAGACAGCTCCCAGCAATTTGATCAGTAAAGTAAATCCAGATTAGACAGCGCCCAGCAATTTGATCAGTAAAGTAAATCCAGATTAGACAGCTCCAAGCAATTTGATCAGTAAAGTAAATCCAGATTAGACAGCTCCCAGCAATTTGATCTAAAGAGTTAATCCAGATTAGACAGCTCCCAGCAATTTGATCTAAAGAGTTAATCCAGATTAGACAGCTCCTAGCAATTTGATCATTAAAGTAAATCCAGATTAGACAGCTCCCAGCAATTTGATCAGTAAAGTTAATCCAGATTAGACAGTTCCAGCAATTTGATCTAAAGAGTTAATCCAGATAAGACAGCTCCCAGCAATTTGATCAGTAAAGTAAATCCAGATTAGACAATCCCAGCAATTTGATCTAAAGAGTTAATCCAGATAAGACAGCTCCCAGCAATTTTATCAGTAAAGTAAATCCACCTTGCTTGCCTTATTCTGATCATTTTATCCAATGCTTTGCAGTTAAAGATTTGGAATAAATTGAACCTTACCCAAGTGTCAGCCACCCCCCTCCCCCTTCTTTTAGTCAGTTTGGATTATCAAAAACCTCCAAATTCAATTGTGTTAGAAATTTTGTTTTTGTTTGATTTAGAAACAAAAATAATGCATTCACATGAAAGTTAAGCTCTTTATGCAAGTACTTTTCTTGGTAGGTACATCAATACTGAATGCATATATTGAAAAGAAATATATTTTTTCCAGTTATCCACAATCTACAGACCACAATCAAAACATCTGCTGAGAAAATTATGGTGCATATATACAAATGTACATGCTGGCCAATATCATGTGTAATGTTCTCTCAATGCTATACTAATCAATGTTTTGATCTAGATCTACACTATTAGCTTGGTCAATACACAGCCAGCTGAGACCTTCCACTGGAACCTGTAGGAGGCTGAATGTCTGCACTTCTGAACATAGGGCATTGTACAGAGTCTGAAAAGTAGGCCAAATGTGGATTAGCAGTTCTGTAGCATTTGTCTCCCTTTACTTGCATTTCTTCATTCCATTTTGTCAGCAAATCAAACATCCAAATTGTTTGAGTAAGTGTAAATAAATAAAGGTTTGTGGTTGGTGGTTTATGCTGTTGTGTGACAGTATTAATATATAGTGATGTTATTTGAGATAATTGTGGTAATTAGAGTGGTTTAGTGTTAGGCCCCACTTAGACAATCTGTTTGCAGTTGAGATTTTTCTCAAGCTTAGTTTTCGATTGCTCAGTATTTATTTAAAATTTGAGCTTGAGAATAGTCTGGATTGAGAAATGTTTCTTTAAGTGTGACCAGGTTATATGTTAGATGTGGTATTATTTAATTGAAACGTATTTTCATTATACATTGTTCTGGAATATTATAGGTAATAGAAAATATATGTAGTGTAAGTAAAGGATGTGACAGTCCATGATGGGGGTGGTATGTGCTGTATATGAAAGTGGTGGTATGTGCAGTGTATGACTGGTGGTATGTGCAGTGCATGAAAGTGGTGGTATGTGCAGTGCATTAAAGTGGTATGTGCAGTGCATGAAAGTGGTGGTATGTGCAGTTCATGAAAGTGGTGGTATGTGCAGTGCATTGAAGTGGTGGTATGTGCAGTACATGAAAGTGGTGGTATGTGCAGTGTATGACAGTGGTGGTATGTGCAGTACATGAAAGTGGTGGTATGTGCAGTATATGAAAGTAGTGGTATGTGCAGTGCATGAAAGTATTAGTATGTTAAGTACATGAAAGTGGTGGTATGTGCAGTGTATGACTGGTGGTATGTTCAGTGCATGAAAGTGGTGGTATGTGCAGTTCAGGACAGTGGTGTTATGTGCAGTACATGTCAGTGATGAAGTAAATACTGCAGTGCATGAAAGTAGTGGTATTTGCAGTACATGAAAGTGGTGGTATGTGCAGTACATAAAGTAGTGTTTTGTGCAAGACATGGAAGTGGTGGTATGTGCAGAACATGAAATTGGTGGTATGTGCAGGTGGTGGTTTGTGCAGTGCATGAAAGTGTGTATGTGTGGTATGTTCAGTACATGAAAGTGGTGGTATGTGCTGTACATGAAAGTGGTGGTATGTGCATGACATGAAAATGGTGGTATGCACAAGTGGTGGTATGTGCAATGCATGAAACTGGTGGTATGTGCATGACATGAAAGTGGTGGTATGCATAAGTGTTGGTATGTGCAGTGCATGAAAGTGGTGGTATGTCCACAGCATGAAAGTGGTGGTATGTGCATGATATGAAAGTGGTGGTATGCACAAGTGGTGGTATGTGCTGTACATGAAAGTGGTGGTATGTGCACGACATGAACGTGGTGGTATGTGCACGACATGAACGTGGTGGTATGTGCACGACATGAAAGTGGTGGTATGCACAAGTGGTGGTATGTGCACGACATGAATGTGGTGGTATGTGCATGACATGAAAGTGGTGGTATGATTGTCAGAACTGGTATGAGATTGATCCTAAAGTTTAATGACAGAAGCCTCACTTCCATTTTGAGTCGTATATCTGCAAACTGGTGATCGTGTGGCACATCGAGAACCTTGCATGGTGCACAGGTGGTAACTGAGGCTGCTTGAGCCAGACAAATTATCTGGCGAGGGATACAACAGACTGTGCACAACATGCACTAAATGTATAGGCTGGGAGGAACAATGGTTTCCCATAGATGGCTGTGGAGGTGGGATGTAAGTAGGTGGGAGCTGAAAATTGGTCTTATATACTCAATGGAATGCTTTACATGTTTTTCATTATTTTTGCTATATGATTGATGCTATTTAAAAGGTTTTATTTAAAAGAACCAGGCAGGCATCCATGGCATAGTGGTAACTGTGGCCAATTTGAATCTTCTCAGCATCTGACCATGTTGGTTTGCATTCTAGTTGGGTCAAGAATTTTCATATTAGTTGTCTGATATGATGTGTGGTGCACCTGTGGTTCTACCCAGACAGTTGCCTCAGTTCTTCCTCTATCAACATAAGCTGGATATTGCCAAGATGAACATCAATGTGCCAGTTTAATGTGTGTGTATACATAACACCCTAAAATAAATGTATCTGTTAACAGTAAACCAGTATATTGCCATTTTTATTGTATGATACAATTAGTGTGTTGTTAGATCCCATACCTGTTCCTTTACATAATGCTATTTATTAGGCTTACTTGTCATTTCTTTACTTTTTAAATAGAAATTAAATTCAGCACTATAAAACTTCTCTTCAATTATTTTAAATAAATCTAAAGAAAGATTGAATCCATCCACACAACATCCCATTCACCCTTCCCTTAAAGGTGGAATCCGACAGTCTGCCTATAACTAATTTTTGTAACAATATCTAACCTCTGTCTGGGGTATTTGTGCATATTTTCTGTAGAAAAATACCATACTTTAGTCTAAGCTTTAACTGTATCTCAATTCTGGGGCAGTAAAACTCATAAATCAGCACTTGTTTACATGTTCATTCCTTTCAAATCTATAAATAGCAACAATTGGGGTTTCTTCTTAAAATAGACATCAACGTCACAGCGGATGACATGGATGAGCTAAAACATAAGTGGTCATGTGGTTTTCTTAGTTTAAAAATAGCTAACTTTGCAGCATGGCTCAGATAGGAAATACATGTCTGTAATGATTTGTAGTGTTATGGTTCACTTTTCAGGCAGGTTTAGTACATCAATAAACAGAATTTTGTGAGATCAGTCCAAGTAACAATAGTTTATATAAAGATGTTTAATGAATATTTTTTTATGTTTTTTTATCCAAACTGTCGGATCCCACCTTTAAGGAACTTCAGTGATTTCACACATGGAGTTTGAGTCTCAACATTCTGTTTAGTAATCTAAGTTCCTTTTAATATGGAGTGCAGATACATTACATCTACATACAATAATGGTATAGTGTATACAGGCTATTATATTAGTTTTTTAAATTTTAACTTATATTGGTATGAGCACATAGTATTCGCCGTGTGGGTACGAGTCCCATTGGGGGAAAAGAACTTAATGTGAGATGGTCTTAAAGCTGACTTGTGGTGCACCTGTGGTTCTACCTGGACATGTGGGTCTTCCTCCACCAAAATAATGGACGTTGCTATAATGATCATTAATGTAATCGCTGCAATGTATTTCACAAACAAAAACAAACTATACATAGTATTCATTTGCAGATTGATAATCACCAATAGTTATGCAGCAGTTTTGACTGTCAGAATTTTGGACTGTACATCCAGGATATTATTCTGTTAATGATAGGATGTTTAACACGGAAAAATTGATAACACTTGTCTCTTTGGATAAAAACTTTATTTACCCAGGTCTGTTTTTGAAATGGAATAAGAGGTTTCAATATCTAGAGCTGCTTTTATTTTGTTGATTTTATACCGATTGGTTAACAATAGTATCCCAGTAGCCTATATCCCAATGTATCCTGATAGAAAGTTTCTTGTGATGCTCTTCCATGACATGGCTAACTTGCTAAGATGTATGTTGTTTTAAAGTTATCTTGTTACATGTACTTAGTTTTTGTGTCATTGTCTCTGAGGGTCTAATATATAGAGAGAGGTTTCTTTGTGTGGTTTTCTTACCTTTATGAAGTGCATACATAATATCCATAATTAGTAATATACACAATTGTTGCTATACTGCTATTTTTTATATATTATTAGTTCACAAAGGGTGATAATATGTGCTTTAGGCAAAAGGAGCAGATCTAGATCAGCCAGCCCCTATTACTGATTGTTGCTAGGTATCTTGCCATTCCTGTCTAAAATTATAGGTACAGCTTAGTTAAGAGACTGCCATATTGAAGGATTGAACTCTTAACCTGCTAATTAGGAAGAATTAACCAATCATTGTTACATAGTGTAGAACCTGTGGCACCCGCCTGACCAGGATCTGCTTTATTTGCTGCTGAGTAACTAACCATATAAAATGTTTACTGTGTCAGAAGTTAGCAAAAAACTTACAATTTCCTTTTAGTCATATAGGCACAGTCCAACATAAGGCTGAGTTGGGTAGCATGCTAAATAGTGACAGTCTAGAATGCAGAGGACACAATCATGACAGTGGTATGTGTTCAACTCTTAGCCTGCTGATCACATATTGAAGATTTTATCAGACCGTTTGCCTATATCAAATATGGTATACGACCGTTTGCCTATATCAGATATGGTATACGACCGTTGCCTATATCAGAAATGGTATACGACCGTTTGCCTATATCAGATATGGTATACGACCGTTGCCTATATCAGAAATGGTATACGACCGTTTGCCTATATCAGATGTGGTATATGACCATTTTCCTATATTAGATACATGTTACAAAATCTCTTACTAATGAATTGGGGAATTTCTTGCTAATTTCTATATAAACTTATACTTTAGTACAAGCCATTTTTGAACACTACCTATATTGTAAGACTGTACAAATTGACAACAAAATCTTTCTAAATGTTCATTCTTTCTAAATCTATAACTAAGCATGATAGCTGTCTGTGCTAAAAATAAACATCAGAGCAGTTTGCCCAGATATCGATATAATGTGATCTCAAAAGTAAGTTGTCATGTGGCTTTCTTAGCTTAAAAATAGCTAACTCTACAACGTGGCTTGGACAGAGAATTCCTGTTTGCAATGACAAGTGTGGATAAATGCATCACAGTTCACACACATCTAGGGCATCAATGAACAGCATTTAAAATGCAGACATTTTTAGGTAATGAATGATTTATTTGATTATTTGAAAAAGCAAATGTTTTGTTTAAACTGTCAGATACCTCCTTTGATAAGGCTTAAGAAAATAGCATCAGTCTTACTTTGTCAGCTTTGACTGGTTGGAGTCTGGTCAGAATCTGTACACTTTGCTGCTTTAAGTGTATCAATATGCCTCATTATTTTTGCATGTATACGCTAGCAAAACTTTTATATCGCTTATTGAGGGTTCTCCTGAGAAACCTGTTGGCTTCAAATCATTGGTTTAAAATTGGCATCATTTTCCCACAAAATCCCAGGAATAATCAGTTGATTTTGAACAAATTTTGGGTTTTGATTACAAATGGGATGGAATGGGATTAGCCGGCATTTTTGCCAATACTGTGCAGCGACATTTCTATAATTATAGCACAGGGACACTTATGAGGTGCCCAGGGACTGAATCTGGCCGGTCCATTATACTGACACCGACGAGTCAGGTGTAATGCTGTCCCCTTACCCCGAGCGTTAGGAAGGAAGCCACTACTACCAACTTTAAAGTCTTTGGTTTGACCCGGCCGGGGTTCAAACCCGCCTCCTCCCGATCCGCAAGCCGACACTCTGCCACCTGAGCTATTGCGGCCGGTGATTACAAATGAAAAACCTGCATATTAATTAATGTCACCACAAGAACAAGGGTGTTCCACAAAACGGTGAATCATATGTTAATTATACTCTGGGCACATGTACGTTAGATTCTGAGTATGTGTACATTAAGATTTTGTGTATGTTCTCATTATACTCTGGGCTTATGTACATTAAGTTCTGAGTTTGTGTACATTTGTTTTTGAGTATGTGCACATTAGTCTCTGAGCAGATGTACATTTAATTCTGCGCACATGTACATTAGAGTGTTGAGTATATACATTAGATTGTGTGTATGTGCTCATTAGTCTCTTATTATATGTACATTACATTTAGAGCACATGCACATTAGACTCTGATTGAGGATCCTGTGCCTTCTACATTTGTTATCTTCTCTATTCTTAGGGATATTATGCTAACAACTTCATTGCAAAACAATCAAGGTACGTTACTTGACATGCTGAAGCCAGTAGTGCAGGTCCTGACAGGACAACTTCCAGCAGCAGCCTATGGTCATTGGGATCTACATTATTTCCTTAAGCCAAGTCAAGTTGTATTAACCAGACTAAGAGTTGTCTGTTTAAGATACATTTTATATGTGTATCATAGCAACTTGATCATACAATGCCTGAAAGCCGGTATGTATATTGATAACACCCTTGGCACACTAGCAGAAACTCAGATTCATTTTGTAGCTAAGTGAATTGAGTAACTCCCTAAATTCCTGGCAAGTTTTATTTTTGAACCTTGCATGGACCAGTATTGTAAAAGGTGGTATCCGACAGTTTAGACCAAACATTTTTTATCAAATAACAAAATAGGTAATTGTTTCCTGAAAAGGGCATGCAAAATGCTGTTCATTGATGCACTAGATCTGTGAAGAAAGTGGAGCATTACACCCTAATCGTCATTACAGTCAGGTCTCTCCTATCTTATCCATACTGCAGAGATAGCTATTTTTAAACTATGAAAATCATGTGACATCTTACTCTTGAGATCGTGTTATATCATCATACAGGTAGTCCGCGCTGACGTTGATATCCATTTTAAGCAGAGATCTCATTCGTGCTTATTTATAGATTTGTAAATAATGACCATTTAAGAGTTATTTGTTTGCACTGTGTACTGTCTCACATATAGGTAGTGTTTAAAATCATCTTTATTCAGACTAAAGTATAAATTTGTGCAGAAGTTATGTATACATTCCCAGACACCGTGGAAAAATATTGTTACATGCATTTGGTGTTGGTAAACTGTTGGATACCACCTTTAAAGGATTAGGAAGCTTTTTTTGTAAGTTTCTTGTGTAACTCTGGCCAAAACTAGGCAAATGCTTGGGTTACACTTTCACCAATAAAATACGTAAATTTCAAAATGAAAAAAATTATCTGAATTCACAGTTCGAATGGTTATATATAACAAAAAGAGGAATAATGAAATAACTGGAGTTTCAATAAAGTGTTAAGAAAAAGAAGGAGGGAGAATTTCAAAAGGAGACAAAGAAAGAGAGGAAGAGGGAATGAAATGAATAAAGAGGGACCAGAAGGAGTGACATTGTGGGGTCAGAGGGAGGAATTGGAGAGATCTGGGAGAGGGACTTGTGAGAAAGAAATTGATGAGATATAAATGGGTAAACTGGAGGTAGAAAACAAAGTCATTGTTGCAAAGCATTAAATCAAAGGATATTCAGTTAATGTTAACAGAATACATTATCTGACACTCAACAACAGGTATCAGAGGAATAACAAACATCAAAATGTATTGGCTGACAATATGTTTGAACTGTCGGCTTTCAAATATGACATGATTGTTGGTGCACATTGCCAAAATATTGTAAACATTTATTTACTGGACCATTTGGTAGAGCATCGGCTCCAGGTACGGGGGGACCTGGGTTCGATCTCAGGCTGTCACATACCAAAGTTGTTAAAATTGGTAGTGGTATAGCTCCCTTGCTAATGCTTAAGCAAATAGAAGGGTAGTTCCATGACTGGTTGGCCCAGTGTCAGGACAATGTGACTGGGTGAGGTATCATGCCAGGTATTCACAGCTTGCTCTACACAGTGAAGGCAGCACTATATCTGCTTCAAGTGGACACCGTCTCCAGATCACTGAAATACTGTTAGTGGGATGATAAACCCAGTAAACAAATGAACAAACGGGGGAGCCTGTGGCATAGTGGTGGAGTGGCCGATTAGTAACTTCTCTGACTGCTTAGCCTCTCACTGCCTGGGTTCGAGTCCCATTCGGGGCGGAGGACTTAATGTGGGAAGGTCTTCTAGCTGACCTGCGGTGTGCTGGTGGTTCTACCTAGACATTTGTTTGGGGTCTTCCTCAACCAAAGCAGCTGGATGTCGCTATAATGATAATAATTTGTTGCTGCAATGTATGTAAAAAAACAACAACAAAACAAACAAAACAATCAACAAACAATAAACATTGATTAAATAATATTTTAATATTTTTACTTAAGTTTTAAGCAACCCAATTTAAGAGTATAGACCACATTTTAATCTTAAAACCCTTATACATCACTTCAAACAAGTTGGAATCAAGCCTGTTTAATCCATCCGGTTCCAAGATGGCAAAATTTGGTAGTTAATTTCTATGGTGCTTAGTTAAAAAGAAGTAGATATTTTCTAACATCCAAACCACAACAACAGGGCCCTTTCACAAATTTCTATACCTCATTAAGGACAGGACACTTAGTGCTGACATCTTTTAAGTGCTGCACTGAAAGATTGAGAGAGACAAAAAAGTAGAAAGGGCTAAAGAAGGAGAGATGGATTTTGAAAGAGAGATTAGAAAAAGAAGGGGCAGATCAATAAGGAAGGTTTGTGGCTGCTGTAATGTCCCTAGATCCACACTAATTGGATGGGAGAACCTGGCTGCTAATCATGGCCTCTATTGCTCACTGACTCTTTAATGTCTCCAAGGACAGAATCATTCTAGCTTCAGGAATAGTGGAGAGGGGGCAATAAACTAAGCAGTTTTAAATTATAGAGTCTTAAAGTTAAAGACATAGCTGAGCATTCTTAAAAGTCCAGGTTTGAGGTGACAGATAAATTGTAGGAAACAATTAGGTTTCCAGGTTACTGGAGTAAAACTTTAGCTAAATAGTTCAAGTCTCCAGATTGATTGAGTGAATCATTAGTCAAGCAGCCAAAGTCTTCAGATTGATTGGTGGACTTAACTCTTTAGCCAAGCAGCCTAAGTCTCCAGTTTAACTGGGTGAATTTCAATCTGAGCAACCTAAATGTCCAGATAGATTGAGTGAATAAATTATGGTGCAACCTAAGTCTCCGGATTGGTTGAGTGACTCCTTAGCCAAGCTGCCTAAGTCTCCAGGTTTATTCTTTAGCCAAGCAGCCTAAGTCAGTATCCAAGATGATTGGGTGATTCATTAGCTAAGCCACCAAGGTCTCCAGGTTGATTGGAAGAACCTTTATTAACTAAGCAGTCCAAGTCTCCAGGTTAATGAGGGGAATCTTAAGGTGAGCAGTCCAAGTCTCAAGGTTGATTGGGTGAATCTTAAACTAAGCAGTCCAAGACTCCAGGTTAATAAGGAAATCTTAAGGTGAGCAGTCCAAGTCTCCAGGTTGATTGGGAGAACCTTTAGCTAAGCAGACTAAGTCTCCAGGTTAATGAGGGGAATCTTTAGGTGAGCAGTCCAAGTCTCCAGGTTAATGAAGGGAATCTTAAGGTGAGCAGTCCAAGTCTCCAGGTTAATGAGGGGAATCTTAAGGTGAGCAGTCCAAGTCTCCAGGTTAATGAGGGGAATCTTAAGGTGAGCAGTCCAAGTCTCCAGGTTAATGAGGGGAATCTTAAGGTGAGCAGTCCAAGTCTCCAGGTTAATGAGGGGAACCTTAAGGTGAGCAGTCCAAGTCTCCAGGTTAATGAGGGGGATCTTAAGGTGAGCAGTCCAAGTCTCCAGGTTAATGAGGGGAATCTTAAGGTGAGCAGTCCAAGTCTCCAGGTTAATGAGGGGAATCTTAAGGTGAGCGGTCCAAGTCTCAAGATTAATGAGGGGAATCTTAAGGTGAGCAGTCCAAGTCTCCAGGTTGATTGGGAGAACCTTTAGCTAAGCAGTCCAAGTCTCCAGGTTGTTTCGGTGAATCTTTAGACGAGCAGTCCAAGTCTCCAGGTTGATAGGCTGAATCTTAAGCAAAGCAGTCCAAGTCTCCAGGTTGATTGGGTGAATCTTAAGCAAAGCAGTCCAAGTATCCAGGTTGATAGGCTGAATCTTAAGCAAAGCAGTCCAAGTCTCCTTGTTGATTGGGTGAACCTTTAGCCAAGCAGTCCAAGTCTCCAGGTTGATTGGGTGAATCTTAAGCAAAGCAGTCCAAGTCTCCAGGTTAAAGGGCTGAATCTTAAGCAAAGCAGTCCAAGTCTACAGGTTGATTGGGTGAATCTTAAGCAAAGCAATCCAAATCTACAGGTTGATGAGGTTAATCTGAAGCCAAACACCAAACATCACACCAGTGAGTTGAAGAAGCTGACTGTCCTTGCTATGTGATGACAATTGACACAAATGAAGACAGGGAAATATTAATTAAGATTGTTTTTGTATACTGTTTTAAGTATATAAGGTAAAAAAATGAATATTTTATCTTATCTATAGTTGCTTTTCTATAGTTTCACAATTGTTATTCATTGTTTTGTTTTTTTTATAAAAATATAACTGAAACACCCTTTACAATTGGCTTTTTCTGTCCATCCAAAGTTTAATTATAATAAAAAACAGTCTTTACAAGATGCTTTCATTTGATCTAGATTTATTAAACAACCTTTGAACTAGTTGGTACAATTCTTAATGATTTCCTTGAAAGAAATGACAATTCTGGTAGTTATTTCTTTCTTATTTATTAAAAGTAATATTTGAAATTGGTTTGCTGTCATACAGTTATACATTGTCAAACCCAAGGTGCATGATTGTAAGGCAGACTAGGCGGTGAGGCATTGGTTTAAAATTGAGAATAATAAGTTGTCAACACACGGAGAATACGGGTTCATCTATAATTCACAGTGACTGCTGGGAGTTGCAACTCACAGTGGTTCAATAACTGAAGAGCATGCCGATAATTTGTGCGCTAGAAACACACAGCCGCAACAGTATAACAATATCTCCCCTTTTTCTCTCTGTGCCTGTCTTTGTAAGCCTTTTTTCTTTTAGTGAATGAGTTGGTGTGAGTGTTTAAAGATTTTTTTTCATTCCATATTAACTGATTGACAGATTCAGTTTTAGTGAGTGAAACCAAAAATTTACCTCAAAGCCAAGACCTCTATTTCTTACACACACCTTCCATCTGAACACTAACAAATAATAAGTGTGGTTTTCTGTTAAAATTTCCCAGCTAAAAATAAATTGATCAGGTTTAGGTAAATAGTGCACATCCAACTAGGAGCTGTCTGATCAAGATTTGCACTTTTGGATGCAGAGTCTAGCAGTATGGTTTGGTCTTTGCAAAGTTACATGGAGATATTGTAGAAAATGATTCACTATGAGTTAAAGTTAGCAAGGTGTCACATTTGAACAAAAGAGTTTATTTGCTGCCCCTTGTTTTAATAAACATACATTTTGAAAAAAGAAATGTTTCATTGCAGATTCTGGTTACATGGTATTTTAGGTCAAAATATTTTTATACCCCCAACACAAAATGTGTGTAGGGGGCTATAATGGATTTGCTTTGTCGGTCGGTCGGTCCGTCCGTCTCCATTATCGTGTCCGCTCTATAAATCCTATACCAATTGAAGGATTTTCTTCAAACTTGGCTAAAATGTTCACCTCAACAAAGGGATGTGCAGAACCCATGTTGCCCATTTGTCAGCTCAAGGTCAAGGTCACAATTGAAGGTCAAATATCAAACAATCAAATATAAGACATTATGTCATGTCCGCTCTGTAAGTCCTACACTAATTGAAAGATTTTCTTTAATCTTGGCTCAAATGTTCACCTCAACAAGGGGATGTGCAGAACCCATGTTACTCTTTTGCCGGCTTAAGGTCAAGGTCACACTTGAAGGTCAAAAATTGACTTAGAAAATATTCTTAAATTTTAACATGTATTTGAATATTTCTGAAACTAGAAAAAGTATTTGCTTGAAACTTAAAATATATATGAAGTGTCACAATTAGGATATGCAGGTCAAGTGTCATAACTCTGGCTTGCATTTTGACAAAGTTATGCCCCTTTTAAGTCTTCAAATTTACATACAATCAAGTATTAGACAATATGTTGTGTCCGCTCTGTAAATCCTACACTAATTGAAAGATTTTCTTTAATCTTGGCTCAAATGTTCACCTCAACAAGGGGATGTGCAAAACCCATGTTACTCTTTTGCCGGCTTAAGGTCAAGGTCACACTTGAAGGTCAAAAATTGACTTAGAAAATATTCTTAAATTTTAACATGTATTTGAATATTTCTGAAACTAGAAAAAGTATTTGCTTGAAACTAAAAATATATATGAAGTGTCATAATTAGGATATGCCGGTCAAGTTTCATAACATTGTATTGCATGTTGACAAAGATATGCCCCTTTTAAGTCTTCAAATTTACATACAATCAAGTATTACACAATATGTCATGTCCACTCTATAAATCCTTTACTAATGGAAGAATTTTCTTCAAACTTTACTCAAATGTTCAACTCAACAAGGTTATGTGCAGAACCCATGTTACCTTTGTGCCGGCTTAAGGTCAAGGTCTCACTTGAAGGTCAAAATTGACTTAGAAAATGTTCTTAAATTTTAACATGTACTGGAATATTTCTGAAATTAGCACAGGTGTTTGTTTGAAACTTAAAAGATATATGACGTATCACAAGTAAGATATGCAGGTCAAGTTTCATAACTCTGTATTGCATTTTGACAAAGTTATGCCCCTTTTTAAGTCTTTTAATTTACTTACAATCAATACTAGACAATATGTCAGGTCCGCTCTATAAATTCTATACTAATGGAAGGATTTTCTTCAAACTTGACTCAAATGTTCACCCCAACTGGGCAATGTGCAGAACCCATCTTACCCTTGTATCAGCTTAGTCAAGGACATTAGTGGGGGTATGAATCGCATTCAGCGATAGTTCTAGTTGTAGAAAGTCTGTAAAAAGACAAACATTTTCATTTTAAAAGGAATCTTTTATCAGACTAGATACAACTACAATACTGCAAGTGGCTATTTAGTTAGTCAAGAAACCAAGACTTCTGTGTCTCTTCGAATAAAATATTTTATCATATAGCCAGCCATTAACTACTAGGATAACTCATGATTTGGGAGGCATTTACTTTTCCTATAATATCTCTATTTTTGTCAGCGAAGCAGTTCCACATTGTAGTTATTATTAGTAAATGCTGCAGTGTCTGTCACATTAAAGGACCTTTCCAACCAACAGTTGATGAAAATTCCATTGTCTCGTTACAATGATTAAAATAAATAAGACCCTTAAAAACTTCAAACTTAGTCAGGCTCTGTGCATTTTTAGCTAGCCTAGACCCCCTTTAAACTTTAGGTAGCTTTAAGGTAGTTGCTTAAATGTTAAAGACTAGCCCTGTGACCCTAGTTCATGGCCTCAGCCCTGTGACCCTAGCTTATGGCCCTAGCCCTGTGACCCTAGCTTATGGCCCTAGCCCTGTGACCCTAGCTTATGGCCCTAGCCCTGTGACCTTAGCCCTGTGACCCTAGATCTGTTACCCTAGCCCTGTGACCCTAGCTTATGGCCTTAGCCCTGTGACCCTAGCTCTGTGACCCTAGCTTTTGGCCCTAGCCCTGTGACCCTAGCTCTGTGACCCTAGCTTATGGCCCTAGCCCTGTGACCCTAGCTTATGGCCTTAGCCCTGTGACCCTAGCTCTGTGACCCTAGCTCTGTGACCCTAGCTTTTGGCCCTAGCCCTGTGACCCTAGCCCTGTGACCCTAGCTTATGGCCTAGCCCTGTGACCCTAGCTTATGGCCTTAGCCCTGTGACCCTAGCTCTGTGACCCTAGCTTATGACCCTAACCCTGTGACCCTAGCCCTGTGACCCTAGATCTGTTACCCTAGCCCTGTGACCCTAGCTTATGGCCTTAGCCCTGTGACCCTAGCTTATGGCCCTAGCCCTGTAACCCTAGGTTATGGCCTTAGCCCTGTGACCCTAGCTCTGTGACCCCAGCACATGGCCCCTAGCCCTGTGACCCTAGCTTTTGGCCCTAGCCCTGTGACTCTAGCTTATAGCCCTAGCCCAGTGACCCTAGCTTATGGCCTTAGCCTTGTGACTCTAGCTCATGGCCTTTGCCCTGTGACCCTAGCCCTGTGACCCTAGCTCATGGCTCTAGCCTTGTGACCCTAGCTTATGGCCTTTGCCCTGTGACCCTAGCCCTGTGACCTTAGCTCATGGCTCCTAGCCCTGTGACCCTAGCTCTTGGCCCTAGCCCTGTTATCTTAGCTTATGACCCTAGCCTTCACAAGTTGTGACCTACCTTAGATAAGTGGTCCTAGCCAGATTTTGTCCTGAGCCTTGCTCCACCAAAGTGGACAAACATACTGTGACTCTGGGGCAGTTGTCGACTTCCAGACATATTTTGATGTAAACACAATAATTATTGAATGAAGAGTACAGATAGTAGGTGCCGGTAAGCTATAGAACTGGTTGTAGAGTAGTGCTAACGTGCATGAAATGTTGTATAATTACGAGGTGTTTGTTGGATAATTTTCATCTGCATCATACCATGGTCCTTTTGACGTAATAATTTCTCTGTTTTCTTTCGTAATTACATACTGCATGAAGTAATTGTCACTTAATTATATGAGGTGACATAGACTTTTTATTTCAATTTATTTTTGCATGGTAAACAATCGTGACTTTTGTTATTTGAGACAATTCTGGTTTGGGTGATTTGTTTTGTTTGATGTTATTACATGTGTTTTGTTATTTGGTACAGATGGTTGATTCATGATAAAGATGATTTAATGATACAGTGTGAGAAAATGTTGACCAGTGTTAGGAATTTTATACTTTCCTTAATGTTACTCTTCAGATCTGCTAGGTTGTACAGATTGTACCAGGAGAGGTAAAGAACCATCTCCATATGACTTCAGATCCTTGAGTGGAAATCAGACTACAGTATACAAAATGGACAATCAGAGAAAGCACAACTATTTTCGAAAATCATGATTATGAAAGAATAGAACAGGATAAAGGAAGAATGAAAGTCGTCACAAAAAAAAGAGGCAAAAGAAGTTAAGAAGAGGTGGACAAGAGGGAGGGAGGGAGGGAGAGAGAAAGAGGGAAAGGGAGAGAGAGATTAAATAGACTGCATATACTGAAGACCTGGTAGAGTAAGATTGACAGAATGACTAAATTAAGGAGGAGAGATCTTTTGAAGAATTACAAGACTCCTGGTGTTTAAGACCATCCCAGAGGATTGTGTGAAGGTTGGGGGCTTGTGTTCAATGAGCCTGTGACAATGGAAACCAATTAAAGATTTGGGGAGAGCTGCATTGTCAGTATTGTCAAATGGTTCCTGCCTTTCTCTCAGGTCATACAGCTATGGCCCTTGGCAGATTGATATTTGACTTTGCTTGATTACGATATCAATGACCCTGTATGATGCAAATGGAACTGGGTGACGGCTTGTCTTCGAATTGCAGCTGGAATCTCAGATTTTAGGATCACCGTATGCTATAGTCATGTAACTAGCTGTGTAATTGATGTACATATAAAATTGTCTTGCATGCAGGAGAAAATGTTGAGCTTTGGACTATTAAAATGCAAACTACACACTTTTAAGACTGAAATTGGTTGAAGCACGGAGACAAGAAGCACCTCATTGGTTAGGTGCAGTTTGAATGTTAAAGTTTTTTTCCCCCAACATTTTCATGATAAGAATATTTCTTCACTAAATTAGACTTATTCTGTCCTGAAAGAAACAACAATAAAAAAGTAGAGTTATTTTTACCTGTTGTTCAAGTAGAGTTATTTTACCTGTTATTCTTACAGTTGAAGAAGGATTGCCAGCCAGTAATTTCAGATGAAGTGAAAACATTCATGTAGTTTTAAAAGAATGGTAAAATGGAAAAGAAGTCAATGATATAGTAATAAGATAATGTACTTGTTGATATAGAAATAAGATCATCTACTTGTTGATATAGAAATAAGATCATGTACTTGTTGATATAGTAATAAGATCATGTACTTGCTGATATAGTAATAAGATCATGTAATTGTTGATATAGTAATAATATCATCTACTTATTGATATAGAAATAAGATCACCTACTTGTTGATACAGTAATAAGATCATGTACTTGTTGATATAGTAAAAAGATCATGTACTTGTTGATATAGTAATAAGAATTTTAGTTACAGTGGAAAATATTTATCTAAATAGGTATGCAACAGAACTCTTTTATTTTTGTCTGCCTTTTTTTCTTCCAAGTATCTCTTCTGTTTTCAAAGGATTAAAGTAATTAACCTGGTCTACCTCTTTCTCTTGTAGGTTCTTGTTGTTTGCCTTATTTTGTATACATCGCATGGTTCGTCTTTCAATAATAAATAAGAAACATGACCAGTTGTAAGTTAATGTTAAAAACATGCCAGTATTTTGTTATCCAGGAAAATAATCCTAGGCTTTTATGTAAAAAAAAAAAAGTCAGATATCGCAAAGAAATCCTTGGCCCATTGTTTACACTGGTATAAAATAGAGATCAGTGTATTATTATTGAGCTCATGTTTCGATAACCAGTACAAAGATTGGAATGAAATGTCACATTATGTCCTCTTTGTTTGCTTATTGGGTTAATCGTTCCACCAACAGTATTTCAGTTATCTGGACATGGTGTCCACTTGAAGCAGACCTAGTGCTGGCTTTACAGTATATATCATGTCGCAAACACCAGTCATGATTGTTGTGGAACTACCCTTATAATTGCTTGAATGTAGAACTAAACTAAACAGTAGAAGGGAACTGATCCACTATAATTTTTTAATGCCTTTGTTATGTTGCGGCCAGGGATCGAACACGGGGTCTCTTGTACCAGGAGCCACCCTCTTCCGAATGTGCTACTAGGTCCGGTCTTGTCATTTTTGTGCTCATGTCAGATGATGTGGTCAAGTTGTAGTATATGTAGTTGTAAGTTGGAATTTGTAAGAAATATTATTTCTGTAGTCGGCTTGGAAAATGTGGGTGCATAAACATTCAGATTAAGCTTTGCATGCAAGTGCTATCAAGTATATATCTCTCTGTAAGCCATGTATTACATGTAGAAATAACATAGGCATGTGCACCATGAGGACATCCTTCTGGTCTCTCCCATTATAAGAATACTGTAGAGACTGGTAATAAGAGGCCAAGTTCTTCACATGCACAGCCGGATTGATGGAGCTGGGACAAGTACATAGATATAAACCGTAGGTGTCAGTGTTCAGACTCTAATCTCTTAAGCCACAGCTACAAGTTAGAGTGAGTGGGCAGTTGTAGACATGCCTTATATCGAATGGTTTTCCATTTTAGAAGAGAATGGTTCACATACTGCAATAGAAGCTCTATCCATTGATTGCTGAATTCATTGTCAAAGCAACTATCTTTTAATCAAATGGTTATACAAAGTAATGATGATGTGGTCTGCTTTGTAAATACATGCTTCACAAATCTGAAATAAAGCCCGATTCAGTCCTAGTAACCTTGCATTGAGTCATCAAGTCCTACAACAATCTATTCTAACAAGGAGCTGGCTGGTCTTGACATACACTATTTGACCTAGCCATACCAATTCATGCAGACCAAGCTCAATCTCCAACGCAGTGATCTCCCCCTTTCAGTAAGGAGAATCTCTGCCACCACACAGAAATCCTTCCAGATCTGGAAGGATTTGATTTTTTTTCTTTTAATTTTTGTTCAGTGAAATGACAATCGGAATGAATGTGTATGTTAGAAAAACGACCAATAATGGATGAAAAAATAAATTCTAACGATAAAGAAAAGAAAAGAATGCATTCATCACTACAATCGTAACAACTCGGCCATTTCCGTCCTTTCGCCGAGGGCGAAATTTCAGTGTTACACCGGTTAAATGTAAACAATCAATGGATCTGACTATCGTCACATGATTTTGTATGATGGCAGTGGTTTTAAGCGAGCGTAGCGATGTCGTAAACCCTGTGCGGAGTTTGGACCAAGCTATGAGTTAGGGAGATTTTAGATACATCCTCTCATTCCTAGGCTTGAGTCTTACCCTATTTATATTAAGCCAGTTCATATGGACAATTCCAAGTTTGTAAACAATAACCATCTGTCACACTATACTGGATAGCATAAACTGATGACCTTTGATAGAAATTGTGCTAATTTGTTTGATTCTGTTCTTTGTCCTTGTCAAATTTATCAAGTTCACTCTTCGTACATGATGTTAAATCCGGTAGCAAGTTTTGAACATTTAGCATATTTTTTTCCACTTGTTCTTTAAAGTAATCTTGAGACAGTTGAATTGTTTTTAAGCAATTGTACATAACTATTTTAATGTTTTTGAGGATTCCTAGCAAATATCGTTTACATTTCACTTTTTTTTAAGTCAGTAATAATTAATTTGTGTCCGGTTTGTTTATGTTTCGTTTGCAGTGCAGAATATAACCTTTATTGTATTCTTGTGTGTACTTACAGTCAACTCTCATTATCTCAAATTTAAAGGGACCGTAGAAAATAGTTTAAGATATCTGAAGTTTGAGTTATCCGCATTTAAGGATAGTTTGTGTAAATTTTAAAAATCTTACCTGCTACACAATGACTGGTAATGACTGAAATTCCTTGTTATATCTGCCACTGTAAACTAAGTTACTTTGTCTCGTATGATTTTGTGTCTAGCTTTCTCTTAACTCCTCCTTTACCAGACACAGCAGCTGATCCAGCTATCCCCCCAGATTTGGGTCCTTCACTGGATTGCTCAGCTGCAAGAAAGTTTATTGTCGATCTGACTATCCCCCCAGTACTAAGACCGGGTCCTTCATCAGATTGCTCGACACTTTCTCGTGTCTGGTTTGTTGCCATAACCAATCTTATTTTTTTATTCAATAATCAGTACGTATATTGTGGGTAGGTAGTGGAAGAATGATAAAACCACTTAACGCGACCTCTCATTTTATTTACAAGTTGAGAAGGTCGTGTCAACAAGTTCTCAAAAACTGTTACAACAACAAGTACAAACTGAAACACTTTAATCAGCGTTAATTGATTAACGAAATTGTTGTTCATTAAATCAGCTAATTAAACAATAATCGATTAACCTCTTCTCTAAATTACGTGACATCCTGATTGCCGATATTTGGCGATGAAACTCGCGCCCAAATTTTCGCGAGTTTCACGGTAGGTGTGAAAATCACTATTGTTGCCGTTTTGCATCTTATAGCAATTAGAAGTTTGAGATAGACCAACTGATTTCAACAGTTTTATACATGTGGGGACAAAGAATTTAGTTTGATATATCCGATAATTTGACACATCCGAATTTGAGTTAAGCGAAGTCGAACTATATAAACGGGACCGTAGAAAACAGTTTGACATAACCGGAAATTTGAGATAACCGATTTTGAGATAACGAGAGTTGACTGTATTTACTTATTGTTTTGCTTGTGCACAAGATACATTTACTAAATAAATAGTTTTGTCTCCATTTCATTAATGCTACATAAACATTTATTGTCAGGGATATACACTCTTCTTATCAAGTTCTTATTCTGTTTCTTATTCTTTGACATCCAACTGGTAGTGATTGTTGTTCATCTGTGATTTCCGTTTATTGGCAGTGATATGTCCATTATTCATATGATTACTATTTTTTTAAACAGTGCCTGCCTTGATTGCAAAAGCTGCTGTATTGGGCCAAGCATAATTTTCACCATTGGAAATTCGTGTTTTGGTATTTATTACTTGTCTACTCGTCTGTACTTGTCTGTTTATGGTGTCAGGGAGTCAATGTCCTTAGTTCCTAACACAGGCCTGAATACAAGTCCTGGTCAAAAGAGACATTCATGTTTGAAAGTCATCTAACTGACTTGTAGAGATTGCCAGTAATTCTAGTCAAACATTTGTCTGTGGTATTCCCCCACTTGACGTCACTAAAATGAGCAGGATCAGGTGATGGGATGTCTTTTGGAATAGAAAAACACAACCATAAAACAGAACAAACCATATATTCGACTGTACACTCTTAATGAAAATCAAATCTATGTTATATAAGTAATAACATGAATAGTAGACATCAAAAGCACAGGGGGTGCCCGTGACTGAGCGTTTAGAGTCACTGACTTGAAACTCCTCATGCAGCCCCTCACAGCTTGGGTTCTAATCCCAGTCGGGGCGAGAATTTTCATGTAGGGAGGTTGTCCAGCAAACCTGCAGTGCACCGGTGGTTCTATCCCGTTGTAAATCTGGGACTTGGACATCGCCAATATGGCCATAATTGTGTCGTTAAGGTGTGTAACAAAAAACAAATATCAAAAGCAAAATTTACTTGAAATAACCAAAATAAATAGGATTGGGGAAATTGGATAAAATGAGATATTTTTTTCTACAAGAAACTATGGTTAGTTTATTTAAAAAAAAAATGATATAAATATTATCCAATTACATGTTAGACAAATAAAACAAAAAATGATGCAGAAGAGACTTTTTCAAATAACAAGTAACAGGAGTAGAAATCAATCGATATGATAAAGGAAAACTTGTATTTTTGTCACCTTTACTTAATTCGCACTTAATTCCTTGACTCCCAACTGTCCCTGGCATCGTATTATCATAACACTTTAATTGGTGTTGAATAAAGTTCCCTGAATAATTACAGTTGTTATGACCGGTGGCTACCTACGTGAGGTTACTTGGTGTGAACACCTGGCATATGGTCATTACCCCTTAGGATGCTACATTTATTAATACACATACAAGCTTTTAGTTTTACGCTTTGAACTATATACAAAAGCTATCCAACTTAGCCAATAGTGTAGATCCTGATCCCAGCTTCCATTCCCTACTGGCTGATTGATCAGAGTGTACACTATTTGCCTGTAACTGATCAGTATGACTGCTCAGTGTAATAGTTTTAATTACCTGTAACTACCTTCAAGGACAGTAGACTGAATGACATCTACAGATAATTAGTAAACACCTGAATCAGTTAGAAATGGCTGTATGATGGGCTTGGGCCAGTGTTTGGATACATATCACCATTCCCATGCGACCGGACGCATTGACACAGATGGTAGAGCGTCGGCTTGCGGATCGGGAGGACGTGGGTTAAAACCCCAGCCAGGTCAAACCAAAGTTGGTAGTAGTGGCTTCCCTCCTAATGCTCGGGGCTAAGGGGACATCATTACGCCTGACTTGTCGGTGTCAGTATAATGGACTGGCCGGGTTCAGTCCCTGGGCACCTCATAAGTGCCCCTGTGCTAATAATGATAGAAATGTCGCTGCACAGTATTGGCAAAAATGCCGGCTAATCCAATCCAATCCATTCCCATGTTTTGATTAGCATTTTTTTGTAAGTATGTGTTTGTTTATTCTGTTCTTGGTGTTGCTAGCATGACTGTAGTTTATCTTTAGACCTTGTATGTTTATCTGGGAGATACAGTAGGGCTCCGTATAGGTGTGCGGTATACAATGTATTATACCAGTACTGGTATTTTAGGCTCGATAAATATATATTAAATCAAACAATTCTGGATTGGACCAAAATATTGATCTTGGACAAATAAGAATTAACACAGTGCACATCTTTTCCTGAAAATATATCATGAATACTAGAAAAACAGTTTGAAATAATCAGGTAAAGAATCAGAACTGATTCTTTGCAATTATTTTCATCATAAGATAAGTAAAATAAGTAAACAATATAGTACATCTTAGATCCGTCTTGCAACCTTGCTCTTTCTTGTGGTAATTTGGGCTTATATAAGTGGATATGCATTATGCAGAAGTCTTAAAGTTTTTTAATTTAAACCTATTTGGTTATAGATTGGGAAACAAGTTTTTTTTTATTCCCTCTAGATTTATACATCGTCAGTAGAACCAGTACTCAGGTTGTAAGTACCTGGTGCAATCTGGCAATAGCCCAAGGACTAACATCTCATGGTCAGTAAGCTGGTCAAACCTGGGACTGTCATATCTGGTGTTCAGTGTGTTCACCCCTAGACAAAAGCTGCTCAGGTTCACTTGGGGCTACTAGTAACTATCATATGACTCTGTGCCCCTTCATAAGCTGTGGTCAAACATAATGAGGGTACCCCATCTTTATTCCTATATATTATATGTAGAAAATGTTATGATAATTTGGATCATGATACTATAAAAAGTAAACAGTAAGACATTTGTTAAACCAAAGTCTCATGCCAATAGATCTTGTGGAAGACCTGAAGTTGCAGTAAGACATTGGTCAGACAAAAGTCCTGTGCCAATAGATCTTCTATCAGACCTGCAGTAAGACATTTGTCAGACAAAAGTCTCATGCCAGGAGATCTTCTATCAGACCTGCAGTTGCAGTATGACATTTGTCAGACAAAAGTCTCATGCCAGGAGATCTTCTATCAGACCTGCAGTTGCAGTATGACATTTGTCAGACAAGAGTCTCATGCCAGGAGAGTTGCAGTATGACATTTGTCAGACAAAAGTCCTGTGTCAATAGATCTACTAACAGAGTTGCAGTATGACATTTGTCAGACAAAAGTCCTGTGTCAATAGATCTACTAACAGAGTTGCAGTATGACTTTTGTCAGACCAAAGTCTTGTGCCAATAGATCTTCTAAGAGACCTGCAAATGCAAAGACATTTGTCAGACCAAAGTCTTGTGCCAAGAGATCTTCTTACAGACCTGCAGTTGGGCAGTCCGATAACTAAGTTGTCTTCCCTTGAGAACTCTCCGAATACGCATGCGCATTAAAACTTCCGGGGTATAAGTAGAAATTTTATCAGCGTGTATAACACACACATCAAGTGATATGGAAATTTGATTAAAGAAAGAAACAAAACCAAAATGGAAATCGCCGAAATATTGCTGAATATGTAAAGGTGTTGTTTATAGCGGGAAGGTGGTCGAAAACAGAACTGTTTCATTGCATCGATTTCCTCAAAACAAGAGGCTGCGACGCATTTTGATGGTATTATAACACTTTGCCCTTGATTGGTAACAGCTCGCCCGAGATAGGTAACAGTTCGCCCTTGCTACATGTCGCCTTCGGATATAAGTGTATACATCGAGAAAAAAAGTAAATTGGTTAATTTATTTATAACCATTCACATTGTATTTGTTTTCTTCGTCTTAATATACATTATGAGCTCTTCTGATATAAGTGTATACGCCACCCTTCGCCCTTAAAAATCTTTAAGAAATTAAGTAAAAAGAATGTAAACTTATTAATTTTTTATTATTTTGACACCATTCACATTAAATTTATGCTTCTTTTGTCTCCTTCTTTATTATTATAAACACCGTATTATTAGCATCATAAATTATTATATTTTTATTTTTCATATTTTAAAATTGTTTAAACCAAAGAAAAAAAATCTGATCCTCCCAGTACAATATACGAACTGTCACTGTTCCGTGATTTAAATGCAATGTTGCGACCTAAAAAATAATAATTATACTGTGTATGTGGTTTATTTATTTCAAATTGTATATTTAAATAAAATTCCGCTGTTGCAAGGATTTTAATGTTACTTAGTTGCATACATATTTTGTTGCAAATACTTTAATAAGGTTGTCATACTCAAGATGACTTGAGTATGCAGTTATCTTATAATTGCACATAAAAGCGTGAACGTTAATTGGTGTTTGCCTACAGACATTATTGTGATGTTACCATTCGCACTAATCTTGATTGATAATTAGTCAGTGTGATCTTGATTAATGTTTACCGACATAGGCGTATATAAAATTTAAAATTAATAAATTGGTCAGTGTGTGATTGTTAATTGATTTTTGCCTAGTCATTATTGTGATGATAGCGTCAGCACTAATTTTGATTGATAATTAGTCACCATGATCTTAACTGATGCTTGCCGTCATAGACGTATATAAGTGCTTGCAATTAATAGACTAGTCAGTGATTCAATCTCGCAACGTACGCTAGCTTTATCACAATACAGTATGAAGAAGTCGACTAAGACGGCAACCAACTAATTGTATTTGTATGCATATCTTATAAAATATTATATATGATACACTATATGACAAATTAAATCAAGTATAAACTTTACTTGACGTCATTTTCCCCCTTCATTTAACGCGTGGAAATGGTACACTTATATCCGAAGTACTCATAATGCATATGAAGCCGATGGAAACAAATACAATTTGATGTGAAAGGTGTCGAAATAATTATAGATAAGTTAACAAGCATACATTTTTGATTGACGTATACACTAATATCCGACGGCGACATGTTACCGATCAAGGGCGAACTGTTACCGATCAAGGGCGACCTGTTACCAGTTAAGGGAGGGTGGAGTGTTACTAATTCTTCTCGAGTTGGTGTCTCCTTTTCAATTCATAATTGTCAGTAATATCTAGCTTGTGAGCGCAGATAATTCGCTCGATTAGCTGATATTCCCTTCAGGATCTAGTCAAACGACGATTCGCCAGGTACTTCTTCAAATCTGTTAGCTTGAAATGGTCCAATTCTTAATTGTTTACACAAGCTTCGTTGATTTCTTTGTCCTTGTCCGCCATCTTTTTTTTTCACTTAGTCCCCAGGGGAGTAGCCTCCCTTTGAATTCAAGGGAAGTAACCGAGTTATCGGACTGCCCAGTTGCAGTAAGACACTTGCCAGAAATTTTGTTTGAGATATTCCTTCCCTTTAAGTCATAACAATAATTGAGTGTCTTTTATTTGCACAGTATCAGAACCACATGCTTGTCTATTGCTAAACTATCTGGAAAGCTTTTTAATATAAAAAAAAACATCAACAATCAGGCTATGTAGATTTTGAACTTGTTTATCCATGAAGAAGGACTGAATATCGTTGTAACAGCTAAGACACAGCACTCCTCTTCTGAAAGGATGGACTGTTATCTGCGAAGATAGCACAGCTCGTAGTTTGGGCAATGTTAGCATGCTGACCCATAAATAGAATATCACTGTCATTAACTTTTTACTGTAACATCCTAGATAAACATTGTGAACACACTAGACCACATTTATGCCCCAATCTTCACCAAACTTGGTCAGAATGTTTGCATGAAATCTTGAACCAATTTGTAATGCAGGTTCACTTACGGTCAAATAGTAGGTTACTAGGTCAAATTTTAGAAAAGCCATGTGAATATACTAGAAGCAACACTTATGCACCAATCTTAAACAGATTTGGTTAGAATGTTTGTCTGCATGAAACTTGATGAGTTAATAACTGTGTAATGTGGGGTGGCATTAGTAAGTAGGCCACTAGGGCAGACTGTAGAAAAACCTTGTGAACCCACTAAAGGGCTCATTTATGGCCTAATCTTAACCAAACTTAGTCAGATGTTTGTGTGCATGTTATCTTGGATTAGTTCCTAGCTTGGTCTCATTAAGTAAGAAAGTAGGTCACTAGGTCAAAGCCTAAAAAAACTGTGAACACTATAGGCTACATTTTGGTCCCATATTTAACAAACTTGGACAGAATGTTTGTCTGCATGCAATCTTGGCTGAGTGTATAACAGAACTATATGGGGTCAAAAAATTGGTCACTAGTTCCAAACCTAAAAACATTGTAAACACACTAGAGGCCACATTTATGACCCAATGTTCACTAAATTAGATTGTCTGCATGAAATCTTGAATGAGGTCATAACTGAGTAACATTGGATAATCAAAGTGCTAATAAGTGCTGTTTGTTTCATTGCTGTTAGGACGATGTAGCTTTTACATTATAAGTAATTAAAGGTATGCTAGTAATGGTCACTTAAATTTTCCATGGTAAATCATTTGCGCAGCAAATTGTTAAGTTAACATCTGATTATAAAAACTTATATTAACCATACAATACTTTCCATATGACTGCATTTTGACTAAAATTAGGTCTAAATGAACAGGTCGTAAATGCTAATGGACGTGACCAAAATAAACTGAGATGAAAATTAACTCCTAGTTATTAGTTGGCCAATAGACCATCTATAGTAAACTGCTCTGCTACACTCACTTAAATTTATTTCATAAACACTGTGAACTGAACTTAAATTTAGCTCAATTGCAGGAGGAAGTGAGGCCCTGTGCAGGATATCACAAATATCTTTGCATTCATTGAGTGCTATTCCTGTGTGTTGTTCATTAATAGATCTGCATTTTTTGTATATCTGCAATATGCAATTTATTCACTTGAACTTTTAGTTAAAAACAGATTACAATAATAAGGTTAACATTTGAAGCCTGCCAGAACACAATTGATGCGTCTCCTTCAACATAAATATCTGTTTCTGTACAAGCTCTACTTTTTCCCATGCATTTACTGGCCATGGGTAGTCCAGGTCATGCATGGGTCAATCCCTTATGCTTTCTTAAATGCAGCTTTCTCAAAACTCAAAAAAGGTCCGTTGGCCAAATCATTAAATAACCCTGTGCACAAACTGAACAAGTCTTTTAGAGCTTATCTTACAAGAACATTATCAGAATCTTAGTCGGCATGGACATCTTGAAAATTAATTGTGTGCAAAGATTTACTGAACAAATAATTTGTGATCAAAGGCACAGTTGTGTACAGTTGTGTACAGTTATTATTGTGATAAGATTTTAAAGTTCAGTGAAGCCATCATTGCCTTATTTTTAATTTAAATATCTGATATATATTCTTATTGTAAATTTGACATAAAAAAGAGTTGACCTTTTACTATATTAAATGCTTCGCGGCCTAAAAGCTGTTAATGCTATATTCTATCAGCCATTTAGTTGACTGATGATCTCTTATACAGTCATTGACATAGAATGCCTCTGTTCACAGGATTGTTAATCTATAATAATGGGCCTTAAAATAAGCACACCTGCACAGATTTCAGCCTGTAGTCATGGTCAATTTGTTACTCTTTATAACAATATCTTTTGTTTAACAGTATTAAGTACTAATGTGTATGTTTATTGGGTTTATCATCCCACCAAAAGTGTTTCAGTTATCTGGAGAGGGTGTCCACTTGAAGCAGATATAGTGCTGCCTTCACTGTGTATAGCATGCCATGAACACTTGGCATGATACCACATTCCGCCACATTTTCCTGAAACCAGGTTAACTAGTTGTGGATCTACACTTATATTTGCTTAACCGTTAGCAAGGAGCTATATCACTACCAATTTTAATAACTTTGGTATGTCATGGCTAGGTATCAACCCCTGGGCCTCCTTTACCAGGAGCCGACGCTCTACCAATTGCGCTACCAGGTCCAGTAAAGTACTTTTCTGTCATGCAGACATAAAAAAGGAATGTTTACTTTTTGCATTTATTTTTCTTTGAAAATTGTTTTCAAGAAGCTTTCAGTTTTAAGAAATGAAATCCATCCCCTGTCAATTGACAGCCCTAGTACACACAATCACCACATAAAACCTGACTGTAGACTGGTGTTAATGAAGCCTGGAGAACATGTGAGGAAGAATCCACACCAGTGGGGGGACAAAATGAACCTTCATCAGCTAAGTTCTGATGCTAGCACCAGGTGGCACTTGGGTGAATTTTACTATGGGGATGTTAAGTCGTCATCAGCAACATGCTTTTAAATTTTTCCGCATTCTTTTTTATCCTTACGCAGACATATTTTTTTTTCCAAATGAGCTTTCCATTGTTCCATTGTTGCATTTGCTGTCACCAAGTTCCCCAAGATTTCTAGTGCATTGATTTCATTATGTTTGAGATTATTGATGTATGTGATTAAACACATGCAAGGTTTATACCAGTTGTATGCCATAACTTATATATTATTTGCTGTACTTAAATCAAACCAGTTTGACGGTGTGTTGCGTATAACACTATCAAGTGCAGCTCTTACGTTCAAGGTCATATTTAATTTAATTCTTTGTAAATGACTACTCAAGTGTACTTCTCAAAGTTAATCATCTCACAGACATACACTTAAAGTTATATAGCACATAACATTTAGTGCTACAATTAACACCTGTCATTTCCAGTGACTTTTTTTTATTAGACACATTTCCCCTTGCCTAGTTACATGTCCATTGGCTTTTCTGCCGTGTGTTTGTAAATTAAGATTTCTTGACTTAAGGACACATGTTCAAGACCTTGTCAGGGGATCATTAAAATGTTGCATATCTTATTGTGATAGATAAAGGCATTATGTTGGTTTACTGAAGACTTCATTACAAAGATGCAGTACATGAAATTTCAGGACCACTAAATGAGACAGGTTTGTTACTGATTCATTTAGTGGCAATCACACTTAGGAATCAATGATCATTTGTATATCACATCGCTAATCATCTTAATTGTATTTCTGGTCACTTTTGATTAATATTTTATACCTTCGATAAGAGTTGTTAAATTTTAACAATCGTTCTGTATTTGATATTAATTTTAATTATGATTTTGTTGCTTCAAACTATCTGAAAAAATCAGAGGAATTTAATGTCACCTAGCACAGTCCCTCAGAAGACCTCATAGATTGCTTAGCAAGAAAGCAAGTGTGATTATACAGAAAAAGAATAAGGTAGACAGACTTCGCGAAAGGCCAAAAAATCTGTTGGTCATTGGTCCGACAAACTGTAAAATTTGTCAAACTGAAAAAACAACACAGAAATAATGCAAAATATGTAGTTTTTGTCTATTTCAGGTACTATTGTTTGAAATACTTACTTTAATCAATAAAACTTATAAGCTAAAGCATTTTCTTAACAAATGGTTCACCTTTTAATGACTTTAACATGAACTTTTGATGATCCATGCTCATCCACAGCACATGAGTGAAAATGATCTTAGCCCATAATCGAAGAATTTGATTTCTGTTGTCCTTTATCGTCTCCATAAAACTCCTTGCAATCAATGCAGTATATTTTATTCTCCTGTGCATTGTAAACAAGCTATGGCCAACCCTGTTTGCCATTTATCACATTGTAAACAAGCCATGGCCACTCTGTTTGCCATTTATCACATTGTAAACAAGCCATGGCCACTTTGTTTGCCATTTATCACATTGTAAACAAGCCATGGCCACCCCTGTTTGCCATATATCACATTGTAAACAAGCCATGGCCACTCTGTTTGCCATTTATCACATTGTAAACAAGCCATGGCCATCCCTGTTTGCCATATATCACATTGTAAACAAGCCATGGCCACTCTGTTTGCCATTTATCACATTGTAAACAAGCCATGGCCACCCCTGTTTGCCATTTATCACATTGTAAACAAGCCATGGCCACCCCTGTTTGCCATTTATCACATTGTAAACAAGCCATGGCCACCCCTGTTTGCCATTTATCACATTGTAAACAAGCCATGGCCACCCCTGTTTGCCATATATCACATTGTAAACAAGCCATGGCCACCCCTGTTTGCCATATATCACATTGTAAACAAGCCATGGCCACCCCTGTTTGCCATTTATCACATTGTAAACAAGCCATGGCCACCCCTAGTGTTTGCGATTTATCACATGTAAACAAGCCATTGCCACCCCTGTTTGCCATTTATCACAAAACTTACACTTAACACATTTCTTTTCATATTCTAGTTATTGTTTTTTTTCTCTTCATCACTAACAGTAATATTTTGCTTCTTGACTCGCCATGTCCCCTCAAAATATTAAAACAACGCCGTTTGCAAGGCAGAACAATGATGAAAAAGAAAGCTGCATGATGATGGCTAGTCTTTTTGACATGTCCAACCTTCCAACAGTACTTGAAATTGCAACTGAACGAATGTATTGACTACTATGGATACATTTGTGGTCCCGTCAGTATTTCTATAAATCATATATCGACAATGTTACAATATTTCAGATTGCGATACCTTGGAATACTACATTTGATTGGACGATTGTCACAGCCCCTTGAATCAATTAAGCCCTTATTTAAGTCAATTAGCTTTAAGAAACCTGCCACCATGTTTTCACAGCTCTGCTTGCTTGCCAACCTCAGCTGCGCTAATAAGCATGGCGATCATGATCGCAATAAAGAATTAGCATGTTGTTCCTGTTTGTGCTGACATGGTATTGAGTAAATTAAGTAAGGGTATAAATCTTGTATATTCGATAGGCAAATCAGCTGCTCGCCATATGCTGTAAGGTTGAAGGTGAGGGTAAAAAAGGTCATTCGGTTGGCAAATCAGCTGCTCGCCATATGCTGTAAGGTTGAAGGTGAGGGTAAAAAAGGTCATTCGGTAGGCAAATCAGCTGCTCGCCATATGCTGTAAGGTTGAAGGTGAGGGTAAAAAAGGTCATTCGGTAGGCAAATCAGCTGCTCGCCATATGCTGTAAGGTTGAAGGTGAGGGTAAAAAATGTCATTCGGTTGGCAAATCAGCTGCTCGCCATATGCTGTAAGGTTGAAGGTGAGGGTAAAAAAGGTCATTCGGTTGGCAAATCAGCTGCTCGCCATATGCTGTAAGGTTGAAGGTGAGGGTAAAAAAGGTCATTCGGTTGGCAAATCAGCTCCTCGCCATATGCTGTAAGGTTGAAGGTGAGGGTAAAAAAGGTCATTCGATAGGCAAATCAGCTGCTCGCCATATGCTGTAAGGTTGAAGGTGAGGGTAAAAAAGGTCATTCGATAGGCAAATCAGCTGCTCGCCATATGCTGTAAGGTTGAGGGTGAGGGTAAAAAAGGTCATTCGGTAGGCAAATCAGCTGCTCGCCATATGCTGTAAGGTTGAAGGTGAGGGTAAAAAAGGTCATTCGGTTGGCAAATCAGCTGCTCGCCATATGCTGTAAGGTTGAAGGTGAGGGTAAAAAAAGGTCATTCGGTTGGCAAATCAGCTGCTCGCCATATGCTGTAAGGTTGAAGGTGAGGGTAAAAAAGGTCATTCGGTTGGCAAATCAGCTGCTCGCCATATGCTGTAAGGTTGAAGGTGAGGGTAAAAAATGTCATTCGGTAGGCAAATCAGCTGCTCGCCATATGCTGTAAGGTTGAAGGTGAGGGTAAAAAAGGTCATTCGGTTGGCAAATCAGTACAGACAGAGCAGAACAGTATCAGTCAATTAGTATTTGAATGCTTTTACCATACTACTACCTATGCACTATCTTTATTATATGTGGTAAAAATCTTACATGTTATTTATCAATGTACTTGTTGTTTACAGTAATGAGAATTGATCATGCAATTTTATCTATACAGCAGTAAACAGTAAGCTTGCTTTTAATTTTAAAGCCATATTACAATGACAAAAATAACAATAACAACAGCCATTTTCCAGTCAATTAGAAACTGGTTTACAATAACATCAATGACCGACAGCTGCAATCAACAATGTAACTGTGGTAAGTTACGATATTTCAGATCCTACGATCAAACAAATAATTTGGCAAGTCTGATGGACATTCGTAGTATCATGATTGGACTGTATTTAAATCTTCATGTCGTTTACATGGCAATGTCACCAGACTCCAACGTTGCTCTGTACCTGTGTAGTAGATCTTAAAGTAAGACACACGTTTTTATTACAAATTACTTCAAGAATTAAGTTACAAAATGTATACAACATACTTATAACATATTAAACTAATGTAAGGAATATAATCGTATTTATTATATTGCCGATAAAACAGTTGGTAACAGCAAGAGAAAACTGCATTTTTATAAAGAAAATGACGAAATAACTTGTACTCCACCACAAAATTGACTGATTACTCGAGTACCGATTTTATTACTTACTTTGTTTTTTATTACTTACTTTGTTACCAATTATGGATCACCCTTTAAGGCACTATAAAGATGTACATTTACCAGTGGATGAAAAGAGCACTTTAATAAGAGGTAGAAGCTAAGTGGTTTGAAAGATTGCACACAAAAACAGTAGTGGTTATTCATTGAGAAATGTTTACAACACTTCATCACTTCCTGGTTAGACAAATAGAAATATGAGTGCTCAGTGTTACAGAAAGATAGAAATATCTGTGTTGAGAATTACAGAAGAATAGAAATATAAGTGTTGGGTATTATAGAAGGATAGAAATATAAGTGTTGGGTATTACAGAAGGATAGAAATATAAGTGTTGGGTATTATAGAAGGATAGAAATATAAGTGTTGGGTATTATAGAAGGATAGAAATATAAGTGTTGGGTATTATAGAAGGATAGAAATATAAGTGTTGGGTATTATACATTATAGAAGGATAGAAATATAAGTGTTGGGTATTATAGAAGGATAGAAATATAAGTGTTGGGTATTATAGAAGGATAGAAATATAAGTGTTGGGTATTATACATTGTAGAAGGATAGAAATATAAGTGTTGGGTATTATAGAAGGATAGAAATATAAGTGTTGGGTATTATACATTATAGAAGGATAGAAATATAAGTGTTGGGTATTATAGAAGGATAGAAATATAAGTGTTGGGTATTATACATTATAGAAGGATATAAATATAAGTGTTGGGTATTATACATTATAGAAGGATAGAAATATAAGTGTTGGGTATTATACATTATAGAAGGATAGAAATATAAGTGTTGGGTATTATACATTATAGAAGGATGGAAATATAAGTGTTGGGTATTATAGAAGGATAGAAATATAAGTGTTGGGTATTATACATTGTAGAAGGATATAAATATAAGTGTTGGGTATTATAGAAAGATAGAAATATAAGTGTTGGGTATTATACATTGTAGAAGGATAGAAATATAAGTGTTGGGTATTATAGAAGGATAGAAATATAAGTGTTGGGTATTATAGAAGGATAGAAATATAAGTGTTGGGTATTATACATTGTAGAAGGATAGAAATATAAGTGTTGGGTATTATACATTATAGAAGGATAGAAATATAAGTGTTGGGTATTATACATTATAGAAGGATAGAAATATAAGTGTTAGGTATTATAGAAGGATAGAAATATAAGTGTTGGGTATTATACATTGTAGAAGGATAGAAATATAAGTGTTGGGTATTATAGAAAGATAGAAATATAAGTGTTGGGTATTATAGAAGGATGGAAATATAAGTGTTGGGTATTATAGAAGGATAGAAATATAAGTGTTGGGTATTATACATTGTAGAAGGATAGAAATATAAGTGTTGGGTATTATAGAAGGATAGAAATATAAGTGTTGGGTATTATACATTGTAGAAGGATAGAAATATAAGTGTTTGGTATTAAAGAAAGATAGAAATATAAGTGTTAGGTATTATAGAATGATAGAAATATTAGTGTTGGGTATTATAAAAAGATAGAAGCATAAGTGTTGGGTATTATAGAAGGATGTGTTAAGTATAAAGATAGAAAAGTAAGTGTTAAGTATTAGCGAATAATAGAAATGACTGAGAGATATAGTGAAAGAGAAATAAAGAGAATGAAGATGAAAGTAGAGACAAAATGACAAAGAAGACATAATGCTGAAGAGTGAGGATAAAGAACAGTGGATAATAATCAATGGTCTAAAGGGATAATAAGAAAGTAAGAAGGAAAAAAGTGAGATAGAGGGTTTAAGAACTTCATGATTAAGTGAAAGTAATAAATGTGTGTAAGACAAAGTGAGGAAGAGAGAAAGAGGAGGTTGGAAGTGAAAGAATAAGGACAACACAGAGGATCAGTGCTATTGCTGCTATTGCTGTAGGCTGTAAGGCTGTAAGGCTCCTATGAATGAAGTTAATCAATAAGCCAGTCTGCGGCTCAGCACACTGAACAAGCCGAGAATGAAAACAGCAGTCTCGGAGGTCTGTCTCTACACCAGTCTCAGGTTTTTTGCTACCTGGTTGTGCTGTAAGCAGCTTGTGACTCCATGCTTCATAAGGCACTCTGGTGCTCACAACAAATATCTCTCGCTCAGATAATCAGTATTACCATCAGGCCGCTGGACCACAACCTGCTGTTTGTGGCAGAGCTACTCACTTTTTAGGGGGTTTGAATACTACCCTCCCTACTCTTGATTGGAATGGATCAGTCCATTTAAAACAGAGCGGAGGAATCCACTTTGTAGAATGAGGGAGTATCAGCTTCTGAGTGAGTATTGCTTGTTAGCCTGCTGGTTGTTTTTTGTGAGATTGTGTTATACAGTTAACTCATAGCCTGCTATTTCTTAATAACTGATGCAAAACATCTTCATTATTTGCAAACAACTTGATGCAAACGTTGTGTTATTCCTGTAGAGACGACAGCAAATGGTGGATATCCTGATCAAACAGATCCTGCTGCCTATCTGGACCTACACATTATGCCAATGTCTGATCATTCTATTCTTAGCAGGCTTAGAGTTAAACTTTAAAGTATTTTATTTAGTGTTTGTATTTGACTCTACTTTGTAAATGACATCACACTTGCAAACACTGTACACATGGATGTAGCCTCATCTTCTGAATGTTTGCTGGTGCAGTATGTTAATTCACCATGTGGAGATTACAGGCTGTAGATCAACTGCATGGTAATGAATTTAAGACATGTACTTAGAAAATATATATACTTATTTAGACGATATATACACTAAGAAGCTGAACACACAACTGTAAATAATAGATAGTACTGGATAATGTGGTTTGAGAAATATATGCTGGAAGTTTAAATCTGTATTCTTCTTTATAGATTGTGAACTATTTATGTAAAACCAATTTAAAGTTTATTTTGACAACATACATGAACAAAAATATAATCAATGGTTAGCAAATATATGAACAAGAGGTAAAAAATCATTGGTAATGTTTAAAAATATTTTTTTTTTTCCAGATTTAACCATTTCTACTAGCTACATTAGTTTATAACCCTTACTTCTTTGTTTCTTATTACATATACATGAACATTTCTAGATGACTGTATAGTTTGGCAACAGTGCTTGTGATTTTTGGAAAATATTGTAGATCCTGATCACAATACAAGTTGGCTGATCTAGATTTAAAAAGTATTTTTTTAGGTCTGATCTGTCTTTAGCAGGCTCTGTGTTCAGACTTTAGTTAGTGTCAACCTAGATGTTTAAAAAAAAACTTGGAACTAGGAAAAAACTTGTTTCAGGTTATTTTAATCCTTCTCAACACTGCATATTTCATGTAGAATCAGTAGAATTACATGTGTATTAAAGTAAAAAGAATCATAATATCAGACAGAAAAGTGAATTCCAGTTATCTTATGCACTAAAATAGCTTAACCAATTCCTTCAAAAGGTTTATTTTGTTTTTGTTATGTCACACCGAATTATAGCAGCTAACTTTGGTGGATATGTCTGGATAGAACCTTAGGCACACAGCAGAGCAGCTGTAAGACCTCTCCACATAAAAGCTACTACTACTACTACTACTACTTCTACTACTACTTCTACTACTAAAACCACAACTACTAATATTACTGCTACCACTATGCCACCACCACAACTGCTACTACTACTTACTATTACTACTACTACTACCACCACCACCACTACATAACACTTCTACCAAAACCACACAGCTTATACTACTATTAGTACTACTATCACATTTGTTACTGTTGCTGCTACTACTAACCACAATTTTGCTACTACTACAACAACCACTACTACTACTATTATTACATCTGCTGCTACTGCTAGTACTACTACCACAACTGCTACTGCTATTACTACTACCACCACCATCACAACTATTCCCACCACTACTTTTACCAGTACTGCCACTAACAATTGTGCTTCTTCAATTTGTGCTGTCAAACAAAACCACTAGTTTACCATTTTGAAATTGTATTTTCCCCTTAAGATTATACTAATAAAAGTATCCTTTTCCTGACTATGAATGTGTGGATACATTGTCAGGTTCTCACTGTGTTTACCCTTCCTTCCTGCACATTTAACTTAAAGTAACCCTACGTTTGCTACTATAGTTAAGAACCCTGTAGGATTTCTTAAACATTTGCTCATAAGAAAAGGGTTGTTGTTACATTCCACAAACACAATCATGGTCATATGGCACTGTCTAGCTAATAATGGATTAAGAAAGACACCAGACATACATCTTGGTACAATGACTGGCACTGGCACACATCAGGTTAGCTGGATGACCTCCCCACAGAACAAGAAAAGGTGGCAATATATACTGCAAGTCTCTACCGCAAACACTTGAAGTCAGGATCAGGAAGCTGGCTGATCTTGATCTACAGTGTTTGAAAAGGTATGATCAATTTGTGCCCAGAGAACTACTACAAGTACCTGGTCTTAAGGAGCCTCATTTGTCAATTATGTATACTTATTGTTATTGTGGTGCTACCAGCTTCCTACAAGGTGCCTAGAAACAAAGTTCATAACTGTCAGATCTGAATCTGCACTGGTTGACAAGACTCGGTTATGTTTATATTTAGCCACTATCACTATTGCTGCTAATGCTACCATCAGTATTCAGTGATAACTATACTGCATTTATCTATTGCTGCTACTGCTACCACCAGTATTCAGTGATAACTATACAGCATGTATCTCTATTGCTGCTACTGCTACCACCAGTATTCAGTGATAACTATACTGCATGTATCACTATTGCTGCTACCACCAGTATTCAGTGATAACTATACAGCATGTATCACTATTGCTGCTACCACCAGTATTCAGTGATAACTATACTGCATTTATCTATTGCTACTACTGCTACAACCAGTATTCAGTGATAACTATACTGCATGTATCTTTATTGCTGCTACTGCTACCACCAGTATTCAGTGATAACTATACAGCATGTATTACTATTGCTGCTACCACCAGTATTCAGTGATAACTATACTGCATGTATCACTATTGCTGCTACCACTAGTATTCAGTGATAACTATACTGCATGTATCACTATTGCTGCCACCACCAGTATTCAGTATACTATACTGCATGTATCTCTATTGCTGCCACTGCTACCACCAGTATTCAGTGATAACTATACTGCATATATCACTATTGCTGCTACCACCAGTATTCAGTGATAACTATACAGCATATATCACTATTGTTGCTACCACCAGTATTCAGTGATAACTATACAGCATGTATCACTATTGCTGCTACCACCAGTATTCAGTGATAACTATACAGCATTTATCACTATTGTTGCTACCACCAGTATTCAGTGATAACTATACAGCATGTATCACTATTGCTGCCACCACCAGTATTCAGTATACTATACTGCATGTATCTATTGCTGCTACTGCTACCACCAGTATTCAGTGATAACTATACAGCTTGTATCACTATTGCTGCTACCACCAGTATTCAGTGATATCTATACAGTATGTATCTCTATTGCTGCCACTGCTACCACCAGTATTCAGTGATAACTATACAGCATGTATCACTATTGCTGCTACCACCAGTATTCAGTGATATCTATACAGTATGTATCACTAACTGCTGCTACCACCAGTATTCAGTGATAACTATACAGCATGTATCTCTATTGCTGCTACTGCTACCACCAGTATTCAGTGATAACTATACAGCATGTATCTCTATTGCTGCTACCACCAGTATTCAATGATAACTATACAGCATGTATTACTATTACTGCTACCACCAGTATTCAGTGATAAATATACAGCTTGTATCACTATTGCTGCTACCACCAGTATTCAGTGATAACTATACAGCTTGTATTACTATTGCTGCTACCACCAGTATTCAGTGATAACTATATTTAATGTATCACTATTGTTGCTACCACTAGTATTCAGTGATAACTATATTCTATGTATCCCTATTGTTGCTACTACCAGTTTTCAGTGATAACCATACAACATGTATCTCTATTTCTGCTACTGCTACCACCAGTATTCAGTGATAACTATACAGCATGTATCTCTATTGCTGCTACCACCAGTATTCAGTGATAACTATACTGCATGTATCACTATTGCTGCTACCACCAGTATTCAGTGATAACCATACAACATGTATCTCTATTTCTGCTACTGCTACCACCAGTATTCAGTGATAACTATACAGTATGTATCACTATTGCTGCTACCACCAGTATTCAGTGATAACTATACTGCATATATCTCTATTGCTGCTACCACCAGTATTCAGTGATAACTATACTGCATGTATCTCTATTGCTGCTACTGCTACCACCAGTATTCAGTGATAACTAAACAGCATGTATTACTATTGCTGTTTGATGCCTGTGATGGTTTAAACCATTTACCTTAAGTTTATCAAGGATAAATATAATCATGCTGGACACACATAATAGATCCAGATCAGCCTTACCCAGTTAGTGAGCTGTCTCTACCCACACTGGTATGTCTTTTTTAGAATATCAGGCTTCTTGTCCCTCTTAAACAAGTATGCTTAGTGTTTGCGTTATTGACAAACTTAGCTAGCATGCTAAGTATTAATTTATCTCCATTCATAGCCTGCCACACATTTAAGTGCAAACCTTCTAGCCTCCCCTTCTCTGCTTTGAATGCCTTCTTAAGAGTCCCTCACATGTATTTGGTGCATTATTTAAAACTTGCTGCACTTCTTGGTGCATTATTTAAGCTGGCGCGTGCATCATCGTTCAGCTCTAGGAAGGTGAACAACAAGTTGGCCTTTCATCCCATAGAAGCCTTCACAGCTGGTAGACCACACTCGAAGTCTTAACTCTGTATGGAGAGGTGAGGCAACTGTGTAATTAAATTCCTGGGTCTAGAAGGTGGGAATGGAGAGAAGGGAATAAGGTGGAGGGAAAGAGCAAAGATAGGGAAAGAAGAGATGGATATAAGTAAATGAAGAGATATGGAAGAGAATGGTAAATGTAGAAACAGTGAAATAAAAAAGATTAAAAATATTAATTAAATGAAAGATAGGGGTAAATTAGATGGAAGGGAAGGAATGATCAGAAAAGTATAAAATAATATGGAAAGGGGCAGAACAGCAAGGGAAACTGATAAAAAATGTTTATGGGGTAGGAGTTGACAAAGAAGGAAAGAAATAAAAGAAAGCAATGCCTACATGGGGGATGGAATGAAAGGTAAAAAAGTTTTTAGATGGAAGAAATTTGAACGAAAGAAAAGATTGGTAAGCAAAGAGTTGAAATAAAATGGAAGGAACGCAAAATGGTTGAAAGGTTGAAATAAAAGGGGAGGAGGGAATAATAGAAAGGTTACAGAAAGGTGGAACACTAAATGGAATGGTTGATGGAAAGGTTGAATTTAAAGGGGAGGAATGGTTGATGCAAAGGTTGAATTAAATGGGGAGGAATGGTTGATGCAAAGGTTGAATTTAATGGAGAGGAATGGTTGATGGAAAGGTTGAATTAAATGGGGAGGAATGGTTGATGCAAAGGTTGAATTTAAAGGGGAGGAATGGTTGATGGAAAGGTTGAATTTAAAGGGGAGGAATGGTTGAGGGAAAGGTTGAATTAAATGGGGAGGAATGGTTGATGGAAAGGTTGAATTAAATGGGGAGGAATGGTTGATGGAAAGGTTAAATTAAATGGGGAGGAATGGTTGATGCAAAGGTTGAAATGAAAGGGGAGGAATGGTTGATGGAAAGGTTGAATTAAATGGGGAGGAATGGTTGATGGAAAGGTTGAATTTAAAGGGGAGGAATGGTTGATGGAAAGGTTGAATTAAATGGGGAGGAATGGTTGATGGAAAGGTTGAATTTAAAGGGGAGGAATGGTTGATGGAAAGGTTGAATTAAATGGGGAGGAATGGTTGATGCAAAGGTTGAATTAAAAGGGGAGGAATGGTTGATGCAAAGGTTGAATTAAATGGGGAGGAATGGTTGATGGAAAGGTTGAATTTAAAGGGGATGAATGGTTGGTGCAAAGGTTGAATTTAAAGGGGAGGAATGGTTGATGGAAAGGTTGAATTTAAAGGGGAGGAATGGTTGGTGCAAAGGTTGAATTAAATGGGGAGGAATGGTTGATGCAAAGGTTGAAATGAAAGGGGAGGAATGGTTGATGGAAAGGTTGAATTAAATGGGGAGGAATGGTTGATGGAAAGGTTGAATTAAAAGGGGGGGGAATGGTTGATGGAAAGGTTGAATTAAATGGGGGAGGAATGGTTGATGGAAAGGTTGAATTTAAAGGGGAGGAATGGTTGAGGGAAAGGTTGAATTAAATGGGGAGGAATGGTTGATGGAAAGGTTGAATTTAAAGGGGAGGAATGGTTGATGGAAAAGTTGAATTAAATGGGGAGGAATGGTTGATGCAAAGGTTGAATTTAAAGGGGAGGAATGGTTGATGGAAAGGTTGAATTTAAAGGGGAGGAATGGTTGGTGCAAAGGTTGAATTTAAAGGGGAGGAATGGTTGAGGGAAAGGTTGAATTAAATGGGGAGGAATGGTTGATGGAAAGGTTGAATTTAAAGGGGAGGAATGGTTGATGGAAAAGTTGAATTAAATGGGGAGGAATGGTTGATGCAAAGGTTGAATTTAAAGGGGAGGAATGGTTGATGGAAAGGTTGAATTTAAAGGGGAGGAATGGTTGGTGGCAAAGGTTGAATTTAAAGGGGAGGAATGGTTGAGGGAAAGGTTAAATGGGGAGGAATGGTTGATGGAAAGGTTGAATTAAAGGGGGTTGATGTTGAAAGGTTGAATTAAATGGGGAGGAATGATTGATGGAAAGGTTATAAAAAAGGGGAGGAATGGTTGATGCAAAGGTTGAATTAAAAGGGGGGGGGGGGAATGGTTGAGGGAAAGGTTGAATTAAATGGGGAGGAATGGTTGATGGAAAGGTTATAAAAAAGGGGAGGAATGGTTGATGCAAAGGTTGAATTAAAAGGGGGGGGGAATGGTTGATGGAAAGGTTAAATTAAATGGGGAGGAATGGTTGATGCAAAGGTTGAAATAAAAGGGGAGGAATGGTTGATGGAAAGGTTGAATTAAAAGGGGGGGAATGGTTGATGCAAAGGTTGAATTAAATGGGGAGGAATGGTTGATGGAAAGGTTATAAAAATGGGGAGGAATGGTTGATGCAAAGGTTGAAATAAAAGTGGAGGAATGGTTGATGGAAAGGTTGAATTAAAAGGGGGGGAATGGTTGATGGAAAGGTTGAATTAAAAGGGGGGAATGGTTGATGGAAAGGTTGAATTAAATGGGGGAGGAATGGTTGATGGAAAGGTTTTATTAAAAAAGGGGGGGGGGAATGGTTGATGGAAAGGTTGAATTAAAAGGGGAGGAATGGTTGATGGAAAGGTTGAATTAAATGGGGAGGAATGGTTGATGCAAAGGTTGAAATAAAAGGGGAGGAATGGCTGATGGAAAGGTTAAAGAAAGGGAGGATCATAAAATGAAATTGTTTAAATTTTATATAATGTTGAATGTGTAAAACTTTGTGTTTGTGCCTTATTTTCAACACATATATAGCAGAATTTGGTCACATATCTTTCAGATATTTAATTCAATTTCAGACCACTTTCATTCTCCTGAGGAGCTTTGGCATATTGCAGGAATTTTTATAAGTATAACTGAATTACACTGCTTCGAGCAAATCAGAAGAATATGCAACTGTAATGTTAAGTCACTCATAAATATATTGTGAACTTTAAAAAACAACAACTAGAGCTCACTCAGTCTACATAATCTTGAACTCAGCATGTTGGAAGGTTTGCTATGGACCTTCAGCAATATGCAGAATCAGTACAACCAACTTTAATGACCACCACTCCTGAACTGATGGATTTCAATTTATCAAAACTGACAACATGCTACACTGACATTTACGTTTGGTATTAAGTCTTTAAAAAAACCCTGTATTTGTAAGTTCATCAAAAAATAATGACCTCATATACATTAATTAATGTGATTCAGTAAGGTCTTCTAAATGGCATCTCCTATCTGGCTGTTGGTTCTGTGTAGACAGTCTTTTTTTTCTTCTTACACCCAAATAAGCAATAACAACATAAGTCAACACTTAGCTGCCAATGTGTAGGAAGGGCAAAATAAAGTGGGCTCATATTTTCACACTCTTCAATGAAATAGTAATGAACTAAAAGGACCATATTCAATTAAAAGGGAAATAGTAATGTTGCAAAGTTAGTGATAAAAGGATTTAATTTTTTTTTAATTTTAGTTATAGTAGAATTTCCACTATTTGGGCATCAAGAAACTTGAAACTTAAACATCAGCAAGATATTTCTTGGTGCAATTTTGATATAGTTATTTTTTTACTGACAAAATTTGAATTAAGTAGAGAGTGTAAGCTCCGATACCTAAATCATAAATAGTTATTATAGATATGTAATTGTAAGTCATCCTAATCAGATGGATTCACCTGCATAAAGGTAGCTAAGTGACTAGCTGCTCAATGTAAGTTTAAATCTGACATCAGACTGAACATATGGTACCAAAGTCGTTAAAATGGTATTTGTATATGGCTAGCTCCCTTAATAACACAAAATATAAGGGTAGTTTCACCATTAATTGGCCCAGTGTCAGGATAATGTGACTGGGTGTGGTATCATGCCAGGTGTTTACAGCATGCTATACACAGTGAAGTCAGCACTATCTGCTTTAAGTGGACACAGACTTCAGATAACTGAAATACTGTTGGTAGGACAATAAACCCAATAAACAAACTGACCATGTGTAAACCGCTTAATATAAATGAATAAGCAGTTAGACTTTTCTTTGCCATTGTCTGGCTAAAATCACTGAATAATCTGTTGTAGTTGATTTTCAGGTGGTATTTTCCCTACAAACAAAAGTCTTACACCTCTGACATCATGACATTGGCGTTGGCAAAGAAATAAAGTAGAGAGCTCAAGATTGGCACAGTGGACTGCAAAGCCTTGGTCTTGTATCTAGTTTACCTTTTGTGTAAAGGTGTTTGCTAATACCTGCAAATAAGTATGGGTAGATAATCACTGTAGTAGACTATGTTTAGGCATCATCCCCTGAAGAGGAGTTACCGTTCTTGACTTGCATATACCCTAGCAACAGGCACACAGACATGAATGTCAGCATTTTTTAAATAACAGAGAGGTTTATCGTGTGTGTATTTTTTAAGGCTCATATATATTGTACACCTGGTGTGTAAATTAAAGATGTTTTGGTCTGAAAACTTCAGATGACTTGAATAAAATAGCATAACATAACATTTTCTGTACACATAAACAGTTACACACAGTATATTTATTAAAAATGTGAATTTTTTACTGACATTTTATTAAACTATCTTCAAATACAAGGCTTTTTTTCGGCCGATTTTATAGCCGATATTAGGTCATGTTCCCAATGGCAAAACATATACTTTTTTCCCAATCAGAGAAGAAAAATTCCCAATAAAAAAAAAAAAAATATATACATGGTTGTACTATAGCAGTCATTTAATAAAATTTATTGCTAGTTAGGCTAGCTAATCAGGCATCAGTTGTTTATTGATAATATTAAATATAGCTAATCAGGCATCAGTTGTTTATTGATAATATTAAATATAGCTAATCAGGCATCAGTTGTTTATTGATAATATTAAATATATGAGGCAAACATGATAAAAAACAACATATAACAGTACAGCTTTTTTTCCCCAAAGGTGTAAAAAATTCCCAATTTCTGGCAAAACAACGTGAAAATTCCCAATTCCAGGGGTATGGGTCATATTCCCAAAATGGTGAAAAAAAGCCCTGAAATAGTTTATATTTATCCCTCTTATATTTTACAAGCGATTTTTCTTAAAACTCTTTCCAAATCCTTAACCTACATTTAATTCAACATCAGTGGGTAAGGCATGCCAGCCAGAGGGTCCCTCATCTAAAAGTCACACTTTAAAAAAGGATAAAAACATTATAGCTAAAATAATCTTTCAGTCACATTATTTTATTTTGTGTATCCATAGTATTTGAAAAGGTCTTTGGTGTAAATTTATAGGTGAAAATGTATTTATTGACTAATTTAACAGAAAAAAAGAAATAAAAGCAAATATGAAGTGCTTGTTTTTAGTTCACCTGAGCACAATGTGCTCAATGTGAGCCTTTCTGATACCCCATCGATCGTCATGTGTTGTGCGATGTGCATGCTGAATTGTCAACAATTGCTTGTGAACACAGTAAAGGCTACAGTTTTTATTCAAACTTCACAGAATGTCTGTCTTCAAGAAAACCTTGGATGAGTTTGTTACTGGGTCACATGGAGTCAAAAACTAGGTCACTATGTAAAATCTAAGAAAAAACATGTGAACACGCTAGAGGCCGCATTCATGTCCCAATCTTTACCAAAGATTTGTTCAGTAAAAAAACTTGATGTCAGATATGAGCCTACTAACGATGAGTTATTTTGGGCCATAACAGCCCTCTTGTTTGTGTGTTTCACACCAGGAAGCTGTTGTATGACAGTCCAATCAATGTTCTTGGGACTGTGATTTTTGCAATTGTTTTGGTCAGTCTCCTTTGCCATAAAAGACTTGACGTGATCTGTTTTGCACTGATTGTTTTGCTTCACTCCAGTAAGTATTAGTCTTGTGCTCATTAAAATTCTTAAATGAATCACTTGACTACGTATTGTTGGTGTGGTGATTAATCAATTCATAAATCATAAATAAATCATTTAGATATTTTCTGCAATCTTTCATATTTTGTATTATTGTATTACTGAACTAATGAAATTACTTACAATTTTTAATATGAAAATAAACAAAAAAATATTATATAATGTATAAAAGCATTTTTTAGCATTATAAAAAGTTTTCAGTGATATGTAAATGCATGGACTCATACATAAAGTATTGATAACTTTAAGTGACATAAACTTTTTCTTTTGGTAAACAGACATAAAAAGGGGAGACTGATACCAAATATGAGCTGGTATGGCTTAACATGTTATAATAATGATGGACTAAATGTGTGTTGAGTTTGAACCTTTTGTCCCCAGGGACCATTCTTCAAGTAGGAAGGCAGATACATGGTTCTGTGTACAGCCCCAGCACACAGTATAGCAGCTGAATTTGTACAATGTGGAAAGAGCACATAATCAATACAGGAGTAAATCCTTCTCCTGCCACATGTATAACCAATACTTAATTCAGACAGTTTGTGCTTACAACTTAATGTATAAATGACAAGATGGTTTGCTTCAGACTTATCAGCAAACAGTGTAGAACCTGGTCAGACAGCATCTCTTAGCTGCCTTGTAAGCTGGGTCTATTCATGCTGAGCTAAGAGTTCTAGCTACCGTGAGGAAGATATACTGAGCTGGAGCCACATAGCTCTGTTATACCAGTCTAGATGGTTGATATGGTAACCCTCATCATGCTGAATGATCAAGTCTTAATTATTTGAAAGCATTTGCATAGCAAGGCTTGTTGTACCGATAACACTTGGCAGCAAAAAGTGTGGATCCCGATCAGATTTGGGGCTTGATTTTATGAATTTCCACTATATGCCTAAGCCTGATCAGTTGGTACCACACAGGCTAAGAGTAAATGATCATCATGCCATACGTAAATAGTGCGGATGCTGATCAGACTGCACTTAGTAGGCATGTGGTCTAGTGGCTAGAGTTGCTGACTTGTAACTCCTCAGCCCCTTACGGCATAGGTTCAGGCGAGAACGTTCATGTGTTGAGCTTTTTGCAGCTAACCTGTGTGGTGGCCAGTGGTTCTACCCAGACATAAATCTGGGGGTCTTTCTCCACCAATAATAAGCTTAATGTTACCAATATGACCATAATTGTGTTGATGATAAGTAACAAAAACAACAACAAAAATAAACAAAGCACCTATAGTAGGAGTTAATTTATCTGAATCTACATTATTTGCAAATGCCTGATTGATTGATGTTTTTGCAGGATAAGAGTTGGAGGGAACACTCAGTTTGGGTGGGGTAACAGATTCTCATCAGGTTACGTACATGTGAACTTTCCCACTTTTGGAGGGAGACTCCCTCTTTTAAGATTCAAAATTATTTTAAATTGAGGGGTGTTCTACACATTTTCAGAAATCTCCTTACTTGGAATCAGATAACTTCCATCTTTGTTTATATGGAAATAACAAATCTCCTAGTGCTAGTGAAAATCTCCGACTTTGACCTCAGATAAGTTTCACTTGTAGAATTTATGCTTAATATTGATCAAGCATTGCAAGTTTTTTTTAAAAACATGTTTGATTTTTATGTAAGTTAGTGCATGATCACATGTAAACATGTTTTTGTGTATGTCATTGTACTCACAGTTAATGATTATAAATATTGGCTAGTACAGTTGTGCAAACAATTATAATGGCTGACATGCTATCATTAATTTATTTATAACTATACATGATTTATATGTGACTTGACACAGTCTATATTAGGGACCTTACAATAGTTCACATGTATATACCGGCCGCAAGAACGTTGGCTTGCAGATCGGGAGGTAGTGGGTTCAAACCCTGGCCGGGTCATAATCAAAGACTTTAAAGTTGGTAGTAGTGGCTTCCCTCCTAAGGCTCGGGGCTAAGGGGACAGCATTACGCCTGACTCGTCGGTGTCAGTATAATGGACCGGCCGGGTTCAGTCCCTGGGCACCTCATAAGTGCCCCTGTGCTATTATGATAGAAATGTCGCTGCGCAGTATCGGCAAAAATGCCGGCAAATCCCAACCCTTCACATGTATATAAATTTTGGCACCACTTTAGGGCAAATGACACAATCATAGTAATAATTAATTTTAATGTTTACTTTGTATTCAAATGCTTGTTGTAGTTTTTAAAATGGTTTTGACAAATGTAATTTTTATCTGCCTATTTTGTGGTTATCCTTAAAACGAAGTGGCTACAGTTGCAGTTAGACGTAACCTTTATTGGTTACTGAGGAATATTATTTTTGTATGCAGCTCATGTCGACTGCCCTCTGTGGGAAGACCCCTTATACATTGAGCTGTTTGGGTGCTGAAGGCTCCCCTGTAGACCCGTCAGTGGAGAGTTGATGAATACTTGATTAGACGGCAGGCTTAATGGTGTTTTTTCCTGGTCCTTGTTTGTACACGATATTGAAACCAGCTGAAATACTTCATTGTAAAACAAACATAGAATATACAAGAATGTAGCACTGGTAGGATGTACATGAATGTAGCACAAACATATACTGGTAGGATGTACATGAATGTAGCACAGATGTGTACTAGAAGAATATACATTACATACTATAGCATAAAGCTAGAAATGTTTATGATTGTTCTACAGACATACAGGATAAACATAATTATAGCATAGTCATACACAATGTACATGACTATAGCACAGACATACACAGTGCACATGACTATAGCATAAACATACACAGTGCACATGACTATAGCATAAACATACACAGTGCACATGACTATAGCATAAACATACAGAATATACATTACTATAGCACAGATATACACAATGTATATGACTGTAGCACAAGCATACAGGATATACATGACTGTAGCACAAGCATACAAGATATACATGACTCTAGGACAAGTATACAAGATATACATGACTCTAGGACAAGCATACAAGATATACATGACTGTAGCACAAGCATACAAGATATACATGACTGTAGGACAAGCATACAAGATATACATGACTGTAGGACAAGCATACAAGATATACATGACTGTAGGACAAGCATACAAGATATACATGACTGTAGGACAAGTATACAAGATATACATGACTCTAGGACAAGCATACAAGAGATACATGACTGTAGGACAAGCATACAAGATATACATGACTGTAGCACAAGCATACAAGATATACATGACTGTAGGACAAGTATACAAGATATACATGACTCTAGGACAAGCATACAAGATATACATGACTGTAGCACAAGCATACAAGATATACATGACTGTAGCACAAGCATACAAGATATACATGACTGTAGGACAAGCATACAAGATATACATGACTGTAGGACAAGCATACAAGATATACATGACTGTAGCACAAGCATACAAGATATACATGACTGTAGGACAAGCATACAAGATATACATGACTGTAGGACAAGCATACAAGATATACATGACTGTAGCACAAGCATACAAGATATACATGACTGTAGGACAAGTATACAGGATATACATGACTCTAGGACAAGCATACAAGATATACATGACTGTAGGACAAGCATACAGGATATACATGACTGTAGCACAAGCATACAAGATATACATGACTGTAGGACAAGTATACAAGATATACATGACTCTAGGACAAGCATACAAGATATACATGACTGTAGCACAAGCATACAAGATATACATGACTGTAGGACAAGCATACAGGATATACATGACTGTAGCACAAGCATACAAGATATACATGACTGTAGGACAAGCATACAAGATATACATGACTGTAGGACAAGTATACAAGATATACATGACTCTAGGACAAGCATACAAGATATACATGACTGTAGGACAAGCATACAAGATATACATGACTGTAGCACAAGCATACAAAAAATACATGACTGTATGACAAGCATACAGGATATACATGACTGTAGGACAAGCATACAAGAGATACATGGCTGTTGCACAAGCATACAAAAAATACATGACTGTATGACAAGCATACAGGATATACATGACTGTAGGACAAGCATACAAGAGATACATGACTGTAGGACAAGCATACAGGATATACATAGCTGTAGGACAAGCATACAGGATATACATGACTGTAGGACAAGCATACAAGAGATACATGACTGTAGGACAAGCATACAAGAGATACATGACTGTAGGACAAGTATACAAGATATACATGACTGTAGGACAAGCATACAAGATATACATGACTGTAGGACAAGCATACAGGATATACATGACTGTAGGACAAGCATACAGGATATACATAGCTGTAGGACAAGCATACAGGATATACATGACTGTAGGACGGGCATACAGAAGGTATATGACTAGCACAAACATAATGTACATTATGTACATGTCTAAAGCACCAAGTACCTGACATTCTGATTCAGCTTAAACACTGTAATCAATAATCATAATCAGTTTACATGACTACACACTTTTTGTTTGCATAATTTAAAACCAGGTTATCTGCACAAGTCGCATATTACACTGTATGTTTATTTGTTACATTGAAAACCAGTTTGTATAAATGTATCTTGTCACACAATAAGCATCTATTTGTACATGTTACTTTTAACCAGCAAAACAAGTAAGTTAAAAAAAATAATGTTTAAAATTTGCTAAAAACCATTGTACACTACATTCAGTATTGTCCAATTCTGTAAGAGCTTTGTTACTTCTTTTTGATCTTCCTGCCTCTTCTTATATCTGTTCCTGTGGTAGTTTTGTTGTGTCCAGATAGTTGGGTTACATTTCTACAAGCTGTATGTCTTGTAGCCAGTGCCTTCCATTTGTCTTGTTTTTTTGGACAAGCAGCTCATCCAACTTTATCCTCTGCCTGCCTGGATTTTATATTCTTCATGTATTTGTTTATAATTTTTATTTTCTTTCTATCTTGAGTCAATCTGTTCATCCTCTTGCCACTGTCTGGCTATAATACTGTATGTATTTTCCTCCAGCACACACAGCTGGACTGTTGTCATGATAATTGTTATTGTGATCCTTCCACTTGTGTATCAGGACAATAAAACACATGTACCATTATCTCTGAGGCTGCATAGTATGGCTCCATCAGGCATAGGCAAATAATGTAGATCCATATCAGCAAGCTTCTGCTGAACTTCAAGAAATATATTTAGGCACTATTGCATATAGATAAATAATAACTTAGAATAAGTATATTTATGCATGTTAAAGGTGGTATCCAACAGTTTGCCTTCATCTTATATATGCAACTATATCTGTAAATAAGAACGATTGGGATTTCTGCTAAAAATAGACATCAACGTCACAGTGGACGTGGATGAACTAAAACATTAGTGGTTACATGGTTTTCTTGGTTTAAAAATAGCCAACTGTGCAGCATGGCTCAGACAGGATATACATGTTTGTAATGATGATTGTCATGTTATGGTTTATTTTTCAGATAGATGCAGGACATCTATAAACAGCATTGTGCAAGATCTCTTCAGATAACAATGATTTACTAAGATGTATAATGAGAATATTTTTAGTCCAAACTGTTGGATACCACCTTTAAGATCGTGATAAAATAAAAGGGAGGTCTTACAACTGACCTGCAGTGTACCATTGGTTAAGTCCAGACATTTATCTGGGGTTTACCACCACCAATAAAATATGAGTGTCACTATAATGACAGTAATTGCAATAGAGTGATGTATTCGAAACAAATAACAAACATAAAACAAAACAAACTCTGCATGATAAGGGTTATTGTCTTCCCTTCTCTAAGAAATCATAGCCAGGTTATCTTCCTTTACTGATGAGGAGGCTTTGTCATCCTATTGTTATCTGGCAACAGTTACCAGAATCAATGATTTACTTTAGTCTTAATTATTTGCTTAAGTAGTCATAGAAATGTAACAAGACCTATTACTAGAGACCTAGTAGTGTAGATCTCTATGGCAGCTGGCTGATCTGGATCTACACTATTTGCCTAAGCCTGGTCAGTTCAGTCTAATTCACCTTTCCGCGAGTCTAAAAATAGAGTTTAAGCTCCGCCTCCCTTGCCCACAAACAACCTGGTTTAAAGTGACAGATCTTACAGAATATCTTACAGATCCGCGAAACTATTTAAATTTGATATCTCCCAAATGCAAAGAGCTTGTGATGGAGATGTTTAGATAAAGATTAAGACAGTTTTACCCAATGATGCATTCATGACACAAAATTATGAAAGAAAGTTGTTGCTGGCTACAGCGAGATTTTACCTTTCGTTGCAGAAATGGACAAGCCCCATCCAATAAACTTAATTAAGATGCAAACAGAGAAGCGATTACAGCAAAGTACGATTCTTTGCAAACCACAAACAACCCTGTTGCTATTAAAGTGAACCAAAGGCTCAAACAGATTTAAACTGATCGCTTGTCAAAATCATTGTTTGTGGAACAATGTGTAAGTGAAAATCAGCATAACGCAGGTAAAGTGTCAATCAACGCGATGTGATTGGCTAATTTCATGCTAATACACAATGTGTAATATCTATTTTTAGATCTCGCGGAAAGGTGAATTAGCCAAGAGTTATTGTATGTACCATGACTGATGTGCTAGTGGCCTAGTTCTTTATCCAGCTGATCTGTCTCAACCATTGGTCTTGCATATATCTTGATATCCTAGTGGCCTAGTCCTTTACCCAGCTGATCTGTCTCAACCATTGGTCTTGCATATATCTTGATATCCTAGTGGCCTAGTCCTTTACCCAGCTGATCTGTCTCAACCATTGGTCTTGCATATATCTTGATGTCCTAGTGGCCTAGTCCTTTACCAAGCTGATCTGTCTCAACCATTGGTCTTGCATATATCTTGATGTGCTAGTGGCCTAGTCCTTTTTCCCCAGCTGATCTGTCTCAACCATTGGTCTTGCACATATCTTGATGTCCTAGTGGCCTAGTCCTTTACCCAGCTGATCTGTCTCAACCATTGATCTTGCACATATCTTGATGTCCTAGTGGCCTAGTTCTTTACCCAGCTGATCTGACTCCACTATCAGTCTTGCATGTGACTAGGTGCGACTTAGTACAGATCTTATGTTGTCTAGCCTGTATCAGAGGTTTACTATTGTGATAATATTGATCTCACTCATAAACACACTTAGAATACAATTATGCCCTGATGTAGATGAAGTGGAGATGAGAAATTGACAGGTTTTGCATATTAAAACCAGCTGTTTTCGTATTATTTTAAAATGAATATTCCTGTAGGTAAAATGTAGATGAATGAGTATATATGTAACATGCATCTATTTTCATTATAATGGTTGTCAATTGGGCAACAAGTTCCTTAAGTTTATAACTAATTCTCGCTTTGACTACTCATTTAATTGTCAGATTCAGAATCCAAGGACCAATATCCTGTTGTTATATTTGGGTTCGAAGTTGGGTGTCTTGTAATATCATGAACAATCTCAATAACAAGAACCTCACCAAGTCTTGTTGTCAATGAATAGTTTATAGTAAATGTGTATACCTCTGCAGCAACATATATGTATTCTTATAGTTTTAGAACCATTTACAGACACTATATTCCTATACTTGTCTATGCACACATACATGTAGGCTACCTATGAATCATGGTTGTGCTGATTTTAATCTGAAGTATTTTACCAAAATTTGCACATTTTTCTTACTGTGTCAGCTTTAAATGGTATAAATAACTAGCATGTATTTTCGGTTCGGGATCTACACATTTTCATAGGTCTGATTATTTTATACATAACAAGAGTTATATAATAGGTAATTTCAATAATTTGCCTGTACTCAGCTATGTTTTTCTTAATCTGTTTGCAGGCCAGAAGACATGTATGCATGTACACAGTGTGTTCCCTTACCTTTATGTCCCTTATGATGGCACCTACCCATGGGATCGGTACTCTCGCCAGTTTGCTGCCAGCCTAGATAAGGCCATCAACGTAGCCCTCGGTCATGGAAACTCTAACACTCATCATGTCTACAAGATTGTCATTGTTTCAGGAAGGTAGGTTGTCCTTTTAACCTAAAGTAAGGTTGTCATTGTTTCAGGAAGGTAGGTTGTCCTTCTAACCTAAAGTAAGGTTGTCATTGTTTCAGGAAGGTAGGTTGTCCTTTTAACTTGAAGTAAGGTGGTCATTGTTTCAGGAAGGTAGGTTGTCCATTTATCCTCAAGTAAAGTTGTCATCGTTTCTGAAAGGTTGGTTGTCCTTTTAACCTAAAGTAAGATCTTCATTGTTTCTGGAAGGTAGGTTGACCTTTTAACCTGAAGTTAGGTGGTCATTGTTTCTGGAAGGTAGGTTGTCCTTTTAACCTGAAGTTAGGTGGTCATTGTTTCTGGAAGGTAGGTTGTCCTTTTAACCTAAGTAAGATGGTCATTGTTTCTGGAAGGTAGGTTGTCCTTTTAACCTAAGTAAGATGGTCATTGTTTCTGGAAGGTAGGTTAACCTTTTAACCTGAAGTTAGGTGGTCATTGTTTCTGGAAGGTAGGTTGTCCTTTTAACCTGAAGATAGGTGGTCATTGTTTCAGGAAGGTTGGTTGTCCTTTTAACCTAAAGTAAGATGGTCATTGTTTCTGAAAGGTCGGTTGTCCTTTTAACCTAAAGTAAGATGGTCATTGTTTCTGAAAGGTTGGTTGTCCTTTTAACCTGAAGTTAGGTGGTCATTGTTTCTGGAGAGTTTTCAATCTCTCAGTGAGGTAGGTTGCATCATTCCAGGATGTGATTTTATCATTGTCTCATAAACACAACATGTCATTTTAACTTAAAGATAGGTTAAGTATAGGCACAATCTAGTATTCAGTCAAAGGGATAAAAGATTGGTTGTCATTGTCTCTGGAGATTGTCTTTGTAACTAGAAGGTAGGTTGTCATTTGTTATAGAGGGTTGTCCTTGTCTCTAGTAAGGTTGTAAATGTCTCTAGAATGGTCTCTTGTCATGTGTTTGGATGTGTCATTGTCTCTGGGAGGGAGGTTGTCACGTGTTTGGATGTGTCATTGTCTCTGGGAGGGAGGTTGTCACGTGTTTGGATGTGTCATTGTCTCTGGGAGGGAGGTTGTCACGGTCTCCTAATGGTTGTCATTGTCTCAGGATGGTAGGTTGACATTGTTGGTAGAGAGTTGCCATTCTTTCAGGAAGAAATGTTGGTCAGGTTAGCTCAGTTGGTAGAGAGTTGCCATTCTTTCAGGAAGAAATTTTGGTCAGGTTAGCTCATATATAAGATATTTGGTAAACAAAACATAATGTTTGCAATAAATATTTGCTGTAGAGATTAAGAAAAGCATATGCAATTTTTACCATCTTAGATCAATCTGTTATGTCTTGACTTGTGCTATGTCATTTGACTTAAAAGCAGTTAATTTAATTATTTGTGTATATGCAGGACATGTTTATAATCAGGCATTTATTGGATATAATTAGAATCTAAATTAGAATACAAAACATGAAAGTGAAGCTGTTGGTCTAAAATCAAACACAATTATCTATTTATTCTTCATAGTGGACATGAAGAGAAGAAGGTCTGGCATTATTTGTTCAATTTATTCTTGTCTAATGCTGGCTCTATCGGAAATTCTTGTTGGCTATTGTTCATTATGATTGAAAATATCTTTTTCTTTCATACTTACAGTGATTAATAAAATCATTAATGTAAAGGTTAATGCTAACCTTTTTTGAACCATTTACTCAACTGGTCATATTTCTGATATATCGAGTATATAAGGTATATCATTTGTTTTATTTTTAATTGCACCCCAGTGATACAATTTCAGTCAGTAAATCAATTTAAGCTATATTTTGTGGAAGAAACCCCCCAGACAGATGTCTGGTAAGAACCATTGGCATATCCAGATCAGCCTGACTTGCCCATGCTCTCATTGTTTGGGACCTGAACCCAAACTGCAGAGAAAAGAAATGTTACAAGTCAACAACTGTACCCTCTACCTCTACCTTGTGTTTAAACATGAACATTAAAGATGAAATCAAAAAAATAAGAAAACAAATGAGATATTCATACTTTTTATCTAACTTTTCATAAATGTGAACTTTGCATTGTCTGAATATGACTTTTATCATTGTCAGGTCTATGTATGGGTACCATGACAAGGAAGACCAGTTCCTGAAGATCTACATGTATAATCCCAGAATGGTGAGAAAGTAAGTACAACACATACACCAGTTCCTGAAGATCTACATGTATAATCCCAGAATGGTGAGAAAGCAAGTACAACACAGACCAGTTCCTGGAGATCTACATGTATAATCCCAGTATGGTGAGAAAGCAAGTACAACACACACCAGTTCCTCACAATCTACATGTATAATCCCAGTATGGTGAGAAAGTAAGTACAACACATACACCAGTTCCTGAAGATCTACATGTATAATCCCAGTATGGTGAAAAAGCAAGTACAACATATACACCAGCTCCTAGAGATCTACATGTATAATCCCAGTATAGTGAGAAAGCAAGTACAACATTTACAACAGTTCTTGGAGATGTACATGTATAATCCCAGTATAGTGAGAAAGCAAGTACAACATATACACCAGTTCCTGACAATCTACATGTATAATCTCATTATGGTGAGTAAGTATGTACAACACATACACCAATTCCTGGAGATCTACATGATAATCCCAGTATAGTGAGAAAGTAAGTACAACACACACACCAGTTCCTGAAGATCTACATGTATAATCCCAGTATAGTGAGAAAGTAAGTACAACATACACCAGTTCCTCACAATCTACATGTATAATCCCAGTATAGTGAGAAAGCAAGTACAACACAGACCAGTTCCTGGAGATCTACATGTATAATCCCAGTATAGTGAGAAAGTAAGTACAACACACACCAGTTCCTGAAGATCTTCATGTATAATCCCAGTATAGTGAGAAAGCAAGTACAACACACACCAGTTCCTGAAGATCTACATGTATAATCCCAGTATGGTGAGAAAGCAAGTACAACATACACCAGTTCCTGAAGATCTACATGTATAATCCCAGTATGGTGAGAAAGTAAGTACAACATACACCAGTTCCTGAAGATCTTCATGTATAATCCCAGTATAGTGAGAAAGTAAGTACAACACACACCAGTTCCTGAAGATCTACATGTATAATCCCAGTATAGTGAGAAAGTAAGTACAACACACACCAGTTCCTGAAGATCTTCATGTATAATCCCAGTATAGTGAGAAAGCAAGTACAACACACACCAGTTCCTGAAGATCTACATGTATAATCCCAGTATGGTGAGAAAGCAAGTACAACACACACCAGTTCCTGAAGATCTACATGTATAATCCCAGTATAGTGAGAAAGCAAGTACAACACAGACCAGTTCCTGGAGATCTACATGTATAATCCCAGTATAGTGAGAAAGTAAGTACAACACACACCAGTTCCTGAAGATCTTCATGTATAATCCCAGTATAGTGAGAAAGCAAGTACAACACACACCAGTTCCTGAAGATCTACATGTATAATCCCAGTATGGTGAGAAAGCAAGTACAACACACACCAGTTCCTGAAGATCTACATGTATAATCCCAGTATAGTAAGAAAGTAAGTACAACATACACCAGTTCCTCACAATCTACATGTATAATCCCAGTATGGTGAGAAAGCAAGTACAACATATACACCAGTTCCTGACAATCTACATGTATAATCTCATTATGGTGAGTAAGTATGTACAACACATACACCAATTCCTGGAGATCTACATGATAATCCCAGTATAGTAAGAAAGCAAGTACAACACACACCAGTTCCTCACAATCTACATGTATAATCCCAGTATGGTGAGAAAGTAAGTACCACACATACACCAGTTCCTGAAGATCTACATGTATAATCCCAGTATGGTGAAAAAGTAAGTACAACACATACACCAGTTCCTGAAGATCTACATGCATAATCCCAGTAAGGTGAGAAAGTAAGTACAACACATACACCAGCTCCTAGAGATCTACATGCATAATCCCATTATGGTGAGAAAGCAAGTACAACACACTCCAGTTCCTGGAGATCTACATGCATAATCCCAGTAAGGTGAGAAAGCAAGTACAACATTTACAACAGTTCTTGGAGATCTACATGTATAATCCTAGTAAAGTGAGAAAGTAAATACAACATATACACCAGTTCCTGACAATCTACATGTATAATCCCAGTATGGTGAGAAAGCAAGTACAACATACACCAGTTCCTGGAGATCTACATGTATAATCCCAGTATGGTGAGAAAGTAAGTACAACACACATACACCAGTTCCTGGAGATCTACATGTATAATCCCAGTATGGTGAGAAAGTAAGTACAACACATACACCAGTTCCTGGAGATCTACATGTATAATCCCAGTATGGTGAGAAAGCAAGTACAATAGGCATAAACCCATATCTAGGCCCTATATACAATTTTTAGAATGTGTGCAGATATGTGATAAAGATTGTACACATATTTCATATTCTTACTTTATGATTTCTTCTTTAAGAACTCCATTATTTTTCCAGTTATTTGTTTTCCACATGCATTATAAATTATAAATAAGTCAGTCTTATACACCTTAAGAGCTTCATTTCTTTTTGTTTGTTTTAATTTTATGTTTTAATTTCATAAGTTTAAGATAAACAATATGTGCTGACATTATGTTTATGGAATGTTAACATAGATCTGCTACATTTATTGATAACCCTTTAACACTTCTAACTTATTTACTTACATGTTAATGTTCAGGTAGTAAATCAATTGTCCAAAAATACTTAATCTTACAAGTGGGTAATGGTTGATCTGGATCTGCACAGCTTCACTTTGCCCAATCAGTATGTGCTTAACAGTTTTTGAGTAAAGAAGAATGGAAAATAGTAGTTAGTATGATTGACATTATTGTTTCCTTGGTGACCAGGGCTGCAGACCTGTTGCTGGGTGGCGCAGTGATGAACAAGTCGTTCCAGCCATATGAGTCCCACATCCCCTACACACTGCAGGTACCATCATACAATGTTTCTCTCACCTTCTTTATTATGATATAAATTAACTGTATAATCTGATGTTACACCATCTTACAGTATTTATACCATAATATAGTTTTATACCATCATAGTTTTATACCATCATAGAGTTTTATACCATCATAGAGTTTTGTACCATCATAGAGTTTTGTACCATCATAGAGTTTTTTACCATCATAGAGTTTTGTACCATCATAGAGTTTTATACCATCACAGAGTTTTATACCATCATACAGTATATATACCATTATACAGTATTTATACCATCATAGTTTTATACATGTACCATGGTACAATGTTATCAATGTTATACCATAATACAATGTTATACCATCTTACATAAGTGTACCATCATACAACGATATACCATCATTCAGTGGTATACCATCATTTAATGATATACAATCATGCATTGAGATACCATCATACAAAGATATACAAACCGGGCCTCGTAGCACAGTTGGTAGTGTTGGCTCCAGGTACGGGAGGCCCTGGGTTCGAACCCAGGCCGCAACATACCAAAGTTGTTAAAAATGGTGGTGGTAAAGCTCCCTTGCTAACACTCAAGCAAAGATAAGGGTAGTTCCATGACTGGTTGGCCTGGTGTCAGGATAATGTGATTGGGTGTGGTATCATGCCAGGTGTTATGCTGCTTTACAATGCTATACAAAATGAAGCCAGCACGATACTGTCTCCAGATAACTGAAATACTGTTGGTGGGATGATAAACCCAACAAACAATGATATACCTTCATACAATGATATACCATCATACAATTTGATACATTATACAGTTTTAAACAATCATAGTTTATATCTGCTTTATGTATACATCTCAAAACTATTATTAGCAGAACAATACACTCCACAAACAATTCTTTTTATTGGTTATTAACTAACACTTCCTGATAATAGCATAAGCTGCTAATTTAAATTATTTCAGTCTATCAAAATAAGACCATATGGTTCAATTATGCCTTTTATTACTGTTTCAGCTGTTTATTGACTACAACCTTTATGGTATGAATATGATCAATGTGGCGGCTGTCAAGTTCAGGAAAAGTCAGCCACACAATGGTAAGTCTGTCTCCTTCAGGGATGAAATTAGCGCAAGTCTTCCTACATATCTTAAACATTATTGTTCTTAGTTGTGTGAAGCACAATGTGCAGATCCTGGCTGAATGAATCCTATGGACATATTGTAAGAGGCACAGTACCAAGTCACGCATCCTTATTCTCCAGCATGTATGTGAGATAACTGTTTACGATGACCAGAATGTAATTGGCATTTACAATGAATTGGTACAAGTTATGTCAAGATATTGGCTCAGTTAAAGTAAATGATAGTGTTAATAAAATTTTCTCAGTATGTGTAAACAAACTGTCTAATAAAAAAGTCTGTAGCTGCTTTGCAAGAATTAATAAGGCTTAGACAAATATTACACCTCCAAGTTCTCCACTACGATCTGTCTGATCAGGATCTGCACCATTTGATATTATGTTTCTTACCTTTGCATATACCTAAGATATAATTTTTACTTTTGCTAGCACCCATCGTCCATCTTCTGGCGTCATGTGCCAGCTGTCATGTGTCCATCAACTTTATGTTAATCTCCTCTCAAATTTCATTTACCAGCCACAATAGCTCAGGTGGTAGACCGTCGGCTTGCGGATCGGGGGTCGTGCATTCAAACCCCGGCCGGGTCAAACCAACGACTTTAAAGTTGGTAGTATTGGCTTCCCGGCTAACGTTTGGAGCTAAGGGGACAGCATCACGCCTGACTTGTCGGTGTCAGTATAATGGACCGACCGGGTTCAGTCCCTGGGCACCTCATAAGTGCACCTGTGCTATAATGATAGAAATGTTGCTGCACAGTATCGGCAAAAATGCCGGCTTATCCCATCCCATCCCTCTCACATTTCCTTTCTAACCACTCACAAAATTCAACTTTACTTCATCAGAAGCTTCAGTAGGGATGGGAAACAAGAAGTTTTACCCATCAAAACGAAGGCCACCAAAGGTCATTTTCCTTTACGACTATGTTGTCCATATATGTGTACGGGTATATAGAAAACTTTAAAAATCTTCATGTTAGAATCAAGTAGAGTTAGAGTGCTGAAATTTCATAAGACATGCATGCTTCTTGTCAGGTCCTTTATTAAGACATTTTATCTGTCAAAAATATGGCAAACAGGACAGTGGTCATTTTTCATGCATATGACTAGGTACATATAATAAGCTTTTTGTCAGACCCATGTCCTACATAAAATTTGAAGTGATTGTCCTAATGAACTACCCTTTGAAGACCATTTCAGTCATTCAGGTTTGTTTAATGACTATTGATATATATGTCTATGCACTCAGGTGAGCAAATCAACATCATAGCTCAAGTGGTAGAGTGTTGGCTTGCGGATGAGGAAGTCGTGGGTTTAAATCCAGGCCGGGTTAAACCAAAGACTTTAAAAGTTGGTAGTATTGGCTTCCCTCCTTACCCTCGGGGCTTAGGGGACAGCATTACGCCTGACTTGTCGGTATCAGTATAATGAACCGACCATGTTCAGTCCCTGGGCAACTCACAAGTGCCCCTGTGCTATAATGATAGAAATGTCGCTGCACAGAATCGGCAAAAATGACGGCAAATCCCATCCCTCAGTTGAGCAATATAAGGCCATCATAGCCCTTGTTGCCTATACATTAGGATAAGTGTTGTGGCTTATGCTCATAACCAGACTCATACGGAAAATATTTCTGGTAGTCATTCTTAGTCATTCTTAGTCATATCTTGTGCTAAATAATTGTCTCTTGAATCATTTGGTAGGTTACTTTAAGAAAGAAAATCAACTTATATAGGACATTATGGCTATTTCTGTTGCCAATTTAAATTTAATGTCTTGCCAAACAAAACACTGGTTTCAAATATATCCTAGCTTACAGACTGATAAATCTAGAAATGTCATGAAGTCTATTTGATAAGGCTACTTTGCAGAAAGGAAGTGTCTCAATTGACAGTTATGGCATTAAACATGACCCCTGCCTCCCTATAGCTTAGAAAAGATGCTACAGGAGCCCCTAGAATAAAGTTATAAAGCATTAATTATATTAATTGAAAATTGAAAAAAATGTTTCATATGATGGACACTTGTGATGTCCTTGATAAACCTGGTCAGGCCCACTTCTTATTTATTCTAGATCATACTATATTAAATAAATAAATCCATATTCCTCAGTTTTTTCTAATTCCTTATTTATTTTGGTAATTTTCCAGTCAAGATGTTTGTTAACATTGTAAAATCTTGAATAACATGAACCCAATTACATCAGCTCCTATCCACCATATACTGATGACATTTTTTATTCCATGAAAAGGTTAGGATTCTTTTTTGACCACTAAAGTACAGTGTAGGATCAGATATATGTGTTCATTAGATGCTGCAAATATTAAACAAGTTGGATGAAATGATTCGAAACAAGGCTTTGCCAAGTTTCGTATCATTTTAGACAATGAGTAAATGTAATATTTTCAGTGAATGAACACGAATATTAGATTCTATTTATCACATAACCAAAACATCATCTGTTTTTGTTTACAATGCATCATCTTTTTATAGTTTGAACAGTTGGCCTTGACATGTGTAATTTGGTTTGGGAGAACCTGCACAAAAATATTTTTTGGAACATTTTCCATAAAAAGGGAACAGAATTTATAACTAACAACTTTTTTTTTTATTAATTTAAGTGAAATATGAAATTGTCCAACAAAATGCATGAAATGGCGACAACAAATTGATCAGGAAATGGCATATACACTACACATACATACTAATGATGTCTCACTTTGATAATGACATCACACTATGCTAACTAACAAGTGTGTTACCAAAAATAATGCATGAGTGTTATCTCACGCTTGCGAGGTAGGTTATGTGATAAAGTTGGATCTCTCTCCCGCTTTAGACAATGAGCAGCATCTGCCAGGGCCAAATCAGGACCCAGATAGCCAAGGGTCAAGTCAGGGGTCAAGTCAGGGGTCAAGCCAAGGTTATGGGTCTGAGCCTAGGACTCCAACCTCATTCACAACCCTGCTGAATCGTTCAGGCTCCATGACACCCAGTGCCAGGACATGGCACCAGGAAAACATTCCTAGGTAAGTTTGCATTTGTCTAATGTTTGTCTCCTAATAATTATACACAGTGTTTTTAGCTCCCATTTTTTTGGAGAAACATAGTGAAGTCAACTTTAACGACCCCATTGTTGGCATTCGTTGTTATTAAGTTTCATTTCTTGAAAATCTTGCTGTTGTTGATAAACTATTATTGTGTTTAAGAGAAAAACAAAGTTTTAAAGGCAACAATTAGCTCACAGTCCTGAAGTTTGGCTTATGAGAATTTACGCTGGTTGGTACACAAAGGAAGTTCACTAGGTACTTATTAATAAATATTACAAATTTTCTTTGTAATAATTAAAATTATGTTTTTTATCAAATATTTTCAAATAACAAAGTTGCTGTAGAAATGTGGTATTGCTTTAATTTGAACTGTCAGATTTTCAGTACATCAACTTAATTGTTATGTCACATATCTGTCTTTGTAATATAAGAATATAGTCCCCATTAAAAAAATATAAAATCTCATTTATCCATTACACATGAATTCTGAATTTTAATGTCAATTACATGCTATATTTGTCTCTTTAAGCAGGTGTTTTGAAGTCCTAGGTTTTTTGTCCCTTGGTTAATTGGAAATGTGATGGCCATGGGGTGAAATTTGTTGTTTTCATAAGTATTGTTAGTCATTTATGCATATGCCATGACACATAAGTCTGTATAAAATATATTAGACATTATGCAAACAAACACCAACTTCCTGGACAGCTGTCTTGTAGCCTGATGAACATGAATTGATCAGACCTAGGCAAATAGTAGTGCTGGGAGCTGGCCGTTCAGTGCCTTCACTTTTTGCTGTTACGACTTATCCATACATCTTACATTCTGACTGGTTGGTCTGGTGTCAGGATAATGTGATTGGGTGTGGTATCATGCCAGGTGCTCATGGCATGCTATTCATAGTGAAGGCATCATTTTATCTTCTTTAAGTGGACAGCGTCACCAGATAACTGAAATACTGTTGGTGGGATGATCATGATTTATATTCCGTATTCTAAATACTTGTAAGAATATATGTGCTCACGATTAGAGAAAGTTTTGAGTCCTGACAGATGTCACTGTGCAGAAGGAGCACTCTCTGTCCGAGGAATGGTGTGAAGGTCAAATTAACAGAGGCATGGTTTAAATAACAATTTGCCTGCTCACCACAAAATCATCAGGCCACGGCAACTTAAGTAGATCCAGATCAGTTATTTTTTGCAGGAATTTTTCTGATCAAGATCTGCACTATTTTCTACAGAGTAAATAGCAGTCTGTTCCTTTAAAGGTGGTATCCTACAGTTTGGACTAATTTTTTTCTTTTCTCACATAACCAAATAAGTCACTGTTACCTGAAAAGTTCCTGCAAAATGCTGTTCCTTGACATCCTAAATCTGTGTGAAAAGTCAAGTATAAATCCACATGCATAATTGTTAACAGATATTTCCTATCTGAGCAAGACTATTTACTGCACATTGCGCCAGGTACACAGTACCTGAGTACTGGTTCTACCCAGGAAGTGGAAAGTCAAGAGGGATTAATATAAATTGAAAGAACTTGTTTCCCAATTGACTATAAATAAATTGGTTTAAACTAAACTAAAATACATGTACAATGTTTACTGAGCAGGTAATTAAAACATTAGTATAGATTATTAACAAAATGTAGCATGGGTTTGCTGCAGAAATGTCACTTCCCTCTCAAGGTATCTGTTTATAAACAAGTTTACATGCATGTCTCATTGGACACAGGAAACTGTCTTCTTAATGTGCCCCTTATTCTGTAAGTACTTTTGTAAGCCACATTTTTTACATTTAAACATGTTTTTCATAAATTACTATAATTATTGAGATATCATATATGTACATTTCATACTTCATTTGATCATTCAAAATGATTTTTTTATTACAGTTATCATAGTTATAGTTAAAAATTAGTCAAATTGCATATTAAACTAAAAATATATTTTTAATTATAAGTTTAAGCAGTTAATAATGGTTATAGTCTTAGGGTTGTGCATTTAGGTCCATTATTTTCTGAATTGGTTACTATAATGTGTAGTCGTTAATGTTGATAGGGTTGCTTTTAAAAGTGTGGTTTTATGTTATTGTCCAAAGTAAAGGGTTTCCATACAGAACATTTACATAGGTGTGAATTTAACCAATGATCATTGATATAACTGAACTTTCCTCTGTAATTATTGATAGAACTATATTTTCACATGTGATTATTGATTTACATGTATTATCACCTATGGTTTTTGATTAACCTGTATTATCACATGTGATTATTGAATAACCTGTATTTTCTCACGTAACTATTGATTTACCTGTATTTTCACATGTGATTATTGATTTACCTGTATTATCACATTTGATTATTGATTAACCTGTATTTTCTCATGTAACTATTGATTTACCTATATTTTCACATGAGATTATTGATTTACCTGTATTTTCACATGTAACTATTGATTTACCTGTATTTTTTCATGTAGTGATCTGTACCTGGATGCAGACATTGAGAGAATGAGCACCTGTGAGCTTGAAGTTGATGTTGTGGCTGCAGATATTCTCAACAGACTAGAAGTTAATGGTACGTCCTATGCTTCTCTGCTGTAATTAGAAAATATTGTTTTAGATTACCAAACAATAACCTTGCCTGTCTTGGAAGAACCAGTATTTTGGTACTTACTGTTTGGCAGAATGGCGAGGAAATAGACTTGCCTGAGGACTTAAATTTTGAGATTTGAACCAGGGACCCCTTGGGACTGAGTCCAGAACTGTTACGTTATAGACCATGGACACTTGTGTTTTATCTACATTGTCATATTTGTAACAATGCTGCATGTGATCTAATAATATAGAATAGTTGTTCATGGATATTCTAAATATTATATTGCATTTATGGTTACCAAAATTGCACAAGTCTGAATATTTTGATTATTGAGATAATTCATACTTGTGGATTGACTGTCATTCTGCTAACTATAAATTGATTAGGTTAAGGCAGACAGTTAATACTTATTATATACTTATTAACATTTCATTGTGAGCTCTCAGTCAGGATAAACACAATTTTGCTTCACAATCTTCAAAAAATATTTCTCTTACTATGCATGTAGATATAATTATGCCACAAGTTAGTATAAGTATTGGACATTTTGTCTGGATGAGGCAGGTTAAAAGTCCACTGTTAAATAGTTGTCCATTGGAGTCTGTACTGATTTTGTGTTGATCTTAGGAACATCAAACATTTTGTTTTGAGCAAAAGAAAAATTGGTGAAGAGGTTTAGTATTGAAAAAGTAATTGCACTGAACAACAAAAAGCTGATAATATTGTTTATGTTGCAGCTAATGAAAAGGGAGGTAACCCAGGACTAGTAGCTCTCTGGGAGGATGAGAGACAGAGACGTAGGGACCGTGGGGAGTCCATAGATATAGCTCCACCCCAGTCACAAGGTAGGGGTTGTTGTCTCTTGTTTGTAGTTCCATGTTATAGAGTAGTGCTCATGACATAATCTTAGCGTCCTTGGTTAAATCCAGCACAAATGCCCTGTCCATTGTAATAAGTTTAAAAAACCCCACAACAACTGGTAATTATTCTGTGTGCTTGAAAAATGTGGTTTAACCACTTTACTGTTTTATGTATGTGCTTGCTGTTTGCTGGTAAATATAAGCTGTAAGGTAACTTGACTTTGGTGCCTAATTGACAAAATCATATTTTTGCCAGTATTACTGATAAATGCAGATGACTTAAACATATAATAATAATAATAGTAGATAAGAATACAACCATTCTGTTTTCAAACTGATAATGGCAAAAGAAAAATGTGATGCTAAAGGTTAGGGTGTAATAATTATCGTAATCAGAAAATCTAATTTCGTGGAAGCTTTTTTTTTATGGAGTTGTTGTAACATTAAACAGTGAGTGGTCATTACAAACATGTTTATTTCATGTATGTCCTTTCCTAACCTGCTGCATGCCAAGTTTATGGGAGTATTGATATGGAACCATTATCAAAGATGTGTTTATACTAGATTACATGTTTACACAATGGGGTTATTTGAGATTTTCAGTGAAGTTATAAATTAGACAATTATTCAGGAATCTTTTTAGTCTGCAAACATTGATTACATACTGAGATTTGAACAGTGTGTAGTGTTTCATTTTACACTGTGATCAGAATGTTATCTTTCTTTCCCGAAATACAGACATTTCGATATTATGTCTCCATTTTCTTCACAAACATTTACAGATGAAAAAGTGTCATTTATTGGCATTCTTTATCCCCCGAATTCTTTGATGTAAACGAGGATAATACAGAGATCTACCCGATCTGTCATGTTTGTTTATGTTCAATGTTTAATTTGCAGAGCGAGAGAACATTGAGGTGTCGGATAGTGATGCCATGCAGCAAGAACGCCTGCAGCAGATACTTCAAGACCTGCAGCCCTACATGTACGTACCCAGGATCTAAGGCTGGTTAAACACTCACTGGTCAGAACTATGAAGCATCAACTTCACCTGTAAAAAAAAATGGTCATTTGCAATGCTCACAAAATGGCAACATGATGATATAGTTATGATGAGGTGGATGGTGGTGGTGGTTATGATGGTATTGATGACAATGGTGAAAACAATGATCATGTTGATAATGATAATGATAGCAATGATGATGGTGAAAACAATGATAATACTATTGATGATGATGATGATGATGATGATGATTATTTGATAATGTCAGTAATGATTGTGATAACAGTGATGATACTGATGATGATGATGATTTGATAAGGTCAGTGATGATTGTGATGACAATGATGATTGGTGATGATAAAAGTGATGATGATAATGATAACAGTGGTGATAATGGTTACAGGGACAGTCAGTCTGACACAGACACGGAAGCCTCCCAGGATGAAGACCTCCCAGCCACCCAGGCCTCTACTGTAGACCTGCACCTCTCACAAGGTATTTGTCTTGAGAGTGTTGAAGAGTCAATCTTTTCAGATATTTGCTAAACTTAATGTCCTCATCAGTTTCTGGATCTATCTTCTCCTAACAGTATGATTCTGGCCACTGGTGATTATCATCTAAAAACAACACCATCAATTGTTGGCCAGAGATACCTAGGACGGTATCACAACACCATCAATTGTTGGTCAGAGATACCTAGGACGGTATCACAACACCATCAATTGTTGGTCAGAGGTACTTAGGACGGTATCACAACACCATCAATTGTTGGTCAGAGATACCTAGGACGGTATCACAACAACACCATCAATTGTTGGCCAGAGATACCTAGGACGGTATCACAACACCATCAATTGTTGGTCAGAGGTACTTAGGACGGTATCACAACACCATCAATTGTTGGTCAGAGGTACCTAGGTCAGTATCACAGCAACATCAATTGTTGGTCAGAGATACCTAGGACGGTATCACAACAACACCATCAATTGTTGGCCAGAGATACCTAGGACGGTATCACAACACCATCAATTGTTGGTCAGAGGTACTTAGGACGGTATCACAACACCATCAATTGTTGGCCAGAGATACCTAGGACGGTATCACAACACCATCAATTGTTGGTCAGAGATACCTAGGACGGTATCACAACAACACCATCAATTGTTGGCCAGAGATACCTAGGTCAGTATCACAACACCATCAATTGTTGGTCAGAGATACCTAGGACGGTATCACAACAACACCATCAATTGTTGGCCAGAGATACCTAGGACGGTATCACAACACCATCAATTGTTGGCCAGAGATACCTAGGACGGTATCACAACACCATCAATTGTTGGTCAGAGGTACTTAGGACGGTATCACAACACCATCAATTGTTGGCCAGAGATACCTAGGACGGTATCACAACACCATCAATTGTTGGCCAGAGATACCTAGGACGGTATCACAACACCATCAATTGTTGGCCAGAGATACCTAGGACGGTATCACAACACCATCAATTGTTGGCCAGAGATACCTAGGACGGTATCACAACACCATCAATTGTTGGCCAGAGATACCTAGGACGGTATCACAACACCATCAATTGTTGGCCAGAGGTAGCTAGGACGGTATCACAACACCATCAATTGTTGGTCAGAGATACCTAGGTCGGTATCACAACACCATCAATTATTGGTCAGAGATACCTAGGACGGTATCACAACACCATCAATTGTTGGCCAGAGATACCTAGGACAGTATCACAACACCATCAATTGTTGGCCAGAGATACCTAGGTCAGTATCACAACACCATCAATTGTTGGCCAGAGATACCTAGGTCGGTATCACAACACCATCAATTGTTGGCCAGAGGTACTTAGGTCGGTATCACAACACCATCAATTGTTGGCCAGAGATACCTAGGACGGTATCACAACACCATCAATTGTTGGCCATAGATACCTAGGACGGTATCACAACACCATCAATTGTTGGCCAGAGATACCTAGGACGGTATCACAACACCATCAATTGTTGGCCAGAGATACCTAGGACAGTATCACAACACCATCAATTGTAGGCCAGAGATACCTAGGTCAGTATCACAACACCATCAATTGTTGGCCAGAGATACCTAGGTCAGTATCACAACACCATCAATTGTTGGCCAGAGGTACTTAGGACGGTATCACAACACCATCAATTGTTGGCCAGAGATACCTAGGTCAGTATCACAACACCATCAATTGTTGGCCAGAGATACCTAGGACGGTATCACAACACCATCAATTGCTGGTCAGAGGTACCTAGGACGGTATCACAACACCATCAATTGCTGGTCAGAGGTACCTAGGTCGGTATCACAACACCATCAATTGTTGGTCAGAGGTACCTAGGTCGGTATCACAACACCATCAATTGCTGGTCAGAGGTACCTAGGTCGGTATCACAACACCATCAATTGTTGGTCAGAGGTACCTAGGTCAGTATCACAACAACATCAATTGTTGGTCAGAGGTACCTAGGTCAGTATCACAACACCATCAATTGCTGGTCAGAAATACATAGGTCGGTATCACAACAACATCAATTGTTGGTCAGAGGTACCTAGGTCAGTATCACAACAACACCAATTGTTGGTCAGAGGTACCTAGGTCGGTATCACAACACCATCAATTGTTGGTCAGAGGTACCTAGGTCGGTATCACAACACCATCAATTGTTGGTCAGAGGTACCTAGGTCGGTATCACAACACCATCAATTGTTGGTCAGAGGTACCTAGGTCAGTATCACAACAACACCAATTGTTTGTCAGAGGTACCTAGGTCAGTATCACAACACCATCAATTGTTGGTCAGAGGTACCTAGGTCGGTATCACAACACCATCAATTGTTGGTCAGAGATACCTAGGTCGGTATCACAGCAACACCAATTGTTTGTCAGAGGTACCTAGGTCAGTATCACAGCAACACCAATTGTTGGTCAGAGACACATAGGTCGGTATCACAACACCATCAATTGTTGGTCAGAGACACATAGGTCGGTATCACAACACCATCAATTGTTGGTCAGAGACACATAGGTCGGTATCACAACACCATCAATTGTTGGCCAGAGATACCTAGGTCAGTATCACAACAACACCAATTGTTGGTCAGAGACACATAGGTCGGTATCACAACACCATCAATTGTTGGCCAGAGATACCTAGGTCAGTATCACAACACCATCAATTGTTGGTCAGAGACACATAGGTCGGTATCACAACACCATCAATTGTTGGCCAGAGATACCTAGGTCAGTATCACAACAACACCAATTGTTTGTCAGAGGTACCTAGGTCAGTATCACAACACCATCAATTGTTGGTCAGAGATACCTAGGTCAGTATCACAACAACACCAATTGTTTGTCAGAGATACCTAGGTCACTATCACAACACCATCAATTGTTGGTCAGAGATACATAGGTCAGTATCACAGCAACACCAATTGTTGGTCAGAGGTACCTAGGACGGTATCACAACACCATCAATTGTTGGTCAGAGATACATAGGTCAGTATCACAGCAACACCAATTGCTGGTCAGAGGTACCTAGGTCGGTATCACAACAACATCAATTGCTGGTCAGAGGTACCTAGGTCAGTATCACAACACCACCAATTATTGGTCAGAGATACCTAGGTCAGTATCACAGCAACACCAATTGCTGGTCAGAGGTACCTAGGTCGGTATCACAACACCATCAATTGTTGGTCAGAGGTACTTAGGACGGTATCACAACACCATCAATTGTTGGCCAGAGATACCTAGGACGGTATCACAACACCATCAATTGTTGGCCAGAGATACCTAGGACGGTATCACAACACCATCAATTGTTGGCCAGAGATACCTAGGACGGTATCACAACACCATCAATTGTTGGCCAGAGATACCTAGGACGGTATCACAACACCATCAATTGTTGGCCAGAGATACCTAGGACGGTATCACAACACCATCAATTGTTGGCCAGAGGTACCTAGGACGGTATCACAACACCATCAATTGTTGGTCAGAGATACCTAGGTCGGTATCACAACACCATCAATTATTGGTCAGAGATACCTAGGACGGTATCACAACACCATCAATTGTTGGCCAGAGGTACTTAGGTCGGTATCACAACACCATCAATTGTTGGTCAGAGGTACTTAGGTCGGTATCATAACACCATCAATTGCTGGTCAGAGTTACCTAGGACGGTATCACAACACCATCAATTGCTGGTCAGAGGTACCTAGGTCGGTATCACAACACCATCAATTGTTGGTCAGAGGTACCTAGGTCGGTATCACAACACCATCAATTGTTGGTCAGAGATACCTAGGTCAGTATCACAGCAACACCAATTGTTTGTCAGAGGTACCTAGGTCAGTATCACAGCAACACCAATTGTTGGTCAGAGACACATAGGTCGGTATCACAACACCATCAATTGTTGGTCAGAGACACATAGGTCGGTATCACAACACCATCAATTGTTGGTCAGAGACACATAGGTCGGTATCACAACACCATCAATTGTTGGCCAGAGATACCTAGGTCAGTATCACAACAACACCAATTGTTTGTCAGAGGTACCTAGGTCAGTATCACAACACCATCAATTGTTGGTCAGAGATACCTAGGTCAGTATCACAACACCATCAATTGTTGGTCAGAGATACCTAGGTCAGTATCACAACACCATCAATTGTTGGTCAGAGGTACCTAGGTCAGTATCACAGCAACATCAATTGTTGGTCAGAGGTACCTAGGTCAGTATCACAACACCATCAATTGTTGGTCAGAGATACCTAGGTCGGTATCACAACACCATCAATTGTTGGTCAGAGATACCTAGGTCAGTATCACAGCAACATCAATTGTTGGTCAGAGATACCTAGGTCAGTATCACAACAACATCAATTGCTGGTCAGAGGTACCTAGGTCAGTATCACAGCAACATCAATTGTTGGTCAGAGGTACCTAGGTCAGTATCACAACACCATCAATTGCTGGTCAGAGGTACCTAGGTCAGTATCACAACAACATCAATTATTGGTCAGAGGTACCTAGGTCAGTATCACAACAACACCAATTGTTGGTCAGAGGTACCTAGGTCAGTATCACAGCAACATCAATTGCTGGTCAGAGGTACCTAGGTCAGTATCACAACAACATCAATTGCTGGTCAGAGGTACCTAGGTCAGTATCACAGCAACATCAATTGTTGGTCAGAGGTACCTAGGTCAGTATCACAACAACATCAATTGCTGGTCAGAGGTACCTAGGTCAGTATCACAGCAACATCAATTGTTGGTCAGAGGTACCTAGGTCAGTATCACAGCACCATCAATTGTTGGTCAGAGGTACCTAGGTCAGTATCACAACACCACCAATTATTGGTCAGAGATACCTAGGTCGGTATCACAACACCATCAATTGTTGGTCAGAGGTACATAGGTCAGTATCACAACACCATCAATTGTTGGTCAGAGGTACCTAGGTCAGTATCACAGCACCACCAATTGTTGGTCAGAGGTACCTAGGTCAGTATCACAACACCATCAATTGTTGGTCAGAGGTACCTAGGTCGGTATCACAACACCATCAATTGCTGGTCAGAGGTACCTAGGTCAGTATCACAACAACATCAATTGTTGGTCAGAGGTACTTAGGTCAGTATCACAACAACATCAATTGTTGGTCAGAGGTACCTAGGTCAGTATCACAACAACATCAATTATTGGTCAGAGGTACATAGGTCAGTATCACAACACCACCAATTGTTGGTCAGAGGTACCTAGGTCAGTATCACAACAACATCAATTGTTGGTCTGAGGTACCTAGGTCAGTATCACAACACCACCAATTATTGGTCAGAGGTACCTAGGTCAGTATCACAACACCACCAATTATTGGTCAGAGATACCTAGGTCGGTATCACAACACCATCAATTGTTGGTCAGAGGTACCTAGGTCAGTATCACAGCACCACCAATTGTTGGTCAGAGGTACCTAGGTCAGTATCACAACAACATCAATTGCTGGTCAGAGGTACCTAGGTCAGTATCACAACACCACCAATTGTTGGTCAGAGGTACCTAGGTCAGTATCACAACACCATCAATTGTTGGTCAGAGGTACCTAGGTCAGTATCACAACAACATCAATTGTTGGTCAGAGGTACCTAGGTCAGTATCACAACACCATCAATTGCTGGTCAGAGGTACCTAGGTCAGTATCACAACAACATCAATTGTTGGTCAGAGGTACCTAGGTCAGTATCACAACAACACCAATTGTTGGCCAGAGATACCTAGGTCGGTATCACAACACCACCAATTGTTGGTCAGAGGTACCTAGGTCAGTATCACAACACCATCAATTGTTGGTCAGAGGTACCTAGGTCAGTATCACAACACCATCAATTGTTGGTCAGAGGTACCTAGGTCAGTATCACAACACCATCAATTATTGGTCAGAGATACCTAGGTCAGTATAACAGCAACACGAATTGTTGGTCAGAGGTACCTAGGTCAGTATCACAACACCACCAATTGTTGGTCAGAGGTACCTAGGTCAGTATCACAACAACACCAATTATTGGTCAGAGGTACATAGGTCAGTATCACAACACCATCAATTGTTGGTCAGAGATACATAGGTCAGTATCACAACACCATCAATTGTTGGTCAGAGGTACCTAGGTCAGTATCACAACACCACCAATTGCTGGTCAGAGGTACCTAGGTCAGTATCACAACACCATCAATTGTTGGTCAGAGGTACATAGGTCAGTATCACAACACCATCAATTGTTGGTCAGAGGTACCTAGGTCAGTATCACAACACCATCAATTGTTGGTCAGAGGTACATAGGTCAGTATCACAACACCATCAATTGTTGGTCAGAGGTACCTAGGTCAGTATCACAACACCATCAATTGTTGGTCAGAGGTACATAGGTCAGTATCACAACAACACCAATTATTGGTCAGAGGTACATAGGTCAGTATCACAACAACACCAATTGTTGGTCAGAGATACATAGGTCAGTATCACAACACCATCAATTGTTGGTCAGAGGTACCTAGGTCAGTATCACAACACCATCAATTATTGGTCAGAGATACCTAGGTCAGTATCACAACAACACCAATTATTGGTCAGAGGTACCTAGGTCAGTATCACAACAACACCAATTATTGGTCAGAGGTACCTAGGTCAGTATCACAACACCATCAATTGCTGGTCAGAGGTACCTAGGTTAGTATCACAGCACCATCAATTGCTGGTCAGAGGTACCTAGGTCAGTATCACAACACCATCAATTGCTGGTCAGAGGTACCTAGGTCAGTATCACAACACCATCAATTGCTGGTCAGAGGTACCTAGGTCAGTATCACAGCACCATCAATTGCTGGTCAGAGGTACCTAGGTCAGTATCACAACACCATCAATTGCTGGTCAGAGATACCTAGGTCAGTATCACAACAACACCAATTGTTGGTCAGAGGTACCTAGGTCAGTATCACAACACCATCAATTGCTGGTCAGAGGTACCTAGGTCAGTATCACAGCACCATCAATTGCTGGTCAGAGGTACCTAGGTCAGTATCACAGCAACATCAATTGTTGGTCAGAGGTACCTAGGTCAGTATCACAACACCATCAATTGCTGGTCAGAGGTACCTAGGTCAGTATCACAGCAACATCAATTGTTGGTCAGAGGTACCTAGGTCAGTATCACAACACCATCAATTGTTGGTCAGAGGTACCTAGGTCGATATCACAACACCATCAATTGCTGGTCAGAGGTACCTAGGTCAGTATCACAACACCATCAATTGCTGGTCAGAGGTACCTAGGTCAGTATCACAACACCACCAATTATTGGTCAGAGGTACCTAGGTCAGTATCACAACACCACCAATTATTGGTCAGAGGTACCTAGGTCAGTATCACAACAACACCAATTATTGGTCAGAGGTACCTAGGTCAGTATCACAACACCATCAATTATTGGTCAGAGATACCTAGGTCAGTATCACAACAACACCAATTATTGGTCAGAGATACCTAGGTCAGTATCACAACAACACCAATTATTGGTCAGAGGTACCTAGGTCAGTATCACAACACCATCAATTGCTGGTCAGAGGTACCTAGGTCAGTATCACAACACCATCAATTGCTGGTCAGAGGTACCTAGGTCAGTATCACAACACCATCAATTGCTGGTCAGAGGTACCTAGGTCGGTATCACAACACCATCAATTGTTGGTCAGAGGTACCTAGGTCAGTATCACAACACCATCAATTGTTGGTCAGAGGTACCTAGGTCGATATCACAACACCATCAATTGCTGGTCAGAGGTACCTAGGTCAGTATCACAACACCATCAATTGCTGGTCAGAGGTACCTAGGTCAGTATCACAACACCACCAATTATTGGTCAGAGGTACCTAGGTCAGTATCACAACACCACCAATTATTGGTCAGAGGTACCTAGGTCAGTATCACAACAACACCAATTATTGGTCAGAGGTACCTAGGTCAGTATCACAACACCATCAATTATTGGTCAGAGATACCTAGGTCAGTATCACAACAACACCAATTATTGGTCAGAGATACCTAGGTCAGTATCACAACAACACCAATTATTGGTCAGAGGTACCTAGGTCAGTATCACAACACCATCAATTGCTGGTCAGAGGTACCTAGGTCGGTATCACAACACCAATTATTGGTCAGAGGTACCTAGGTCAGTATCACAACACCATCAATTATTGGTCAGAGGTACCTAGGTCAGTATCACAACACCATCAATTATTGGTCAGAGATACCTAGGTCAGTATCACAACAACACCAATTATTGGTCAGAGGTACCTAGGTCAGTATCACAACACCATCAATTGCTGGTCAGAGGTACATAGGTCAGTATCACAGCAACATCAATTATTGGTCAGAGGTACCTAGGTCAGTATCACAACACCATCAATTGCTGGTCAGAGGTACCTAGGTCAGTATCACAACACCATCAATTGCTGGTCAGAGGTACCTAGGTCAGTATCACAACACCATCAATTGCTGGTCAGAGGTACCTAGGTCAGTATCACAACACCATCAATTGCTGGTCAGAGGTACCTAGGTCAGTATCACAGCACCATCAATTGCTGGTCAGAGGTACCTAGGTCAGTATCACAACACCATCAATTGCTGGTCAGAGATACCTAGGTCAGTATCACAACAACACCAATTGTTGGTCAGAGGTACCTAGGTCAGTATCACAACACCATCAATTGCTGGTCAGAGGTACCTAGGTCAGTATCACAGCACCATCAATTGCTGGTCAGAGGTACCTAGGTCAGTATCACAGCAACATCAATTGTTGGTCAGAGGTACCTAGGTCAGTATCACAACACCATCAATTGTTGGTCAGAGGTACCTAGGTCGATATCACAACACCATCAATTGCTGGTCAGAGGTACCTAGGTCAGTATCACAGCACCATCAATTGCTGGTCAGAGGTACCTAGGTCAGTATCACAACACCATCAATTGTTGGTCAGAGGTACCTAGGTCAGTATCACAGCAACACCAATTGCTGGTCAGAGGTACCTAGGTCAGTATCACAGCAACACCAATTGCTGGTCAGAGGTACCTAGGTCAGTATCACAGCAACATCAATTGTTGGTCAGAGGTACCTAGGTCAGTATCACAACACCATCAATTGTTGGTCAGAGTTACCTAGGTCGATATCACAACACCACCAATTATTGGTCAGAGATACCTAGGTCAGTATCACAACAACATCAATTGCTGGTCAGAGGTACCTAGGTCAGTATCACAACACCATCAATTGCTGGTCAGAGGTACCTAGGTCAGTATCACAACAACATCAATTGCTGGTCAGAGGTACCTAGGTCAGTATCACAACACCATCAATTGCTGGTCAGAGGTACCTAGGTCAGTATCACAACACCACCAATTGCTGGTCAGAGGTACCTAGGTCAGTATCACAACACCATCAATTGTTGGTCAGAGGTACATAGGTCAGTATCACAACACCATCAATTGTTGGTCAGAGGTACCTAGGTCAGTATCACAACACCATCAATTGTTGGTCAGAGGTACATAGGTCAGTATCACAACAACATCAATTGTTGGTCAGAGACACATAGGTCAGTATCACAACACCATCAATTGTTGGTCAGAGACACATAGGTCAGTATCACAACACCATCAATTGTTGGTCAGAGATACCTAGGTCAGTATCACAACACCATCAATTGTTGGTCAGAGACACATAGGTCAGTATCACAACACCATCAATTGTTGGTCAGAGATACCTAGGTCAGTATCACAACAACATCAATTGTTGGTCAGAGGTACCTAGGTCAGTATCACAACACCATCAATTGTTGGTCAGAGGTACATAGGTCAGTATCACAACACCATCAATTGATGGTCAGAGGTACCTAGGTCAGTATCACAACACCACCAATTGCTGGTCAGAGGTACCTAGGTCAGTATCACAACACCATCAATTGTTGGTCAGAGGTACCTAGGTCAGTATCACAGCACCATCAATTGCTGGTCAGAGGTACATAGGTCAGTATCTCAACACCACCAATTGCTGGTCAGAGGTACCTAGGTCAGTATCACAACACCATCAATTGTTGGTCAGAGGTACATAGGTCAGTATCACAACACCATCAATTGATGGTCAGAGGTACCTAGGTCAGTATCACAACACCACCAATTGCTGGTCAGAGGTACCTAGGTCAGTATCACAACACCATCAATTATTGGTCAGAGATACCTAGGTCAGTATCACAACACCATCAATTGATGGTCAGAGGTACCTAGGTCAGTATCACAGCACCACCAATTGTTGGTCAGAGGTACCTAGGTCAGTATCACAACACCATCAATTGTTGGTCAGAGGTACCTAGGTCAGTATCACAGCACCATCAATTGCTGGTCAGAGGTACCTAGGTCAGTATCACAGCAACATCAATTGTTGGTCAGAGGTACCTAGGTCAGTATCACAACACCATCAATTGTTGGTCAGAGTTACCTAGGTCGATATCACAACACCATCAATTGTTGGTCAGAGATACCTAGGACGGTATCACAACAACACCATCAATTATTGGTCAGAGGTACCTAGGTCAGTATCACAACACCATCAATTGTTGGTCAGAGGTACCTAGGTCAGTATCACAACACCACCAATTGTTGGTCAGAGGTACCTAGGTCGGTATCACAACCCATCAATTGCTGGTCAGAGGTACCTAGGTCAGTATCACAACACCATCAATTGCTGGTCAGAGGTACCTAGGTCGGTATCACAACCCATCAATTGCTGGTCAGAGGTACCTAGGTCGGTATCACAACACCATCAATTGCTGGTCAGAGGTACCTAGGTCGGTATCACAACACCATCAATTGCTGGTCAGAGGTACCTAGGTCGGTATCACAACCCCATCAATTGCTGGTCAGAGGTACCTAGGACAGTATCACAACAACACCAATTGCTGGTCAGAGGTACCTAGGTCAGTATCACAACAACATCAATTGCTGGTCAGAGGTACCTAGGTCGGTATCACAACACCATCAATTGCTGGTCAGAGATACCTAGGTCAGTATCACAACACCATCAATTGTTGGTCAGAGATACCTAGGTCGATATCACAACACCATCAATTGCTGGTCAGAGGTACCTAGGTCGGTATCACAACACCATCAATTGCTGGTCAGAGGTACATAGGTCAGTATCACAACACCATCAATTGTTGGTCAGAGACACTTAGGTCAGTATCACAACAACATCAATTATTGGTCAGAGGTACCTAGGTCGGTATCACAACACCATCAATTGCTGGTCAGAGACACTTAGGTCAGTATCACAACAACATCAATTATTGGTCAGAGGTACCTAGGTCAGTATCACAACAACATCAATTGTTGGTCAGAGTTACCTAGGTCGATATCACAACACCATCAATTATTGGTCAGAGGTACCTAGGTCAGTATCACAACACCATCAATTGTTGGTCAGAGGTACCTAGGTCAGTATCACAACACCACCAATTGTTGGTCAGAGGTACCTAGGTCGGTATCACAACCCATCAATTGCTGGTCAGAGGTACCTAGGTCAGTATCACAACACCATCAATTGCTGGTCAGAGGTACCTAGGTCGGTATCACAACCCATCAATTGCTGGTCAGAGGTACCTAGGTCGGTATCACAACACCATCAATTGCTGGTCAGAGGTACCTAGGTCGGTATCACAACACCATCAATTGCTGGTCAGAGGTACCTAGGTCGGTATCACAACCCCATCAATTGCTGGTCAGAGGTACCTAGGACAGTATCACAACAACACCAATTGCTGGTCAGAGGTACCTAGGTCAGTATCACAACAACATCAATTGCTGGTCAGAGGTACCTAGGTCGGTATCACAACACCATCAATTGCTGGTCAGAGATACCTAGGTCAGTATCACAACACCATCAATTGTTGGTCAGAGATACCTAGGTCGATATCACAACACCATCAATTGCTGGTCAGAGGTACCTAGGTCGGTATCACAACACCATCAATTGCTGGTCAGAGGTACATAGGTCGGTATCACAACACCATCAATTGTTGGTCAGAGACACTTAGGTCAGTATCACAACAACATCAATTATTGGTCAGAGGTACCTAGGTCGGTATCACAACACCATCAATTGCTGGTCAGAGACACTTAGGTCAGTATCACAACAACATCAATTATTGGTCAGAGGTACCTAGGTCAGTATCACAACAACATCAATTGCTGGTCAGAGGTACCTAGGTCGGTATCACAACAACATCAATTGTTGGTCAGAGACACTTAGGTCAGTATCACAACACCATCAATTGTTGGTCAGAGACACTTAGGTCAGTATCACAACACCATCAATTGTTGGTCAGAGATACCTAGGTCGGTATCACAACACCATCAATTGTTGGTCAGAGGTACCTAGGTCGGTATCACAACACCATCAATTGTTGGTCAGAGGTACCTAGGTCAGTATCACAACACCATCAATTGTTGGTCAGAGACACTTAGGTCAGTATCACAACAACATCAATTATTGGTCAGAGGTACCTAGGTCAGTATCACAACAACATCAATTGCTGGTCAGAGGTACCTAGGTCGGTATCACAACACCACCAATTGCTGGTCAGAGGTACATAGGTCAGTATCACAACACCATCAATTGTTGGTCAGAGATACCTAGGTCGATATCACAACACCATCAATTGCTGGTCAGAGGTACCTAGGTCGGTATCACAACACCATCAATTGCTGGTCAGAGACACTTAGGTCAGTATCACAACAACACCAATTGTTGGTCAGAGATACCTAGGTCAGTATCATGGGTGAATCTGTACTAGTGGTAAGACTAAAGTGCAAAACGTTACATATTCTATTTACAATGTCAACCTGTGGTCATGTATGAATCTGGCCTGGGAACATCTGTTGTCAAGTGGTTATGATTATGGACTCTGAATCACATGCTCCTTAGGTTCGAACGCCTGACTAGCCATGAGAAGTTGGTCCTTGGGTGAGACAATAACCTGCATATTATGTTACCTTAAAAATAGACATTTTAATTTTTGTAGATGGAAAGAATTTAATTCCCAGTCAACTCAGAAAAAGGTGATGTGATAAATTTTAAATGAATCAGGCCTCTTTTGTGTGGCAGAGTCTTGAATATAACTCTCAAGATGTCTTTGCCTTTATTTCATCAAAAACTAAAGAATTAGGAGGTTAAGAAGAGTTTGGGTTCAAGCACTCCTACATAAATGTATTTGATGCAGATATTCACGGTCTTACACTGCCCTTTCCTTACATTAACCTCTATCACAGGCTCAGGGTACTTTATGCCACGTAAGTCAATAAGATGTCAGGTTCAACATTGGTTTCAATTTAGATTTACACTCGGATTGATGTTAAAGTTTTGAAATGAATGTTTGTAATTTATTTTATCAATCTAAAACAAAATATTTTAATCAAAACTCCAAATCTATAATAAACATGACCCACCCCACCCAACCCCCCAAAAATAATATATATATATAGTTAGAGTGTGCACATTTTTTTGAAATAAGAATAAAATACAAATTTTAGAACATCAATTGCTGTGACATTAAATATTTTTTAGTACATCACTTACTGTGACATTCATGACCTTGAACCTGTTGTGGGAGGGGTTTAAAGTACAGCGTATATAAGATCAGCAAATGACAGCTGTGTGTAGGTGGAAGGTTACAGAAGCACTATCCTTCAATAACTTCTTCTCTTTTCAAATTTATCTCTTAATAAGTCAGTTAAACAGTTTTCTCCTTTCCAAAGAAACAACAATAAACATACCAAAATAGAATTTGAAAAATAATGAGCTCCTGCAACGATTTGCATCTAATCCCTGCTATTGTTTGGATATTTATGGAGCAGACATACCTGTAGCAGACTTCATTCTCTAGGTGGCTACATGTACAGCAGTAACAATGAAAAAAACAATATACATTCTTCTCGTGCCAGCTCTCTCATCAATTGTTCAGGTACATTCTGAACAGCCAAATTACTTATGTTGTGCTATATATGTATGTTAAGGTTTTACCTAGGACATGCTTGGTGAATATATTATATTTGTTATTATTTAACATGCCTCTGGTGATGGTACTTCTAAAAGAATGTTGTGCTGTGTGTAAATTAAATTCAATGCCAGTGATCCTTTAAAAAGTTATTATTACACACCTGCCTTTAATTACCAGTCTGGGCAATTTCCTATATCTGTTTCCATTGATCAGTTGTTGGTTTACCTAAATAGGCATTATGTTATAGCGCATAGATTTGTAAGCTGACAAACATTATTTTAAGTCTAAGCTAGTGTTTATTAATTTATTTTTTTAAATCATTTTTACAAGAATATGTATTTTGTAAACTGAGATAATTTTTTTAATATGATTGTGTACAGTAACTTTTTAGCAATGTATGGTCATAATAAAAACTATTTATTATGGTTTTATGTTAGATTTGTATACTTGATTACCTTAAGTAAGGTTATTTATCCATAGAAATTAAGAGCAACTTGTTTCTTACAAATTTACACTTTCAAACCTCACCATAAATGTATCAAGCCTGTGAAAATAGTAAAGTATCAGATCAGCCATTTTGTGTTTCATTAGACATCTGATCTGATCAACATTATTTGTCATGTACATATCTTGCTGGTAAGGAAAAAAGTCAGCCAGAATGCCTCGGAAAAATTCACAAATCATCGCTCAGATGTACAATGGAAAAACATTGCGAACATAAACATGTCAGGGCCTATGACATCATCAAATTATCAATGATGAATATTTTGGTATCTCTGTTTTTACATGGTTTTACATGTTACAAGATAAGTAGAGTTATATTGGATTAAATAATCATATTCACTACACCTATCGCTTGTTTAAAGAACTGTTTCATGGCATATTCTTCTTCCAGCAAACAAAATGATAGCTATTCTGTAAGTCACATTGCACCAGATACACCTGAGGGATGATTGTCCTAATGATGCAATAGCCCTAGCAGTTCCGATGTGATTAAAGTTGAAATCCATCAGTATAAATATTTATACACTTTATTGATATTTAATGCTGGTAAACAGCTGTCTTGGGAATGATAACTGACCACATGTAATTTTGCTTTTAGTAAATATATCATCTTCACTGATAAGATTATTTCAGTTCCGATTTTTCATAATTTTTTAATCTATCCCTTGATGCAGTGAGGACTTTCACTAAAAAAAGACTTCAAATCTGTTGGGAAACATTTATTTTCAATGACAGAATTTCCTGACTAAATTATTGTTTTTTTACACTTTTTACTTATGGAAAAAACTGGATGATGTTGAAACTTTATCCTTGTTTTTGTGGACAAGAAGGCTCAGACTTCTAGAAACTACATGCTGCTAGTTGAAAAGAGATAGGACAAAGGCATTCACATGCAAGCCAAATGTTAAGGAACAAATCTGTGATGAGTCATTTAACAAAAAGAGCAAACCCAACAGTTACCTTCTTGGAAAGGTCAATAGGAAAAAGGGACCAACTGGTTTGCTTAAACCAGTTTTACAGAGCTCTGACCTCACACTTCCTTGCACTTCCCTGCCAAAGAATGTACATGTAAATTCCAACACTGCTATGTTTCTATATCAGGGTATGTACAACATACCTCAATCCTAACACTGCTATGTTTCTATATCAGGGTATGTATAACATACCTCGATCCCAACACTGCAATGTTTCTATATCAGGGTATGTATAACATACCTCAATCCCAACACTGCTATGTTTCTATATCAGGGTATGTACAATATACCTTGATCCCAACACTGCTATGTTTCTATATCAGGGTATGTACAACATACCTCAATCCTAACACTGCTATGTTTCTATATCAGGGTATGTACAACATACCTCAATCCTAACACTGCTATGTTTCTATATCAGGATATGTACAACATACCTCAATCCTAACACTGCTATGTTTCTATATCAGGGTATGTACAATATACCTCGATCCCAACACTGCTATGTTTCTATATCAGGATATGTACAACATACCTCAATCCTAACACTGCTATGTTTCTATATCAGGATATGTACAACATACCTCGATCCCAACACTGCTATGTTTCTATATCAGGGTATGTACAACATACCTCAATCCTAACACTGCTATGTTTCTATATCAGGATATGTACAACATACCTCGATCCCAACACTGCTATGTTTCTATATCAGGATATGTACAACATACCTCAATCCTAACACTGCTATGTTTCTATATCAGGATATGTACAACATACCTCGATCCCAACACTGCTATGTTTCTATATCAGGGTATGTATAACATACCTCAATCCTAACACTGCTATGTTTCTATATCAGGGTGTGTACAATATACCTCCATCCCAACACTGCTATGTTTCTATATCAGGATATGTACAACATACCTCAATCCCAACACTGCTATGTTTCTATATCAGGGTATGTACAATATACCTTGATCCCAACACTGCTATTTTTCTATATCAGGGTATGTACAACATACCTCAATCCTAACACTGCTATGTTTCTATATCAGGGTATGTATAACATACCTCGATCCCAACACTGCTATGTTTCTATATCAGGGTATGTATAACATACCTCAATCCCAACACTGCTATGTTTCTATATCAGGGTATGTACAATATACCTTGATCCCAACACTGCTATTTTTCTATATCAGGGTATGTACAACATACCTCAATCCTAACACTGCTATGTTTCTATATCAGGGTATGTACAACATACCTCGATCCCAACACTGCTATGTTTCTATATCAGGGTATGTATAACATACCTCAATCCTAACACTGCTATGTTTCTATATCAGGGTATGTACAATATACCTCGATCCCAACACTGCTATGTTTCTATATCAGGGTATGTACAATATACCTTGATCCTAACACTGCTATTTTTCTATATCAGGGTATGTACCACTTACCTTGATCCTAACACTGCTTTTTTTCTATATCAGGGTATGTACACCATACCTCGATCCCAACACTGCTATTTTTCTATATCAGGGTATGTACAATATACCTTGATCCTAACACTGCTATGTTTCTATGCCAGGGTATGTACCACTTACCTTGATCCTAACACTGCTATTTTTCTATATCAGGGTATGTACCACTTACCTTGATCCTAACACTGCTTTTTTTCTATATCAGGGTATGTACACCATACCTCGATCCCAACACTGCTATTTTTCTATATCAGGGTATGTACAATATACCTTGATCCTAACACTGCTTTGTTTCTATATCAGGGTATGTACAACATACCTTGATCCTAACACTGCTATTTTTCTATATCAGGGTATGTACCACTTACCTTGATCCTAACACTGCTTTTTTTCTATATCAGGGTATGTACACCATACCTCGATCCCAACACTGCTATTTTTCTATATCAGGGTATGTACAACATACCTCAATCCTAACACTGCTATGTTTCTATATCAGGGTATGTACAACATACCTCGATCCCAACACTGCTATTTTTCTATATCAAGGTATGTACAATATACCTTGATCCTAACACTGCTATGTTTCTATATCAGGGTATGTACACCATACCTCGATCCCAACACTGCTATTTTTCTATATCAGGGTATGTACAATATACCTTGATCCTAACACTGCTATGTTTCTATGCCAGGGTATGTACAACATACCTCAATCCTAACACTGCTATTTTTTGGATCAGGGTATGTACAATATACCTTGATCCTAACACTGCTATGTTTCTATATCAGGGTATGTACAACATACCTCGATCCTTACACTGCTATTTTTCTATATCAGGGTATGTACAACATACCTCAGTCCTAACACTGCTATGTTTCTATATCAGGGTATGTACAACATATCTCGATCCTTACACTGCTATTTTTCTATATCAGGGTATGTACAACATACCTCAATCCTAACACTGCTATGTTTCTATGCTAGGGTATGTACAACATACCTTGATCCCAACACTGCTATATTTCTATATCAGGGTATGTACAACATACCTCGATCCTTACACTGCTATTTTTCTATATCAGGGTATGTACAACATACCTCAATCCTAACACTGCCATGTTTCTATATCAGGGTATGTACAACATACCTCGATCCTTACACTGCTATTTTTCTATATCAGGGTATGTACAACATACCTCAATCCTAACACTGCTATGTTTCTATGCTAGGGTATGTACAACATACCTCGATCCTTACACTGCTATTTTTCTATATCAGGGTATGTACAACATACCTCAATCCTAACACTGCTATGTTTCTATATCAGGGTATGTACAACATACCTCAATCCTAACACTGCTATGTTTCTATATCAGGGTATGTACAACATACCTTGATCCCAACACTGCTATGTTTCTATATCAGGGTATGTACAACATACCTTATCCTAACACTGCTATGTTTCTATGCCAGAGAATGCATGTATGATATCCAGTGAGCTGATTAAAATTGATTTTTTTTGGAAGCCAACTGTCTGAGAAGTAAGTTTCATGCAGTTCTAGACAGTTGTCAGCTGTTATCCATTTCCACATTGCTGGTTTGTGGTTGTATGAAGAATCTATTGTTTAAGCACAAAAGGGGTGGGTGTTCTTAGTTTGGGCTCAATTGTGTTAAGTTGAATACAGTCATCCTCTTTGAATTAATGGACATGTTACAGTCACAAAAATATACTTTTTGTGAGAGAATGTATGGGTTGGCCTAGAATGTTGAAGTTGATTGCACATAGCTTGCATTACAGCTATGCTTCCTCTTGGCAAATTCTTCTGTTTATCTGCCTTAATGGTAGAAGTCACCAATCCAAGCCATAGCTGCAAACAAATCTCAGTATGTAGACTCTTACTTGAAGCTAATTAACAGTGTGTCAGAAGTCAGGAACAGTAATTGTTATGATCATTAGATCTGTCGCTGTCTGCCTTCAAAGGACACAAGGCTCTTGCTATTTGATTTTATGTTTCTCTTGGGCTAAGGTTTCTGACTCAGACCAGGTTAGCACTAGCATTAGTCTTGCACAACTTTATAGCAGGCCTTAAAAAAAAGTGTAGATCCAGATCAATAAGCTTTCGCCAGGAGCTTTCTCATAAGAACCTCTGCAAACTACATGGAACAATTTAGTATATATATTTACTAATTTATAGAATCAGTAAAAAACTTGTCAGGCATGTAGGCTAGTTAACCTTTACAGTACCTTTGAATTTATTGTTACATTGCTTGCTGCAATATTTAAAAGAAATGTGAAGTGTGATAGCCAAACGTAATGATATTTATTTTACAAAATAAATATCACTACACACATAATAACCCTTAGCTTACAACATTTTTTATAAAACCTATGCTAGATTATCAGATTTTTATGCTTTAATATTACATATGTTACATGTCAGGGAGCTAGCTGATGTGGATCTAAACTATTTGCCTTATAAACACATGAACAGCAGGTTAAGAGGTACTGTACTATTGGTGATCTTTCTCCAATAGTACAGTGAAAGTACTTGAAAAGACCTGACCTGGTAGTGCAATCGGTAGAGCATCGTCTCCAGGTGTGGGAGGTCCAGGGTTCAATACCGCACAGCGACATACCAGTTGAAAAAAATTGGTCCCTTGCTAACGCTCAAGCAAATATAAGGGTAGTTCCATGACTGGTTGGCCCGGGGTCAGGATAATGTAACTGGGTGTGGTATCATGCCAGGTGTTCATGCTATGCACAGTGAAGCTGCACTATACCTGCTTCAAGCTGACACCATCACCAGATAACTGAATTACTGTTTATGGGATGATAAACACAACAAACAAACATAATTGCTTAAAATGTATATGTCTTTCACACTGAGGCAATATCTAATAAAACATAACGTCATGCCTCTTGACTCTGGTATTCTCCTTTTGGTGTAAAACAGAACCTCCTGAACACAAATGTTCTGAGTTTACTGTTCAGCAAGCCTGGAGATGAGAGGATTCAACCAGTACTGTCAATCAGAAGTCGAATATAATTGACCTGGTGGTAGGGGATCATTTGTTAGCTTATCCAGCTTTCCCAATGAAGTGAAATACATACATAATCAAATAGATAAACAAATAAATGGTTTCAGAATTTGTAACTTACATAGGAAGAGGTTAACTACTTAATTGATTAACCATTGGTATCCCAAGATTTTTTTAAAAAGGTATGATTATTACTGTAATAATAGCAGGTTAAAAACTGATTATAATAATGGACTTATGTATACATTGTAAAGCTGCTTAATTTTGTATGATTATGACAAGCTTTATTGGCAAAGTGATAGATTGGCTTGAGAATCCTTTCACCCATAAAGAAAGTAACAAAGTTTACCAAATGGGTTAATTGCATTTTTTTCTCCAAATTTTGATGCTTTTGTTAAAGAAGATAATAATTTTTCAATATTGTATATAATGATGATTTTTTTTGTACCAAAGCAGTGATTATTGAGGTGTTATATTTCTGTTATTGTTACTTATGAAATCTGACAATGCATTAATTAGCTCTTTCCTGTCATTCATCATTGAGAAATAAAAAATCTATTTTTTATTAAAAAAACTAGTTTGTTTCTAATAGTCCTACACTGCCTCGAGTGGGGGTGTACATCCCCCAGTGACCTAACTGAATCAATTGAGACAAGCAATGTACACTAACCGGTATATGTTAGAATCTGTTGTCGCCATGACTTGAGTAATTTTTCTAGGTTTGACTTTGTCTGCCAGATGGTGTCTCAGGTTATTGTACCTGAAAACCTTCATGCTACATTATGTTAATAGCCATACTAATTCTTAGTCATCTTCTTATCTGTAAAGGCATCTTGAATATATTGCTAGGGGCTCTTAGCAACAAACAATGTAAATTCTTATCAGACAGGAACTGGTGGGATGCTGGCAGATTTCTGATCATATTGCCAGGGGCTTTGCAGCAAAAACTGTATATTCTGATCATACAGCTTCTGGTGGGATGCTGACAGATCTCTAGATATTTGCTAGGGGTTTAGCAGTAAAAAGGGTATGTCCTGATCAGACAGCTACTGGTGGGATGCTGGCAGATCTGTAGATATTTGCTAGGGGTTTAGCAGTAAAAAGGGTATGTCCTGATCAGACAGCTACTGGTGGGATGCTGACAGATCTCTAGATATTTGCTAGGGGTTTAGCAGTAAAAAGGGTATGTCCTGATCAGACAGCTACTGGTGGGATGCTGGCAGATCTCTAGATATTTGCTAGGGGTTTAGCAGTAAAAAGGGTATGTCCTGATCAGACAGCTACTGGTGGGATGCTGACAGATCTCTAAATATTTGCTAGGGGTTTAGCAGTAAAAAAGGGTATGTCCTGATCAGACAGCTACTGGTGGGATACTGGCAGATCTCTAGATATTTGCTAGGGGTTTAGCAGTAAAAAGGGTATGTCCTGATCAGACAGCTACTGGTGGGATGCTGAAAGATCTCTAAATATTTCCTAGGGACTTTGCAGCAAAAAGTGTATATCCTGATCAGACAGCTACTGGTGGGATGCTGGAAGTTCTAGATGTAGATTATTTGCTTAGCCTTGTCACCTTGTGCAAAGCATTGCATGTGAAATACCTTTGTCCTGTGCCTTTTCAGAGTTTGATATATGTTGTAATGCTCATAGGACTTTGTCATATATTCTTGTTGGAGACAGATACATCTGTAGCTAGTATGAGAGTGGGTGAGTGCACGTGTTGATTGGAATTATTGTTTGTTATGGAGAATACAAATATAGAGCAGTTCATCACCATCTTGCAAATATGTGTCCTGTGTCAGTGCACAAATGCCATGTTATCATTTTTGAAAGTAAGATGATGAAACAGTAAATAACAGCCTTGTAAAAGATGCTTGAATTCAATGGCAACTGTTATCCATTGCATGACTGTCCTATGTTAAAGAAGTAGTTAAATCTCTGAACTATCTCTACTATCCCATTGAGGGATGGGATGGGATTTCCCCCCCCCCTCGGCATTTTTGCCGATACTGTGCAGCAACATTTCTATCATTATAGCACAGGGGCACTTATGAGTTGCCCATGGACTGAACATGGCCGGTCCATTATACTGATACCCACAAGTCAGGTGTAATGCTGTCCCCTAACCCTCTAGGGTAAGGTGGGAAGCCACTACTACCAACTTTAAAGTCTTTGGTTTGACACCGCCTGGGTTTGAAGCTGTGACCTCCCGATCCGCAAGCAGATGCTTTACTAACTGAGCTATTGCGGCTGGAATGTGGTGAAATTAACAGTTACTTTTGATAGGTGTTCATTAAGAATATTGTGATTTGGGCACTTTGGAGCTATGCTGGTCTTCTTTTCTTTAACATGTATTTTGGTATTTTCTTTTTTACAAATATATGGGTTGCTTTTTTGTCTTGAAATGTCTATTTTCATAGCAAAATCTTTCAGTTTAATAAAATAATTATTTGATCCCATGAACAGAGAAAGGAAATAATACTTAACTCAGAATAGTATTTTAATATAACATTTCGCTATGCACTTGGCATGTGGATAATGCTTTTGTATACATTGATATCAATGTTAGTGTAAAAATGCTCCACACAAAATCAAAACAACACATCCCAGAAAAAGTTGTTAAAATAAAATTATTGTGGTATGATAAACCAAACTATATTAGTTTCATTAAAATCTAGAATAAATGCACCTGTGTAAGAGAGTTGTAAAACAGACAAATATATAAGCATGTGTAACAAATGAGAGGATTTGTCTGATTAATTAAACCAGACCTGGTAGCACAATTTGTAGAGCATCAGCTCCAGGTACAGGAGGCCCCAGATGTGATCCTGAGCTGTGACATACCAAAGTCATTAAAAATGGTAGTGGTATAGCTCCATTGCTAAAGCTCAGGCAAATATAAGAGTAGTTCAATGACTGGTTGTCCCGGTGTGAGGATAATGTGACTGGGTGTGGTATCATGCCAGGTGTTCCTGGCTTGCTAAACACAGTGAAGGCAGCACTATATCTGCTTCAAGATAATTGACATATTGTTGGTGGGACAATAAACCCAATAAACATAAACATTATAGATTAAATATGAAAGGCTGTGTAGATTAATCTTATTGGATAAGTAAGCATGTGCAACAGTTGAGAAGATTATTAATATTGATTAAGGAAGAGTGAGAGAGTGTGTAAAAGATGAAGATTTATTGGAGAAACCTCCGTGAGGAGTAACTTTGTCCATCTGTCGACCCATGTGCCCATTTATCGGGGGTTATCATTGCAAAATAGCAGCATAGTATGGGTATAAACCACTGTTAACTTAGTTGATTTATTAAGAGTATGTAATACATGTGGAGATAACAATATCACTATGTGTCCCATGTTTTAGATGACTTCTCGCTGAGTTCCCAAGCCACTACAATGCTGGACAATGATGAGGAGGGGGACAAGAAGGCAGGCCTGCCAATAGTCAACCTGGAGTCCATAAAGCGAGTTGTCTCACACAGCCAGAGCTTCTGTGAGAACAGAGACACACTTGCTAAAGGTAACTAGTCCACAAAGGTCACATACAATCTATTTAATAATTTACATAAAATTAAGCATCACACTAAGCTTTGTAAAAGTTAGTTTTACCTCAATTCAAGCAGAGATTACTCAAATGAAAAAATAACACCAGTTAACTGAGGTAAGACTCCTTACTTTGTATTGCACCAGGTGGATATCTGATTACTGGTTCTACCCAGGAAGTTGGCAATCAAGAAATATTAATCTAAGTCAAGAGAATTTTTTATTCCCCCGAAGGCGTCATGTAGTAGACAAACCGGCTGTCCATCTGTCTATCCGTCAGTCTATCTGTCTGTTATTTATGTCCACTCAATAACTAGTTCATTCCTGCACATGGCTCAGGTTGGTTACTCAAAGGTCAAGGTCACACTTAAAGGTCAAAGTCATAAAACCTAGTAGTCATTTCCGCTCAGTACCTGTCATTTCTGGAGAGATTTTGAAATAACCTGGCAGAAATGTGAAACACATAAAGACGTTGACTGTGTTGCACACAAAACCCAGGTCAGTTATTTCAAGGTCAAGGTCACACTTACAGGTCAAAGTCATAATCCCTAGAAGTGCACTGGTGGTCGTGTCCGCTCAGTAACTTTGTCATTTCTTGAGGGATTTTGAAATAAAATGGCAGAATGTCAAGCACATGAAGACAACAAGTTGCACAAGATCCAGCATATTCAGACGATGTGACCCAGCCCGTAGACCTATCATGATAGTGCATTTGCCATTGAAAACAAATGATAGGGGGTTAAAAATTCAATATGGTTATAAACATAAATCTAGTGCTATTGTCTTTTTAATAACTCAAATACCTCCATGGCATGTACAAAATTTGCTTTACTGGACATGACTTTGGGGGACTATGTCTGTTTACAACATTTCTTGTTTCTTTATAGACCCTAAACAAATAAGATACTAAAAAGTAATATCTGTGCAAATTTGTGTCTCAGTATCAAGCCAGGACCAATCCTTGGTTGACATCTTGGCTGCATTGGCAGGGGATGAGGGTACACAACTGTCCCAGGAGGCCGTTGTGGGGGCAAAGGTTATGGAGGATCAGGACTGTGCCTTGAGCCAACGGTCACAGGTTCGAGACCAGGACTTGGACCTGCAGGAGCAGCAAGAGGTCTTGGAGATGTCCCAGGTCTGGGATGATGACCAACAGTAAGTGATAGGATACTTTTAAGTAGTCATTACTTATATAACTATTTACAGGTATCATTAGTAGGAGAAGGTTTTATAATAAATCACGGTCTTTCTTTAAAGTATTAGAAGACCAGATGAATTCGTAGGTAGAATCACCAACACACAGGAGTTCATCAGGAAGTTCCTCTCACATGCAAGTTTTTCTTTCAAGCTAGGACTCAAACCAACAAATTAACTGTTTATCATAAATGCTTATAAAATATGTTTACATAAACCTGAACTATCTAGTCCATGAAATTGTCTGTCAATGCTTATTGAATACATTTACATAAACCTGAACTATCTAGTCCATGAAATTATCCGATCATGCTTATTAAATATGTTTACATAAACCTGACCTATCTAGTCCATGAAATTGTCCACTCATGCTTATTGAATACATTTACATAAACCTGAACTATCTAGTCCATGAAATTATCCGATCATGCTTATTAAATATGTTTACATAAACCTGACCTATCTAGTCCATGAAATTGTCCACTCATGCTTATTGAATACATTTACATAAACCTGACCTATCTAGTCCATGAAATTGTCCACTTATGCTTATTAAATACATTTACATAAACCTGGCCTATCTAGTCCATGAAATTGTCCACTCATGCTAATTGAATACATTTACATAAACCTGACCTATCTAGTCAATGAAATTGTCCGATCATGCTTATTAAATATGTTAACATAAACCTGGCCTATCTAGTCCATGAAATTGTCCAGTCATGCTTATTAAAAATGTTTACATAAACCTGACCTATCTAGTCCATGAAATTGTCCACTCATGCTTATTGAAAACATTTACATAAACCTGACCTATCTAGTCCATGAAATTGTCCAATCATGCTTATTAAATATGTTAACATAAACCTGGCCTATCTAGTCCATGAAATTATCCAGTCATGCTTATTAAATATGTTTACATAAACCTGGCCTATCTAGTTCATGAAATTGTCCGTTCATGCTTATTTAATATGTTTACATATACCTAGCCTAACTAGTCCATGAAATTGTCTGTCAATGCTTATTAAATATGTTTACATAAACCTGGCCTATCTAGTCCATGAAATTGTCTGTCAATGCTTATTAAATAAGTTAAAATAAACCTGGCCTATCTAGTTCATGAAATTGTCCTTTCATGCTTATTAAATATGTTTACATAAACCTGGCCTATCTAGTCCATGAAATTGTCTGTCAATGCTTATTAAATATGTTTACATAAACCTGGCCTATCTAGTCCATGAAATTGTCCTTTCATGCTTATTAAATATGTTACCATAAACCTGGCCTATCTTGTCCATGAAATTGTCTGTCATTGCTTATTAAATATGTTTACATAAACCTGGCCTATCTAGTTCATGAAATTGTCTGTCATTGCTTATTAAATATGTTTACATAAACCTGGTCTATCTAGTCCATGAAATTGTCTGTCATTGCTTATTTAATATGTTTACATAAACCTGGCATATCTAGTCCATGAAGTTGTCTGCTTGTGCTGATATGTTAAAATGAACCTGGTGTATCTAGTCCATGAAATTGTCTGTCCATGCTTATTAAATATGTTTACATAAACCTGACCTATCTAGTCCATGAAATTGTCTGTCCATGCTTATTAAATATGTTTACATAAACCTGGCCTATCTAGTCCATGAAATTGTCCTTTCATGCTTATTAAATATGTTACCATAAACATGGCATATCTAGTCCATGAAATTGTCTGTCCATGCTTATTAAATATGTTTACATAAACCTGGCCTATCTAGTCCATGAAATTGTCCTTTCATGCTTATTAAATATGTTACCATAAACCTGGCCTATCTTGTCCATGAAATTGTCTGTCATTGCTTATTAAATATGTTTACATAAACCTGGCCTATCTAGTCCATGAAATTGTCTGTCAATGCTTATTAAATATGTTTACATAAACCTTGCCTATCTAGTCCATGAAATTGTCTGTCAATGCTTATTAAATATGTTTGCATAAACCTTGCCTATCTAGTCCATGAAATTGTCCAAACATGCTTATAACATATGTTTACATAACCCTGATACTGCTGGTAAGGCAGAATGGCTAAAGGAGGAGAAACTACTTACAATAATGATGAAATGAAAATACAACCAAAACTTTATGGAACCAATTTCAGACTAGATCCTGGTAACCATGACATGGAAGGCATGGATGATAGTTGGGTGGACTCCCAGTTTGAGGTCAAACTGTCCAGGGTTGGAGACAATACAGCTGCTAATGATGATGATGTCAGTGATGATGACAGTGATGCTATGAGTGATATCATACCACAGTTTGATGGACCTATTGATGATAAGCCTTCTCGTAAGTTCTGGACCATGTGGGTTTTTTTTACATTTACAATGGCTTGTAAACTTGCGTTTATCTGAATAAAACCTATTTTGGGTGAATTGAATTTCTGATTGTATTTTCCAAATAAAGGTTAATTTACTATTCTTTTCGTACTTAAAATTTTTCTGACAGGTATGTTCGTCCAAGACTTGTAATATAAGAAAACATCTTTTTCTGCATTACATTGAACTGTTCTTAATTTTCCAGAAAAAAAATGTTTATTTATAATTGTTTTAGGTGGAGACATTTCATAATGTATGCAATGGCTATGCCATTGGGCAGTCCGATAACTAAGTCGTCTGCCCTTGAGTACTCTCCAAATGCGCATGCGCACTCCCGCTGATTAAAACGTCCGGGGTATAAGAAGAAATTTTATGGGCGTGTATAACACGAACTTGAGTGGTAACTTAATTAAAGAAAGAAACAAAACCAAAATGGAAATTGCTGAAATATTGCTGAATATGTAAAGGTGTTTATAGCGGGAAGGTGGCCGAAAACAGAGCTGTTTCATTGCATCGATTTCCTCAAAACAAACGACTGCGACGCATTTGGATGGTATTATAACACTTCGCCCTCCCTTAACTGGTTACAGTTCGCCCTTGATTGGTAACAGCTCACCCTAGATAGGTAACAGTTCCTCTTGATTTATAACATGTCGCCTTCGGATATAAGTGTATACATCAAGAAAAAAAGCAAATTTGTTAATTTATTTATAACCATTCACATTGTATTTGTTTTCTTCATCTTCATATACATTATGAGCTGATATAAGTGTATACGCCACCCTTCACTCTTAAAAATCTTTAAGAAATTAAGTAAAAAGAATGTAAACTTATTAATTTATTTTTTATTATTTTGACACCATTCACATTAAATGTACGCTTCTTTTGTCTCCTTATTCTTTATTATTATTAACATCAAATTATAAGCATCGTAATTATTATATTTTTATTTTTCATATTTTAAAATTATTTTAACCAAGAAAAAAAATCTGATCCTCCCAGTACAATATACGAACTGTCACTGTTCCTTGATATAAATGCAATGTTGCGTCCTAAAATATGATAATTATACTGTGTACGTGGTTTATTTATGTCATATTTTATATTAAAATAAAATTCCGCTGTTGCATGGTTTTTAATGTTACTTAGTTGCATACATATTTTGTTGCCAATACTTTAATAAGGTTGTCACACTCAAGATGACTTGAGTGTGCAGTTATCTTATAATTGCACATAAAAGTGTGAACGTTAATTGATGTTTGCCTACAGTCATTATTGTGATGATAGCATTTGCACTAATCTTGATTGATAATTAGTCAGTGTGATCTTCTTTAATGTTAACCGACATAGACGTATATAAAAATTAAAATTAATAAATTGGTAAGTGTGTGATCGATAATTGATTTTTGCCTAGTCATTATTGTGATGATAGCGTCAGCACTAATCTTGATTGATAATTAGTCACCATGATCTTAACTGATGCTTGCCGTCATAGACGTATATAAGTGCTTGCAAATAATAGACTAGTCAGTGATTCAATCTCGCAACGTACGCTAGCTTTATCACAATACAGTATGAAGAAGTCAACTATGACGGCAACCAACTAATTGTGTTTGTATGCATATCTAATATTATATTATTATATATTATACACTATATAAAAAATTAAATCAAGTATATACTTTACTTGACATCATTTCCCCCTTCATTTAACGCGTGAAAATGGTACACTTTTATCCGAAGTACTCATAATGCATATGAAGCCGATGGAATCAAATACAAATTGATGTGAATGGTGTCGAAATAATTATAAATAAGTTAACAAGTATACATTTTTGCTTGACGTATACATTTATATCCGACGGCGACATGTTACTGATCAAGGGCGAACTGTTACCGATCAAGGGCGACCTGTTACCAGTTAAGGGAGCGTGAAGTGTTACTAATTCTTCTCGAGTTGGTCTCTCCTTTTCAATTCATAATTGCCAGTAATATCTAGCTTGTGAGCACCGATAATTCGCTCTATTAGCTGATATTCCCTTCAGGACCCAGTCAAACGACGATTCACCAGGTACTTCTTTAAATCTGTTAGCTTGAAATGGTCTAATTCTTAGTTGTTTACACAAGCTTCATTGATTTCTTTGTCCTTGTCTGCCATCTTTTTTTTTACTTAGTCCCCAGAGGCTCAGCGGCGAGTAGCCTCCCTTTGAATTCAAGGGAAGTAACCAAGTTATCGGACTGCCCAATAGGTTGGGTCCAATACACACACACGCATGCACACATGCACGCATACACACGCACACACGCACACACACACACACACACACACACACACACACACACACACACACAAAGAATGTGGTACCTGTACCACTGTCTTATTACCTCTTTTTTCTTCAGAAGCAGAAGTGAAGCAAGCCATCCACAAGCGTCTGGGAATGAGAGGACCGGTTGCAAGCATGAGTCCTGGAGGAGCTGTACCTATAGGACCATATGGAGTTCCAAGTAGCATGCCTCCACAGTACGGGCAGCACTACAGCAACTTTCGCCAGAGGCTGCCTGGCAGCATGCAGCCCATGAGACAGATGGGAGGCTATGGAGGTCAGGGTCAGGGCGACTGGGCTAACCACTGGGCCACCTCAGGTGGGGTGTACCAGGCAGGCCAACCTGGAGCCATGGGCTACCAGCCCTCTGTCAGTATGCAGCAGTCACCTCCATTGAGCAGCCATTATCCAGGGTCTGGCTACCCACGGCAACGACTAGCTGGGCCTGTAGGGCAGATGGGTGACAGCCAGTTTGGCCACATGGATAGATTTCAAAGAGGCATGTCCCCATATGGTGGCATGCAAGGTTCTGGAATGGATAGCATGCGACAAGGAGGATTCCATCAGAACTTTCAGCCAAGACCACGATATGACATTAACCAGACAATGTACCCTGTCCCCAGGCAGTCAGGTCATAGTAACATGGCCCAAGGCTTAGATCTATTTGATGATCCACCCACAAGGCAGCCAGTCTCTATGGGGCAGGGTTCAATGTCAGCGATGTCACCATTTGAACAGCAGCCAATGGCAGGAGTAAGTGGGGACAATTTTGTTCATTCCCCTACTGATCAACCTGGGTATATGTTACATAGGTCAGGGTCAGGAAGTCAGATGCTTCATCAATCTATGGCAGGAGATCGAACATTTGATCCGATAGTGACAACAAACTCACCTGCTAGTATGTTTGGCATAGACAAAGACCCCATTGCCTCAGTGCTGGCACCGTCTTCTGCATCGTCATCATCCAATGACAACATACTTTCAACAGCTTCAATGCCGAACCAGTCATTTATATCATCTGGTCCACCAATGTCTAACACCAATTTAGCAGTGTCTCTAGAAAGTAGACAGAGCACTGGATACATTGTCAAGAGGCCTGGATCTGGAGATTACCTAGGACAGCAATCTTCTCATCTCCCGGAGTCCTGTCTTCCTAACATAGGAACCTTTCAGGGTGGCATGAAGCTCTCAATGATGCCAAAGCTTTCACCATCTAGTCACCAGCAACAGCAACCTAATACATCCAATTCATCTCGAACTCCAGATATGTTCCTTAAGGGCCTTACATCACAGTCTCATGGCACTGTTTACCGAGTTCAGAAACCTAGTCATACACCAAGCTCTCCTGGAAGTGCCCATAGCTTTGCTCAAAATAATGCTCAAACCCTTGCTCAAGAGCCTGTGTTCTCTGCATCGCGACATGACAGCAGCTCTGATCTCCTTTCTCCGAACAGTTCAATTGACTTTGGGGATGCTTTCATTGAGCATTCAACTAAAAACAATACTCAGCAACAAGAAACATCAGAGTTTGGCCTTGCTAAACATGCTGCTGACTCTCAGAAAGAAAAATCACCAAAATCATCAGAAGCATTTATGGGACCTATATCGAGGTACTATGCCAAGAAGAAGTTACTGTATGAGCAGATTAGCCCTCCAGCTACCCCAGGAGGTCCTGAATGTAAAACAGCCAAGCTCTCTCTTACTAGCCCAACTAGTGGGACTGTTGAACCACAGCTCAGTCCCTTGCAAAAACTACTTATGGAACCCAGTCAAGCTTCTGTCAAATCTGAGCAGAGATCAGTGAGTAGAAACTCTGCATCCAGCAACACTTCAATTAGTTCTGACAAGGTAGCTGGACTGCAGCAAAGTTCTCCGGGATGTTTGATGCCAAGTAAAACACAGAGAGATAGCAGTTTGAAATCATCAGGCTTGCATCATAGTCCTGGAAATAAAATGATATCTGAACCAAGACTGGACTCTAAGCTGTACAATCTGTTGGCAACAAAGAGTGTGCCCACACCTGAGAAAATGAGAAGCAGAGAGGCTGCCAGTAGCTTGGGTGACAGTCAGCAAGACTTATTTGCAGATTCCCTGTTAGGGTCGCCTGTAGAATCCAAATCTTTGTCATCTATGATGCCAGGGGGAAATAATCAGATGGAAATCAATGAAGGAAGTGCTGGGGATAGTCTTTCTTCTTTGTTTAATGAGAGTTTTGATGATGGGAAAACAGATTTTTCAAGGCAGACTGACAATATTGTCTGTTCAACAATTAACAATAAAAACAATATGGGTACTCTTGGAGATGTGGAAAACATGTTTTCAAACCCTGGGAAGTCAAACTCAAACTTTGCATCTCTTTCAAGTTTAGAAAGTTTTGTTGGTAGTGTGACTAAAGACCAGGAGTATGGGGTAAATTTTGCAAAGGGAGAAAGTTCCCAGAGCAAACCAACCTCCCTTGATGCTTCTCAATCATTTTTGTCTCAGCTTTCAAGTTCAGACCTAGATGACATTGATACACCCCTGTTTCAACCTCAGCAGATACAGCAGCAGCAGTTACAACAATCGAAACAGCAACACTTTATGCAGCAAAATAGGAACCTCAACGAATACAATTTCACCAATTGGCCTGAGTACTCTGCTCCAAGAAAGCCAAGAGGTGGCAAGGCACACATTCCTGGCACTGCTCCTCGAAAAAGAGGAAGGCCACCTTTGAAGAAGTCAGCTAGCACACCAGCATCTTCAGGTCTCCCTTCAGTGCCAAGAACTCCTTCCACGGGCATACCAGGTGCCCCAGTGGAGAAAAGAAAGAGAGGTCGTCCTAGAAAAAACAGCGAAAGTGTTATGTCTCAACGAGCATATGCATCCCAGTCCCATCGAATGGCAGCTCCTCAGCAATACCAGTCTTTTTCCAGCATGAAACCATACCAAAGCAGCAGTCCACGGCAGCCTTTCCCATCGGATCAACATTTCCAGCAGATGATTCAGGCTCATGAAAGTCAATCCCACGTCCAGGGGAATACATCACAGGGAACTGCTGGCCATAGACCAGGACCTATGGCCACCCAGACACATGCTGGACCAGTCAATATGCAAGCTACTATGGCAACAGATAATATCAACTCACCTCAGACCTTTAGCCAAAACAGAATGAGTCAAGGTGCTATAAATAGATCTCAGAGCTTACCAGGCAGTGGAGATATTAACTCTCCTTTTGAACAAGATGCCTCAAATATGAACTCATTTACAGATTTAAGTTCACTTACACAAGACCATGGGTCATTGACACCATTTGCAGAGACATCAGGTGATTTAACTGACACTTTAAACCAGTCAAACAGTCCCTCTTTGGCATCCTTGTTTACTAGTCCAGATACCTTTTCCACTTTTGACAATTCTATGCAAAATCAGCAGTCAGACACAAGTGGAAAAGTAAGCCAACAATATGCATCAGATATGTCTTCATTTAACCAGTATTCTCAGCAACAACAAGCACAGCAGCCAAATTTTCAAAACCAGCAAAAATGTGATACAGACTTCTTTCAACAGAGTCAGCAATTTCAAAGTATGATGACAAATGATGATTTCTTCAGTTCAAGCAGCAATAATATGCAAACCCAAATGACAACAATTGATGCTTCACAGCTGTTTCAGGATGAAGACGATATGTCAAACCAACCATTTCTAAACATGGAATTTCAGCAACAATCAAAAGGAACTGACATGTTGGATGAATCATGCTCATCTAGAAATCCTGGTCAGGATTTTCGGTTGAATACATTACAAAGTATTAGACCTTTTAATACTAATACTTTGGTACATACTCAGAGTTCGTCACAGAAGCACGACTCTAAATCCTTGGCTGACCTTATTCGCTACAGAGTAAGGCCAGCTTCCAGTGTGCCTTCTCCAGCATACACTTACAGATTTCACGTCCCAAGCCCAGTGTTCAAACGTTTGAAATACAGGGTGAAGCGTGAGACTTCTCCTGCAGCACTAGTTGTCAGGATGCATCCAAAAGATGCAAGAAAGTACAGTCTGATGAAGATTGGAAGTGAGATTGTCAGACTGAAGAATCTTTCCCTGGGAAAGATACTTAAGATTCAGGATGATATAAAAAATGGGTTACATGTTGAGTCTATACCTCCTGCACTGAGGGTCATTAAGGTTTCTAACATTCCACAAACAAAATCTATCATAGCAGGGTTGCTAGATGGCAGTTCTTCTGATGAAGAAAACAACAACACAGCTGCTATAAATGTTACTGCAAGTGTTGACCACCATCCGGCTGGCAGAAACTATGGAATGCCAGATGAAAAGCCACACATTTTGCCACAATTCAAAGAAAAAAAGCCCAAAAGCATGTTTAAAAAGAAAAACATATCCACCATTCCTCACTTAAAAAGGTACAGGGCTGGTTTTTCATACTTTGGTAAAGGCAGCATTGGAAGGGGCAGAAGTGCAAAAGTTAGGCAGTCACATCCAATGTTAGGACCAGATTATGATGACACTGGAGATGTTGTTCTTAAAGATGTTAGTCTGAATGAAGCCTCTAATGGAGTATTAACACCTATTAAATCAAGAACTCCAATTGCAGGGAGAAGTCCTGCATACTCAGCTGGCAGTCTGTTAGAGTGTCAGGAAGGAGGGGAAGGTATTGATACCAAGTTAAAATCATTGGTTGAGAATGAGCTGGGAATTTCTCCAGAAAACAAGGGGGTGTTTGATGAAAGTATGTATGAACATGACATGGAGAATTCAGAGGATGACAGTTCTGAGGAAGAAAGTGAGGATACTCAGGAGATAAGTAAGATTGATTTGTCAGATGAGACAGTAGATCTTGAGCTAACCAAAGGTGAAGAAAGTTTAGACAATTCAGATGTAAAAAGGGAAAATGACATAGATGGAAAAAAAGACTCTCAAGAAAAAGATTTAACTGAAGAGGAAGACAATCAGACAGTTTTTGAAAACAGGAGTGATATTGAAAATGATGGTGAAAATATGCAAACTGAAGAAATCGAAAATGACCATCCAGATATGTCTAGTGAAGAAATAGAAAATTACAAGCCAATTATACCAAGTGAAGAAATTGAAAGTGGCTGCCAAAATATGTCAAGTAAAGATGTAGTGAATGAATATCCAAATACTCAAAGTGAATTGTCAGAAAATGTCTGTCCAAATAGTCCTAGTGAAGAAATAGAAAATGACCGCCAAAATATGTCAAGTAAAGAAAAGGCAAATGGCTGTTTAAATATGCTAAGTGAAGAAATCAAAACTGACTGTCACAATATGCCAGGTGAGGTGATAGAAACTTTTCGTCAAAATGCACAATTCAAAGATATAAAAAGTGACTGTCATAATATGTCAAGTGAAGAAATAGAAAATATTCCAAATGACAGGGTAGACAATGATTTTCAAAATATACCAAGTATTGAAATGATGAATAGAACTGAAACTGTGTTGAGCAATGATTCCACTGACAATGTATCAAATTCTGATAAAGAAAATCAAAGACATGAAGACATTGTGATTAATAATACTGATGAATTGCTAACAAAAAGTGATGTAAGTGATAATGATGAGGAAATTTGTCAAGAAACAAGTGAAGAGTGTTCTAAAGAACAAATGAACAGTTCAGTGTTGTGCCCAATTATCACAAATGATGAAGAGCCACTTCAAGGCAAAGCCAAACCTTTCAACCAGTCAATATTGTTAGGTGAATTAGATCAAGAAATTGAAAAATGTACTGTAATGATTGAAAATAATATTGCTCCTATTGTGGTGCAAGAAAAAGAAAACATTAATGAGTGTCTGGAGTCACAGTTAGAAGAATTTCCCTCAACAGGTGTGTATTATGGAAAGTTTAAGAAACACTTTGAGTCATTGGCTAAAAGGAACTCATTAAAGATTAACAATTTTGATGATCTGCCTCAAGACAAGCATACTGAAAACAGTTCGTTTGGGAAACAAAACTCACCTAGCGGTAGTGCTGAGATATCAGTCAGGACAAACTCTCAGAGAAGTTCTCTAGATCTCAGCATTGAAACATTCACATTGACAGATAGCACTGTTAATGGAAAAAGACAAGTGAGCTCAGAACTCATTGCTGGCAACTTGTCTCTAAAGCGTCGTAAAACAAAATCAGTTTCAAGTTCAGCTGGATCAAGAAGTTCTAGAAGTAGTTCACTAGAGAAAAGCTCCAGGTCAAAGTCAAAAAAGAAGAGCAAGAAGAAGAAAAGACCCTACCGTTATGATTCGGACTCTGATGGAATTCCGGGGGTTGACTATATTGTTACTGGGAGATTCAAAGGTATCAAAACAATGAAAGTAGTTATACCCAAGCTCAACTTAACCAACAAAGATGAAGTTGTGGATGTTAATTCCTTACTGACCAAAGATAATCCTGTCATTAAAAATGACTGGAGTGTTGATCAATGTGCCACAGATCTAAAACCAGAACCTGAATGCTTAGAAGAGACAAATGATGGTAACTTTGACTTAGATTGTACAGAGTCTCAAGGCTTACATACTGAAAGTTTATCAAAACAACAAGATGAAATTCCCTTTGTACCCAATTCTTCAAAGTCTCTTGTTGAGCAAACAAATCGTGCAATACAGGAAGGAAGTCACTGCAAAGAATCAGAATTGAATCAGACCTTAACGACGGATACTATTGACAAGAAATGTCCCGAGTCTAGAGTCGAAGTTGATAATGAGGCTCATTATGTTCCTCAAGATGACAGTAAAATGGAAGCGGATGAAGAATCGGGGGCAGAAACTGAAGGTAAGCAGAAGTTCAACTGTTCTTGTTCTGTTGATGTTGAAAGTTGCCAATGCAAGTTAAAAGATGACAACATTTTTGTTTCATGTTCAGTTGTTAAAGATGGCTCAAGTTCAAGTGGAGATGAGTCCGATAACCACCAGTCTCATACATCTGCTGTCGATAACAATAGGACAGATAATCAAAATGATGCAAAAAAGAAAAAGAAAGGAACCATTCATGCTAGAATGGAAAGAGCATTTTGTGGCAAGAGGAAGACTAAGAAGAGACGAAACACACGAAAGAAACCTTCAAAGTTGATGAGTACGCTGGCAGTGCTACATGATGCAACCCTAGAACAGTTGATCTGGTCTCAGACATGCAATGATAGTGATGCCTCTACATTAGGAAATATGTCACCTTTCAAGAAAAGAGAAACCTCAGATGTTGACAGTCCTGCTAAGTCAATTCCAAAACTTACTGTGCCTGACTATGAACTTTACTCCACTAAGGTGAATGATTTTCAAACTGTATATAATGACACAATGTATAATCTAGCTTACTATTCGCCGCCACTCTCTGACAAAAACTGTGCATCTCCTCCTCAACCACTCTCTCCAGAGGAATTGAAAAAACTGGAAACTGTGGAAAATAAAGCTGACAAGGTTGTGGAATACAAAGAACAGACATTAACACTGTTTGATATTATGAAATCTGTGAAATCAGCCAATCAAAATAAGCATCCTATGTTAGGAGAGCAGTTTTATGAAACCCCAGCATCAAGTGTTGAAACATTGAAATCAAAGGAAAACTCTCCTAAATCTGGTGAAACTGAAAGCCCAAATCATACTGAAGAGACGCCAGAGCCAGTTGTTAAAACTGCTGTGGCCAAAGTAGCTCCCCTGACATTGAAGGACATTCAGTCTTACTGCCAAGAAGAAAAGGAGAAAGAGAAGAACTCGCGACAAGAAGAAATGAAGAAGAACTCTGTAAAGCAACAGTGTCCACCTGTGAACCCTAGTACATCGCCTCCAGACCTAGGTCCACCTTGTGTTCAGAAATATTCCCCTAAACAAGAAAGATTAGAGGAGCTTAATAAGCCTCCAACTCTAACACTGTCTCGCCAACATCCTGCTGGAGATACAACCAATGACCCGGACATCTCTCCTTCCTTCAGAAACAGTACATGTAACAAAGAGCAAGAACGATCCTTGCCACCATTTCTGTCTCCTTGTAGATCCCCACGCATCCCTGTACTGTCTCCAAGAGGTCAGTCACCTCCTTCACTTGGTATTGCTAATAAATGCGAAGTTTCTCTTGAAGACAATTTTGAGACTGACATTGTGAAGGCAAGTGTAATTAAAGAGAGGCATGCTGAGAAGAAAATTGAAGACTCAAAGACAGATGGGAAGAAATCTCCTTGTTCCATCAATGTTATTCACAGTGAGCAGTTCAGTGATATCAGTGATGAGGAAGGTAATGGGCCTCTAGTCACTAAAGTCAGTAAAGAAGCCGTCAGTGTGGATTTACGACTCAAAATGAAAGATTTGACTCTACCAAGTCTAACCAAAGACAAGAATAATGAAGATTCAGATAGGGAGAGAAAGCTGAAAGAAATAAAGGAATTTGATGAACGCTTACAAAAATCAGATGAAAACAAGAACAACATTTTTGAGATCATGGCATCTTCAACAGATTTATTTTCAAGAGAAAAGAGGAGTTTCAGTAATAAGCCAATTTTCAGTGATAACAGTGTATCACCAATAAAACCACCAGTGGGTATTCCTTATAGACACAATCATATTCAGAGTACAATGAAAGATCCCATACATTCTGTTAGTTGGTTGGATGAAAATCAACATAGAAAACCTGTCACAAATGATCCTACACCTATTCAGAATTATGTAACCCATGACAGACATGCTCAACATGCTGTAAAAGATGACAAAAGGTTTGGTATAAGAAGTCATTCAACTTCAGATCTTCTTGGTTATGGTTGTCCAGATTCCAGAACCTACCAAGGAACAAGTCCAGAAAGCCATTATAGCACTACCAACCCACGTTCCACTGGTAAAGACAGAAGTTTGTTGTCACAAAGTGCTCTAGATATGACTAATTCACACAGTCTGTTTTCTGCACCTTCTGCTTATTCTACATCAAACAGTCTTTTGCCAGAGAATGCCATAGATTTGTCAATCTCATCTTCATCTTCAGCTGCTCTCAGCTCATCCTCAGAACCACCAGTGTCTTCAAGAAATGTGTTCTCAAGTTTCAGCAGATCAAGTCAGATGCCAGTGTGCATTAGTGATAATTTTAGTTTCTCAAGTCAAAGATCTTTTACTTCCGAAAACTGTCTTAATTTGTCTCAACATAGCATCCCGTCTCTACAAGAGCCAGGGTACATATTGTCATCGTCTCAAGCTGCATCTGCCATCTCTGAAACAAGGAATTCATTTTTGAGTAAATCATTTCATTCAAAGAGCAATTTGCACAGAAGCATTAGCAATAGTGCTTTACCAGTCAAGGACAATTTTAGACCCCACAAGTTTAATGTCAGTAGCAATTTTCATCATCAGCATACTTACCCATCTCATCCTAGTTCCAGTTATTCTCAGCATAGCTTATTTGACAGCAGGATGCTTACAACAGATCCAAGAAGCTTTGCAGATCGAGGCATAAACAGTAGGAGTCTGTTTGAGTCATCTTTAAGCTTAAACAGCAGTCGTGTCAGTGGACATCCTTCATATTCCAGATCTTTGTCAGAATCGTGTAAATCTGACTACAGCTTTATCACAAACAATAAAATCAACAGCTCTATTATTAGAAGTGTGACCAATATCGGGGAACGAAGTCGCCCAGACTTTCAAAGATGTGATGGTGTTGTACCAATGGTGGAATATGGGTCAAGTGATGACAGAAAAAGGACTAAATCAGGAGCAGTCGGTGGAAATCAAAGAAGTAAAAAATCACCCAGCAGTTCGCAAGGAGACATAAGCTTGCTGGGTCAAGACCTTGGTAGTTCTGATGATGGTGGTAACCAACGTACACCACCTGGTGGCATCCGCAACAGAGAAGATCTCCATGGCAAAAGTTGCCAAGTGATAACACCACTGGTGAAACCTCCATGTCAAGATGATATCTGCAACAGTTCTGAGGTTCACGGTCTAGCACTGGTTCAGGGAACGAGAGCATTTTATGGCCGAGCAAAGGATAGCACTGTAGAGAGGCCAAGGTAACTTTTGTCTTTTGTCTCCCCTTCAGTAACTGTGTAACCTTCTGTATCGATAACATGGATGCACATTTGGTGCATTTGGTTATGGGCATCAAATTATACATGTATACCAGCATATATTAACAAAGTCACGCTATTGTGACTTGTCAACTTCTTAGGCAATAACTGCTTTGGCAGCTGTTCATTGGATGTCAGGTTCTTTTGCTCTATCTGTTTATGTTTGTTCTGCGGTTCTTGTCACAATTCTGTGTCGTTTTGTGCTTTGGCTTAACTTGCACATGGCGCATGCAGTTTTTCTCAGAAATATTTGCAAGAACACCATGGGTCTTATTGCAATGATATTTTCTTACCAACCATCATTCCATCTCTGTCACTATAAAGAAACTGAAAATCGTACAAAAAAATTGATTTGGTAGTGTCTCTTTACCATTCTTTTGTTGAGCATGTCAAAAACTCATTTTGGGGCTTGCATATACCACAAAATGGCAGTAATATACATTTCCACTTGAGATTTTCCTTTCTTTTGAAATTTATTTGCATTTTAAAGATCAATTTAAACTGTTGATGATGAAAACCAAGACTCATTTGAAATAAGGTTAAAAAGCGTAAAGGTTATTTTGACATGCCTTACTTCATTAAGATTTTGTAATGAATTTATCTGCTATAAGAATAAAAGAGTGGTGTTTTGCAGATATTTAGCAAAAGTTAATGTTGTCTTCCATGATACATATATTTTAAGTTCAGTTTGCTGTATAAATGAGTTACCCATTATTTTTTCATGTTCAGTCTCAAAGAGGTTAACTGTTATGGTACTATTAACATAAATAATAACAGTCGTTTTTATGTGTCATGTCTGCCTTGATTAAATATATATATATATATATATATATTCTCTCAGTGACCTTGTAATTTGACTAATGAAGTAGATGATGCTTTTGATGCATGAACTAGTTCATTAGTTGATGTAAGTTAATTATAAGATGAAACAACATCTGTGATATTGGCTGACAATCTATTATCTAGAAGATTATTTTTATTCAGAAATGTGATACCATCTGTTAAAGTAAAAGAGAATTTTCTGCAGATATTGAAATTATTAAATTTTACCTTGCAATACAAGATATGTTTAACAGATTTTTTTTTTTTTAAATATAGATATTTTGATACAAAGAGCATGCTTACAAGTTTTATTTCTGACAGAAATGACCCTGTAAACAGTTAAATTTGTACAAAATCTTGCCAGAAATATTCTTCCACGATGGTATTAGCTAAGACCTCCATGCAGTGGTGCCACAATATATTGCTACAGAATTGAAGAATATTATTCAGAAAATCCCAGGGTACCATCCTTGATAATGTAGAAGGAAGAGTGCCAGCATAATTTCTTCAAGCCTTTAAAATTCTGTCCTATCTGTTGACAGATCAAAGTTACAAAAGTGGCCATAACATAGCTTCCCAGTGCTGCACTTAACTTATAAGATAGTTTCAAAACATGTTGGACTAGGTTCAGAACGATGTGACTGGATGTGGTGTCATGGCAGGTGTTACAGGGGCTGTACACTACTAAGTCACTCTGTCAAAAGAACCTCATAATTTATATACAATTTGTGAAAATTTCTAGTGGGAAAAGTTGTTAATAAACTGGAATCACTACAGAAATTATAGCTGTTATTATGAAAATAGGGACAAAATGATGGCACTGACAGTATATTTCCAGTAAAACAGAAAGAAATAATACGAAAAGTTCTGATGAAAATGTTATAACTGAGTGAGCCATTCATAAACAAAGACATTTTTTTTCTTATTTTGATGATCATTTGACTTCAGAATTTAATAAATTAAGGAGACTTTTTTTTAAAGTGAACTCCTTCAATCAGATTGATATAAGGACTGCTGAGGTAATGTCTGGTACACTCAGTCATTCTTCCTGGTCTTTGTTTGGAGTTAAAATGATCTGAATTTCAAGCAAAATAAGTCTAGAAAATAATTGCACAGAAAACACAATTAAGTTACCTAAGTTTGTTGAATTTTTATCATTTTTATCCCTATCTTTTTTTTCATATTTATTTATTTTTTGTTAGTAAAAATGTTCTTTGAAAAACACCACACTGCTCATATTATTTGAACGTGACTCACCTCTTGAATTATGATTTATCCATGGTAATTTAAAATGTCCGCAGTTTAATTGAAAATATTACATGTGACAAGTCTGACTCAGCTACAGCTGATAATAGGTGTTATTTGTTTTTGTTAAAGGCTAATTAAAACTTAGTCTATGAAGTTTGATCTTGTCCACATATAATTTTGATTTTTTTTTTAATTAAAAAAGAAGTAAAGAAAATGCTGCCTTTTATTTAGCATTGTCATGTCGTACATGTACAAGAATGTAGAATTGAATGTGAAATAATAAAAACAAAAAATATGGTCTTGTCTGATCAGGATCTGCACAGTCTTGTTGAGTCTCTGCACAGTCTTGCTGAGTCTCTGCACAGTCTTGCTAAGTCTCTGCACAGTCTTGCTGAGTCTCTGCAAGTCTTGCTAAGTCTCTGCACAGTCTTGCTGAGTCTCTGCACAGTCTTGCTAAGTCTCTGCACAGTCTTGCTAAGTCTCAACATCTGTGTTCTTTGTGAGCCAGGGAAAGTAGTTGTAAGCAAACAAAATGTGTGTGTAAGTATAAAGCACATGATGATCACACAGATACAGAACTGGTGGAAACGTTTGACCCTCCCTTAGATAGTGACAGAACTGGTGGAAACGTTTGACCCTCCCTTAGATAGTGACAGAACTGGTGGAAACGTTTGACCCTCCCTTAGATAGTGACTGACAGGCCCTTTAAGCTAGTCAGATAACAGGATTTTACAATATGTTAGCAACGCCCAGACCAAGGTTAGATAATTGTAAGGGAAGCAGTCTCTAATATTTAAATGAAAGTGAACTTATTTGAGAATATTATATATAGTTTAAGTATATTTTTCAATTAGATGCATTCGAACTAACTGCTGATAGTGTTGCTCTTCAGGTAAAGAAAATAAATAGAAATCTTTTCTGAGAATATTGTTAACTTTCTCTCTAAGTAAGTATTACATTTTTAACATTTGTCTAAGTATCAGCAAATCAAGAACTCATGCCATTCTGTTTTCTGACCATTTCATGTGTAAGTATCTAAGATTTCTTTAATTATATCAATTCAGTAAAAATAGATTAAGCATTGTTTTTCTTTACAAGTTCATACAGGTGAAATAACAATTGTCCGACACAAGACAGTTTTCTACACACAAATTGCAACATTGCACAATGATATCTGACGGTCAAATGCATGGGGTGGCAGCTAAATGACCCTTTTGCAAACCAATCAACTCTTCAGATAGTCTCCAATGTCATTATTTAACTCATTTAAATAGATTTATTAATAAAAACAACCTTGCACTTGAAAGAATTGTCCTACTTTGTGTAGCAATATGAGAAACCTAATAAAATGGAATATTATATAGATTTCATATTAATAGGTTGTAAAATAATTTGATGAAGAAAAACAACACCAAGCCTCAATATGTGCCTTCATTATGTAAAATAAAAAGCAAATAGTACAAAACAATATTTCAAAACAATACTAAAGAATACCTTGTATACGTAAAAATGTGATTCTTGGCACAAAATATTGTCCTTTTTTTACATGGACTTTCAAACAACTTTTTGTTAAAAGAACACAAAGAAATCTCAATTATTTGATCTTAGATATACTGCTCTTTTATTCACCTGTTTCCCCTAGAATCTCATTATTTTTTCTGTTAAGAATCACAAAGTTTAATATGAAAGAGCCAAATTTTTATCAAAATCTTCTACAATACAAAGCCAAATTTGTCATTTCATTCTGTATGTAAGTCCACCTGATTGGACTCATTTTTTCAGCAAAAAATAATTCCCATAATAAACATAAGTTTTATATGCTATAATTTTGGCCATTGTTTGTTTTAACGTAGTTTCAGTGAGGTGAGTCTACAGCCTGTCACAGGAAGGGTCAATTAGGAATCCGTTACATAGAGTGCAGTATACTTATTAGGTATTGTCACTCCAAAGATGATCATGAAATAGTTACATTTAAACTACAGTATATATAACTGAGGATAATAAAAATATTTAATATGTAACTTAGAGTTCAGAATGTAAAACTGTGAGAGTCCTTCAAAGGCCCCAGCATGTCAGTGCGTGTCTATTTCTGTTGTAGGGAGGGCGGCGGTGAGGTGCTGAAAGTGGAGAGTTGTAGGGTGAGCCCCCAAAACTGTTACTGTCTTCATGCTTCCTGCTGTCTTCATCCTGCCTTTGTACTTCATATTGTCTTCATCCTGCCTCCGTACATATTACAGTTTTCATTCTGCCTCCATACTTTATACAGTCTTACTTCATACTGTCTTCATACTGTCGCCATACTTGATACTGTCTTCATACTACCTCCATACTTCATACTGTCTTCATACTACCTCCATACTTCATACTACCTCCATACTTCATACTGTCTTCTTACTGCCTTCATACTTCATACTGTCTTCTTATTGCCTTCATACTTCATCCTGCCTTCAAGCACACACTGTAACATTTACCAGCAGTCACAACATTTTTGTAACAATAATGGCACATGCACATCTTTGGAAGGGTGGGGCTTTGATGTCTTTGATTTTATAAAAGTAAGTGGAAGCTTTAAAGGTGGTATACAACAGTTTGCACAAAAAATATTTTCATTAAACATCTAAGTAACCCATAGTTATCTGAAATGATCTCGTAAAATGCTGTTCATCGATGTCCTACACCTGTCTGAAAAGTGAACCATAATGCCATAATCGTCAAAGCTTAGACGAAAGTATGATTTTTTCCTTCAGAAATTATGCACAATTACTCTAAACAAACATCAGTTATTGTTACATATATTGAATATGGGCAAACTGTCGGGTACCACCTTTTTTGTAGAAAAACGTCATACTTTAGTCTAAGCTTTGATGATTTTCAAAAGTATCTCAATTTTGGGGCAGTAAAACTTGTTAATCAACATTTAAAATGTTTGCTCTTTTGAAATCTATAAATAAGAACAATTGGGAAACGTCACAGAGGATGTGCTGAAACATGTAGTGGTCACATGATTGTCTTAGTTTATAAATAGAAAACTGTGCAGCGGGGCTCAGATAGGAAATACACATTTGTAATGACGATAGTGGTGTTATGGTACACTTTTTAGACAGTTGTATGCTATCAATAAACAGCATTTTGCGAGAGCTATTCAAGTAACAATAGTTTAATGAAAATATGTTTGGTCGGATACCACACCATTAAGGCTTATGTTACTTTGACATATTTCTCCATAGTCAATTGATCAACAAGGTTTTCCATATTATGTAAATTAGACTTAATATGAGTTATTGAGAAGAAAGTTCCAGAAGTCGTGCCCAAGTATACATGTCTCATGACAAGTTCCCTTACTCCAATCTTTGGATAAAAGCCTTTAACACCCAACCAATATTGCTACATTGATAGACACTTTCTTTTCTGCACCATCAACATTACCAACATACAGTCCTTACTTTGTACATTAATTTGCTGACACCTCACAGTTTTTATCATTCCAATTTTTGTCCGTCTTAAAGGCCTTGTCCCACTGTGAGGACTTTGCCATCCTGTATTGAAATATGTACTAGTATATGGCAGGATATATTCATTATGTATTATCATCTTACATTGAAAATTTCCAAAAGTATGAGCCTCGCTCTGTTACTGGCACATAACATTCTGACAATTTGATGCTGAGTCTGAAAAAAAAATGGATACATGTGAACTCGTCCCACTTTTAGAGGGAGTCTTCTTCTTTGAAATGAGGGGTGTGTTACACATTTTTTAGAAATCTCCCTCCTTGGAAAAAGATAACTTCCTTCTGCATTTATATGAAAAAAACAAATTTCCCACTTGACAAGCAAAATCTCCAGCTAAGGAATCAGAAAAAATTTAACATGTTTAACAATGTCACAAAGTTTTGATTGAATGTTGAGGTGACTTGTTTTCACTCCTGACAAGTAATAATTTCATGATAGTTTAAACTATGCATAGGTGCCTTAGATTTTGAGCTCTACTTTTACATGACATACAGGTTTAAGTGGCAGTTGAGGAAATGTTAAACATATCGATATTATGTCAGTGGATTCTACAAAGTTCCACTGCATTTGAACACACATTATAGACAAATTTTTGTGTGTAAATCATTATGATAAGGATAGATTGAATTTAATATATTTGCAGCAAGCTTTACAAACTTTTGTCCATAAACAAGACAGTCACTTCAACTATTTAAAGCTTAGCATGTTTCTGGTATTCACAAATGGTGTGCAACAAGAGTCCATCTTTTTATAGCACATATTTTCAACATAGGTGACTCCTAATGGGTTGGGTGGGGGTGGAGGGAGGTCTTATAACCAAGAAAAGCTGTTGCTAGGATGACTGTGGACACTGCAGTTTCTAAAACAAACTAAACAAAATATATGATTTAAGAGGTTTTGTTGCTTTGAATTCATATAGAAAGTTCTTGTTCATGTACTCAGCATTTGGTTTATTTCTTTATTTCAGAAAATTCCAGGTAAACCAAATGCTCTGAGTTCAAAAACAATAGTTATTATTACACATTCAGGATGGTTACTTTTCTAGTCAGGCATTAAATGTGGTATCCGACAGTTTGGACCTAAGAGGTTTTTCTCAAATATCCAAATAAGTCATTGTTACCTGAAAAGGTCCTGCAACTTGCTGTTCATTGGTGCCCTGGATCTAAGTGAACAGAGAAGCATAAGTCCTTACTTGTCATTGCAAACGGGTATTTCCTAACAGAGCCATGCTTCATAGATAGTTATTTTTAAACTTAAAATTCATCTGACAACTTACTTTTGAGGTCATGTTATAAAGTCTCCCGTGTAGTCCGCACTGATGTCGATATCTATTTTTAGCAAAGATCACTTTCATACTGTTTTATAGATTAGAAAATAATGAACATTTATAGCGATTTTTTTTCAGAATTTGTACTGTCTCACAACATAGGTGGTGTTCAAAATTATCTATACTGAGGTTGAAGTATGATTTTATGCAGACATTATGCATAAATTCCCCACAAGAGTAAGAAAATACTGTAACATGTATTTGATGTAAAATACTGTAACATGTATTTGATGTAAAATACTGTAACATGTATTTGATGTAAAATACTGTAACATGTATTTGATGTAAAATACTGTAACATGTATTTGATGTAAAATACTATAACATGACTGTATTTGATGTAGGTAAATTTTATATACCACCTTTAAATTACTAAAAACAATCAACATTTACTTTGTACTAGGTTAATGATACATGCAGGTTTATTTAGGTGTGACAGGGTCATAAAGTTAAAACTGCAGACACATTCAAGATGTGAAAGCTAACAACAACAAGTACACCCTTTTGATCTTCCCTGCTTCACCATCAATCTGCTGTTTATTTCTTGTTCACAATGTAGTCTCATTTAAGTTTTATTTGTCTAAGTTTTAGCTTGTTTGTGTGTGTGTGTTTTTCTGCTTTTGTATCTTAAATATTTTTAGCATGAATTGGTACATGTATGTGTATGTGTGTGTCTTTGGTGGGGCATTTGTGTATTGTTACTGTTCCAAAATGCTAACTTTTGTCTTGTAACCTTAGTAGACAAGATGAAATCATTGTCTCACTTAGTTCTAGAATTTTGTTTTTAAGAATCAGATGACTAACTTCTTAGTGAAAAGTACTTATCAGTATTAAATGTGGAACATGTCTTGAGAATATAAGTAAGATTGGATACAAACAGTTTCACTAGACCCTCATACAGCTTAGTTTTTCAGTATTAACAGTATGTACGAAAGGAGGATAACAGAAAAAATGCAGTTTATTTATAAATGCACAACTTAGTTTCCTGGGTAATATTTGAACTCTCTTTATTTACTCTGAAAGATTTTTATTATAGGAGGAGATTCATCCTGACAGGAATGTAGAGTTACTTTAAACAAGCAACCAGTTGTGTCATTATAAACTTAGAGAGAAAATATAGGATACACTATACAGAATTAACAACCTTTGTTGCTTGTAGGGGGATTGAGATATTGCTAATGCATACAGCAATTGATAGTTTGTATTGAGTTAATGTCATGCTTATTAACACACAAAAGTTGATAATTTGGTTATTGTGATACCGTAGTAGGTTGATTTCAAGAGGGTTTACAGTTTTTGTGCGCTTACTATGAGGGGCATTTATAAAGTATTAATCAGTGTGGCGCTTTAGTCGTATACGTAATATTTCTGCAGAAATTGTTAGACCAACCCTTCGAAGTATTCCCCTTTGACTTGGATGCACTTTTCCAAGCGATGAATCTAATCGGAAAATGCTTTTCGGTATCTCTCTGTAGGTATAGTGTTAAGACACTGGAAAAGCACGCTGCCGACGGCGTGCCAAGATTCAAAACGTTGACCTCTCATGTAGTTCTTGATATAAGGATTCAAACAAAAATCGCACGGAGCAAGATCAGGGCTATATGCAGGGTGTGGTAAAGTGTCAATGCTGTTGTTGCTAAGATACGACTTTACCACCACTGACTTGTGGGCAGGTGCGTTATCATGAAGGAGCTTGATTCCGCATACGCCGGTACGGGGACAGGCTGCAGTATAGTAGCTTTCAACAGCAGAAAGAACCGAATCTCGGTAAAATATTCCAGTAACACTCCTGCCTTCTGTTATAGGAATTCGAGCCACCATTCCCTAGCAATCAAAAAATAATGCATACATAATGCGTTTTTAGGTGCGAGCTCTACGGGCAACTTGGGGCCGTTTGTCATTTTCACCGACCCACACCTAATTTTTTTCTTTACTGTCAGGCTCATAAAAATATACCCATGTTTCATCGCCAGTCACAATTTCATTCATGGGGTTTTGGTCAGCATTCTTGTATATATCGAGCAGCTGTGATGCAATTCGCACGCGCTCCCATTTTTGGTCCTCATTGAGAAGGTTGGTTATCCACCTGGCGCAAACCTTGCGTAGCTTTAACACGCAAGTCAATATTTGAAAAACTGATGACGAATTAATGCCACATAAATTACTTATCTACTCCACTGTACAGCAGGCATCATCTTCCACAGCTTTTTTAACAGCGGCAATATTTCCGTCAGTCATTGTTGTAACTGGACGGCCAGGACGGGCCTCATCTTTTATCGCCTCTCTACCAGAGGTAAATAGACGGACCCATCTTCTAACTGTGGCATACGATAGGGCACTATCCCCATAAACCTTGTCTAAGTCTGATTTAATATCAGGTGCAGCAACGCCAAGCAATGCGCATATTTTACAATACGCTCTTTGCTCATCTTGAGATTTGTTCTCTTTATCTGCCATTTTTAACTGCAGTGTACCTGACCGTAGTCGATTCAAAGGAACATTGCGCTCACTGTGTAGGGTTTTACCAATTTCCTCGTGCACGTAACTGTAGAGGAGAGTCTAATCTTTCCATACATGTATAATATGTACCAATTACGCTCGGATTAACGTTAAAAAATCACACTGATTAATACTTTAGAAATGCCCCTCGTATTGCACATTTAGATAAAGTCCTGAAAATGGGCTAATTTTTAATTTCTATTTGTTTATGACTTTATTCAATGACACCAATAAATACTTTGACTTTATTCAATGACACCAATGAAGACTTTGACTTTATTTAATGACACCAATATTACTGTAGTATAATTGAGGTGATTGTAACTTAATGTAGGATTATTACCCTGATGATGTAATCAGGAGGGGGATGTAGTTTTGGCATTGCCTGTTCTTCCATCCTTCTGTCCATCCAAGTTTTATTTCCACACTGTTTCTCGGCAACTACTGACTGGATTTGAATGAAACCTTGAGGGAACTTCTAATACCAACAGGATGTGTGAACTTGGCATGTACCAGGTGGATCTTTCAACACAGAGTTATGGCCCGTGAATTGTATTTCGTTACCGCTCTAATTCTCTGCATCTACTGCACAAATCATCACAAATTTTTATTGAGCAATTTTGTTTTTCTTTCATCAAAATGATACCCACATAGCTATTTATTGAAATATTTATTACTTCTGTGTTGGCATTGGTTAGTCTTAATGCCATTTTGTTTCATTTCTCTTCAACTCATTTAATGTTTTGCTTTGCTTTGTTTAACTTCTCTTTGTTTAACTCATATTTAATATTCTGCTTTATTTAACCTCTCTTTATTTAACTCATATTTAATATTCTGCTTTGTTTAACTTCTCTTTGTTTAACTCATATTTATTGTTCTGCTTTATTTTACTTCTCTTTATTTAATTCATATTTAATATTCTGCTTTATTTAACCTCTCTTTATTTAACTCGTATTTAATATTCTGCTTTGTTTGACTTCTCTTTATTGAACTCATATTTATTATTCTGCTTTATTTTACTTCTCTTTGTTTAACTCATACACAGTTATAGGATTTTATAATGTTATATTTTTAATCTTAATGAAATTTGTTTGACTATAGAAAGGGAAAGGGAATATGTGTGTATTTATGTCTGCAAAGACCTGTTTCACATCATTAATTCCCATATAAGTGGTTTTCAATTAAAATGACTGTCAACCTGACTAACTCCTTTTGGGCTATGACATAAAGATGATATCATAATTGAGTCTGTGACCAGGCTTAAAGTTAAAATTGCTCATATTTCAATATAAAAATATCTGGCATTTGTTATTGTTTCCCTCAAGGTGAGAGATCTGCCAGAGTTTGAGAGGGCAAGTTCAGGAAGCAGCTTGCAGGATTGGAGGGCTGTACTCTGTAGTCATGGTTCCCTGCTCCAGTCTCAGTCAGGCATTTCAGCAACCATCCTTCAACAATTAGACCAGCAACCAGCTCTCAAATATGTCTTAACTGGGGACCAGTCGGTTGTCATGACACCTTGCATAGCACCACCTTCAGGACAATCTGTTCAGCAGTGGAATAAAGGGAGACAATTACTAAAATTGGCCCGAAAAGAAGCATTGCTGAAGAAATTGTGTAAAAAGAAAAGAACAGAGGAAAAAACAGAAAAACATGAACTCGGTCACAATACTATTGCTGATGAATGTAGTAAAGATAATTCAAAAATTGTAGATGTTAAAGGACAAGTATTTGTTGAAGACCAGAAGCAGAATGACTCAGTTGATTGTAAGAAAATGGATGTTGATGATGACCAAAATGATACAAGAATAGAAGATTTAAGCCTTGAAGCTACTGCTGATACTGCTGCAGATATATCTATAGCTTTCCCAGAACTTCAGACCACACCAAGAAGAACCAACCAGGATCATGGCAGCAACAGTAGTAGTGTCCTTCATAGTACACCAACACTACGTCGTAGCTCCACAGACCTGTTTGAACCTGAATTTACACCAATTTCCATGGAAACCAGGGCTGCAGCAGCAGCAGATGAGGAAGATCCGAAGCAGGGTCCATCATTTGTGACCCCCAAAAGGATTCGAGCATTACGAAGACTGTCCACTAATACAGACAAGGCCTTGAGGAAGGCTTTATTGACCAGCCAGATAAAGGTACAGTGTTTAAATTAAAAACCTTTTGACTTTCTTTTCAATATGAAAATGCACGAATATGTAGTAAACAAGTCTCTTGTAACTTCTTTGTTGGTTAGGCTATTTGGTAATTTTTAAATATTTGTAGTATTTGCTATGGCAGTTGTAATGACTTTAAGATTAAGTGCTTGGAAATAGTCAAATGGCCAAATTGTGGAGGTTTATTGAGACTTAGTTTGTTGACCAAAACTGTACCGAAACATGCTTTGAAAAATACTAGTACTTACCAGTTTAAAAAATTACCAGTATTTTTACCAGTATTGGGATAAATTTTGCTTCTATTCTCATCTGAAATGGGAAAAAAAACACATTTTCAATTCTTCTTTCAATAAACAGCATTAGTTTTTAGCTCACCTGAGTACAACGTGCTCATTGGGAGCTTTTATGATACTGCTTCGTCCGGGGTTCGTCATCAACATTTTACCTTGTGATTACACTAGAGGCCACAATTTTTATCCAATCTTCATCAAACTTGGTCAGAATGTTTGTCTGCATGAAATCTTGGATGAGTACATTATTGGGTCACCTGGGGTCAAAAAGTAGGTCACGAGGTCAAATTTTAGGAAAAACTTGTGAACACACTAGACACCACATTTATAGCCCAATCTTCACCAAACTTGGTCAGAATGTTAGTCTACATGAAATCTTGGATGAGTTTGTAATTGGGTCACATGGGTCAAAAAGTAGGTCACTAGGTCAAATCTTAAAAAAGCTTGTGAACACACTAAAGGCCACATTTATAGCCCAATCTTTACCAAACTTGGTAAGAATGTTTGCATGAAATCATGGATGAGTTCGTTACTGGGTCACGTGGGGTCAGAAAGTAGGTCACTAGGTCAAATCTTAGAAAAATCTTGTGAACACACTAGAGACCACATTTATAGCCCAATCTTTACCAGTCTTGGTCAGAATGTTTGTCTGCATGAAATCTTGGAGGAGTTCGTAACTGGGTCACGTGGGGTCATAAAGGAGGTCACTCTGTCAATTCTTAGAAAAAGCTTGTGAACACACAAGAGACCACATTTATAGCCCAATCTTCACCAAACTTGGTAAGAATGTTTGTCTGCATAAAATCTTAGAGGAGTTCGTAAGTGGGTCACGTGGGGTCAAAAAATAGGTCACTATGTCAAATGTTAGAAAAAGCTTGTGAACACACCAGAGACCACATTTATCGCACAATCTTCACCAAACTTGCTCAGAATGTTTGTCTGAATGTAATTTTGGATGAGTTCTTAAGTGGGTCACGTGGGGTCAGAAAGGAAGTCGCTAGGTCAAATCTTTTAAAAAGCTTGTGAACACACTAGAGGCCACATTGATGGCCCAATCTTCACCAAACTTGGTCAGAATGTTTGTCTGCATGAAGGCTTGGTGGAGTTTGTAACTGGGTCACGTGGGGTCAAAAAGTAGGTCACTCATTCAAATCTTAGAAAAAGCACACTAAAAAAACACACTAGAGGCCCTATTTATAGGCCAATCTTCATCAAACTTGGTCAGAATGTTTGTCTACATGAAGTCCTGGATGAGTTCGTTATTGGGTCTCGTGGGGTCATAAAGTAAATCGCTAGGTCAAGTCTTAAAAAAAGCTTGTGAACACACTAGAGGCCACATTTATAGCCTAATCTTCACCAAACTTAGTCTGAATGTTTGTCTTCATGAAATCCTGGATGAGTTCGTTATTGGGTCAAGTGGGGTCAAAAAGTAGGTCACTAGGTTACATTTTAGAAAAACCTTGTGAAAACACTTAAGAGGCTACATTGATGGCCCAGTCTTCACCAAACTTGACCAGCATGTTTGCAAGTATGAAATCTTACATATGTTTTGAAGTGAGTCATGTGGATTAAGTAGGTTTCTTGGTAAAATTCTAGAAAATGTTATCAACCCAGTGGCCACACTAATGGTCCAATCTTCATGAAAGATTTTTAAAGTAAATAACTCTTAATTACTTGATGCCAGGTTTGAGCCTACTTAAAGCCCATGTCATCAGTTGAGCGATTAAGAGCCATCATGGCCTTCTTGTTCTACACAACTGGCAATATTAGATCTTTATGGTGCAGCCATCACAATTAGTATGATCTAATGCATCGACTGCTAACATCATCCCCTAACGTAGGATTTTTCCCAGTGTTTTATATGCGCTTTAAAATTATCTAACATACATTTAATCAATGTCAATATTTAGGATAAATATGTTATTCAAATAAAATGTGTTATGAAATACAAATTTAGAAAAATTAGAAAAAAAATCTACTAACCTGACTACCTGAATTGATATAATTAATGAAAGTCTATCGCAAACCAATATGTAAATAGGTTTTTGCAAATACGATATGTACAGCATTGTAGATGCACAGTATAAAAATATTGAATAAAGTTCCCAGAATGACAATGAAGCTGCAACATGCCAAAGTTGTAAAAAAATGGTAGTGGTATAGCTCCCTTGCTAATGTTTAAGCAAATATAAGGGTAGTTCCATGTTTGGTTAGACTGGTGTTGGGATAATTTGACTGGGTGTGGTATCATGCCAGGTGTCCCTGGGTACTATACTCAGTAAAGGCAGCACTGTATCTGCTTCAAGTGGACACCATCTCCAGATTACTGAAATACTGTTGGTGGGACAATAAACCCAACAAACTTTCCATTAATGATTCCTGTCTGTTTATCTACAGCACCAGTTCAGTACCCCTAGCCTTCGGAAGGAAGGCTCCCAGATAGATGGACCCACCCCCAGGAACTCATTTGGCTTCAAGGTCAGCCAGCAGAACTTCCAGGATGCTAAGGCTTTACATGAGGTACCCAACCACACATTGTCTTTATTACTACACCCTTACTGGGCTATAATCAACTGAAACAAAACAAAATCAAAGGAAATGAAGCTCAACTTCATCAAGATGTGATCAAATCTTTTTAGACCTGCACAGTATGTTCATCTGCAATTTGAAGTTTGTGTGTTACACTTTTCCAAAGTAAGACAGGTTTTGCCAAAAATAAAAATCCAGTAGAAACCTTTTATAAATGAAAATAAATATTTTTTTTCTGTCTTAATCTTATCAGTGATATAGAAGTAATGTCAAAGAGAAGCAATATAAAAAAGAATGGTTATACTTTAGTATGACTGCCACCCTCTCACACTTTCACACCTGTTGTTGGCTTTGATACTAATTCAAGCTTAATTATGGAAACTTTTTAATTGAGAGCATGGGGTCTTTGTCTTTCTAGTTCCAATACCTCACAGTCCTGTGTGTTGAGGTTCACACAGAGACGCGAGGAGACCTAAGACCAGATCCAGAGTTTGACCACATCCAGGCCATTTTCTACTCCATCTTCAATGATGTTCCCCCAGAACAAGGCTCCAGAAATATCACTGGAGTCTTAATAGTGGATCCAGCATCAGCCAACCAGGAGGCATGTAACAGATCAGCAGCCAATCAGAATACTGATAACATTTCAGTCAATCAGAGCTCTGTAAAGAAGGCAGCCAATAAGAAAGCAGATAAGGCGCCAGAGCCACAGCCTGGACCATCAAGGCAGCCAGATGAGCCTCCAGGGGTAAAGGGTTCCACAAGGTCAACATTGTTGCAGAAGTCTGGGCTCCTGGGCTTGGAAGTGACATATGTGAGAGATGAAACAGAGCTCCTGAACAGTTTTGCAGACTTTGTTAAAAAGTAAGACTATGTCTGTGCTTTGAGCATGTTATCAAATAATAGCTGTCAAGTATCTTTTTAGTAGATTGAATTCTGTTAGTTTAGACAAAGAAAGTTCTCCTGTGCTAAACAATTAATTAGAATGGCAAATTAATGTTCTGTTTAATGGAAAAAAAGAGAAAATAGACTTTTTAAAAATCATTTAACTGTATTGGTTATAAAAACATCCTTGACAGTGCATAAAGACACCAATGCTATCACAACCACTAACTTTTTTCAAAATGTTCCTCTGTTTCTGCAGGTGGGACCCTGACATCTTGGTGGGGTATGAGATTCAGATGTTATCCTGGGGCTACATCCTGCAACGAGCATCACACCTCAGTCTCAACCTCACACCCACCATCTCGCGCATCCCATCGTCCAAGCAGGCCAGTCACCACTCTGCTGAGCAGGATGAATGGGGAGCTGATTACCATTCAGAGATACACATCGCCGGGCGCATTGTTCTCAACCTCTGGAGGATCCTCAGGCATGAGGTGTGCTGGCACCATTTATTAAGCAGAATTTAGAACCACATTCTGGGAGCCCATTTAATTGAAATTCTGGAGCCACTATACTGTCATAACTCCTTTATTATTGCATTTTGATCAAAATTATAAGGTAAAATACATCTTGTTGTGTTGGCAAACCAAAAACTTGGGTCATGTGGCAATTTTTTTATGAATAATGGTGGACAACCACAAATTTCGTGGAAAGCTCATCGTGGTCTTGAAGCTATGATGGGTTTCAGTCAGGAGCTATGGAGGGTTTCAATCACGAGCTTTGGAGGGTTTCAGTCAGGAGTTATGGAGGCTTTCAATCCGGGGTTATAGAGGGTTTCAGTCAGAAGTTATGGAGGGTTTTAGTCAGGAGTTATAGAGGATGTCAGTCTGGAGCTATGGAGGGTTTCAGTCAGGGGTTATGGAGGGTTTCAATCAGGAGTTATGGAGGGTTTCAATCACGAGCTTTGGAGGGTTTCAGTCAGGAGTTATGGAGGGTTTCAATCAGGAGTTATGGAGGCTTTCAATCCGGGGTTATAGAGAGTTTCAGTCAGAAGTTATGGAGGGTTTTAGTCAGGAGTTATAGAGGGTGTCAGTCTGGAGCTTTGGAGGGTTTCAGTCAGGAGTTATGGAGGGTTTCAATCAGGAGTTATGGAGGCTTTCAATCCGGGGTTATAGAGGGTTTCAGTCAGGGGTTATGGAGAGTTTGAGTCAGGAGTTATGGAGAGTTTCAATCAGGAGCTATAGAGGGTTTCAGTCAGGGGTTATGGAGAGTTTGAGTCAGGAGTTATAGAGGGTGTAAGTCTAGAGTTATGGAGAGTTTCAATCAGGAGTTATGGAGGGTTTCAATCAGGAGTTATGGAGGGTTTCAGTCAGGAGTTATAGAGGCTTTCAGTCAGAAGTTATGGAGAGTTTCAATCAGGAATGATGGAGGGTTTCAGTCAGGGGTTATGGAGGGTTTTAGTCAGGAGTTATGAAGGGTTTTAGTCAGGAGTTATAGAGGGTGTCAGTATGGAGTTATGGAGAGTTTCAATCAGGAATGACGGAGGGTTTCAGTCAGGGGTTATGGAGGGTTTTAGACAGGAGTTATGGAGGGTTTCAGGCAGGGGTTATAGAGGGTTTCAGTCAGGAATTATGGAGGGTTTCAGTCAGAAGCTATGGAGGATTTCAGTCAGGAGCTGTGTAGTGTTTCAGTCAGGGGTTATGGAGGGTTTCAGTCAGAAGTTAAAGATGGTTTTAGTGGGGAGTTATGGGGGGTTTCAATTAGGTGTTATGGAGGGTTTCAGTCAGGAGTTATGGAGGGTTTCAGTCAGGAGTAATGGAGGGTTTCAGTCAGGAGTTATAGAGGGTTTCAGGCAGGAGTTATGGAGGGTTTCAGTCAGGAGTTATGGAGGGTTTTGAGTCAGGAGTTATAGAGGGTTTCAGGCAGGAGTTATGGAGGATTTCAGTCAGGAGTTATAGAGGGTTTCAGTTAGGAGTTATGGAGGGTTTCAGTCAGGAGTTATGGAGGGTTTCAGTCAGGAGTTATAGAGGGTTTCAGGCAGGAGTTATGGAGGATTTCAGTCAGGAGTTATAGAGGGTTTCAGGCAGGAGTTATAGTGGGTTTCAGTCAGGAGTTATGGAGGGTTTCAGTCAGGAGTTATAGAGGGTTTCAGGCAGGAGTTATGGAGGGTTTCAGTTAGGAGTTATGGAGGGTTTCAGTCAGGAGTTATAGAGGGTTTCAGGCAGGAGTTATGGAGGGTTTCAGTCAGGAGTTATAGAGGGTTTCAATCAGGAGTTATGGGGTGTTTCAATCGGCGCTATGGAGGGTTTCAGTCAGGAGTTATGGAGGCTTTCAATCAGAAATGATTTGAAGTTTTCAGTCAGGAGTTATGGAGGGTTTCAGTCATGAATTATGGAGGGTTTCAGTCAGGGGTTATAGAGGGTTTCAGTCAGGGGTTATAGAGGGTTTCAGTCAGGAGCTATGGAAGGTTGCCATCAGGAGCTATGGAGGGTTTCAGTCAGGAGTTATGGGGGGTTTCAGTCAGGAGTTATAAAGAGTTTCAGTCAGGAGTTATTGAGGGTTTCAGTCAGGGGTTATGGAGGGTTTCAGTCAGGAGCTATGGTGGCTTTCAGTCATGAGTTATGGAGGGTTTCAGTCAGGAGTTATTGAGGGTTTCAGTCAGGAGTTATTGAGGGTTTCAGTCAGGAGTTATGGAGGGTTTCAGTCAGGAGTTATGGAGGGTTTCAGTCGGGGGTTATGGAGGGTTTCAATCAGGAGTTATTGAGGGTTTCAGTCATGAGTTATGGAGAGTTTCAGTCAGGAGTTATTGAGGGTTTCAGTCAGGGGTTATGGAGGGTTTCAGTCAGGAGCTATGGTGGCTTTCAGTCATGAGTTATGGAGGGTTTCAGTCGGGGGTTATGGAGGGTTTCAATCAGGAGTTATTGAGGGTTTCAGTCAGGAGTTATGGAGGGTTTCAGTCAGGGGTTATAAAGGGTTTCAGTCAGGAGTTATGGAGGGTTTCAGTCGGGGGTTATGGAGGGTTTCAATCAGGAGCTATAGAGGGTTTCAGTCAGGAGTTATGGAGGGTTTCAGTCAGGAGTTATGGAGGGTTTCAGTCAGGGGTTATGGAGGGTTTCAGTCAGGGCTTATAAAGGGTTTCAGTCAGGAGTTATGGGGGGTTTCAGTCGGGGGTTATGGTGGGTTTCAATCAGGAGCTATGGAGGGTTTCAGTCAGGGGTTATGGAGGGTTTCAGTCAGGAGTTATAGAGGGTTTCAGTCAGGACTTATGGATGGTTTCAGTCAGGAGCTTTGGATGGTTTCAGTCAGGAGCTATGGAGTGTTTCAGTCAGGAACTATGGAGGGTTTCAGTCAGGAGTTATGGGGTGTTTCAATCAGGAGTTATGGTTGATTTGAATCAAGAGTTATATAGAATTTCATCAGAAGTTATTAGGGTTTTCATTCATGTTCTCTAACTTTTAAGCTGTGGGCATTTGTTGAGACCTGGTTGTGTAGTGGATTAAGGAAAGGTTGTTGAAATGCAATGCTTGGTTGAGAGCATAACAGGGATGGATGTAATTTCCTCTGAGAAGTGATCTTTATTTCTGATACTTATAAGAGATTAGATAAATGAAAACTCACAATAACAAAGTCCATTTGAGAATTATGAAATATATAGCTTTCCAAAATTATTAAATTTGTTTAATTTATTGTAACGACTGGTGACTGTCTATGTTTCTTGTACCTTAATATTAGATCTTATTGTTAGACTTGAATTACTGAGTCATGTATTGTTGTCCATCAGGTAACCCTGAACGTGTACACATTTGAGAATATTGCGTTCCATGTGCTACATCGGCGGATTCCTCTCTACACGTTCAAAGACCTGACAGCTTGGTACAGACACCGTACACACCTTCACAGGTTGGTCTTTAACAGTTTTATTATTACAATACACCCTTTTATGCTATATTTTGTAAACAAATCAATTTTATTCTTAGTCGTCTGCCTAGACACATTGTTAGCTACTCAGAAACAAATAGTGCTGATTAGAGAGCTGCCAATTATTTTAAAGAATAAATGTGTAGATTTTTTACAAAAGCCTTAATGATAATTGAGGTTGTTAGAAGCATGTTTTTATTGTGTAAAGTTATGTATGGTTAAGGCATATTTTTATTGTTTAGTAAAGAAAAACAAGCTTAAAATGTAAATTTTAAGCACAATGAGAATAAATTTATTTATATAGTTTTAATTCTGTTTTATCTTCTTTCAATGTGTAACATTTAGGAAACTACCTGATTTTTTTCTTTTAAACTAAACATGTGATAATATTTTAGCAGATCAATATTTGAATAACTATATTTTACTTGATTGATGATATATTTCTGTTTGTTTATCCCCCACTAGGTGGAAGGTTGTTGACCACTATATTACCAGGGTCAAAGCCATTCTTGATATCATGGATCAGCTGGATTTGATTGGACGAACCAGCGAATTCGCGAGAGTGTTTGGCATAGAATTCTACCACGTGCTGTCTAGGGGATCGCAGGTGAGTTGCTCTGTCTCTGCCGGCGGTTAGATAGTTTTACAGCTCATCTGAAGTGTATGACATTGGTTTTACTTAAAAATTGCTTTTTGGTCTTCCTCAAGCAATAATAGCAAGAAATCGCCAATTTTATTGATCACTTTGAAGGTGTCAAAAGACATTATTTTATTGATCACTTTGAAGGTGTAAAAAGACAATAAATTGCCTAACATGTAGTTCTGCAATCTGAAGATGTAACAACATATGCTTATTGGATTTTTTTCATTGCTTTTATTATCTTGACCCTGTTTCTACTTCAGTACCGTGTCGAGTCTATGATGTTACGAGTTGCTAAACCAATGAACCACATCCCAGTGTCACCGAGTGTGAACCAAAGAGCGCGGATGAAGGCTCCAGAGTGCATTCCCCTGACACTGGAGCCTGAGTCACGGTTCTACACTGACCCTGTGGTGATTCTAGACTTTCAGTCTCTTTATCCTTCCATCATGATTGCCTACAACTACTGCTTCTCCACATGCCTGGGGCGGTTGGCCTGGTTTGAGAATGCTCAGTGAGTGGAACCAAATTTTCATAGTCCTTTCTCTGCTTATCACAAGTTAAACAGTCTGCCAGCTATGCTTAAATTGATCCAGTCTAAGATGTACATGTAAGCAATTCCAGATTAGTAAGTTACAACTTGGTCCTGTCTAATAAGACTGCACTATTTTAAAGGTATAAAGTAAATGTATAACTTCTAACAGCCTTTTTCCTGTTTAAAAATGGAGTGCCTGTCACTTATGGTCTAACAAATGTTTTTTTCTGCCCATGTTTGTTAACAGTGAAGGAGCCATAGAGTTCGGCTGCACATCCCTGAATCTGTCTCCTTCCACCATTAAGGTAAAGTATTTTAACATCAGTAACAAATAACTTTTTAGTCCTGTAAACAAATATAGATCCATACTGTAAAAGGTTCACAACATGTTCATTTATGCTTTAAAAAAAGAGTGACTTTCACCCATGTTTATTTTTATCATGTAATTTGTTTGTTTGAATTAGTTTTGTCATAATTTTTATAAACATATATATATTTCATAATTTACTGATGGAATGTGGCTGTTGAGTTTAATTATCATTTAAAAGTATAAACTTTATATTGTTTATAATGTTGCTCCTGTTCTATTTATGATTATATTTATTTAGTAGTTTAGATTAAATTTTGCAACTTCTGTCATTGATAGTTATGTGATAAATTTCAGAAATTGGAGAAGGATGTCACAATCTCCCCTAATGGTGTGGTATTCTGTAAACAGTCAGTGAAGAGAGGGGTCCTCCCTGTGTAAGTATAATAATAGGGGTCTTTCCTTCTTGTACCAACATAACCAAGCTCAAAATAAATTGATTGGTTTTCAAATTCACAAATTGTCTAAACCATTTGGTCTTGCTGTCTTAAATGTATGATGTTACTGTCTAAACCATATGGTTGTGTCTAAACCATATGGTTGTGTCTAAACCATATAGTGTGGCTGTCTAAACCATATAGTGTAGAGTGTGGCTGTCTAAACCGTATAGTGTGACTGTCTAAACCATAAAGTGTGGCTGTCTAAACCATATAGTGTGGCTGTCTAAACCATATAATGTGACTGTCTAAACCATATAGTGTGACTGTCTAAACCATATAGCATGGCTGTCTAAATCATATAGTGTGACTGTCTAAACCATATGGTGTTACTGTCTAAACCATATAGTGTGGCTGTCTAAACCATATAGTGATATATGGCCAGGGTACTACATGTTCTCTGTTGATACTGTATGGTAATGTAGCCAGATATAGCCAGGGTACTACATGTTGTCTGTTGATACTGTATGGTAATGTAGCCAAATACAGCCAGGGTACTACATGTTATCTGTTGATACTGTATGATAATGTAGCCAGATATGGCCAGGGTACTACATGTTATCTGTTTATACTGTATGGTAATGTAGCCAGATATGGCCAGGGTACTACATGTTCTCTGTTGATACTGTATGGTAATGTAGCCAGATATGGCCAGGGTACTACATGTTATCTGTTTATACTGTATGGTAATGTAGCCAGATATAGCCAGGGTACTACATGTTATCTGTTGATACTGTATGGTAATGTAGCCAGATATAGCCAGGGTACTACATGTTCTCTGTTGATACTGTATGGTAATGTTGCCAGATATGGCCAGGGTACTACATGTTATCTGTTGATACTGTATGGTAATGTAGCCAGATATAGCCAGGGTACTACATGTTATCTGTTTATACTGTATGGTAATGTAGCCAGATATAGCCAGGGTACTACATGTTATCTGTTGATACTGTATGGTAATGTTGCCAGATATGGCCAGAGTACTACATGTTCTCTGTTGATACTGTATGGTAATGTTGCCAGTTATGGCCAGGGTACTACATGTTCTCTGTTGATACTGTATGGTCATGTAGCCAAATACGGCCAGGGTACTACATGTTATCTGTTGATACTGTATGGTAATGTAGCCAGATATGGCCAGGGTGTTGCATGTTCTCTGTTGATACTGTATGGTAATGTAGCCAGATATGGCCAGGGTACTACATGTTCTCTGTTGATACTTTATGGCAATGTAGCCAGATATGGCCAGGGTACTACATGTTATCTGTTGATACTGTATGGTAATGTTGCCAGATACAGCCAGGGTACTACATGTTATCTGTTGATACTGTATGGTAATGTAGCCAGATACAGCCAGGGTACTACATGTTCTCTGTTGATACTGTATGGTAATGTAGCCAGATATAGCCAGGGTACTACATGTTATCTGTTGATACTGTATGGTAATGTAGCCAGATATAGCCAGGGTACTACATGTTATCTGTTGATACTGTATGGTAATGTAGCCAGATATAGCCAGGGTACTACATGTTCTCTGTTGATACTGTATGGTAATGTAGCCAGATACAGCCAGGATACTACATGTTATCTGTTGATACTGTATGGTAATGTAGCCAGATACAGCCAGGGTACTACATGTTCTCTGTTGATACTGTATGGTAATGTAGCCAGATATAGCCAGGGTACTACATGTTATCTGTTTATACTGTATGGTAATGTAGTCAGATACAGCCAGGGTACTACATGTTCTCTGTTTATACTTTATGGTAATGTAGCCAGATATGGCCGGGGTACTACATGTTCTCTGTTGATACTTTATGGTAATGTAGTCAGATACAGCCAGGGTACTACATGTTATCTGTTGATACTGTATGGTAATGTAGCCAGATATAGCCAGGGTACTACATGTTATCTGTTGATACTGTATGGTAATATTGCCAGATATGGCCAGGGTACTACATGTTGTCTGTTGATACTGTATGGTAATGTAGCCAGATATGGCCAGGGTTCTACATGTTCTCTGTTGATACTGTATGGTAATGTAGCCAGATATGGCCAGGGTACTACATGTTCTCTGTTGATACTGTATGGTAATGTAGCCAGATACAGCCAGGGTACTACATGTTCTCTGTTGATACTGTATGGTAATGTAGCCAGATATAGCCAGGGTACTGCATGTTATCTGTTGATACTGTATGGTAATGTAGCCAGATACAGCCAGGGTACTACATGTTGTCTGTTGATACTGTATGGTAATGTAGCCAGATATGGCCAGGGTGTTACATGTTCTCTGTTGATACTGTATGGTAATGTAGCCAGATATGGCCAGGGTACTACATGTTCTCTGTTGATACTGTATGGTAATGTTGCCAGATATGGCCAGGGTGTTACATGTTATCTGTTGATACAGTATGGTAATGTAGCCAGATATGGCCAGGGTACTACATGTTATCTGTTGATACTGTATGGTAATGTAGCCAGATATGGCCAGGGTACTACATGTTATCTGTTGATACTGTATGGTAATGTAGCCAGATATAGCCAGGGTACTACATGTTATCTGTTGATACTGTATGGTAATGTAGCCAGATATAGCCAGGGTACTACATGTTATCTGTTTATACTGTATGGTAATGTAGCCAGATACAGCCAGGGTACTACATGTTGTCTGTTGATACTGTATGGTAATGTAGCCAGATATGGCCAGGGTGTTACATGTTCTCTGTTGATACTGTATGGTAATGTAGCCAGATACAGCCAGAGTACTACATGTTGTCTGTTGATACTGTATGGTAATGTAGCCAGATATGGCCAGGGTGTTACATGTTCTCTGTTGATACTGTATAGTAATGTAGCCAGATATAGCCAGGGTACTACATGTTCTCTGTTGATACTGTATGGTAATGTTGCCAGATATGGCCAGGGTGTTACATGTTATCTGTTGATACAGTATAGTAATGTAGCCAGATATGGCCAGGGTACTACATGTTATCTGTTTATACTGTATGGTAATGTAGCCAGATATGGCCAGGGTACTACATGTTATCTGTTGATACTGTATGGTAATGTTGCCAGATACAGCCAGGGTACTACATGTTATCTGTTGATACTGTATGGTAATGTAGCCAGATACAGCCAGGGTACTACATGTTCTCTGTTGATACTGTATGGTAATGTAGCCAGATATAGCCAGGGTACTACATGTTATCTGTTGATACTGTATGGTAATGTAGCCAGATATAGCCAGGGTACTACATGTTATCTGTTGATACTGTATGGTAATGTAGCCAGATATAGCCAGGGTACTACATGTTCTCTGTTGATACTGTATGGTAATGTAGCCAGATACAGCCAGGGTACTACATGTTCTCTGTTGATACTGTATGGTAATGTTGCCAGATATGGCCAGGGTGTTACATGTTATCTGTTGATACAGTATGGTAATGTAGCCAGATATGGCCAGGGTACTACATGTTATCTGTTGATACTGTATGGTAATGTAGCCAGATATAGCCAGGGTACTACATGTTATCTGTTGATACTGTATGGTAATGTAGCCAGATATAGCCAGGGTACTACATGTTATCTGTTGATACTGTATGGTAATGTAGCCAGATATAGCCAGGGTACTACATGTTATCTGTTTATACTGTATGGTAATGTAGCCAGATACAGCCAGGGTACTACATGTTGTCTGTTGATACTGTATGGTAATGTAGCCAGATATGGCCAGGGTGTTACATGTTCTCTGTTGATACTGTATGGTAATGTAGCCAGATACAGCCAGAGTACTACATGTTGTCTGTTGATTCTGTATGGTAATGTAGCCAGATATGGCCAGGGTGTTACATGTTCTCTGTTGATACTGTATGGTAATGTAGCCAGATATGGCCAGGGTACTACATGTTCTCTGTTGATACTGTATGGTAATGTTTCCAGATATGGCCAGGGTGTTACATGTTACCTGTTGATACAGTATGGTAATGTAGCCAGATATGGCCAGGGTACTACATGTTATCTGTTTATACTGTATGGTAATGTAGCCAGATATGGCCAGGGTACTACATGTTATCTGTTGATACTGTATGGTAATGTAGCCAGATATGGCCAGGGTACTACATGTTCTCTGTTGATACTGTATGGTAATGTAGCCAGATATGGCCAGGGTACTACATGTTCCCTGTTGATACTGTATGGTAATGTAGCCAGATACAGCCAGGGTACTACATGTTCTCTGTTGATACTGTATGGTACTATAGCCAGATATAGCCAGGGTACTACATGTTCTCTGTTGATATTGTATGGTAATGTAGCCAGATATGGCCAGGGAACTACATGTTCTCTGTTGATACTGTATGGTAATGTAGCCAGATATGGCCAGGGAACTACATGTTCTCTGTTGATACTGTATGGTAATGTAGCCAGATATGGCCAGGGTACTACATGTTCTCTGTTGATACTGTATGGTAATGTAGCCAGATATAGCCAGGGTACTACATGTTATCTGTTTATGCTGTATGGTAATGTAGCCAGATACAGCCAGGGTACTACATGTTCTCTGTTGATACTGTATGGTAATGTAGCCAGATATAGCCAGGGTACTACATGTTCTCTGTTGATACTGTATGGTAATGTAGCCAGATATGGCCAGGGTGCTACATGTTGTCTGTTGATACTGTATGGTCATGTAGCCAGATATGGCCAGGGTGTTACATGTTCTCTGTTGAAACTGTATGGTAATGTAGCCAGATATAGCCAGGGTTCTACATGTTCTCTGTTGATACTATATGGTAATGGCTGGTCTTTAAACTTCAGGATGGTGGAGGAGATCCTCAATACTCGCCTCATGGTGAAGAAGGCCATGGGCAGCTACAAGGAGGACAAGGTCCTATCACGACTGCTGCATGCCAGACAGATGGGACTGAAACTGATAGCCAATGTCACCTATGGCTACACAGGTGCTAACTTCTCAGGCAGAATGCCCTGTATAGAGGTAAGCTTGCAGTGTATGCCATAATCCTTTAGACAATTATCAAATTATAATGAATTACAATAGTTTCAAAATGGCCCTGTAATAAAATTTAAATTGAGTTGAAATGTAGGTTAATTATCTAATTTTTCTATGGCCTCTGTTTCTGAATAACTTAAATAATGCTGTCCGAACATGACACCAAACAACAACAGCAAAATATAATTACTGCCTTTGGTTTAATACTACATAACATGTCAAGATGACTCTGGCCTGAGATCTCTAGTGAGATGCTGCTTAGTCTAAAGGAACCCTGATAGCCTTCGTGTTGAAAGATGTATCTGCCTGAAAGATGTATCTGCCTACACCATTATAACGAAGGCTTCTTTACAATTTATCCTTCTGAAGATAATTAAGAGCAAAGTGTCTTAACTGATGTATTATGTTATACACATTTGCCTGTACTTAATTTGGCCCATTTAAGAATTTTGAACATTGGCTCTACTGATTGTTTGCAATTAATAAATTGAATGATTGAAAACTAGGTCATATTTTGCAAGGCTCTATTTAGGCAGCTATAAACTTTATGTAGTTTATAACCAGAAGATATTTTCTTGGGACGGGCCACGTAGAACAATTGGTAGAGCTCCAGGTACGGGAGGCCCTAGGGTTTGATCCTGGGGCACCACATACCATAGTTCATAAAATGGTTGTGGTATTGCTCCCTTGCTAAGATTCAAGGAAATATAAGGGTAGTTCCATGACTGGTTGCGAGGTTTCAGGATAATATGGTTTGATGTGGTATCATGCCCAGTGTTCACAGCATGCTATCCACAGTGAAGGCAGCACAATATCTGCTTAAAGTGGAAACTATCTCAAGATAAATACAGTACTGTTGATGGGATGATAAACCCAATAAACAACAATATTTTCTTAAAAAACTGGGTTTAGAACTTAAACTTATATGTTTTTATTTATACATATAAAGGTTCCTTAGAAGATTCTCAAAGGGCAATAAATCACAAACCTTTTGAAGTCATAACTTATTTGTGGCCATAGTGCTAGCTTGCTTGACTGTTATATAACTGTGTTGTTGTTTTTAAAATAGATATTTGCAATATAAGTAGCATGTTTTGAGCCCAAAGAAATGTTGTTACAGAGAATGTGTTGCAAACAGGAGAGTAAATGTCTTGTTACAAACTTAGTGTAATTATCTTGTTTCAGGTTGGGGACTCTATTGTGCGCAAGGCACGTGAGACCCTGGAGCGATCAATCCGTCTGGTAGAGGAGACCCCTCGGTGGGGGGCCAAGGTCATCTATGGAGACACAGACAGGTCAGTCACCCATTCTTCTGGTTCTGAAAAATAAAATTGTACCCATGTGTACTTTAGCAGATGGAGGCCTTTAGTTTAGATCCAGATCAGACAGCTCTATTTGTATATTTTTATTAGCCGACATCAAGCCCTAGGCCCCTTATTACAAAGATTTTAACATAATTGACAACAAGCCCTCAGCCCTTTAATTTCAAAGGTTTTGTAGCTGACGAGCCCTCAACCCATTATTACAAAGGTTTTATAATAGCTGACAACAAGCCCTCAGCCCATTACTACAAAGGTTTTATAATAGCTGACAGCAAACATTCAGCTCATTTTTACAAAGGTTTTATAGAAGCTGACCAGGTATCAGCCCATTATTACAAAAGGTTTTCTAGTAGCTGGCAAAAAGCCCTTAGTTCCTTATTACAAAAGTCTAAGTTAGAATGATAACTGACAACAGTGAAGGAGCGGACAGACTGTTTGCTAGTTATTTTACTCTGTTTTTCAACCGGATCTTTCACACTTATCTGCTGGACATCCCCATGATTTATGTAACTTTTGAACTATATGCCATGACTGCCTGATAGTCTAAACTACACTCAATTGGACTTTCAAAGTCAGTATGTAAAAGTATTATTACTTCTATCTTAGCATGTTCCTGCTTCTGAAGGGCAAGAGTAAGGATGAAGCATTCACTATAGGACAGGATATAGCTTCAACCATCACCAACATGTTCCCGCAGCCCATCAAACTCAAGTTTGAAAAGGTAAATATTAACTGCTTTGTTGAATATTGTTCTAGAATGTAATTACATCCTTGTCTATCTATCCTTCCTTTTGTCGGTAAGCGTATCTGTCTAAGTCTATCTATATGTAATATGATGACATGAAATGACATGAAATGTGCTTGAATGGTTGACAAGAGGTCTGTGGTTTTCTTTCCAGCTCTAGGGGTTAATTTGTCATTTACATTTTTTGTTTTCTTTTAAGATAGAGATGCTTAATCGTAAACTATAGGTAAATTCTACCTGTTTGGAAACATGTTTACTTCAGATGCTGTGGGTTGCATGTAGGATGTTATTCATAGTAAACAATAAGCCCTAGATTATGATGTGTATTCCAGCATATTTACCCTGGTGTAAATTCAGACCTCTCAATCAGGATGTGTATTCCAGGTGTATCTATGCTGGTGTCAACTTTGACCTTATGATTATGATGTGTCTAGATGTATCTATCCTGGTGTAAACTTTGACCCCTTGATGATGATGTGTCCAGGTGTATCTACCCTGGTGTCAACTTTGACCCCATGATTATGATGTGTCTAGATGTATCTATCCTGATGTAAACTTTGACCTCATGATTATGATGCATTTTTAGATGTATCTACCCTGGTGTCAACTTTGACCCCATGATTATGATTATGATGTGTTTTTAGGTGTATCTGCCCTGTGTGCTGCAGACCAAGAAGCGTTATGTCGGGTTCATGTATGAGACCAGAGACCAGAAAGAACCAGTCTATGATGCCAAGGGGATAGAAACTGTTCGTAGAGACTCATGTGCTGCTGTGTCCAAGGTAATGCAGTGTAGTGGAAAGGAGCAGGTAGTCCAGTGGTAGGACACATGACTCCGGATCACAGGGTCCATGGTTCAAACCTCAGTTAGATCTCCACTTATTCCTTGAGCAGGAAATTTACCTCAAATTGTTTCACTACACCAATGTGTTTAAATGGGTATATTTGTGGGTTATTCAGATCATGCACATTACTTCCTTGCTCCATATCTTTGGCTGCACATATTGAATTTACAAACAAACTCAATGACCAAGGGATAAGGCTGTTAATTCAGCTGAATAGGAATTGGCATGGAAGAAGACGACTATAACCAAACCTTTAGCTTTGATAGTTTACATTATATTTATAGTTCTCAATAAGTTTTGTTGTTATAAAAAGAAAGAAATTTATTAAGAAGTTTTGGGACTTTGAAATAAAAAGAAAATGTCATTCATTATGGTGATTCTGTTTAGTATGTAAATAAGTGGTAGACAATCAGTCTATTGACAGCCAGAAGGGAATCAGCAGTAAAGGATATTGATATTGTGTGTGGTTTTAAGGGTATGATTAAGTTCATGTCTCAATAAACTGACATTCTTCATCTGTAGAGGTTGAGGCAAAGAAATTAGAATGAGAAGGTCTTCCAGCTGTGCTGCAGTGCTACTGTGGTTCTACCTAGGTTGTGTCAGCTAACATCACTGTAATGACGATAGTTATTGGTGTGGTGTATGTCAAAAACACAATACAAACAAGTATCACCGGATCTGGTAGAGCAATCGATAGAGTGTTCGATCCTGTGCCACAACATACCAAAGTCGTTAAAAATGGTAGTGGCATAGCTCCATTGCTAACATTCAAGCAAATATAAGGGTAGTTCCACAACTAGTTTGCCTGGTGTCAGGATAAAGGGTGTGGTATCGTGCCAGGTGTTCACAGCATGCTAGACACACTGAAGGCAGCATTGTATCTGCTTCAAGTGGACACCATCTCCAGCTATTTGAAATACTGTTGGTGGGATGATAAACCCAATAAACAAACAAGTATCCTTTATCTTGTAGATCCTGGAGCGGTCAATCAAGGTGTTGTTCACAAGCCGGGATGTATCTCAGGTGAAAGCGTACATCCAGCAGCAGTGTCAGAAGGTCATGGAGGGGACTGTCAGTTTGCAGGATTTCATCTTTGCCAAGGAGTATCGTGGCATGTCCGGATACAAGCCAGGTTCCTGTGTACCTGCCCATGAGATAGCCAAGTAAGTCAACAAGGGTGTTGTGATTATAATTATTATGAGATAGCTACATAAGACAACAGGAGTGTTAGGTTTATATTTGTTTTCAGATAGCGAAGTAAGACAACAAGGGTGTTGTGATTATATCTGTTGTCAGATAGCCAAGTAAGACAACAAGGGTGTTGTGATTATATCTGTTGTCAGATAGCCAAGTAAGACAACAAGGGTGTTGTGATTATATCTGTTTTCAGATAGCCAAGTAAGACAACAAGGGTGTTGTGATTATATTTGTTGTCAGATTGCCTAGTAAGACAATGGGGGTGTTAGGTTTATGTTTGTTGTCAGATAGCCAAGTAAGACAAGGGTGTTAGGTTTATATTTGTTTTCAGATAGCCAAGTAAGACAACAAGGGTGTTGTGATTATATCTGTTGTCAGATTTCCAAGTAAGACAACAGGGGTATTAGGTTTATATTTGTTGTCAGATAGCAAAGTAAGACAATGGGGGTATAAGGTTTATATTTGTTGTCAGATAGCAAAGTAAGACAATGGGGGCGTTAGGTTTATGTTTGTTGTCAGATAGCCAAGTAAGACAAGGGTGTTAGGTTTATATTTGTTTTCAGATAGCCAAGTAAGACAACAAGGGTGTTGTGATTATATCTGTTGTCAGATTTCCAAGTAAGACAACAGGGGTATTAGGTTTATATTTGTTGTCAGATAGCAAAGTAAGACAATGGGGGTATAAGGTTTATATTTGTTGTCAGATAGCAAAGTAAGACAATGGGGGCGTTAGGTTCATGTTTGTTGTCAGAAAGCAAAGTAAGATAATGGGGGTGTTAGGTTTATGTTTGTTGTCAGATAGCAAAGTAAGACAATGGGGGTGTTAGGTTCATGTTTGTTGTCAGATAGCAAAGTAAGACAATGGGGGTGTTAGGTTCATGTTTGTTGTCAGAAAGCAAAGTAAGACAACAGGGGTATTAGGTTTATATTTGTTGTCAGATAGCCAAGTAAGACAACAAGGGTATTAGGTTTATATTTGTTGTCAGATAGCAAAGTAAGACAATGGGGGTGTTAGGTTCATGTTTGTTGTCAGAAAGCAAAGTAAGACTACATGGGTGTTAAGACCATGCTTCATGGTGAGCCAGATATCAGTCATTTTTTACTGTAAAGTTCATATTCATGTTTGCTACAGGAAGCTACTGAGGACTGACCGTCGTGCTGAGCCACGTGTCGGGGAGAGAGTACCGTATGTAATTGTGTATGGTAGCCCAGGTTTGCCGTTGATCCAACTGGTCCGGCAGCCTCTAGAGGTACTGCAGGACCCCAGTATGAGACTCAATGCCACCTACTACATCACCAAACAGATCCTGCCACCCTTAGACAGGTTTCTGGCACTGCTTGGGGTCGACGTCTTCTCGTGGTGAGTCAACCGGGATGGGGACAATAATACTATGAAACAGATAACTGAAATTTTGTTCATGTGATGACCCCAAACCTTATGATGAGTTGGGCCCACACAATATAATTACTGAAATATTGTTGGAAGGATGTAAAAATAAGTTTGGAATTTTAACTGCAGTGACTTAGATTGCTGTGGTGCTTTGGACACAATGGCAAAGTCAATTTTATTCTCATTTTATGAAAATGTAGTTATAAAAATAATGGTGGGTATATTACAGATGACCTCTATATTAGAAATCTTTTGATTGCACTAGTTACAGCTTGACATGAATAACTCTGCAGAGAACTGTGATTAATATTCATCATTTTGTTTATTTTCTTTTTATCGGATTATGACCATAAAATGGATTTTGTTTTTTATTTTAGTTTTCTCATTCCTGTAAGTAGCTTGAGTATTGTTGACTATCCATGTGCTAGATTTTGACTGACCAAACCATTTTGTCTGTTTCCCCATCCAGGTACCAGGAGATGCCCCACACTGCAGCCAGGGCTCTGGTACATGCCAGTCTACCCGAACAGGCCAAGAAGGTATATACCGGCTATTGACACTGAATCATGGTAGATAAATATTAGAAAGGCAACAATTTCTCTACACCATGCATAGTTTCCCTATTTATTAATTATGAATTTTCTATTTCAAAGCAATACATGTTAAATTTTAAAATGATATATTTCACCTCCATAACTAGGCAGCAAATGCAATTATCTTATTTCTCCAATTTGCTTCCCACAACACATTATAAATCATTTTCATACTTTTTTGCTCAGGATGCACTTTTGTGTTCACCATCATCTCTGTTGAAACCACTTGCCGAACTTTCTCAGAAGCTTCAACAGGCAGTTGTTCAATGAAATTTGATTCTTCATAAAAAAAATTGCTGCATGGGGCATGACCATTTTTCATAAATTGCTATATATAAAACCTTTCAAAAATCTTGAAGTCAGAAATTTAGTGAGCTAGAACCTTGATATTTGGTACACATGTTCCATGGGTGGCCCTCTATCAAGAGTGCTCAAAATAATGTTTTATCCCTCAAACTTATGGTTGCCAGGGGAGTGGCCATTTTCCATATAAAGTAGTAAGAAAATGTGTTGTAATTATTCTGGTCTGTTTAAACGTCACTGATTTTTATTGCCCCTTACTACCTTATGTATACAGCACCTAGGTCAACAATGTAGGGCCATCAAGGCCCTCTTGTCTAAAGTATGTATTATTTTACCGGCTGCAATAGCTCAAGTGGTAGAGCATCAGCTTGCAGATCGGGAGGTCGCAGGTTCAGACCCTGGCCGAGTCAAACCAAAGACTTTAAAGTTGGTAGTAGTGGCTTCCTTGTCAGGGCTAAGCAGACAGCATTACGCATGACTCGTCGGTGTCACCATAATGGACCGGCTGAGTTCAGTCCCTGGGCACCTCATAAGTGCCCCTGTGCTATAATTTTAGAAAATGTTGTCCCTAAGTCTACTTTCCAGGTATATCTTAATATGTTGTTACCTTAGCTTGAAATTGTTAGCATACAAGGGGATAGCCAAAAGTTTGTGGACAAGTTAAATATTTTTTTATTCTTTGATATATTTATACTAAGTATCTTGGCATCCATGGCATTAAATATATAAATATTAACAAAAAAGAATTAACTATATTGAAACAGTCGTAACTATGGTAACATCCTGTCGCTGATAGTGCCACAGTTGAAATAATACACTTTTATTACATGTTTAAAATAGCCGTAAAACCATCAAAAGTCGCATGTTTGTTTCGGGAATCGATGGCAAGATGACGTGATGTCGTAAGTGTTTGGTTACCTAATTGTTTTGTTGTAATGTTAAGTTGTTACTCGCAATCTAACAGTTTCGCAATCGGCACCTGTTCAAAGTACAACGTAAAAATGGCGTCTGAGCATAGGTTAAAACAGAGGGCAGTAATACAACTTTGTGTTAATCTTGGAAAGGCACCTAGTCAAATGATGGATATGATCAAACAAGCCTCTAAGAAGCCGGATGTGTGTAGATCACTGGATTACAAATGGCACAAGCGGTACAGTGGTAGCAGATGACAAAAGAAGTGGACGGCCTGTAAAAAAGATGTCATGTGGTGAAGTTGAAATGGTGAAGAGCGCGCTGGATTGGGATAGACGTATTACACTTCACGATTTGTGCAACTTATTAGATATGAGCTATGGAACTGTGAGAAGAATCATCAAAGATAAATTGTATATGAGTCGTGTGTGTGCGAGATGGGTTCCTCGATTGTTAAAGAGAAGATCGTGACCACTGATGAAACTTGGCTGTTCTATCATGATCCCGAGACGAAACAGCAATCACGCCAGTGGAAGTCAAGTGCCTCTCCTCCTCCAAAGAAGGCCAGATGCAGCCGGTCGATGGGAAAGTGCATGTTCATTGCCTTCTTTGACATTCATGGGCCGATCCTCCTACATGCAGTTCCACGGGGCCAATCTGTCACCGGAAGTTATTATTCAAAGGTAAAACATACTTACTAATAACGTAACATCAAACAGATTTCATGTTATTGAACATTTTAAGTACTTGTACTTTATTGATAACACACAATAGGCAAGTGCTTGCAGCATCATACCATTTTCTTTAAGGCTTCTTTATTTGTTTTAGGTACAGAAGAGATACCTCATGCGAGCTTTGATGAACAAGAAACCCGATGCATTACAGAATGGGTTTTTTTACACCAGGACAAAGCGCCTGCACACACGTCTGAGAAAGCATGTGCTACTGCAACCATCCAGCTTGAGGCCGAACTGCTACCTCACCCTCCATACTCGTCCGATCTAGCTCCGTGCGATTTTGCCTTGTTTCCAAAGTTAAAGTTACAGTTAAAGGGTAAACGGTTCAAGGACCTGTGCGAGCTACAACAGGAAGCCCAGACTATACTGTACTCGTATTCACCAGACTGGTTTCGTGATGTATTTACGCAGTGGGTAGATTGTCATCACCCTTTTGTTGCCGCGGACAGTGCATATTTTGAGAAAATGTGATGTTGACGTCGTCTGTTGGTAATTAGACTGCGGAAGTACGCCGTAAGTGGTGCTCATAAAACATGTGTTGTATGTAAACCAATTTGTGTATTGTTTTGAAATTTTGTGTGTTTATTGCAAATACATTATTAATGCTGGTCATTAAATTTCATCTGGATGTGATGCATAGTGTTGATGTTGTTTTACTTGTCCACAAACTTTTGGCTATCCCCTCGTATAAGTAGTACAAATGCTTTATTAGTTATGAACAACTACAGCATGCTTAGGTGTCAGGCCACTATTATTTAAGTATTTCCTTCTCTACCTCTTTCAGGGCACCATCTCTATGTACTTCTCCACCTCAAGTTGCCCAACGTGTGACCGCCAGACTAAGCAGCCTGTGTGTGCGGAGTGTATGCAGGAACCACAGGTTGTGTGTGCAACTCTCAATGCCAGCATCACTGCCTGGGACCGTCTCCAGCAGAATCTGCTCCAGGTAGTCGGATTGTTTTCATTTTCTTTTCAAAACTGCACACTAACTTGGTAATATTTTCATGCCAAAGTCACTTAGTGGAACAGAGATTAAGATATAGTCAATGATATTATGTTGTGGTTATTCAGCTGTTTTGAATCAAACACTATATTAAAGTTATTCATAAAAAATAGATTCACTGAGGCAATTGCAATGAGAACAAGGGGGTAGTGTTAAAATATATAGAAGATTTTATCATTAGAAAATCCTAGTACACCCTTTCAGATAAACATGTACCTCCTCTTGGTAGCTGATTGCAGTTTTGGTGACAAATGAAACAGGTTTAAAGTAAGTGCCAGTGCACATAACTAGTAGTTCTCTATTCCTCAGATCTGTGGTACCTGTACTGGCAGCTGGGAGGTGGCCAACCATCAGGGCTGTGTGTCACTCGACTGTCCTATCCTGTACAAGCTCTATAGGTCAAAGTCAGACTTGAGCAAGGCACAGATGTATAGAGACATTCTCAGCAAAGTCTTCAAATGAGTTAAGACATTCTCAGCAGTCATCAAGTGAAGTAGAGACATTTTCAGCAAAGTCTTCAAGTGAAGTGGAGACATTCTCAGCAGTCATTAAATGACAGACATTTTCAGCAAAGTCATCAAGTGAAGTGAAGACATTCTCAGCAGTCATTAAGTGACAGACATTTTCAGCAAAGTCATCAAGTAAAGTGGAGACATTCTCAGCAGTCATTAAGTGACAGACATTTTCAGCAAAGTCATCAAGTGAAGTGGAGACATTCTCAGCAGTCATTAAGTGACAGACATTTTCAGCAAAGTCATCAAGTAAAGTGGAGACATTCTCAGCAGTCATTAAGTGACAGACATTTTCAGCAAAGTCATCAAGTGAAGTGGAGACATTCTCAGCAGTCATTAAGTGACAGAGAGACATTTCTAGCAAAGTTATCAAGTCAAGTAGAGATTCTCACAAAAGTCTTCAAGTGAAGTAGAGACATTCTCAGCAGTCTTCAAGTGACGTAGAGACATTCTTAGCAAAATCTTCAAGTGAAGTAGAAACATTCTAAGCAAAGTCTTCAAGTGAAGTAGAGAAATTCTGAGTTATGGTCTTCAAGTAAAGTAGAGACATTCTCAGCAGAGTCTTCAAGTGAATTAGAGACATTCTGAGTTTGGTCTTCAAATGAAGGAAACTTTTTTTCTAGTAGGTCTTCAAGCGAAGTAGAAAAATTCTGGGGTAGGTCTTGATATGAATACTGATACATTGTAAACAAGGTCTTCCAGTGAAGTATAGACTTGCTGAATATTGTTTGCATGGCAAATAGAGACATTCATGATGGCAAGTTTAAGTCCAGACATTTTAACTGGGGTTTTCAACTGAAGTAGGGACATTTTGGCCTGGGTCTTCCAGTTAGGTAGAGACATTTTGGCGGCGATCTTCAAGTGAATTTTATACATTCTGGACAATAGAAAGTTGAGACATTCTGGGCTAGTGAAGTGAGGTAGAAACAATCTGAAAGCAAAAACAGCAGACTTTACCCTATCTTATAATATAAAATAATGAAGCCCTTTCTGATGCAATGTTTACTAATGAACCTTAGATAGGTTCTTTTTCACATTGAATGGTGGGAGTTCAACAATGAATGACGGGAGTTCAACATTGAATGGTGTGAGTTTTTCATTGAATGATGTGAGTTTCACATTGAATGGTGAGAGTTTCACATTGAATGGTGAGAACTTCACTTTGAATGGTGGGAGTTTTGATTGGTGGGAGTTTCACATTGAATGGTGGGAGTTTTACATTGAATGGTGAGAACTTCATATTGAATGGTGAGAACTTCAAATTGAATGGTGGGAGTTTCACATTGGTATGAGTTTCACATTGAATGGTGAGAGTTTCACATTGAATGGTGAGAACTTCACATTGAATGGTGAGAGTTTCACATTGGTGGGAGTTTCACATTGAATGGTGGGAGTTTTTCATTGAATGATGGGAGTTTCACATTGAATGGTGAGAACTTCACATTGAATGGTGAGAACTTCACATTGAATGGTGGGATTTTTACATTGAATGGTAAGAACTTTACATTAAATGGAGGGAGTTTCACATTAAATGGTGGGAGTTTCACAATGAATCGTGGGCATTTTACATTAAACCATGGAAGTTTCACATTGAATGGTGGGAGTTTCACATTGAATGGTGGGAGTTTTTACATTGCATCATGGAAGTTTCACATTAAATGGTGGGAGCTTTTCATTGAATCGTGGGAGCCTTACAATTGAGATAAAAAATGACCACTAAATAAAAAAAGTGATTTTGTTACAGGGCTAGTCAAGGAGTTATAGCAATATGTCATGGGCTATAGATTTCTATACTTTAGTTATATCCCATATTCTCATTACTCTAGGCTCCCAAATTCTTTTCATTGCAGCAGATGTGATAGATTTCGATAGGGATCCAATTTGTATACACAAAAAGCCAGGCTGAAATACTCCTAATAACTTTTGTGGTTCATGTTGATATTTTGAATGTTTGATGATTAATTTATCAGACTACTGAGGTTTATCAACCCATCCTTTATTTGTAAGAAGTTGGTTATGTTTATGACAGTTTGTTTACATGCACTGAATGCGTAATGATAACCTACCTGGTTTGTTTTTTCCCTGTTTATTTATAATTTTTATGATCAAGAATTTATTTACTTATACCGTTATGACAGTGTAAATGGCTTAGGTTATGTGAACACATATCAGCTGCCAGATACAATGAGCCTGTTCACTTACAAAAAAAGAGTTTTTTTATGAATTTGCATGTTTTTTGTTGTTGTTTTTTTTGTTTGTTGGTATTTTTTGTGGCAAATGTATGTTACTTGCCTATTGTAAGAAGTTTATATATTTTTAAAATGAAACAAACATTTAATAGCTAACCACAGTTGTTGTTTTTATAGTTGAGTTTACATTGCAGCCTGCCATAAAAAAAAAGTTTTAAGAAAACATGTATTGACAAACTGTACTTTTAGCCTTTTTTGTTACTTTTGAGAACAGGTTTGTCTTTTAATTTATTTGCCTAGCATTATTTATTATTTATTTATACACTTAACACTTTGTTAGCACTCCTGTCATAAAACAAGGATGTCAATGGAATTATTTTATTATTAGCTTTGACACAAAGTGGGTTCTCTATTTTACATTGTGGTATTTTCATTAAGGTTTATTCTACATACTTTGCCATCAATTATTTAGTTATTTTTATTATTATTATTTTTTACAATGCATGCCCGTTCAATGAACTTTTGTACATTTTTTCTATAAATATAACTGGATTCAAACTGGTGTTTTGTTATTTGATAGTTGGTATATACTGGTACACTTGGTCTTTATAGTGTTTATTATGGCATATAAACATTGTATGCCAGTAACATACAAGGTTTTGCTCACAAGCTGTGCAATATACATGTACAACAATATTCAAGAATTTTTTACCAATACTGGAGGCTTGTTTTTGTTTGAAGTTATCATTTAATGCATTGTTCATTGTATGGGCCCCCATTCTTTATAAACTGTGTGCTCTGTAATCAATGGTCTGTCTATTGTATGACCATTGTGTTGTGAAATGAATGCATACAACAATGTATGTGTACTGTTTTACTATTGATTCAGCATTGTGTAATGTGGTGTTTTATTACTGTTATGACCCATGGTTGTACATGAAATATGGGATGTAACATGTGAAATATCACACCAACAATTCCATTTCATCAGTCTGGTCAGAGATACCTCAAAATACAAACAGAATATCAAAATCACAGAAACCCTCCCGAACTACTGTATTCTCAAATTTTCATTTTTGAAATATTTTTTTCAAACTGTCATTATCTCAGGGAAATTCTGCCTTTGTGTGTGTGATGCGTGTCTGTGTGTGCTTGTAAATGTTCAAATGCTCTCTTTGTATGGTGTGTTCAATGTCTCTAGAAGTCTTGATGTAGACATCAAATTTGTGCTAGGACCTGGTAGTTTTGTTAAAGCTTCCTACATATGATTGTTCAAATCAATCTTAGACTATATATAAAAAAAGTCATAGGTTTAAACATATGATTGTGGCCATCCTTTCAAACATTTTTTCTAAAGTGTTTGATGAACACACTTGCTGACTACCATTGGTATAAATAGTGGATACATTTTATCTTTGTCTTAATGCATGCTATCTTTCTTTCATGAAAGTTTATATGACTGTAGTCATTATTGTTTTAACCTTTGCCAATCGTGTCCTGAATTTCATCAATGTAAAATGATTACTTTGTCAGATAGTTAGATTAGTCAAGGTAAATACACAAAGTTAGTAGATCATATATAGTTAGATTTGTCAAGGTAAATACACAAAGTTAGTAGATCGTATATTTAAGAACTTTTCTGTTTTGTTAAAGATTTTATTAAACATGTAGAGATAATATTGATGTCATTTGTTGGATTCTGTTAGTAATGTTTTGTTCTGTGTTATCTACTTTTCATTTTTTGTATTTTAAAATGTTTTATGCACCAATGGGGTGAATTGAGAAAATACCCAAACCATAACAAGTTACAATAGACAACATTAGTAAACCTGGACCAGCTTGTTGTCACTGAGGCATTGTCTATTGCACAAACTTTTTTGTCTGCTGCATGCTTATGCTTTATTTCTTTATTTGCGTCTGAAACTCATATTGACTTACTGAACCTGGTGCATGGTTAGTTGTAAGAAGTATATGCCAGAATATAGGATGTAGTTTACAACAGCTTACATGTGTAGCGACTCTTTTAACAGCTGGTTTTGTCAAGGCAGCCAGTTAATGTTGTAGATTTTTAGGATATACTGGATCAGTTGATTGTGCCATAATAAGTACTGTTGGTTTTCTACAATTTTTATTTTATATGCTTTGCAGTGTTAATTTATGCATTTTAAATCCAGGTAATAATGAGAAACTATTTTTTAACAACTGCATACCATGAACCTACTGACACCCGTTGCTCCATTAATTACTAAGGCATATAGTATAACTAAGAATTAATTGATCAGGCTTAGGCAAATGATGAAGGTCCAGATAAGCTTGTTCACACATGGAGCTGTTTGATGAGGCTCTGCACTGTTTCCTGTAGACATCAGCAGAAAATACCATACGTTTGCATGTGGTTGTAAAAGAAACAACTGATAATTAGTACGGGTTGTTAAAAACTGGGACATGTTAATGGTTTAATGATAAAATGTCACAGTATTGTTTGTGTTAATTGTAGTAATAATTCTCATGATAAATCATGTTCACGAGAATGAATCATTGACAACCATTAGCATTCCATCATTCATGTATGATTGTATTCATTAGAAATGCCCAATATGTACAAATATAAATACGGTTTATTGATGTGCTAGTATTATAGTTTAGAATGGTTGGCATACATTTAATTTGTATGAAAACTACAAGATATTTGAAACATTTTTTCAAATTATGATGTTGTCATTTGTCATTTCCATGTTTTGAAGTATCATTTTGAGGTATCACATGCAGTAATTCTATATTTTCTCATGCTTGCGCTCAGTTTTGTCATTTAATAGTCGCTGTGGCTTTAACTCGTCTTTGAAGTTGGTTTTTATACCATAAATACTATTTTGTCAATGAAGTCTTTTATAGTTGATTCTCATTGTAAATATTTCATTCAGTATCATAAGAATGTGTTTAGGCAGCAGAATTTTTTGTAAACCTATGTTGTGATACACCAGTCTTGTTATTGCTTCTAAAGTTTATGTCATCAGTCGTAGTTATTAGCAGTAGTAGTGGACACTCTGTAATAAAAATGCCGTAATTTTATTAAATAAATGATGGAAAAATATGTCCTTAGTTCTTTTCATCTATCAAATTTTCCTTCCTTTTATATCTATGGTATATATATGGTATATACGATGGATTGGATAGAAAATATTAATAATTTTCCATTTCATCAAAAGGATTGGTTGATTTTACTTTATTAATCCGCAGCATGTTTTACACTACTAATCCTGACAATAGCTGAGCATAATTAACATGTGCATCAGTTGATATACTGAAATGGTCTTTGAAGTATATTACTTAAAACAAGTTTTAAGTATATTTACAAATTTTATGTTTATCATCATGATGCTCAAACACTTTTACTCTGTGTATTTTATGGCACACCGATACTGGATAGGTCATATTGCATTGAATACTATGTCCTTTAATTTACTCATGTTTATCTTGTTTGACAGTGATGTTCTGTTTGGGTTTATCGTTCCACCAACCGTATTTTAGTTAGCTGGACAGCATATAGCTTGAAGCAGATATAGTGCTGCCTTCACTGTGTATAGCATGCCATGAACACCAGGCATGATACCACATCCAGTCACATTATCCCAACACCAGTCGTGGAACTACCCTTATTTTGCTTGAGTGTTAGCAAGAGAGCTATACCACCACCATCTTTAACGACTTTGGCATGTCATGGACTGGGATTGAACCCAGGACCTCTTGGAGCTGAAGCCGATGCTCTACCGATTGCGCTACCAGGTCTGGTCTTTCTATGGTGTAGTCTGTAGCATTGTCAGAAGTTAAAAATGTGGAAAATTCTGCATTAATATATATCAGATACCTACCCTAAGGCTGATTGCACTTATATAGAGTAACATCCCGGGACCCCTTACAAATGTTCAGAAGGACAAACCATGTATTAAAACAAAACCTATTTATTTTGACATTTTATTTTTTTTTCAGTTTTCAACTGACAACTATATTAACACTGAATTATCACAATATTTAGTACTATGGCTGAAACATATATACACAGACATCCCTCCTTCATTTAGAACTTCCCATAACATCAATAATACCAAATACATAAAGGAATATATAAAAGTGAATCGCATTCATTCCAAACTAACTCAGGATGCACACATGAATTACACACACAAAAACTGGTACAATGTAATGATGACAATGAAACATGAATCACATACAGAAGTTCCACCATTGGTAAATATCTACATATCCGACACGTGAGAGTTTAGAAAACATGAAATTTGGCCAAAAATAATACACATGTTAAGATATCATTAGCCAAGTACGAGCTACCATTACTGATAATCTGTAAAGCCTAAATTGAACAGGCAGATGGTGTACATTCAGATTAGCCAGCTTTATCAGGATGTACACATTATGTGGCCAAATAATAACCACTGTAGCTGATGAAGGTTGAACTCGATACGTAAGTATACATAAAACATGAAGTGTATTTATATTCATTTAGACTTTGTTTAATATCACGTCACTAGATTGAAAGGCTTCATCAACATCTTCTACTATGGCTTGGTACACTGAACTGGGATTCTTTGATTCTTAACATTATAATTGTCAAGTCTTGTCAAGTTTATGGGCTAAAAGAAATTAATGCAGAGAACATAGACTAAAATAGTTTTCAAAACCACTGTGTCCAGAAATATGCATTAGTGCAAGTTTATCATTACCAAATAATGTCTTAGTGACATAGTGAATCACAAGAGCTAACAGACAGTCAGGTAAATGTTTTGTGTAAAGAATGTCCACACGTCTACACCTGCAATGACTGTTATATAATCACTAAACAGACTTGACCAACAGCTTCACAAGTGTCCATAATGATGTATTCTATTTAATTATTTTTAATTACTTATATACAGAACCTAATCTCTTAAAACTAACAAAAAAGAATTGTGACAAATATATCTACATAGCACCAAAACATGGATTAGAACTCTCGAACATGTTTCTGCGGAAAATATTTATTATATGAAATGACAGAGACCTTGCTGTAAGTTTTGTATGTCTTTTATAGACTGTGGTGTGTAGTGTTGATCATAAAGTCAGCACATCTCTTTGTGACCCCCACATACAAGCCTCCTGTGGAAGCAAATACAACCAAAACAATTTTTGATTCTCAAAGAAGGATATATAAAAATGAACAGAGATGAATTACTTTTACAAATCACCCTAAATACACCTGATATTTTTGGTACTTTAGAAAGATGTTAAGAATGTTCGCCTCATCCAAATCATTGGTCAGACATTCAATTGCATACCATGTAACAATGAAACCCTAGCAATTTTCTTACAAAATATGATATTATGTAATAAATGCCAACAGTGAAAATAGCTGAACTTTTTTTCAAAGTTCCTACCAAATGTTCAATGTTATCAAAATGAAAAGTTCAACTTCTATGTTTCAAACGGAAGTTCCTCATTTCACTTAAAATATGTGTATATTGAGAATTTGTCAGTTATATAAGTTGGGATCTAACTGAAGCTGGCTTTTCAAGTTACATCAGGTATTATTAACTTTAATGAATAATCAGTACACCATTTCATTCATTATTCAGTTTATACAATCAACATTCTTACAATTATCATAAATTATTTTTATGTCAAAATATGTATACCTTGATAAATACACTATCAAATATTTCTGAACCATTTCACAGTTATTATGACAGAATGAGCCAGATACCCATCAACAGCCATTCCAGCCACACGCTCATCTATAGGTTTTACATCATTTCATTTAAAGTATATAATTTGGAAAAAAAAATCTGAAGGTTTTACTCTATTTTAACTCATTTTGACAAAAGATACCTGAAAAATCGAGATGAAAAAAGGACAATTACAAAAAAAGAAAAGATTATAACAATGGACTCTTTCTTATTGTAGCATTTGAAAATTCAGTTCCATGTAAAAATGACATGTTGATGAATAAAATTTTCAAATGGTAAATGCGCTAAGTAAACAATTTATGACCAAGACTTCATATTGTTGTCTGCTTGCAGACATAAGTGTACAACACATCAACTCCAGCTGAAACTAAGTGAGAAAGTGTTATAAATAAAAAATGTAATACCCTGAAGATAGTTAGGCTGAGAACTATTTAGAATCTTCTGCTTTACCAATAAATACTATCAAGTCATCTACAACTGTAAGACAATGTTGAATATTCCCAAACCAGCAGTCCCAGCTGAACAATGTCGAGCCTTATGAGTACTTGCTAATTGGCACTGTGGCAAATGTAAAATAAACACAGAGATGCTCATATCAAATAATTTAACGTAACTTTTGCCTTAGCAATGAAAACAGATGTGTAATTCTGCTTAAATCACATTTGCCATACGGCGATCTTAAGCCTCACACAATGACTCCGCTGTAAACATGCAGTAAGAGTAGAAGATTGATAATCATAGCCTCAAAGCAACAGTACTGTGTAGCCGTATATTTTACAATTATGACTGCCATGATAAATGTGATTAAGTTATAATTGCTGGTCTTCTATGCATACCATTTGTTCCTTTTTATTAACATCACACAGCAATAAGTACAAGATTTTCAGTAAGACAAGTACTATTTCCTTTAACACTTTGTCTCGAAACTGCTGACCAACTAAATGTGACTCTGGCACTAAATTTATTAATCTCAATGAATATCGGTGGGACAATTACAATCTTATCGGCAACATTGTCAATTATTATTTAACCATACTTCTGCTCGAGCAGCACATATTTTAGTTACATACACAAGCAGAACTGTTAGAGAACACTTGTGTCATGCTAAGCTCTTACAAATATTGTAAATCTGGTCACCATGTCAACACTAATCATTATAGTGATATATTCTGATGCTAAGGAGACATTCTGATTGCTTAGGTGATATTTTGGTCGCTATGGTTGCACTGGTTTCTCAAGGTAACTTTCAGGTGTCTAACAAGTAGGGGCCTTCATCAAGACTTGATCTTGTCTGCATGAACGCTTAATGCTTGCTTCAAGATGGATGCCACATCCTTCTTTAATCCTTGGTCATTTTCTGCAAAAAAAGTATATAAATGTTTTGGATTCTGATTTTAAAATGCATCACAAGGATAAAATTACGGTCATTATAGAAACATCTATAGACAGTTTCCACGTGATGTCATAGGCACTGATAAGCGAGTTTAAAGCAGCCGTCTTTGAAGGCAGAAGCTAATGCCGGCTGAAATCTGGAATTATATGCAGTATTAAACTCAACACTGTGTTTTTGTTTTTCATTCTATTTTACTTAATTTTATATCAAATTTAACAGCTTTTATGAAGTATTTTAAATGTCAAAACTATATAAAATTTACGTTTCTATACAATTCATCTGAAAATGCCTTGAAGTTGCCATCAAAGATAGCTGCCAAAATAAGGGATCTTAGCTGATGTGGAAACTATCTATAGCTATTACTGTTTGAGTTAGCCCTAGAAAAATGTCTTAGTAGCATCAATGTGCACCACATATCAGATGAAGGACTTCCTCACATCAAGTTTTTGGGCAGACCAGAACTTGACAGGGTGAAGAAATGGCGACTCCTTTCTACCCAAGTAAAACCCAAATTAATGTTAATGTCCAATAATAACATGTATAGAATACTGTAGAGACACACTGCTGTTAGCTACAAGCCTTAACATTGTCACTGAAACATAATAGAAGTGGAACAGCCCTGTAACAATTACCGTCATTGTTTATTTCTTGCCATTGTGGTAAGTGTAACGTTTAATACGAAAATATAAGGTTTTATGAGTATTGCAACACATATTAACTAGTTAAAGATACGAGAGAAAGGTATTTCTACAGCAGTCAACTGACAAATACAGTCTTTAAGAAATTTAAGAAAATAAGTGATTTGCACGTAAACAGGAGGAGTAGTGAAGCCTGTTGCATGTTTGGTTTAACTTTGCTTAAAGATTTCAATTACTTCATGTACACTCTACATATTGGAAGAAATCAACTGAATTTAATGCAAAATATAAAAAAAATACACAAAAACATATTGATCTGTACATATTTTTATCCTGTAAAAAAATGCCTGAATATTCTGATGATATTACAATCTTTGTCACCATCTATACTGAATGATCTTATTCGACTCCTGAAGTGATTATTATTTCCTCTAAGCCCGCCTTCAGTACCTATATCATCTGTGCTAATAACATCCTTCTCCAGCTTCAGTTTGTCCCTGGCACATTTTAACATGGCCTCCTCAACAGTGTTCTTGGCTATCAGCCGCAGTATCAACACTTGTCTGAAACACAAACAGATCAATACCGGTATACCTTAAAACAGTGAAACATTGTTTTGTTGGTCTCACTATAAATCTGTCAGGTTACACAGCAGATTTTGTTCTCTTTAAGATATTGAGCAAACATGATAGCATGATGTGAACAGAACTTCAATTGATTGTACTATGCTACAGAAGGCCCCAATTACTGAGACATAGAAGAATATTCCTAAATAATAGATACATTTTAAAACTGAAATCGATCATACATCAGGCAAACAAAAATGAAAAAAAAAGTTCTATACTGACATGTCCAGGGAAAAAAATAAATGAATAAATTGGTAAGAAGTGTAAAAAGTTGCTTTCCCTCACCTGGTCTGGCCGACCCTGTGACATCTGTCCTCGGCCTGTTTATCATTGTATGGGTTGAAATCAATATCGTGTAGGATGACTACATTGGCTGATGTCAAGTTGATACCCAAACCACCAGCCTTGGTCGAGAGAAGGAACACATAGATCTCTTTGTCCTTATTGTACTCATCTATCAACTTCTGTCTGTGGTCATACATGGGAAAATTTACCTTTAATATCGAGTCTTGTAGCTGGAATCAGTTGATCTAGTGCCAACAAAACTATTTTCTCATTTAATACTTAATACAACTCTTGAAAAATCAGGTATGATAAAATGAAGTAATAAACAAGAGCGCCATGATGGCCCTATATTGCACACAAGTTGAACAATCAGTTTAACTTATTTAATTCATGATCATATATGGAAAATGATCACACCCTGGAATCCATATTTTTTTTTATGGATCAAAATTAAGTAAACTTGACTGAAGGACACCCAAGAAACCTGCATACCAAATAGTAAAGCTCTAACTCTCTAAGAAGAATTTCCAAGTTTTCCATTATATGAAAAATGACAAACCCCTGGTAGCCATGTTTTTTGACAGATCAAAATTCTTTGAACAACTTTTCGCCCTCCTGTCTGCTGAAACTTATGAAAGTTTGAATGAATTTTGCTCAGCAATTTTAGAGGTGTTGTTTAAAGAGTGATGATAGATGTGTAATGCCAGATGATCACTATAGTTCACCTTGAACATAAGTTAAGGTGAGCTAAAAAGGAATGCTATCCAGCTCTCTATCTCATACAAAGAAAACTTCTTAAAAAAATGACTGCATATTATGTTTGGTTAAAAATCCTTATTTCCATTAAAGTAGTCTATAATTTATGAAGAATAAATGCTACTTTGCAATTTATATTTTTAAAAAACTCTTTTAATCACCAATCTTGTGGTATGTTAGTTAAAATGGACATTGTCTTCGTCTTCATGTCTCACCTCTCAACAACTGGAGTGGACCCGTCAAGCCGCAGATATTTGATACTCTTTCGTGTGAGATACACCTCCATTATGTCCAACATGGATGTAAACTGGCTGAACAACAATACCCGATGACCAGACTCACGATACTCTGTCAGCTTCTGATCTAACACCCGGAACTTTCCTGAATCATCTACTACAGAGTCACCCAGACAGTACTTTCCTAGATAGGACTGATGAAAACACAAAATATTACAATTAGACAAAAATAAGAGCAAAACCATTTTGTAAACAGATGTGAAAAGGCAGTTGGTCTATGGATTGAAAGGCAGTTGGTCTATGGATTGATGCTGGTTATTCTTTTGCCTTGATTCATATTATTTCAATTACTGATAAACTAAATGTACAACACAAAAAAAAACACACCTAAACAACATTAAGACAAAGTGTTTACTAAAATCAGAAACTCAAGAAAAAATAACTATTATAACTTTTAATTCAATTTATAAAACAAAACTCAGTTCTCCCTGACCTTGTAGAATTGACAACATTTGTGGATTTCAAAGTCGGACATGACCTGCATGTCCTCAAACACAAGACTGGGCAGGGCTCCTCGCTCTTTATGGCTAGGCTCCTGCAAAAAGAGAAATACTGCCACTTTAATAGGCCTTACTCATGAAAAGACACTGAAAAACAAATAGAAAAATGCTGCTTTCATCAAACACCTTTAATCATATCATTCTGTCTATGTCAATCAATGATAATCTAGCCCTCTAAACATGAATTATAGTGGCTTAGGCAAATAGTGTTCATTCAGATAGTCTGCTCTGATAAATATCTGATCAGGATCTACACTGTTTGCTGCAGTCTCTAGTACTATGATAACAACACAGAAAATCAACATGAAAAATTGACAATCGCAGCCAGGAATTGAACCGTGGGTCTCTTGATTGCCTGTCAAGCGCACAACCACTACACCACAGAGGCCACGTCCAATCTTTCATGTTAATTACACACACATATATATATATATATATATATATATATATATATATATATATATATATATATATATATATATGTATACATATAATATGATGTTGCTTCCTCAGAATGCTCCCATAGGGAAATATTACTTCCCTCTAGTACGATGTATTGTGTAATCATTAAATAATAACAGAGCTTTGGATCAATAACATACAAATGCACTATGTTAAGGCTAACACAGATATATCTACCCTTGGAATGCAAAGTTTTCAAGTCATCTTTTCTATTCTCACCTCACATAAAACCTTGGCCATCTCTTTCAGTTTCTTATCTGTGTAAAGTGATCGATGAAGCAACGGATGATTGGCTGCTTTCCTCAGCTGCATCAGCATAGCAGCTCCGCCCCCTATCACAAGATCCTCCCCCTCGTCTGTTAACTGGGTCGAGAAGTTTCGAATAAGTCTGTCATACAGTTCCTGCTGGATAGGAATCATGGGACATGTATCTATCTCCTCCTGTTTTCGTGGCAACTGACTCATCACCTGCATAGAAATTGCACTTGATATGATTACAAACCATAAAACTTTCTTGAAGGTGCTGTTTGTTGTCGACTGTAGTTATACTTTTCAAGACAGATTTCTTTCATGTATTAGGCAAAACGGTAAAGCATGTTTTTGTTGTAAAATGTAAGGTCCGTATCAAAGGGAACAAAACTTCAGAACTGGCTACATAAAACTTCAATAAATTTAAGAAATCATGGAAACCTGTACTCACCTCAGACTTTAGTCGTCGCAAGACAAAGGGCTTCATTATTCTCTTAGCGTGGGCTATCCTGTCCTGCTCATACCTACTGCGTCCCTCATCTGTATTTCCCCTCTGCAATACAAGAAATATAAAAGCTTTATACAATAATACCTTATTCCACCAAAAATATGACTGTACAAGTAATATTTTCGTTGATTATAACTTATAACTTAATGAACCTTATGTTTTGTTTTGTTTTCTGTTACATCTAACCGACACAATTATGGTCAGATTGGCAACAACCAGCTAATTATTGGTAGAGGCTCTACTGGGTAGAACCAACGGCACACCGCAGGTCAGCTGGAAAATTTCCCCACGTGCTGGAAAATTTCCCCACATGGAAGTTCTTGTAACAAAACAATTATCTAGCATTTCATTGAAAAATGCTGCGAGGACCTGGAAAACTTTTAACTTTTAGGACACATTCAAACCACAATAAGCCTGTCAAACAGCACCCTTGCACTTACTGAGATCATGGTGAACATCCTTTTGAGCTGCTCTGTCTTGCCAATGAAGATGTCTGGCATGACGAAGCAAAGCAGTGACATGAGCTCCAGGAGATTGTTTTGTAGTGGGGTACCGGTCAACAGTAAACGGCGGTGGGCCTGCAATCGCAAGTTATACTCATATATAATAGTTAACCAGTAGTTATAATTATAAATAATTGTACCTCAGCTCATGGTCCCAGGCTAAACTGTCAAATATGTCCCAAACAACTTGGGTTATATCTCTGGGTAATATATCAAACAATTCCCCCTGCTTCTCAATATATAATAGGTCTTGCTAGCTAACTGCTAATTAGATATATGGCACTCAAATCACCTTCATTGCCAACTATGCTTTAAAAATGTTTTTATTCACTAAAAAAGTGCCTTAATTTTCAGAGTAAAAACATTTGGCATGTTAAAATAAAATACAGAGACATTAAAAACTTAAGAACCATTTTGTTACAGTATCAGTAATACAGTGAATCAAAGGTTCCATAATTGGCTACATTACACAATACTGCTCCTCTTAATTGTCACACATGAGAACAATTCTTATCAATACCAGCAATATGGTGTTTGGAAGAAAAAGAAATGATCAAACAATTTTTGTGTTTTAAGCACATTACAAATGCAGGTTCTGATTTTTTATCACATTGCAATAATCAAGATCTGTAAGAGCTATGTACATAATAGAAAGAATATTTGATTTGTTGCTTTTTGTCTATTTTTGAAATACATTGAAACCACCATTTAATATCATTATAGCCACATCCAGTTTGTGGTGGAAGAAGACCCCAGACACATGTCTGAGTAGAACCACCAGCATGCTACAAGTCAACTTGAAGACCTTTTTAGATTAAGTCCTTTGCCCTGAACAGGACTGGAAACTTATGTTGTGAGAGGCTAAGCAGTCAGGAGTTATAAATAAGCAACTCAACCACTACACCCGAGAAGATTCGTGATTGGGATTTGCCAGCATTTTTGCCGATATTGTGCAGTGACATTTCTATCATTATAGCACAGGGGCACCTATGAGGTGTCTAGGGACTGAACCCGGTCGGTCCATTATACTGACAACAACGAGTCAGGCATAATGCTGTCCCCTAAGCCCCGAGCGTACGGAGGGAAGCCACTACTACCAACTTTAAAGTCTTTGGATTGACCCGGCCGGGGTTTAACCCTTGACCTCCCAATCCGCAAGCCGAAGCTCTACCACTTGTGCTATTGCGGCCGGTCTGGGAAGCTTCGATTAACTGCAAGGTGTCCTCTTGTAGTTGACCTTTTTTATTTGACAAATACATGTGACATCATAACCATATATTGCTCAGTTGAACAATTACGAAAGTTTGAAAGCTTACAGTGATCCTCATGAGATTCTGGTATCTTAATGATGACATATTCTTGAGCAGGTGTCCTTCATCAAAGATGGCGTAGTGGAACTCAAACTTCTTGAACAGGGCACGATCCTCTAAGCTTCCTGTGGCCATGTTGTATCTGCCAAGGGAAAAAAACAACATACTGCTTAGATACAAGTTGTCAATATTTATAATTATAGGTTGCATTAACTAACTCCACAGCTATGAGCACTTATCTTCAGATTATAAAAAAAAACACATAGATATTTGCTCTTAATATATTTCTTTACAAGAAGACAAAAAACAAAACTGTGGGGAAATGGAACCAAACACTTGCTTCCCTTCATGATTGCAACAAATGGTGGAAGTATGTCTTTGAATTGCACCTCAATTTTTCTTAAATAATATGCTGGAAGGGCACTGGGAGGGGATAAGCTGTCTGAGACAAAATAAAATACACACATTTTACAATTTTTAAATTATATTTTGCAAACATAATCAATACAAAATTTTCTGGATGTTTTGTAAAATGGTATAAAGAAGCCTGGAAAAAATGCGCTATCTAATAGAACAAGAATTGCACACAAAAAAAGATGCAGTTAGCACGGTACCAAAGCAGTATGCTGACAGCTTATATTCCTTGGCATAAAGGAAGCACATACATAAAGCAGTGAAGGGTTAAGTTGATATCGAGACATCTGGTAATCCGTCTTGCATCATTATTTACAAGTACTAAGCAAGGAAGTTAAGAGAGCGTCTGAGTTTTGGTATGTCTTTAACCCTTTCACTGCCAGGCACTTAATTTCCAATGTTAGACTGCCTTCTGTTGAGTGTATTGTAAGTTTTCTGGACAAATCTTTGTTTTTTTTCCACATCTACTCAAATCAACTTTATTGAACTACCACTCGGGACATTGTCTAATTTTAACCATGTATATGCATAACGAAATATCATTGGTCAAATATATACAAAATGTATGACATCAATCTAGTTCTGGGTTATTTAAAATATTGGTAAATTCCTGAAACAGATTTACCTGTCTTGAAGGCAAAATTCATAACAATTTGTGCGGACAGGTCAACCCATCTTAATGGCAGTGGAAGTGTTAATGTCTCAGTCAAATGTTGAACCTAGAACCACTGGCATTAAGATAACTGACCATTTACTAAGCTGTAACAAAGCTGTCCACACTTAACGTACGTGGTGATGATGACATTGTACTCGTCCTCCGAATTATACAGGATGTACTGTCTGGTGGCTCGTCTGTCCTCCTGGGAACCATAGTACACCAGGATCTTCAGGGAGGGGCACCATACCTTACATTCACGAATCCAGTTATCTGGGGAGTAAATAAAACATAATAAGGCATTATTAGACAACATTTCTTCTATAGAGACTAAAGTTATAAGACACTCTTATCTGGGAGAATGAACAGAATAATGTGGCAACAGTGTTTATCAATATCAGGTCATTGATTGGATTTTGATAAAAAGTACAGTCATTTTTATTCAGCTTGATTATAATGGAGGAACCATTGATGCACAGCAGGTCAGGTGGAAGACCTGAAAGGTAAGCTTGATTAGGACTTCAACCCCATATTGTAAGGCCCTACTGACATTCAACAACTCCAGCCATTCACCCAAGAGCAGGTCTCTACCTGTACATACCTATAGTGGAGGATGGTACAATGATGACGTGAGGGCCAGTTTCACCCTCCTGAAGTAGATGGGCCAAGAATGATATGGTCTGGATAGTCTTGCCGAGTCCCTGGTAATGAGAGATAATGTTCAAGGTTATTTCTTTATTATTCTGTATCTAATCATATTTTAGGTGCTGGTCAAAGAAAAGCTTTTATCTAGTTGTTTTTTTTTTCAGAGCAGGCCACTTCAGAGGCCTTGAATGTGCAAGTTCTAATTAAGATTCAGTATACAATAGATATTTTTTAAGGTGTCATAGAAATGCTAACCTACATCATAATGAACTGAATAGAACTAATTTTGAATACTGGTTTGTTTTGTTTTTGACATTAATTGCAGCGACCAGTTATGATCATTATAGCAGTGTCCAGCTTTTTGGAAGAGGAAGACCCCAGACACATGTCCGGGTAGAACCACCAGCCCACTACAAATCAGCTGAAAGACCTCACATTAAGTCCTTCGCCCCGAACGGACTCGAACACTGTGAGAGGCTAAGTAGTCAGAGGAGTTACAAATCAGCGACTCTACCACTATAACTAGTTGAAAAATACAAGCAAGATGATTTCAATAATCCCAAGATTTACCCTTCCAAACTGGTATTACAAAACAGTGTTCGAACTACCATAGCAGTGATATTTTTTGGTGCGCAATTTGCGATTTTATCGCATATTTTTCAAGAAAAACGCATAAATTTAATACATCTGCGCTTAAAAAACGCAATCGATAAACTAGCAATCGTAACGTCCGAAAAATTTCATATCCATAATGCATTGTCTTTGAGCAATTACTACGAAGCAAAAATTGTCTGAAACACCGCTACGTCACGAGCACTTGTTCAGGCGCAAATGTTTCCCATTTATATTGGAAGTGCAATAAGATGTCGGTAACCAGATTGATTTCCAGTCATTTTCGCTTTCATTTTTAGATGCTTATGTCATGCCTCCTAAAAAGAAACTTTGTCCGTCATCTGATTAGCGACTTATCACCGTGTTTGGACAGGATTCTACTGGCAAAACTATCACAAACGAAAATAAGATAAAATGTTTTTGTACAATGAATGTACATTATTTGTTTTTATGCGCAAAAATAAAACTTTTGTCAAAGATTACTAAAAATCTCATTAATTTTGAAAAATCTGATTGTTTTCAAATATGTGCACTTTTTTATCTCATACTTTTCAAATGAAAAAATATCGCTGCCATAGTAACAATTTTCAACAGTTACCATTTCATCTGCCAGAATGCCATTTAATTCCTGTGTATGCATGATTCTCAACCAGTTGAGTCCCACCATCTGGAAAGGCTTTAGCTGCAGGCTAGAGGCACAATTAAAGGTTCAGTTGCATTAATCTTTTAAACAACAATCGAAGAGGATGAGAAAAATACTGTAAAATACATACTTTTAATCAACAATCTATGAGGAATGAGGAACAAGATACTCCATTAATCTGAGAAAGATAATGAAAAGGCTTCTAGACACATTTACTGCCTTACTTAAATAAGGTTAATATTTACTGAATTAATCAGCGTTAATAAAAGTTCCTGGATACATTTACTGCAATAATCAAATAGGGGTAATGAAAATTAGTCAGGAGCAATAAAAGAGTTCCTGGATACATTTAATGAATAAATCAGGGGCAATGAAAGAGTTCCTGGATACATTTGCTGAACTGATCAGGGAGGGGCAATGAAAATGTTCCTGGATACATTTACTGAATAAGTCGGAGGTAAGGAAAAAGTTCCTGGATACATTTACTGAATTAATCAGCTAGGGGCAATGAGAAAGTTCCTGGATACATTTACTGAATTAATCAGGGAGGGGCAATGAGAAAGTTCCTGGATACATTTAATGAATTAATCAGGGAGGGGCAATGAAAAAGTTCCTGGATACATTTACTGAATTAATCAGGGAGGGGCAATGAGAAAGTTCCTGGATACATTTAATGAATAAGTCAGATTAAATGAAAAAGTTCCTGGATACATTTACTGAATTACTGAATTTATCAGAGAGAAGTAATGAAAATGTTCCTTGATACATTGTTTTAATAAGCATCCTAGGAGCTTTGAAGGAAAAAAACAATCCTGGCAAAAATATCTAAAACAACCACAATAGGCCAAGTGCTTCTCACAGAATTTATCAAAATCTATAACCACTATCATGACAGACACTTACTCTGGGTTGAGATTTGATGGTTGTTTCGTGATCTGTACAGAATCATCCTCCAGCTGGGTGTTGGAGTGAAGCAGGCTGGACACCACCTGTTCCATAGAACTGGAGATCTTCTCACATCGCTCCATCAACCTCTTGACTACCTCCCTGATCTTGATCACTTCTCGACAGCCGCTGATCAGCTCATATGACAGACCTTTAACTGTCAAGAACTTGTCAACCTGTAAGGGAGAGAAATAATTAAGTATGATAGTTACAACAAAGCATAGCTAGAAAAAAGACTGGATGTGAAAGGTATTGAAGCTACGCAGTATATATAGAAGAGCATATACCTCAAACGCTTGAACAAAATTATGTTTCTTATGCAATCAAATTGTTGATACCTAAAAGGATCCCACAAAATAATGTTCTACATCTATGTGAAACATAAAACATAACACCTCACTCATCATTACAAACGCTTATTTCCTATCAGATCTATGCTGCACAATTAGCTACTTCTAAACTATGAAAACCATAAGACCACTTACTTTTGAAACCGTAATATCATCATCCAGCTAGTCTGCTGTCACATTAAAATCTATATTAAGCAAAAATTCCCATCGTTCTAATTTATAGATTTAGAAAGTAGGAAAATTTTGAGTGATTTATTTCACTATTCATACAGTCTTACGACTAAGGCAGTGCTAAAAATCCTTTTTTGATTGAACTAAAAAACTAATTGATGCACAAAATAAACCTCACACTTCTTTATATGGTTACACGTATTTGATGTTGGCTAAGTGCCAGATACAACCTTTAAGAGACACTCCCTTATTCATTTGGCAAGTTTATATATATTGAGTGATGCAAAGCAATATAGTATGAAGGAAAGGCGAAAGATAAACTGTCAGTATGAAGGAAAGGCGAAAGATAAACTGTCAGTATGAAGGAAAGGCGAAAGTTAAGCTGTCAGTATGAAGGAAAGGCAAAAGATAAGCTGACTTTTTTAAAATCAGCATGATTATTAATCTACTTATGTAAGAACAATTGAATAGTTAGTATTATAGTGACAAGAACTAAAGCCAGATGGGTATATTTCATTTTCTAGAAATGGTTCATTGGGGCTACAACCTAGACTTAACTTTATTGTGCTGATGAATTCCCCAAAAATAGTCATGAAGAAGATGAAAGACTGTCAGAATATATTGCTTCAATGAATTAAAACAAGAAGGCCATGATGGCTCTTAATCGCACACCTGATGACACAGGCTTTTAGTAGGCTCATATCTGGCATCGAATAATAAAGAGTTACTTACTTTAGAAATTTTTGGTGAAGAGTGGACCATTAGTGAGGCCACTGGGTTGGTAACGTTTTCTAGAATTTTACCAAGTAACCTACTGAAGTGACATGACCCACTTCAAAACATATGCAAGATTTCATACTGGCAAACATTCTGGCCAAGTTTGGTGAAGATTGGGCCATCAATGTGGCCTCTAAGTGTTTTCACAAGGTTTTTCTAAAATTTTACCTATTTACCTACTTTATGACCCCACATGACCCAATAATACATTCATCCAAAATTTCATGCAGACAAACAATCTGATCAAGTTTTGTTGAAGATTGGGCTATGAATGTGGCCTCTAGTGTGTTCACATGCTTTTTTGTACTTTTTGACCCAGTGAACTCTTTTTTGACCCCACGTGACCCAATAACAAACTCGTCTAAGATTTCAGGCAGACAAACATTTCGACCAAGTTTGATGAAGATTGGCCTGTAACTTTTGCCCCTAGTGTGTTCACAAGCTTTTTGTAAGATTTGACCTAGTGACGTACCTTTTGGCCCCACATGACCCAGTTATGAACTAATCCAAGATTTCATGCAGACAAACGTTCAGATAAAGTGTAGTGAAAATTGGGCCATAAATGGGGCTTCTAGTGTGTTCACAATTTTTTTTGTAAGATTTGACCGAGTGACCTACTTTTTGGCCCCCACGTGAACCAATAACGAACTCATCAAAGATTTCATGCAGACACAAATTCTGACCAAGTTTGGTGAAGATTGGGCAATAAATGTGGTTTCTAGTGTGTTCACAAGCTTTTTCTATGATTTGACCTAGTGACCTTCTTATTGACCCTACGTGACCCCGTTATGAAATCATCCAAGATTTCATGTAGGAATCTGACCCAGTTTTATGAAGATTGGCCTGTAAATGTGGCCTCTAGTGTGTTCCCAAGCTTTTTCTAAGATTTGACCTAGTGATCCATTTTTGATTCCACGTGACCCAATTACGAACTCATCCAATAATTCAAGCAAACATTCTGACCAAGTTTGGTGAAGATTGGGCTATAAATGTGGTCTCTAGTGTGTTCACAAGTTTTTCCTAAAATTTGTCCTAGTGACCTACTTTTTGACCCCAGTTGACCCAATAATGAACTCATCTAAGATTTCATACAGACAAACATTCTGATCAAGTTTTATGAAGATTGGATAAAAACTGTAGCCTCTACCATGTTCACAAACTAAAATGTTGACGCTGCAGGCAGCACAACGGACAAAGCGGTATCAGAAAAGCTTGAGCAAAACGTGCTCAAGGTGACCTAAAAATACATTTAGATGCCTTTACATTCAGGCATCATAAAATATCACTATTTTAACTTAGCATGCTAAGCACAAATTGATCAATCTGAGGCATTTGGCAGCTGCTGAATATATCTTTATATGTATAGCTGCCTCTGCATTAAGTTATTAAAATTTTACAAGATTTCTGTATTTTTTATTTACAAATTAAGCATGATAAGAGTTACATAAAAGCAACTATATATGTTCCATACCAGAGTTGCCCATGACTTGAAGGGTCGACAGCTGATGATGAGTTCAGACTTCTTCTTGGAGCACCCAGGAGTGGCCATTAGTTCCTCGAGCACAGCGTCCTCAAAGAAATCCAGGATCACTTTCTTTGCATCATCCCCTTCTTCCTGTGTTGAGAAACAAGCAGCTGTTGGTGCAAGCTTACATAAATCTTAGTTTATCTGCTTATCTTTTTCTAACTCCTTTTTGAAAACAACATATTGATAAGTGACTAATTTGCAGAAGTGGTCATTAAGAGGTTAATACACTGCAGCGCAAATATTACAAATACGAACAACTGGCTGATAATGACTGCCTGGCCCGGCGCTGCCATCTATTAACATCTTTAATAAACATGTGGTTGTCCTTAAATTACACTAATATTGTTTTATCTTGTAGTCATTATTCTGCCAAATATGTCGTAAATAATCTAAATATAAGTGATATAAACTAAATTTTTACAATTGATTAACTAAAAATGACTTGGATCTTTCTTTCAACACCATAAAAACACTTCTGCTCTTAAACCAATGAGATTCCAAAAGTGAGAAAGGAGAGTTTAACATGGCATACCAGGAATGGAACATTTAAAAGTTTTTAATAAACAGAGTTTTAACAAAATAATTGGATCAAACAATTGCATGGATGGATCACAAATGTAAGTAAACATACAGGCGATTACAATGTCATTTTGGTATGGAATTATGTCTTGGATGGAATTTTACATCACCAACATTTGAACGACCAAATCAGTAGAAAGGAATTGAACTCTCAAAAAATGGACAATTCTTCTCGACTTGGTGGAAAAAATGTTCCATTATTTATAAATCTGCATTTTGTTTTGCTGATAAATGATTTTTTGCTCACAGCTGCTAGACAGATGATGACACTTAAAACATTAACATGTAAGTTTAATATGCATATTATGTTTACATTACCAAAATGACATCAATTTTCAAGTGTGCCACTTCTGAGGGCCATTTATCAAAAAATGGCCAAAAAATGATAACCGCTTGTGTAACTGTAATACCCCCATCAAAACAACTAGATTTATTTCTGTATATAGTAACATGTGTATTAATGCTTTATTGATCCCAGGCTTTGTTCAAGGTCAATATTACAATCATCTGGTACATAAAACAATATACTGACCTATTTGTCATTTGTATGCACTCATGCATGTAGTCTTTGATAAAATGCTAACAACATACTGCTCAATAATTGATTTTAATCAATCAGCCAATCAATGACGTCTTCCTTCAGGTAACAGCCCATATATACCTCAAGACTATCCTCACTGCCATCAGACTCTGCCCCACTGCCAAAATCATCGTCTTCATCATCCACTTCAATATCTTGCACTATCAAATATACACGGTAAAATCTACCTTAGACCTTAAGCCTACCAGTTGCTTATAATCAATTTAAAATCTTGGTTTTCATTCATAAGTAAAGTAAAAATGGGTCCTAAGTTTTTGTGAAAAGTCCATTTGACTTACAGGCGAGTTACAAAATAAATAATCAGGAAACCTAGTTAGATCAGAGCTTACTGTCAGTTATATCAAGATAATGATGTATATTCTACCATATATTTCTATGGAATAAGTAATGTTTATTGGGGTTATCGTCCCACCAACAGTATTTCAGTTATCTGGAGATGGTGTCTACTTGAAGCAGAAATAGTGCTGCCTTCACTGTGTATAGCATGCCGTGAACACATGACATGATACCACACCCAGTCACATTATCCTCACACCAGGCCAACCGATAATGGAACTACCTTTATATTTTCTTGAGTGTTAGCAAAGGAGGCATACCACTACCATTAACACTTTCGTATGTCGCAGACCGGGATTGAAGCTTGGGCCTCCCATATCTGCAGCCAATGCTTTACTGATTATGCTACCAGGTCTAGGCTGGAAAAAGTAATCTTTTAATACTTATATCATATCGGTTCAAAGTGGAATACATGTATTATGTTAAAAATATCATGTTTTATATAACAATTTTTTTTTGAATTAGAATTGTCAAATTCAACTTCACAAGATATCTGGGAGTGGGGGGATGGGGATTCATACTCAAGTTAATATGGCTGTCTAAATGTATGAGTGCACCAGTTTTAAGATCCTGTTAAATAAAAGGTTCCAGAGAATAACAAACCAAAGTTTGTTATATTAAACTTACCAAAAGTGTTGCAGTGATCAATACATCACTTCATTTACTACTTCGACTTATGTCCAGATTTTGGTAAAATTGGACTATTTAGACACATACAATCCACCTTGACTAATGAGTACATATGTAAATAAGAAATACTATATAAATAAGAAAATATGTTAGATGCATTTATTTAACTTGGCATATTGGTAAAGACTCTGTAGCCAGTGTTAAACATCCTGATCAGACAGCTCTCAGACCCCAACAGAAGCTGCCTGATTGGGTCAACACTATTTGTCATATCTTAAGCAAGTTGTTTAAAGCTAAGATTTAGTTTAAAATGTGCAAACATTTTCTGATTTTGATTGAATTTCTGACATGCATGAGTGGTTGTCAACAGCTGTGGTGTATACAGCATTTCTTTGAGATCAAATGCATTAAAGGACTTTCAAAATGATTAGACTAGCAAATAAAAACCACCCATTTTTTTGCAAATACATATGTAAAAGGGCTTTGTTTTCTCAATACTCTTTATTTGTTTTGTCACGTTGCAGATATTTCTAGAATGCTACTCATTGAAAGATCTATGCATTCATGTCACTGGGACCTATAGATTGTTGCCTTCAAATAAAGGTCACCTTTTTGTTTCTTCTTGTTTTTCACAGCTCTGGCAGCCTTCTCCTGAGTGTCCGAAGCAACGGATTGCAGCGATGAGGAACAAGAACTCAGCGACACTGTGGCATCAGCAATGTTCCAATCATGGCGACTCAACACACGCCGCAGTTCCTAGTTTTATAATAAAAAGTTCATTACCATGTAAAATGCTTGAAATGAACAACGTTTGCTCTTTTCCTTCTCTAATTTTCTTCTCTCTATCCTTAAAAAAAAATAAGAATCTGAAATGAAGTAAAACATCTATTGTCCTCTTAAAATTTTATAATATGGAAAAACGAAGAAAATTATTACACACACTTTTTTAACTAAACCAAATTGGAATCATGCCATACCTTTTCTGACTTATCTGAAAAGCAGTCTGCCACAAACTTTATTTTCTTCTTCTGATCATCAGTCAATGGTGTGGTATCCTCCTCCTCATCCTCCTTACTTCCATTTTTCTCCTCATAAATCTCAGTGAGATCAGATCGTTGAGACTCAAGAGTGTAAGATACTGTGGCCTGGGACTCCTCCGTGTCAGAAGCTAGATTGATCACTTCCTCACTGCTATCATCAGAAATGATACGAGCCCGTTTAGGTGGTTTCTGAGGTGTCTCTCCATCTGAAGTGCTGTCTTTCCGAATTCGCTTAAACTTGGACTTTTTAGATGATGCCTTGCTCTCTAATTGAAAAGGGAAAAAGAGAAACAAAAAATAATAATCTAAAATCCAAACAAACAAAAAAGTTATGTTCAAATGACACCTTTTTGACACAAAAGGCAGGATTCTTATTTGTACAATAAAGCAATGAGGATTGTAGTTATTAAAAGGAAAATATCATTTAAGGCCTCAATTAAAAAAGTCTGTTTTTGGGTGGATGACTTTAAAGGAAACACAAAATGACAAATGTTGGTAATAAAAAAAATAATACTTTCAATACAAAAAACTATCTGTATGTATTACATTAGGCTAAAAAAGTAAGACATGTAATTAGCATTGCAACATTATTTTTTCTTGGATCTTTTCCAGATCTTTTCTTACCCTAAAACTCTAAATAAGAGGGCCATGATGGCCCTGTATCATTCACTTAGCTTATATATAGGCGTAAAGTTATAGTTTTCAAACAGGCAAGAAGTGATGTATCTTTGTTAATAGGAAAGTTCAAAAAATCATTTGAACAATCTGTTTAAATAGGATTTGGTCTGACAAAATGGTTCAAACTTAATTGCCATATGTGAAGAATGGCCATGCATCTGGCAGCCATCGTTTTTGACAGATCATACTTCTTTTGAAAATCTTGATAGAGAGCTAAGAAACATGTATTCTTAATATAAAGGCTCAAGCTATTGTAGTTTCTGACATAAAATGTTTTTAAATTTTCACTAAATAGACGTACATGGAAAAGTGGCCGAGATCCTGGTAGGCAATAATGTTACATGGAACACCACTGATTGTCAAATGTCACATATACAGAAATTGAACAGGAAATGGTCACAGAAGGTATGAAAATGGTTATCAGAATAATAAGGGTTAAAACATGACATAAATACGATACCTATTAATAGATCAATAGCCTTGTCCACATCTCCACCTGCATCCAGTAATGCTCGACGGACTTCTTTCTTACTCTTCACAGGAAACAATGGTCTTAGTTTGCTCAAGTTGATGTTAAAGTCCTCAATGTTACCAACATCTTCATCGGATTCATCGTCAGACATGTTGGGCAGTTTTCGACTACTACTGCCAAGAAGATAATACTTGTTAGACAGTCTTTGTACAAGATGAAAACAAAATGACTCAGACATGTAATCACAACTGTAAGATGAATAATTTTTAATCTAGTCAGAGCTGTCTTGTCTGGCTTGTCTCTATTTACTGCAATGTCTCAAGTGAAATATATTGTTATCTTTGCATTTAATTACCGTATTAGCTATTAACTTAAATTTTATATTAGCAATGGTTGGATCACTTGGTTTCGACGATTGGAAGTGTCGGCAGGGCGGTCTTTTGGCAGACCCAAGCTGACCTGGGAGGAGGTTGTTAAAAGAGATAGGAAAACTTTTGCCATGGAATCCATTACCCCCCTTCACAGAGATGAATGGAGAGGGCATCTAAGAGAGGGACTGGGCAGTCAGGCCCCACCTTCATCAGAGGATTAATTGTTTGCCGGATTTAAAAATAAACTGGATATGATGATCATGATGATGATTATGATAAAATTGATTATAATATTCTGATTATTCATTTGAAGAATTTTGCTGCACCACTATCTCTCTTTACCTGATCCCATTATTGTGTGATGTGTTGATGAACAATATTATGAGTTTAGTGATCTAAAGCTATGGGTACAAGCCTTCCTCAGCAGAAAGACAATACAACTCAGCATTTAGCTGCATTCTCTTTACATTATACACTACATAAAATGGTTATAACCATTCTTTATTGAACCAGTTTAAAAATAAATCCAAGCATTTAAATTAAAACTGAAGAATAACTGCATGAAAAATATCTGCATAATCTAACATATTTTAATGTTTACATTAAAATTTGGTAAGTGTTCAATTTTACCATTTTCTTCTGTAAGAAATATTTTGTGGAAACCAAGCTAAGATGAACAAACCATTGACATCATAATTCTCTTATAAAATATGTTGTATTTAATAATATTTCCATACTATATAAAAAAAATTAAATACACGTACAAAAGTTAGAATAATTGACCAATTAGTATCAGATTAATTGAGATTAATTGACTACAAATTAAGCTGTCATTCCCATCTCTAATTAATCATTAATATATACGAGGGATGATCCAGAATTACCCGGAATTCTAAAAATTTTCCCAAATTTTTTAAGACAAATATATGTATTTCATATCGTTATAATACTCTAAATCTCTACTAACAGTGTCCGTAATATTTTTCTTTATGTATTATTATGCCACGTGTAAGACGCTTTCAAATAACCATAGTAACGGCGTAGCGGCGCAGCGCGAAAACGTTAACCGTTAATATTTATTTTAATGAATATACACCATGAATAAATTAACGAAAACACATCAAATTACGCCAAAATGTACAATTACGTTTAGATGACGTCATGTTAAATTTTTACGTCATTTACGCATTTGATTCAAAAGTAAACATCTTTTAACCGTTAATAGCACCAACGCTCTTAACATCAGAAATATCGTCATTAGATTGTCAAGAAATTCGAGCTGTTATAAAATTTTGTCAGGAATTAAGAAAAACACCCGCGGAAAAATTCAACATGTTGAAGGAAACTTCGCACATGGATAAAATAAGTCAAACAACGGTTTATGAATGGCATAAACGATTTTCTGAGGGTCGAACAAAACTAGAAGACAACGAAGGCAGGGGACGAAAGCGGAAAATGCGCACGTCACTAACGTCATCACTTGAGGAGGCTCTACAGGCAGACAGGCGTGGGCTCGCTGACAGATTTTGCGCGAGCTACGGGACAGTGTATCGAATTCTGACGGAAGAACTACACATGACGAAGGTAAAATACATTTTTAAATTTAGTTTAAATAAATTTATTTAATCATAGCCGTACTTTAAATAAAATGATTAGCTAACTCGGTTGATTGTACTTGATGAGATTTTTTACTAGAAGATAATAATAATAATTATTATTTGTTTATAGATTAGTTTTCACTGTTAAACATTATTAAAGTTTTTTATTTTAAGTTTTTTTAATTAAAATATTATTTTTTATTAGGTTTATGCGCGATGGATCCCACAAGTTCTGAAGAGCGTGACAGGCGAGTTCGTGACTCTCGTGCCTTCATTCGGCGCGCGGAATGAGAGGGTGACATGTTCCTGCAGAGGATCATTACTACAGACGAGACGTGGCTCAACAACTATGATCCCGAGACCAAGAAGCAGTCTGCGGTATGGAAGCCCGGGTAACAAAGAGCGGCGGCAAGACCCATCAATTAAGCGGCAACTGAAGGGCAAACAATTCGATTTGTTGACTGAACTGCGCAGGACAACATCAGCTATTGTAAAGAAATATGACTGTTCGTGGTATGAAGACATTTTCAGGCAGTGGGTTCATAGGCATCGTCGTTGCATAGGATGCAACGGAGCGTACTTCGAGAAACTTTAAACGTCCCGAAGTTTTAACGTCGACGACGTCGTGATTTTAAGATTAGCGTGCGCTGTATACGCGTTGGTGTATTTATATTTTCTGTTCATGTTCAGTTCACATTTTGTTTTACTGTTTGATATTATATTTATTGTAAAGCAGGATGATTCTTCTTTTTAATGGTATATGTTTCGTTTATATTAAATAAATTGTGTTGACACTGTAAACAAATTCCGGATTATTTTGGATCATCCCTCGTATATATATATTATATTATATATTAGTAAATATAAACAATGGCAGATCAAGCACATGCTCACGTTTTAGATCTATTTCCATTTGTAACAGCTCCGTTTCGTTTTGACAGCCAGGGAGAGGAAGCCGCACTGCTAGAATCCTTTTCTGGTGTCATACCCCAGTTTCTATCTATCAGCTTGGTTCGAGTATTGAAAAGCGGGGACTCAGGGCTAGACAGAGGTGTCTCTGATATAGTCGTCTTGCATGCTGAACAAAAAAAACAACAAATAATTAAAGATAACAAAGTATCGTCAAATAAATTGTGTTTAACCCCTTTACTGCTGCATATAAGTGCATGCTGTATGCCGACTGTTTTCAAGACATAGTAGGTAATTACCCCGTGCAGCTCTCAGGGTAACGATGTATATGAAACACTTTTTACCCAGAGCAGCACTCAGGATAAGGCAGTGAAGGGGTTATGAGTAGCAAAATTGAACATTATTTCAAATAGTTGTTTTGTGAAGTTGATATGGTAATTCAATGCAAGGGTTCATTTGTTGGGTTGTACATTAAGTGGTTGTATAAAGTGCACAGAGCTTAACATATCAATGGTTCTGTGTTCCAAGTATGGCCTGTTTGTATGACATAGAAAGACAAATTCTTCAATTAAATATGATAAGATCTAAGCTGCTTAAAAGAATCATAAACTCAAGACAACTGAAAGATTGTTGGTGGGATGATAAACCTAACAAAACAAGCAGATCTTGAATTCACCATACCTGGTGTTATATTAATACTAAGAGGATTTTTGCCTTCTGGCGTGCAAGGTGGCTGCGTGCTGGTCTGAGACGGAGGCTGGGTACTAGACTGGGAACCAGAACTATCGCTCTGGCTGCTGTCCCGCCGCACAAACCGATATTGGAGAAGAGCAGTCAGGTTAGAACTCATGTCTGCCGACCTCAGGTGGTCTGTACACGTATTACCTGAAGAAATACACCAGCGCTCAGATAAAGGAAGCCTAATCAGGTTCTTCTATGTCACCAATGGGCAATGCCTGGGAAATTCCCACCTCCTTCCCCCAAAACAATTCATATCAAATAAGGAGGCAATCTAGTCATAAGATACATACACTTGAACTCTCACAATTTCGGAGGAAGATTCCCACTTTTTAAGGTTCAAAATTACTTGAATATGAGGGGTGCTTTACACATTTTCAAAAATCACCCTACTTGGAAACAGATAACTTTCTTCTTTTTTTATATAAAAGTAACAAACCTCCCACTTTTGAAAGGGAAAATCGCTCACTTTGACCTGAGAAAATGTTCACATGTATGAAAATAGTAAGATAAAATGGGAACTGAGCTATCCATGGTGTGCATTATTTTTTAATCAAAGTATTTGTTTCAAAATTCGACTATTTTTTATTATGCCCTGATTTTCAATCATTCTCTTGGTATTATTAATGTTCATCTTGTAAATTATATATAGAATTTCAAATGTACTCACAGGAAAAAGATCTCAAAATTGAATAAGGTGGGTTATTATGGGACCTCTCCACACAATAACTTTCTCCAAGTCAAAAGCTAGAAATGTGTATTGAATATAGATTACAAGCTTTACATCAAGGTCATGCTATGTACTGTTTGATCTAAAGATGACATTGCATGTATCATAAAAAAATGTCTCACTTTGTAAAAGTCAACAAAAAGTAAGCACTTTGAAAGAACTCTCCCCTTTTAATTCATATTGCTGATACATATCTTATAACATGTCACATTTTTCAGGACAGAGACTTAAGCATCAGGTTAAATACTACATTTTAATTGTTTTCTATTTATGCTGTTATCTGATATCTTTACGGTCCTGAAATACCTGAGACAGTGGCTGTTTTATGAAAAAGGAGATGTGGCCTGGGGCCTTTAAGAAGGGGCAAATTTCGGGTACACGACTATTCGACCCCACGATTATTCAACCCTTACCTGTTCCAGGCGAAAATTTAACCCATAACTATTTGACCCCAGCTGAAAAAATTAAGGCCACTTTTCGACCACAATATAGTTATATGGCTGTATGTTGTTTAGAACAGAACAGTTCTGTTCTTTAATGTTTTTTTCTGTTTTACATGATATGTTATTTGACAATGTTATGATAGTAATAAATATATATGTCAGGACTGAATGTTTCTTTTAATGTTTTTTCCATTGATTGGAGAGCCACTGCTTACCACAACTGTCCCACACAAGCCGACCATCTTTACATTCGTTCAAGGAGGGATGGCGAGAAAGTGTAAAAAAACTGGTCTTCTCTCGACGGATTTTCGTACTGTGTTAAGGTAATGCTGTTATAAATACATGCACGTATAAAGTGCATTATGATGATACTTTATTGTTAATTAATCATATTAAAAATCAGAATTTAAATATGTATTAGCATTGTTTTATAGAGAGAGACGAGCTCCAGCATCCAGTGGCGATGCAGTATCAGAAGGAAGGGCAACATCTGCTCTACGCATCAGTCAGTCAGCGTGGGGACAATGTTACACCTGGCACTGTTGAGCATAATCAACCTGCAGATGGGATAATGCTGAAGAGAGTGGTGATTAAGAAAGAGGTAAGAAAACACATTGTTATATCTAAGTATTAGGACAATTATTTCATTGGTATGTGCTTATTAAATTAAAATTTAAATCTTTAAGCATGTGTTTGTTTATAGTATATTTTGCATATTTTTATCGTATATTGCGTATAAATCTGTTAGATACGTGAGGTGGGGAACAAAGACTTGTATGGGCCATCTGGACGGATAATACGGAAACAGATGACTAAAACGTTCGGAAGCAACAATTTCAACATACCTCTTTCACACACACTGGCCCAACCAATACAGTGAGCCAGACAGAAGATGCGACCTGCAGACCCCAAAGACCTTGACTTCGAGGTATACATCATTCAAATGTAGGTTATAGTAACAACAAATCTTTTTATTTTGCCAGAAGATTATACATAAATGGTAAACATCATTCACATGGCAAATTACAGGGATATAAGGGTTAATGTATGTACATGTATGTCAGCTTGATGTGGGGTCAGAGCGTCATCTGGGATGGGATAAGCCGGCATTTTTGCCAATACTGCGCAGCGACATTTCTATCATTATAGCACAGGGGCACTTATGAGGTGTCCAGGGACTGAACCCGGTCGGTCCATTATATTGACACCGACGAGTCAGGCGTAAGTCTGTCCCCTTAGCCCAGAGCGTTAGGAGGGAAGCCACTACTACCAACTTTAAAGTCTTTAGTTTGACCCGGCCGGGGTTCGAACCCACAACCTCCCGATCCGCAAGCCGACGCTCTACCACCTAAGCTATTGCGGCCGGTAGCGTCATCTGGTGTTAGCTACGAAAGACTAGCGCCTGCAGCAGTCCAGAAGATGGTACCTGGATGGCACCTTCAAGGTTGCGGCGCTTCCATTCACACAGCTTTGGTCCATTCACGTATTCCTCAAGCAAGGGGAGTTCACAAAACAGGTCCCTTTGTGTTTCGTATTGATGTCAAAATGCCGCAAACAGGACTACACAGCAGTAAGAATTTTTGTTTACTTTCATTTTTTTTTTAAACATATTCCTGATGTAAAATAAGAAAAAGGCAAAAATAGCAGTTGTATATGAGTTAAAAGTTAATAAGTTTGCATTTTCGCCTGATCTACATAGAAACAATTATCACTTCTTTCAGGTGCTGGAGAAGATCATCGACTATGGCAGGCGCTGAGGGGCATATTCCCGGGAAAACAGATGAAGGGGTGTGTCTTTCACTGGAGGCAGGCGGTAATGAGGAAGGTCGGCAAAGTTGGCCTAAAAACTACCTATGACAGAAGTGAAGGAGCGTATCACGTAATAAGGAAGCTGCTTTCTCTTCCCTTCCTGCCAGCATCAGACATTCCACGTGCCTTTGGTAAGCTGCTACAGGAGGAAGACTCGAGCAGCACAAAGATGACAGCCTTATTTACTTATGTAAAGGACCAATGGCTAGGCAGCAGCCTGTGGCCAAGCGAGGAGTGGTCCATCTACCGCCAGGTTGTTAGGACGAACAATGACGTAGACAGTACAGCAATTAATATTTCCTTCGATATCAGTCCTAGATATATTATGACATTTTATGAAAAAACAATGTTTTGTGCCAAAAATAATATATTGTTTAAATTACCACACATTGCATAATACATTTAAGTTTAATGATTAAACACAGTGTGTGCATATATTTATATTCTACTTTTAGGCTGGCACCGCTCTAGCAACAGAAATGGTGGTCAAGGTGCCCTGTCATTTAATTTACTGCTGGGTTTGCTCCTGGAAGAGGCAAAAAAGGTTCCAGTGACTTGCCAGCTTCTTTCTGAATCTGCGCTATTGAGACAACGCCGGCCAGAGCACAGGGTACGGCACGTGCCGTGGTTGCCCTCCTTATTTTCCGTAATGCCCTCAGAATAATGCCAATATCCACGGCAACATTGTTGCCGTGGATGCCCTCCCTCTTTGCACCAGTGCCCTCATTTATTATGAAATAAAATTACATGTAAACAACGAACACAAGTTCCTATTGTTGACTTTTTTCGCCGTTGTTCAGTAATATAAAGCAACACTCGGATCACCTCGTCTACGAAATTGACTCGAATATAACTATGTGACAATGTCGCCGCAATATTGACGAACTATCTTCCGAAGCTTGCCAGAGGTTGTCGAGTAAGTACGAATGATAAAGCAAGTGACGAAAACCGACACTGCCGCGCAAATTTACCTTGTGACTGGCCATGTGCGCAGTAGAGAAGGACGCAGTTCCCTCTACGTAAGTATTACGAGAAACTAGGTACAAAAGCGCATCCCATAATAATTTTATTAGCCCCTCCTGCTTCTTACGTTCATTTACCCGCCAACGAATTACCGGCTATTGTTTCTAACGTGTCCACTCCCACGTCAACACTTGCAATCGCAGTGTAATGATGGGGGGTAAATTTTATGATTGGAACTGCCTTCCGATGTGTACCGATTAATAAGCAGATGATCATCGGTAATCCCCGGCATTTCCTGTCAAAAGAACCTTCGACGCCAGCATTTTTTTAAAATTTTTTTAAGAAATGCCACGAAAAGACAGTAACAAAAAGAAAGCAGGCAGATATAGCGAATGCTGCATCGAAATGCCAAAAGCTTCCGTCATCTTTTCGGTAAGTTAAACTGAACATACAGATCAGCGCAGGTACCGTTAGTTCTATTGTGATACAAATCAGCAGGCAAATGGCGGGCGGGTCAAAGGCCATGTCGATTACATGGCGTTTAGTGTGATGTCATCCAGCTGTTCTGCTCTCTCCCCGGCCCCGCCAGACTTAGACACTGAATAACATAGTGACTTATATTGAATGCAGGACAATAAAGCTTTAATATTTTGTCTGTTTGAAGTCAGAATAATACATAATCACTGTATAAAAATGCCAAAAAAAGGTGGCATCGCTCAACGTGCATGTACCTTGAATGTGAATGGCTGCAATGTAGACATAAATTATAACATAGTGTGCACGTGTGTTGTCCATCAGAATATTATAATGAGAGAAGATCGCCATGGAGATGGAGGTGTGTCATTCTTCTGCACAGCTGATTGGTTCTCTCAGGAGGTGTGTAAGCCAGTCCACGCATGTGTTTTGATTTTTGTAATTTTTATTATTTATGATAAGAATTCATGAAGATATATATGTTTATAATGTCAAAACTGAAGTAGCCTTGGTGCCCCTTTTCAGAGGGAAATACTTGCCTTGGTGCCCCTGCAACTTGCCTTAGTGCCCAAAAAATATTAGCCCTGTCCAAGGCAACACTTGCCTTGCCCTAAAAAATTGTAATTCTAGCCCTGCGAGCACATGAAATTGGAGGAGCAACTGTTGTCTGCATCGTCCAAGTATGATGACAGATCGTCCAAGTACGATGACAGAAACGTTATCTGTGAGGAGTTTCTCCGTACACTGGGAGATACATACAAGTTTGTGTAAAGATGCCCAATTCTACACCTAAATTTTATATTTTAATACTAAGTAATTTATGCTTATTTATTATAAACTAATTATAAACTTACATAATTGTTTAGTACTGTTCTTAATCATTTGTTGCTACTTATTATTTGTTTAAATAATAAATAAATATAGTATTCAAATGTATATGGAAAAATATCTAAAAAAGAGAACAAAAGAAAAAAAATTGAAATAACAAGAAAGACGGAATATAAATCTAATATCGCCTATGCCTTTGTTGTTGTTTGTTTAATCCCAACTAATACTGTGTAAATAATGTTCTCTTTATTATGTAAATATATCAAACTATTTACCAGAACAAAAAATGAACCTATGCAAATCTAATACAAGTTATAATTTATTAAAAAGAGTTAAAATTATCAATCTTTTCCCACTTTAACAAGCCTACGAATTCAACCCCCTAGCCATTACAATCTTAAGCCACAAGTTACTATTGTATCATAAATACACTCAATAACGATACTAATATCATGACACAGCATTTACCCTACTTTACAAACAATAAAATGCAAAGATAAAATACAATTACGCTAACACTTTGCTAGGGGCCGAATAGTTGCGGGGTTAAATTGTCACCAGGGATTGAATAGTCGCTCATTTTTACAGGTAGGGGTTGAATAGTTAAGGGGTCAAATAGTCGCTGAGCCCAAATTTCGCTGCAGATAATTTAAAGAAAAAGCAGAAAATGTGCATATTTTATTTGCCATCTTTTGTCTTATTTGTTTTTTACAAGCCAACTCTCTATTTTTTCCAGTTCTTGAACTCCTCTACCAGATAATCATAGTCCAGTTCACTCAAGCTACAAATGAAAATATGGGGGAATTTTCATTTTTAGGGGAAAAAACTAGTCTTATTTACTGTGGGGGAAAGCGCTTTGAAACAGCCCCTTCTATATAAGATAAAAATACCTGTGAGCTTACTCTATACTTAATTAAATTGACTGTTGATATTAATTATGTTCATAATATATGGCTAGAATGACACACGATCTTATGAGTTGTGTTGACAGCTGACATTTACATTATCACATATAGCTAGCACTATGTGGAAAATCTTAACGCTTTGACAATGATAACATAAACAGACAACATATTCAATGCAACAAAAAACTATCTGAAATCAACTGACAATTTAATGTCCTTATACTATACCATGCATGTGTTACCTTTGTTCCGCAATTCTTCAAGTACGAGAAAAATGGCGGGATACAATCTACAGTGTAATGGAGTTTGAGTCCTAAATTAAAATTAATATATTTCCAGTAAATAGAAATACTTTAAAGGATCCTTAGGTTTTTTAGAAATGGAATGTTTTTAAAATTTTAAATCAGTTTATTGCATCATAATTATCTTACCGTCGAAATTCAGACAAGTTGTTATTGCCGTTTGTGTAACAGAAAGACTTTCTTTGGAAGAGTGTCTGAGAGGAGATAACTTTTGATGTTCTCAATCGCAGTTTTTTTTTGCATACTAAAATCAAAGTGCTAAAAAAGCGCTGTTTGGACGGTCTCTGTTTAAACCTGTAATCGACTAAAGGTGTGTGGATATTAATAAAAGTTATTCTTCGGTAAATCAAATTTACAACGCATTGGTAAGTAGGCAAGGCTTCAGCTGCAAAAACGTATCTTCTAAAACTAGAGATTATACATTGGAACAAAAGTCACAACTCAGTCACTAACATCGATTTTATGAAACATTCAATATTTTATATACGATAGCATTAAATTGGGTCTTAAATAAATGCACATCAGTGCTACCGGACGCGACCAATAAGTTAAAAATTTACCCCCCGTTATTTATTTTACTACTATACAACTATAATCTGAAGCCAAAAATCAGAGTGCGTCATTCTTTGCAGTGCACGTTCGGTAACATTAGACAGAGATGCCAAGATTATACGAATTACCTCTGCCAATCATAAGATGTTGCAAAGACTCAAAAGACAGTGACTCCTAGCGTGGGATATCGAAAATATCTCGGCCTTGTAGGTAATAAATAGTCAGTGGAACACTCGTCACAATAACAGTCTGCTCGCAGTTTCGCCCCCTCACCGAGTGATATCACTGCACTATATTTACTATATATATAAACGATATATATGAACACACACACACATATTCGTACTTCGAAATTCAAATTTTTCGTAACTCTGGACGGTGTTGCTAGCGAATACGCTGCTGCGTACACATTGTTAATAGAGAATGAAAAACATACAAACAAGCTGCAAAAATCTAACCCTAGTAGGCAAGTGCATAGTTAGTGGTAGGAATTTACATTTTCTTTAGTCCATGGACTTTCTGGCATCAATCCGAGATATAATTTGTGACTAAATCATCCTTGGTTTTCGTACCAATTCAACTTTTTGTTCCACTTGAACAATTTGTCGCGATTTCTTATACCGGCTTTAATGCAATTTTCGTATTGTTTTGCTCGAAGACACAGTTATGGAAATAACATCTGTATAAAAACAAGTGATTTAATTCTGGTATAAATATTAAGCGTGGATCAAATTTTACATGAATGATCATAAACAGAAAATTGACTTTTGTGTTTGAGTACCTTCTCTGTTGGAAATAAAGAAGTATGCCATGACTAATTACAATTTCTGTAACAGAAAAGTGAGTCTCAGTAACATTAAACATTTTAAAAGTGTTTTTTTTTTATTTATTTATTTTTTTTTTTATTTTACTTAAAATCTAGTTATATCTCGAAACCGAATCCTCCATTGAAGCCACCACGTACAAACTAGAAATACAAAACTGTCCATAGATTTCAAGAATTTAAATCGACTTCACGCAGACGACTCCATGCAGCTGGGATATGTGAAATTCTAATTGGAAGGTTAAGTCTGGGGAGAAGGTGTATTTATTAACTCCACGACTAGTTCATATTATAAATCTGCGACAACTACTTTATAAACAAATTGCCACCATCGGGTAGTCGCTAGACATTCTTTAAATATCTTAACGCCGATTGCGAACGTAGCAAACATTCCTTGCTATAAGCTGCTCTTTTCTGCCAGTAGCTATTCGTTCTCTGATACGACCAAACATTTGCACTCGGAACACCTGGGCTGGTTTTACGTTTAGCCTACTGATATTTCTTTCGCAAACGTGTACGGAAAACGCCGAAAATGATGCGAACAAAACATTTGACGTCTTGTTTAGCGGGCCGGGATGTTTCCTACAACACAGATACGGAACGTGTCTTTATTTTACGTCACACACACACATACACACTAAACTCATCAACCTATTACTATGGAGCATTTTGTTGTTTATAGCAACCACAGCCACACTTCTTTAGCACAAACAATTTAAAAGTGCATGTTCTTGGCTTCTGTTAGAAAAGTAATAAAATTATCGATATATACAATAAATAGTGCGTTTACCACATCACATTGTTATGATTTTTTAAATATCGTTCCGTTTTGAAAATGTCACCAGCGTTCAATCAACATTGACCGTTTCTGTTTTGTTACTATGCAAATATAGTGTGTTCAAGAGCTGATCTATTTGGTGTTTACCAAGAGGGGGGAACAAAAGTGATTACATGAACTATGTTAATTATTAATAATAAGCGACGCCTATATATGGAACGCCTAACTGAAATTTGCACACGGTGAAAGTCTGTTTTGCGGACTAACATAACCCTGATAAATAAAATACGGGCCATAATTCGGTACATGGAGTTATATTTTTTATTATTTTTATTTATTCATTCATTTATTTTTAACATGCATTTGAATTTTTATTATTTTTATTTATTCATTCATTTATTTTTTAACATGCATTTGAATAAGAAAACTGCCGGCTACCATCTCTAATTAAGTTTAAAAATATATGTCCCAATTTCTGTTAAATTTGTTTTAATCGTTTGCCCCGCTTTTGATGCTTCGCATCAACAGATTTCTCGTGTATTGATTGTCCTGTCATTTTATAAATGTGGTGGTGCGGGGTAGGGGTGGGTGAGGGGGGGGGGGTGTACGTCTGGTCCGCCCATTCTAAATCCTTACTTGGTTCTGTTATTCTGATGTATGTTTTGCATTATGCTAACATGATAAGAGTGCACGTATGCTTCTGGCACGTAATGGTGCAATCATTTATTTGTGACAACCTCCTAGTTAATGATACTTAGCTCATTAAATTGAAGACGCAAATGACACGAAAATATTTACTATCGCTTCATAAAAATATAAAGAAAAAAAATAGCTAAACAGTCACAGATGTAAACATGTTGTGAATATCCACCTAAGTGTCATTAAAAAGCAGTTCTGACGTCATGCAGCCTTCAAACAAGCGGCTTTGTTCACATTGTAACTACCCCAAAGTAGCCACTTTTCTTTACAATTCAAACTTATTGAGCTCGTATCGGGTACCGGGTAATTATCACCGGGTCGCTAATGAACTAGCTACCTTTGAGCTTCACCCATATTAATGTACTTTTATTTAAAAGCAACATAAGATTGTAATAAGTGATTCTCCGACAACATCACAGACAGGTAAAACAGATATATTCCTAGAGACTTAGCAGCAAATAGTACTAGTCCTGATCACAGCGGGGACTAGTTCCACAGGATCTACACTACTTGACGGATCAATTCAGAGCAGCTAGGTTCAGCGTAATGAGTACCCAAAGACATGTCGGTATTGGAGTACAGGTCTCTCAATGGTGCCAGACCATGTTGACTGTACTGGTTGGCGGATAGTGCGAGATCTTCTAGATGAAGCCGTATGACCGCGTACCGAGTCTAAGGGGCGTTTGGAACGTGGATTTGTGGGGGGTTGAAATTAAATACCTCGGCTTATGTTCCGTAACTGGTTCAGCCCGTGTCCTGTGTTTGAAACCTTTTGAAAAATAATAGATAAAAACACACGCCGCACACACGCAAGCATCACGCAAGCATCACGCTCGTTCAAACTCAGCTGATACATTTGATCTAGACGCAGGGATGGATCCAGCGGGAGTGGGGGTATGCACCCCCCCCCCCCCACCACCAACCAGGTAAACGAGAAGAACTGCGAAAACACATAAATATAAGCTTAAAATACTAAGATTTTAAAGTAAATTTAGTCTGTTGACTACTAAGGTCGAAGTTATGTGTATTATGTATATCTAGTATTTACTGCGATAAAGTTGAATGGATCTTGATTCATACCATCCCCTCCCCACCCATTTTTTTGGATCCGCCCCTGCCTAGACGCATTGATGAACTCTGTAGTGTATATATGCTTTAATATAGTACTGCTATACAACATGTTTGAAATATAATCAAAGAATTAGAAATAAATTACATGCACAATTAATTCATAATACTGACATCGTAATTGTTGAACTTTTGAGACACAGAAATTGTAGTTTTACGCAATGAATTAACATTTAAAACCCAACGCAAACAGCCATTTTCTTTTAGTTCGATTTCCGCAATCCTTATCAAAATGATTCAACTGAACAAGTGATGAAAACTTGGAGAATTTTATTTGATATAATCCACTCGACCACCAATATTTTATAGGAAATATCAGAAAATTAGTTACCGACGATCAAGTTGCTAAATACCAGAAACATTCACTGTGTTCCAAGTCCGGTGTTTTGACATAACCTTCACTTCACATTATCAGTACAATCTAGCAAAGAAAAACTGTCACGGTGGTTCCGTTATCGAGTGATACTCGAACCTTGCAGAAATGTTTTTCAAACTAACGGCTCTAAATGCCAATCAAACGCGCACTTTATATTGTAATTAATGGCGATATTTGTCATTGAACTGATCCCCGAACACGGATCATATATCGACCAACTTTCACATCAATCCACTGATTTTAAGCCTCCAAAATCTAACCACACGCAAATCCCTTTTGGTTTTGATAAAGCATGCCAGGGTTGATAGAACTGAAAGTATAGTGTGCAATTCTTGAACGGCTGTGGTAAATAGTATTATTGTGGTGACGTCAACATTCTACATCATTAGATCCCACATTATGAAAACAAGAATGCTAAAGGACAATTCTTTTTTCTCTATATGATGTTTGTTTGTTCATTGGGTTTGTCATCCCACTAACATTTTTTTCAGCTATCTGGAGACGGTGTTCACTTAAAGCAGATATAGTGCTGCCTTCATTGTGTATAGCATGCCATGCACACCTGGCATGATACCACACCCAGTCACATTATCCTGACACCGGACCAACCAGTCGGGGAACTACCCTTATATTTGCTTGAGCGTTAGCAAGGGAGCTATACCATTTCCATTTTTAACGACTTTGGTATGCTGCGGTCCAGGATCGAACCCGGGGACTCCCATACCTGGAGCCGACGCTCTACTAATTGCGCTACCAGGTCCGGTCCTCTGTATTGTATTTTAAATGAAATTGAATTTAAATTCGATGTATAACAACTAGATATACAAATACTAGTTTCACAAACACACATGGAACTTTAGTAAGAAGTATGTGCTAGTCTTTTTTAAAGTCACTTTTCTTTCTTGTTAAAAACCAAAAAACAAAAAGCTTGGGTAAATGCAAACATTTATATACACGGTGGATAGGATTTAGTCTTTATCATCATTTAAGGTTACACGAAAAGTATGAAAGTAATGCAAACATGTATTCCACAAATAACATGGCCATATTGACAACTAACATATTGTTGATAGTCAATATTTTTGGAAGGAACAACCCTTAAACTATGGAACTTATTTTTAGAAACATATAGTTATAATTGTTGTTTTGGTAATGTAGTGAAAACCTTTGTTCTGTGCCTTTTTATTATATATAAATATATTTTATATAAATTTTAACATATGTTGCAGTACCCATGGGACTTTGTCATACTTTCCTATTTACCAAGCCAAGCACATTGAGAACATAGCTTTTAGAACCAGTTTGTAGGAAAAAAAAATTATCCATTATCAACAACCATCAGACATGGAGACATTCCTTGTATTTACTTGTATTTTCAATCCAGTTGTAATAGTTATTGTACTAAACATTTCACTTGTATACAGTGGTTTTAAATAAATTATACAACAAATAATTTATACAACAAACCATTTAAAAAAAAGTTAACTTACACAAAAACGTGTAAACATTGAAGAGATATGGAAAGAATAATAGGTAAACGTTTTCGCTTATTGGCGGCGAGTTCAAAAGAATGTTGAGTATATATTTACATTCAAATACATATATCAAAGTTTCTGTCAGAAGCCGAAACACGAAACCCTCTCCACGATACTGTATTTGGCGTTAGGATTAAGGAGTTGCGGAAACCTTATGTACGTTCATTGGTATATATTTACTCTCGAAGTTCCACGTCCAACAAAGCCATTACAGTATTTGCTTCTCTTTTTTGTCAGATCGAGTACTGGATTTGTATTTGCTTCAGAATATCTCTGTGCCAAAACAGGACCGAATCACGTGAGTATCGGAAGCCTGAAAAACATATTTTGCCAGATATTATTGTTCCATATCACGTATCGTGAACAAAAAGCGCACGTCCTTCTTGTGGGCTTTATTTTTCAAAATTTGAAACATTCTGTTTCAAGGCCGACTTATAAAAGGAAAAGGCGGAACTGGGTGCATGTTTATTGGAAGTTGATTAAGACACGTGGTGTTGAGTTGTTGAGTTACTGTACTTGATTATTGTAAAGAAAGAATTAGTTCGAGTATTTACAAATACATGTAACACATCGTGACGTCAAAGATTACAGTATTTAAACTAAGGTGTTAAAATCGAGTACTCACTTTATCAGATATTAACGTTTATAAAAGACAGGATATTAAAGAATAACAGTTCTGGCATAGTGTTATACAGAGGGTATGTAACTTTTTATAATTTATTTTTTTATATTTTGTATTTTGCTTTATAAACTGTGTTTATATTATAAATTGGTTCTGCAAACTATTGATTATATATATACATATATAATTCAGTAATTTTTACTGTGTTATATTGAATGCGCAGAAAGTAAAATTCGTGTAAAACAATAAATTGTAGAAACTCTATGTTCCTAGGTCACTACCGTATCTCATATCATACTGTGTATATTGGTGGCAAAATGCATATCAATATACGTGCACATTTGAACCTTGTTATATCAAGGTCGCTGCACGTGCTCAACCAGAACCATCCCATTAATTATTTCCCTTTTACAGAATCCGTTGTCTTCATCTCCCTAAAAAGCTTATTTCCGCCAAAGTTATATCATTTTTACCTGCCAAATAAAATATTGCCTACAATATTGCATTAACATTTCGTTTTAAACACAATTCTTCACGAATCATTTAGATATACATCTACTAAACTATTTACTTCGTCTTTTAAAGCTTCATAATTTTATGTTGTTATTATTTCATAATGAACACGTTTTAGTGCTAAATTAAACACACACAAAGATAGAATATTTGGGGATATTTACTCTTCCAAAAATGTAATTACACTTATCGTCCTATTTAACTTCGGGGTAACTGCAATGTAAGCAACATAAGTGCTTTTTAACTTCGGGGTAACTGCAATGTAAGTAACATAAGTGCTATTTAACTTCGGGGTGACTGCAATGTAAGTAACATGCGTGCTATTTAACTTCGGGGTGACTGCAATGTAAGTAACATACGTGCTATTTAACTTCGGGGTAACTGCAATGTAAGTAACATAAGTGCTATTTAATTTCGGGGTGACTGCAATGTAAGTAACATAAGTGCTATTTAACTTCGGGGTGACTGCAATGTAAGTAACATACGTGCTATTTAACTTCGGGGTGACTGCAATGTAAGTAACATGCGTGCTATTTAACTTCGGGGTGACTGCAATGTAAGTAACATGCGTGCTATTTAACTTCGGGGTGACAGCAATGTAAGTAACATGCGTGCTTTTTAACTTCGGGGTGACTGCAAAGTAAGTAACATAAGTGCTATTTAACTTCGGGGTGACTGCAATGTAAGTAACATACGTGCTATTTAACTTCGGGGTGACAGCAATGTAAGTAACATGCGTGCTATTTAACTTCGGGGTGACTGCAATATAAGTAACATACGTGCTATTTAACTTCGGGGTGACAGCAATGTAAGTAACATAAGTGCTATTTAACTTCGGGGTGACAGCAATGTAAGTAACATACGTGCTATTTAACTTCGGGATAACTGCAATGTAAGTAACATAAGTGCTATTTAACTTCGGGGTGACTGCAATGTAAGTAACATACGTGCTATTTAACTTCGGGGTGACTGCAATGTAAGTAACATACGTGCTATTATTTAACTTCGGGGTAACTGCAATGTAAGTAACATAAGTGCTATTTAATTTCGGGGTGACTGCAATGTAAGTAACATAAGTGCTATTTAACTTCGGGGTGACTGCAATGTAAGTAACATACGTGCTATTTAACTTCGGGGTGACTGCAATGTAAGTAACATGCGTGCTATTTAACTTCGGGGTGACTGCAATGTAAGTAACATACGTGCTATTTAACTTCGGGGTGACTGCAATGTAAGTAACATGCGTGCTATTTAACTTCGGGGTGACTGCAATGTAAGTAACATGCGTGCTATTTAACTTCGGGGTGACAGCAATGTAAGTAACATGCGTGCTATTTAACTTCGGGGTGACTGCAAAGTAAGTAACATAAGTGCTATTTAACTTCGGGGTGACTGCAATGTAAGTAACATACGTGCTATTTAACTTCGGGGTGACAGCAATGTAAGTAACATGCGTGCTATTTAACTTCGGGGTGACTGCAATGTAAGTAACATACGTGCTATTTAACTTCGGGGTGACTGCAATGTAAGTAACATAAGTGCTATTTAACTTCGGGGTGACTGCAATGTAAGTAACATACGTGCTATTTAACTTCGGGGTGACAGCAATGTAAGTAACATACGTGCTATTTAACTTCGGGGTGACAGCAATGTAAGTAACATAAGTGCTATTTAACTTCGGTGTGACTGCAATGTAAGTAACATACGTGCTATTTAACTTCGGGGTGACTGCAATGTAAGTAACATGCGTGCTATTTAACTTCGGGGTGACAGCAATGTAAGTAACATGCGTGCTATTTAACTTCGGGGTGACTGCAATGTAAGTAACATACGTGCTATTTAACTTCGGGGTGACTGCAATGTAAGTAACATAAGTGCTATTTAACTTCGGGGTGACTGCAATGTAAGTAACATACGTGCTATTTAACTTCGGGGTGACTGCAATGTAAGTAACATACGTGCTATTTAACTTCGGGGTGACTGCAATGTAAGTAACATGCGTGCTATTTAACTTCGGGGTGACAGCAATGTAAGTAACATGCGTGCTATTTAACTTCGGGGTAACTGCAATGTAAGTAACATACGTGCTATTTAACTTCGGGGTAACTGCAATGTAAGTAACATAAGTGCTATTTAACTTCGGGGTGACTGCAATGTAAGTAACATACGTGCTATTTAACTTCGGGGTGACTGCAATGTAAGTAACATACGTGCTATTTAACTTCGGGGTGACTGCAATGTAAGTAACATGCGTGCTATTTAACTTCGGGGTGACAGCAATGTAAGTAACATGCGTGCTATTTAACTTCGGGGTGACAGCAATGTAAGTAACATGCGTGCTATGTAACTTCGGGGTGACAGCAATGTAAGTAACATGCGTGCTATTTAACTTCGGGGTGACTGCAATGTAAGTAACATACGTGCTATTTAACTTCGGGGTGACTGCAATGTAAGTAACATGCGTGCTATTTAACTTCGGGGTGACAGCAATGTAAGTAACATGCGTGCTATTTAACTTCGGGGTGACTGCAATGTAAGTAACATACGTGCTATTTAACTTCGGGGTGACTGCAATGTAAGTAACATACGTGCTATTTAACTTCGGGGTAACTGCAAAGTAAGTAACATACGTGCTATTTAACTTCGGGGTAACTGCAAAGTAAGTAACATAAGTGCTATTTAACTTCGGGGTAACTGCAATGTAAGTAACATAAGTGCTATTTAACTTCGGGGTGACAGCAATGTAAGTAACATAAGTGCTATTTAACTTCGGGGTGACTGCAATGTAAGTAACATACGTGCTATTTAACTTCGGGGTAACTGCAATGTAAGTAACATAAGTGCTATTTAACTTCGGGGTGACAGCAATGTAAGTAACATAAGTGCTATTTAACGTCGGGGTGACAGCAATGTAAGTAACATACGTGCTATTTAACTTCGGGGTGACTGCAATGTAAGTAACATACGTGCTATTTAACTTCGGGGTGACTGCAATGTAAGTAACATACGTGCTATTTAACTTCGGGGTAACTGCAATGTAAGTAACATACGTGCTATTTAACTTCGGGGTGACTGCAATGTAAGTAACATAAGTGCTATTTAATTTCGGGGTGACTGCAATGTAAGTAACATAAGTGCTATTAAACTTCGGGGTAACTGCAATGTAAGTAACATACGTGCTATTTAACTTCGGGGTAACTGCAAAGTAAGTAACATAAGTGCTATTTAACTTCGGGGTAACTGCAATGTAAGTAACATAAGTGCTATTTAACTTCGGGGTGACAGCAATGTAAGTAACATAAGTGCTATTTAACTTCGGGGTGACTGCAATGTAAGTAACATACGTGCTATTTAACTTCGGGGTAACTGCAATGTAAGTAACATAAGTGCTATTTAACTTCGGGGTGACAGCAATGTAAGTAACATACGTGCTATTTAACTTCGGGGTAACTGCAATGTAAGTAACATAAGTGCTATTTAACTTCGGGGTGACTGCAATGTAAGTAACATGCGTGCTATTTAACTTCGGGGTGACTGCAATGTAAGTAACATGCGTGCTATTTAACTTCGGGGTGACTGCAATGTAAGTAACATGCGTGCTATTTAACTTCGGGGTGACTGCAAAGTAAGTAACATGCGTGCTATTTAACTTCGGGGTGACTGCAATGTAAGTAACATGCGTGCTATTTAACTTCGGGGTGACAGCAATGTAAGTAACATGCGTGCTATTTAACTTCGGGGTGACTGCAATGTAAGTAACATGCGTGCTATTTAACTTCGGGGTGACAGCAATGTAAGTAACATGCGTGCTATTTAACTTCGGGGTGACTGCAATGTAAGTAACATGCTTGCTATTTAACTTCGGGGTGACTGCAATGTAAGTAACATAAGTGCTATTTACGTCGGGGTGACTGCAATGTAAGTAACATGCGTGCTATTTAACTTCGGGGTGACTGCAATGTAAGTAACATGCGTGCTATTTAACTTCGGGGTGACTGCAATGTAAGTAACATGCGTGCTATTTAACTTCGGGGTGACTGCAATGTAAGTAACATGCGTGCTATTTACGTCGGGGTAACTGCAATGTAAGTAACATGCGTGCTATTTAACTTCGGGGTAACTGCAATGTAAGTAATATAAGTGCTATTTAACTTCGGGGTGACTGCAATGTAAGTAACATACGTGCTATTTAACTTCGGGGTAACTGCAATGTAAGTAATATAAGTGCTATTTAACTTCGGGGTAACTGCAATGTAAGTAACATAAGTGCTATTTAACGTCGGGGTGACTGCAATGTAAGTAACATAAGTGCTATTTAACTTCGGGGTAACTGCAATGTAAGTAATATAAGTGCTATTTAACTTCGGGGTAACTGCAATGTAAGTAACATAAGTGCTATTTAACGTCGGGGTGACTGCAATGTAAGTAACATAAGTGCTATTTAACTTCGGGGTAACTGCAATGTAAGTAACATACGTGCTATTTAACTTCGGGGTGACAGCAATGTAAGTAACATAAGTGCTATTTAACTTCGGGGTAACTGCAATGTAAGTAACATAAGTGCTATTTAACGTCGGGGTGACTGCAATGTAAGTAACATACGTGCTATTTAACTTCGGGGTAACTGCAATGTAAGTAATATAAGTGCTATTTAACTTCGGGGTAACTGCAATGTAAGTAACATACGTGCTATTTAACTTCGGGGTAACTGCAATGTAAGTAACATAAGTGCTATTTAACTTCGGGGTAACTGCAATGTAAGTAACATACGTGCTATTTAACTTCGGGGTAACTGCAATGTAAGTAACATACGTGCTATTTAACTTCGGGGTAACTGCAATGTAAGTAATATAAGTGCTATTTAACTTCGGGGTAACTGCAATGTAAGTAACATAAGTGCTATTTAACGTCGGGGTGACTGCAATGTAAGTAACATACGTGCTATTTAACTTCGGGGTAACTGCAATGTAAGTAATATAAGTGCTATTTAACTTCGGGGTAACTGCAATGTAAGTAACATAAGTGCTATTTAACGTCGGGGTGACTGCAATGTAAGTAACATGCGTGCTATTTAACTTCGGGGTAACTGCAATGTAAGTAACATAAGTGCTATTTAACTTCGGGGTGACTGCAATGTAAGTAACATGCGTGCTATTTAACTTCGGGGTGACTGCAATGTAAGTAACATAAGTGCTATTTAACTTCGGGGTGACTGCAATGTAAGTAACATAAGTGCTATTTAACTTCGGGGTGACAGCAATGTAAGTAACATAAGTGTTATTTAGCTTCGGGGTGACAGCAATGTAAGTAACATAAGTGCTATTTAACTTCGGGGTGACTGCAATGTAAGTAACATAAGTGCTATTTAACTTCGGGGTAACTGCAATGTAAGTAACATGCGTGCTATTTAACTTCGGGGTGACAGCAATGTAAGTAACATGCGTGCTATTTAACTTCGGGGTAACTGCAATGTAAGTAACATGCGTGCTATTTAACTTCGGGGTGACTGCAATGTAAGTAACATAAGTGCTATTTAACTTCGGGGTGACAGCAATGTAAGTAACATAAGTGCTATTTAATTTCGGGGTGACTGCAATGTAAGTAACATAAGTGCTATTAAACTTCGGGGTGACAGCAATGTAAGTAACATGCGTGCTATTTAACTTCGGGGTGACAGCAATGTAAGTAACATACGTGCTATTTAACTTCGGGGTGACTGCAATGTAAGTAACATGCGTGCTATTTAACTTCGGGGTGACAGCAATGTAAGTAACATACGTGCTATTTAACTTCGGGGTGACAGCAATGTAAGTAACATACGTCCTATTTAACTTCGGGGTGACAGCAATGTAAGTTACATGCGTGCTATTTAACTTCGGGGTGACAGCAATGTAAGTTACATGCGTGCTATTTAACTTCGGGGTAACTGCAATGTAAGTAACATACGTGCTATTTAACTTCGGGGTGACAGCAATGTAAGTAACATAAGTGCTATTTAACTTCGGGGTGACTGCAATGTAAGTAACATACGTGCTATTTAACTTCGGGGTGACTGCAATTTAAGTAACATAAGTGCTATTTAACTTCGGGGTGACTGCAATTTAAGTAACATACGTGCTATTTAACTTCGGGGTGACTGCAATTTAAGTAACATAAGTGCTATTTAACTTCGGGGTAACTGCAATTTAAGTAACATAATGAAAGGTACGATGATTTTACAATACATATAACTGAATGTCAACATTCGCATGAGAAATGTTTGTAGTTCAGTAAGTACAAAAGCAGGTCCTTTTTAATTGTTACGCGTATTGTTTGGATTCTCTCTTGAAAAAAATGAACGAGACGAATGCATGTGGCAATAATGAAGTATTGCTGTAAACTTGTATATTCGGCTCTTTGTTTTGATAAAAGTAAGATGTGTGGACTAAGTTTTGAAGGATAATAGTAACTGTCGGCGGGCAACTTCTACTGACAAATTACGGGAATTAAAGTAAACCCTCAGAGGACCGTAAACAGCTGGAGCTGCAGCTTAGAGATATAGTGTCCCTTTAACTGTAGTTGTACGCCAGTGTGGAACAAAGTTAGATCCATCCTCCGATTACTAAAGTCTAATTTTACTTTCTACACCAATGACACTTAATCAATGTCTGTTTCTAGAAAGAATCCAATGGATATATACAAGCTAACCATTGTAGGAAACCAATGGCCTATTAGTTGATATTTTTATTGAAAAAAAGTCACAAAGTAAAACGGAATAAGTAAACAGGGTTGCCTGAATGAGTGTTTACAACAAAGGCATGATATTATGATCAGAATGAAAAGTGTTGTTTTACGTCATGGTATTTTTCTAGTAACTTCTACTAGCCAGTATGATCAATCTGAGCTTGCTAAGTATTGTAGTGACCAGGATTAAGCAAATGCTGTAGATCCAAATAAGACAGTTTCCGACTGAAACAATCATACCAGCTAGCGCCTGTTTGGAGCTTTCATATCAGCCAGACCCCGCTCCCGCTTGGAGCTGTCATATCAGCCTGCTCCTGCTGGAAGCTACCATACCAGCAAGCTCCTGTCTATAGCTATTATATCAACATGCTCGATTTTGGAGCTACCATACCAGCCAGCTCCCACTTGGAGCTACCATACTAGCCAGCTCCTGTCTAAAGCTTTTATATCAACATGCTCCCGCTTGGAGCTACCATACCAGTCAGCTCCTGTCTATAGCTTTTATATCAACAGTCTCCCGCTTGGAGCTACCATACCAGTCAGCTCCTGTCTATAGCTTTTATATCAACAGTCTCCCGCTTGGAGCTACCATACCAGCCAGCTCCTGTCTATAGCTTTTATATCAACAGACTCCCGCTTGGAGGTACCATACCAGCCAGCTCCTGTCTATAGCTTTTATATCAACAGACTCCCGCTTGGAGCTACCATACCAGTCAGCTCCTGTCTATAGCTTTTATATCAACAGTCTCCCGCTTGGAGCTACCATACCAGCCAGCTCCTGTCTATAGCTTTCATATCAACAGTCTCCCGCTTGGAGCTACCATACCAGCCAGCTCCTGTCTATAGCTTTCATATCAACAGTCTCCCGCTTGGAGCTACCATACCAGCCAGCTCCTGTCTATAGCTTTCATATCAACAGTCTCCCGCTTGGAGCTACCATACCAGCCAGCTCCTGTCTAAAGCTTTTATATCAACATGCTCCCGCTTGGAGCTACCATACTAGCCAGCTCCTGTCCAAAGCTTTTATATCAACATGCTCCCGCTTGGAGCTACCATACCAGTCAGCTCCTGTCTATAGCTTTCATATCAACAGTCTCCCGCTTGGAGCTACCATACCAGCCAGCTCCTGTCTATAGCTTTCATATCAACAGTCTCCCGCTTGGAGCTACCATACCAGCTAGCTCCTGTCTATAGCTTTTATATCAACAGACTCCCGCTTGAAGGTACCATACCAGCCAGCTCCTGTCTATAGCTTTTATATCAACATGCGCCCGCTTGGAGCTATCATATCAGCCAGCTCCTGTCTATAGCCTTTATATCAACAGGCTCCCGCTTGGAGGTACCAAACCAGCCAGCTCCTGTCTATAGCTTTTATATCGACAGGCTCCCGCTTGAAGCTACCATAACAGCCAACTCCCATCTAGAGCTTTATATCAACATGCTCCCGTTTGAAGCTACCATTTCAACTTGGCTGCTTGGAGCAACCATTCCAGCAACCATACCAGCAAGCTGCCGCCTAGAGCTTTCATATTAACAAGCCCCCGCTTAGCGTTTTCATATGAACATGCTCCCGCTACCATACCAGCCAGATCCCGCCAAGAGATTTCATATGAACATGCTCCCGCTACCATACCAGCCAGCTCCCGCTTAGCGTTTTCATATGAACATGCTCCCGCTACCATACCAGCCAGATCCCGCCAAGAGATTTCATATGAACATGCTCCTACTAGGAGTTACCGGATCTGCCATCACGATGTTTCTACCAACAGTACATGTATGTCAACTAACGTATGCAGCGAGTTCTTAGCCAATAACAAAATATTAAGTAAGGGTTATTAACACACGAACCAGGCCAGTGGTTACTGCGAAATGGTCATCATTTGTCAAATACGCATTGATTTTTTTTTAAAAGGCAAAAAAAAAAAAAAAAAAAAAAAAAAAAAAAAAAAAAGAAAAAAGATTAACCACGTGACAATGACTAGTGGAGTTAAACATGAACTCAGATCACTTTATTGTATGGGATCATTCTGTCCTGCTAAAGACTGTGGTATCATGTAGGAAGAATCAATTGCATTCCGACCATTTTCAACTTTCGCAGCCGTTTTGAACTTAATAACTTAATATACTTGTATCTGGAACAGCAATGGGGTTAGATAAGTCATGCCACATCCAATACACTGACTGGCTCGAGTCCGCATACATTTTAATACATTGTACATTTGAAGTGCGGGTCGCTTTTATATAAAACAAGTTTGAAGAAAGGACAACTAAACTATATTGACACCACCAGTGTAACTCACTTAAAAGAAATAATCCAACAGCAAATATAAAGAAATATTCCACCTGTTCTTATGAGTAAAAGTAGCAAATACATACATAACAGGTTATATGATCAAAACAAACATGCTAATATTCCCCTAGGAAGTGCTAATAAAAGCTACTATTGTACACTTTTAAGCACGGAGTATATTTCCGATATGCTTATGAATAGAAAAGGAACGTGTCATCCTTTCAATAGCCCCGTGAAATCTTGAGTGACCCGGAGAATACATTAAGATGGTTTGCGGCTCAAGTAGTCAATCCCAGATAATAGTTCGGTTATTGGTTTTCCTGAAGATGACAAGGCAGTGGCGAGCTTATCGCAATTTTCATCCGCCAACATAAGGGAACACTTTAATATTTTAAATTCTTTGATAACCAGTGTCGACAAGTGTTGATTAACTTATATGGAGATGTTTGTAAACGACTGATCTACTGTGGTTTGTTCTTCTCAAGGTAAATTAAATAGTGCAATGTGTACCACTTCTTTGTAAACGTTTGTCTAACGAAAATTTAATATGAAAGTGCTTTATTTTGCCTACTTATTTTAGACGACTGAGAAGACTTCTTTCAGAATAATCTAGGTCCCTGTCGATTTATCAGTGCAGCATAAACTGTCTTGCTGAAAAATAAACAGCACGGGCCGAGTGTGGGGATCGAACCTTTGACCCTCCGAACCACATTCAAATACCGACCACTCGATCAAGCACGGTATTACTGAGACGAAAGAATAACTTATTATTAATTTGTATAAATCAAATAAATGTGAATACACACACCATATTTATTTGGATGTTCATTAGGAACAGTATTAATCGTAAACTGTTTAAACTAATTAAATGATAAACTGTTTTGCCTATTGTCTAAAACAAGCCATTACATGTATATCTGTTGTACATTTCTTTGAGTGACAAATATCTAATTTTTAGAGTCTTGTACATTTCATTATCTGAATAACTTTCATGGCACAAGCAAATTAACCAAAAATTCAGAATTCTTCAGAATTAAAACATAATTACGCTTATCTGTTTCACATTTTGTCGTCTCAATTTTCTTTCCAAAGTCCAGCTGATAAATGACATTGTCCTTAATGACAGCAAAATGTTTTGTATGTGATTATAATTACATCAACATCACGCCGTGAATAAAAGACCAACGTGTTTCTTTCACGACAGACTTCGGACTTAATCTAACTGTGCACAGTCAGTCTGTTAACAAATGCTACCTGATAACATTAATCCGTTATGCTTTAATATGACATAAACAATGTAATAATGGGTGCAATGTAAACAAAACATTCCTGCATGAAAGGTTTTACTGCTAATGAGAAAGAAAAAGAGGGCGTAAGGTGCCTAAAAAATCTTACTCAATGCTCAGTGTTAATCTTATCATTCATTTTATAAGAACACATGGGTTTTCCGTGTTTCACAAAAGAAGAAGATACATAATTTAAATTGTTCCATTTTATGTTATTTACATTTATGTTAAATATATAAATATTTGTCTAGACCAAACTGTGACACATATTATAAGCTGTAAACGGATAGAACAAAAATATACGTGTACACAATTGTATCTTTTGCTTGTCACATGACTTAAAAATCAAATAATTCCATTTTATTGCACAAAATAGTTGGCGCTAATGAAACAGAATTTGTCTATTCCAAAATGTGTCGAAAAAAAAATCGGTTCAGCGGGCAATTTAATTTGTTAGCTGTTTAATTTCTTTAATTATTGTATTTCGCTTTCAAAAAAACTGATTTTGCTGACGTTGGTACTAAATTCCAAAGTTACAAAAAGACAAGCATATCAACAAATTACATACAAAAAGTCATCTTACTTTACAGTTTGGAATATTATAGTAAAGTGCAATAACCTTTCATTGGCAAAAACACCCCTTTAACGACCAGGTATGTCCCCATATCATGCGGGGTGCGGTCGATATCGTCCCGCTACGTTTCGAACACAGTACACCGTTAGATGTACACGTAGTAAAGTTGAAAGTGGTAAATAATGATCAAGGAAAGCTTGAAGTTACGCTGTCAGCATGAGTTTGTTCCTTACGTAATTCTAGAGTTTCTTAACTGAGATAAAGCTGTATTTTTGTGTGGCTATCAGCACCGTGTCATATTAATACAGGATAATATAAACCATAACAACATAAACGGAGATTTTGTTTTACAGGTAAGTGCCGAACATGTTTGCGTTGTTTTCTTTGCAATGCTTTTAATTATCTTTTGAAAAATTCCATGACTTCTATCCTTGTTCTTGTTTCACTGTGCTTTGTTAGCAAGATAAAGTTTAAAAAATATATTGAAAGCGAGTAAACGTCATTTCTATAAAACTCAAATAATTCCAGAAGTATCTATTTATGTTATGGTATAATTCACCATAAAATCGTTATTGTTAAAAACTACTGTAATACAAGTATGTGAATGGCCTTTTGTTTCATTTCTTTTCCTTTTGCTTAATTTGCATTATTTTACACACATTCGTTGCATTAGTATTGACAAAACTTTACAACAAATAATTAAGATTTAATCAACAAAACACATGCTTTAATCTTTTTTAAATCAGACAGCGGTTGAGTATACGCTTCTTTGTTAGCTTCTGTGTGCGTGATTTTGTTTCATAAGTGTGATTACGATTTACGTTTTATAATGTTTCTTATTATGTCTTAAGTCATGGAAAGTCTTTTGATTGCAATAACATCTGCGTGCTCAAAAAATATTGCCACTATAAAACACAAATACTAAAATTAGCTTTAAAATGAATCTGTGGCCATAGACGCCATAGACATGTAGGGGCCGTTAGATAAAATGAGCGAGGAATTCAGAGTTATTATGTTTAAATTTGGTATTATTTATTTTTCTGATACAAATTATTTCTTTCTTTGCAACATGGTATAATAGAAGGTCCAAGTCAGTGCCATGTATGTATTGATTTAAACTGTTTAAATGGACTAGAGCCAAAACAATAACGGTACATTAGATATATACCGATATAAACAAACCTATCTAAATTTACGGATGTCGTGTCCACACTTTACCACATTAAGAATGATAAACATCGACGACATTTTAATGAACTCCTCAGTTTAGTTTGGAATTTTTTGTATTTCTGCTTTCCCCATGAAAATATTGTCCTAATTAAAAAAAAGATAAGAATCGGTTGAAATTCTGGTGGTGTATTGTATACGGCAACCGTTACTACAATACAACTGCTTGCAATGAAATGTATTTATTGCAACAGGAGGTTATTAAATAAAGCGTAACAAATAAGGTTAAAATTAAAAACAAACTGAGTTCTATGAAAGACCTTTATAATTTCATCAGATTTATTTATTTTTACACACAAAGCAACTCAGTCGGTCCATATTGCCAACTTGCCATTCCAAGGCGGTAACTGTTGGGTTTGCTCTTTTTGTTAAATGACTCATCACAGATTTTTCTAACTTTTACGTTTAGCTTGCATGTCAATACCTCTGTCCTGTGCCTGTTCAAGTGTTATTATATGTTGCAAATCTCATAGGACTTTGTCAAATATCTCTTTTTCTTTTTTGCAATAACACGTTTTGCATTATTATGAAAATCGATTAAACATTAAGCTGACTGACCAAAAAACAGCTGACTGATCAAAAACAGATTTATAGCGATGACCTAAGAATCTTGTGAATGAAGGCGAGCTACAACGTTCTGTCAGCACTGCATTTACATGTGCTATGATTTATTTAAATATGTGTTGTTGTATTAGACGTCATCAAACTGCAATAAAACATCGTTACATTGCAATAATTGTCGTCACATTCCTAGAACTAAAATCCTCCATTGTCGGTTGTAAGGGGACAGAATTCCACAAAATTAATACATTTTTTTGGCAGAACAATTAGATTTGTTGTTGAGATTTATCATTTATATATCAACGATGTTATATTATGGACTTGTTCAAAAAGGAGGTCATTATACAAAAATAAAACACGTTCCGGCAAAAGCACGATATATCGAACGTGAATAACGGCTAAAAGTACTAAAGCTATTGTTCTCTAACAGAAAGTATCGGTCCCACTAACCATGTGACAAAGTCAACTATCAACTGAGGACAGTACACCGTTAGTGTTCTCGGGTGAATAGATTTGACAAAATACCAAACAGATCTAAGGGTATCTGCTTACACTAAAATACCGTCTATTATCACGTACACATTTGTTGCAATTGTTCTTGTTTTTACCACAGTCAAAATGCTGAAACAAGAAAGTATACTCGGTAAATCGGCCAAACTCCACTAGAATTATAACTGGCAATTAAAACTTTCACTGATCCAAGTAAAATATAACATGATTCAGAGTAAGTTTGTTGTTTGTATTTTTATTGGTATGAGACAAGTATCACAACTACAAAACATATGCATGGTATTAATCCAAAATTAAATGTACTCATGACAACGAATAGCGGAACTTGTAAATCTTATAAGAGCTAAATAAAGTATATCGTCAAACTAATGGATATAATCATAGTTACAATAGGTACCATGCTGAAAGTTATGTGACATTTTTGTAATTGTGTTTGTCTGATTTTTTTTGTCTGATTTTTTATGAAACAACGTATTAAAGATAATGCGAACCAAAATTGTTTATATGACTATTACAAAATTAATCAATAAGAAAATTATTAAAATATTCATTTACCTATTCAAAATGGGAAATAGAAGGAAAAACAATGTATCTTTCTGTTATTGGAAAAGCGGCAAAACGCCATTAAAAAATCATAACAGGTCAAGGTAAAAATAAAGTCATCGATTGTCTTTTTCAAAAGAAATGTAAATTATTATACAAATTGCGATAATGAACAATCACTAATAAAGAACTAGAAATAATTGATAACTTTCAAAAATTTTAAGGCCTTTGGGTTTGGTAAAAAAATCTATGTTGTGAAGAAAAATTAAAAACCTATAAACAATTTGGATGGAATTCACTAGGTTTGCAAGTTTTCGGCATATATAATATAATATTAATAACAATAACATAGACAGATTAAGGCAAGTTTAAAATGACTGGTCAGATAATTGCCACTGGTAAGAAAAACAACAGCACTTTCTTTTTCTGATCCGATGCCTTATTGGCTTACCGAATCCACCTGATGAAGTAATATAATGATCACATTCAAAATATTATAGTTGGGAATGGATTCAGGTTTATGATCAATCCAAACAACAAACCTCATTGTCTGCAAAGTAGAACGCGTATATGTTTTGTGAAAGTCTGTCTCTGAAGTGATTTATCAGAAACCGAGTAACGTATATCTGTTTTTTTTTTAAATACAAAAATAAAATGAGCACTTTTATGTAAGTTTCTGTAAGTGGTAATACCTTTTGCTCGGCCAGTCAACTTCACAGTAATAAAACCCGACTATCGTCTTCACTCTTTAGGAATTATTTTAATTCATTAATTTGTCATATAATTATTATTTGCACATTTAAACGTTTATTGTTACTTGAAGAATTATTTGTACTATTTTGTTGGTATTCATGCATTTGTTTTCTTTTCTTTAATGACTCACCGCAGAACAGCCATACGTTTTACGCAGTGATTTAATGGTTTTTATGAGTGACCCACCAATGATCTAGCCGGAGTTTTAAAATACATTCAATCAAGTTACGATTAAACATGTATTTGAAAGCGCAAATTCACGTTCTCTTTTGTGGGTTTCTTTAGTTAATTAAGGTGTGAATGTAAAGGTTCGTTACCATATTTATTGTACTTTTTACCAATCTTAAGATAACTATATTAGGCAGAAATATAGTGTGACCTTCGAAAAAAAAAGCATGAAACATGAAAATTTGACATAACAATATGCCCAGTCTAATGACCCTAACAACAGGTCAACCCGTCGTGAAATCAAACCGTCAAGGTCACTTCATGAAGAGAAGACACGTTGTTTAAGGTTACTGGATATTGACGAACTTAGAGCGTCTGATTGTAAGGTTTAAAGACTATTGTATCTCAAGTAAAAAAAGGTGATATTTTATGCATATTTTTATTTAAAAATATTAATTTTTTAATATTTGACAAGCCAAAGCTCTTCAGTTTGCATGGTAACACATACATTTTTTGTATTTACTTTAACCAGAATAAAAAGTTCTATCTATATGTGAAGTTTAAAGAACTCTGCATCAAAATTAAGTATTTTTTGATAGTTTTTCTATATTTTTTAAGTTTAATTAATTATTTTATTTTTTATTTATTATGAGATATTTTTTGTAATTATCACTTCAGGGATAGCCTTGTTTGGTTTTAAATGAAAGCTTTATTTGTGCTGAATGTTAGAAACTGTCATATAGGCTTGTTTACCCTTTTTCACTAAAATAGTTGATATGATATAATAAAGTTAATGTCTAAAAATGGCAGCATTTACATCAACCATACATATGAGGCAATAAAATTATTATTTCAATGGTAACCCACTGATTTTTTTTTTTTATATAATCTACAGCTCATATATAAACTATACTAAACTTTTCAGAGTGATTGCAACTAACAAATTTGTCACTATCCAGTAACCTTAATGTCTCGGACACACTCGGACACAGGGGCGGATCCATTTTTTGAGGGGGGAGGGGGGGGGGCAAAATTTACTTTAAAAGCTTAGTATTGTTCAAGCTTACAGATATGTGTTTTTACAACTCTTCTCTTTTACTTGGTTGATGTGTGTGTGTGTGTGTGTGTGTGTGTGTGTGTGTGTGTGTGTGTGTGTGTGTGTGTGTGTGTGTGTGTGTGTGTGTGTGTGTGTGTGTGTGTGTGTGTGTGTGTGTGTGTGTGTGTGTGCGTGTGTGTAAGAGGGTGGGGGTGAGGGGAGCGGGGCATGCATCCCCTATCCCTGCTCGGACATAAACCGAACATAAGTCCTCGGTCAACTTGCGACATATGTGTACAGTACTTGTTTTTCTTTACGGTACTTGTGTTTTTACCGTTTGTTTATCTTAAGTCAATTGCGTAATCAGCTTTTGCGACGTTTTCAAATTATAAAGGCGTTTTCATATGCAATACCAGCAGGAGAATATCGATTACTGTTGAAAATGTGTGTGTGTTTGGAGGGGGGTGGCGTGTTTGTTTGTGCGTGTGTGCGTGTGTGCGCTCGCTCGTGCGTACGTGTGTGTGTGTGTGTGTGTGTGTGATATTGTCTATGCTATATACAGAGCTATAAATTTGCAGTTTGTATCTAATTTGTAATTTCGCAGGACGAAATATAGAGAACTGTACGGGATAGTATTCAATTTCCTTGTATTATTTACAATTTATATATACACGTTTAAGATCATGCCAAGTTTGTGGTGTAATACCTTCATATAATTATAAATTATATGGGCGAAACTCACTTGTGACACTAGGACTGGTCCCCTGCAGTAATAACAAGTCTTCAGCTTTGAAAGCACAAAGAACACTTCTTAAAAAGAAATGGTTGTCAAATCAGGTATAGTGGTGATGTCGATTAGGTCTGAAGTTGTCTGTAAACATCTCTGAAGAGTGAAAATCATATAATCTTAACCCGCTGGTCATGGATTAATCAACTCCAAGCACACACTGTAGACCAAGTTCCCTTAACTGCTGCTGGGAAAGATTCGGTCAGGATCCGCTCAGTTGGCTGGCAACTGTCTAGCAATGCGGCTATATGGCTGTCTTTGTATGGGGGTTAAGGCAAATAACTTAGAATTGATGTGAGTTGCTTGAAGATAAAGGCAGTTTAAGGTCTTTCTATCGATAAGTAGTACTAAACAATAATTTAAACTGAGACACCTTTATTGTGGTTGACCTACAATGGATGTTTGCCATCTTAATAGCAGTTACAATAAAATATCCACATCTAACCACGATTTTTATTTATCACACTAGGTCAGACTTTTTGTTTGCACTTCGTTTAAAGGGAACTTATTCTTACATTCAAGCACCCGCAATACATGTTGCAATATCTGTTATGATTAGAGAGATTTGAAAAGGTTAAAATGTTGTTGTTGTGGTTGTTGATATAAGTAAAAGGGAACTGTTGTTTTCAACCGACTATTTCTTGTGTGTTTCAAATGCTATTGAACTCATGATTTATATTAGTAAAAATGTTAAAACAGTATGGAAACAGAAAAACACAAGTTGCTCTAGATTTTTCGCTTTATCGAGCCGTATTTTTTAAATGACTTTGTTAGGGAAAGATGTGCATCTCCATCCCTCGACAGTGTGAATAGATGTGTCTAAATATAGACCGAATCGTTATTTGATGTAGTGTTACAATTGGTCTTCTGCGTTTCGTTAATTATTTTATTTCGAACTAAGGGAGATAAAATGTGCCTTCCTAATTGACAAGTTTGATTAACATGGACCGGCAAGCATGATACCAAGGTATACAAAAAAGATAAACAAAGTGGCAGAACAAAAGACATAGCCGATCTTGTATCTAATGAAGAAAAGTTGAATTAAGGTTGATCACTGACATGGCACCACAGCCAATCATCTGTCATATCACCGTCGAACTCCACGAGTAGACTTCAAAAATATGTTAACTGCATCAAAAAAGTTTCTCGACAACTGTTACTATGCTTTTATTATGCAATCTTCCGTTTTTTAGACTATATTTTATTTCATTTACACTTTTATATCATACAATCTTAAACAGTAAGAATCTTATATGTTGCTTACATATAGATTTTATTTAATTCATTTATAATATTCTAATAGCTCTAAGTTCGCTTAGCACATATTTTAAAGGCTTAAGCAAATAGTGTAGCTCCTGGATATCACAGGAGCGGTCTGATCATGACCTACAATATTTGCTAGTTTGTCTGCAGGAATCGATCTTGTTACACTTGCTATAACTTGTATGCACGACATCAATATGGCTTCTTAATGCATGTATCAAGCTATTGGTTTACCTAAATCAGAATACCCCTAAAGAAGCAGGGAACCTGCCTTTGTGTACATTTTGAACACCCCAACCCCACTTAAGAATACCATGCAACCAAGGAGTGTATGCCAAGTTTATTTGATCACATACACTCTTGTCTTTGTTGAAGGAAATAATTGAGTGAATGAGTGTTTCCGAATCTATTATTAAGCTATTTACAAAGTCTGATGAAAAGGAACAAACATTCGATAATTACCCTTTTAGTTTGCAATGAATTACAGCGGTTGACACAAATTAATTACATTCACTCACATATGAAATAAATGAAAAGCACAACTTACTACAAAACGAAAGTAAGGAGCATTAAAACCATTAAAAAGGTGATAAATAAAGTATATTTTATACTCGGTGGTGCGTGAAAAGCATAAATGAAGTATATTAGGTTTAACAGAGTGGATCAAAACAGTTCACTTAGCAGGAAAAACTATAATTTAACTGAAATATAGCATAACTGTTCTGTTGGTATATACCAAAGTACCTCTTTCTTGTCTTAAAACGCACAATACTGACCAATTATTTTCACACTTGATTTAAAATATGGGCGTTACCTTCGAGTGTGTCTTCTGTACAGTACTCTTCTTCCATATTCCTAATAAGGTCATAGTAGCAAGATTGCGTAAGTCAATTTATTGCAAGTACCTTGTAGCAAGATATAAATCTGTCACCTGGACAATGGTCAGTTCAGTTCTTTATCATGAAAGTGGGATCCGACAGTTTGCCTATATATATGTAACAATCCTGACCTCTGTTTGGGGTATTTTGCATAATTCTGCAGAAACAATCATACTTTAGCCTAAGCTTTGCCGATTTTCAACGGTATCTCAATTTTAGGGCAGTGAAACTCGTTAATCAACACTAAACATGTTCATTCTTTTCAAATCAGTAAATAAGAACGATTGGGATTATAGATAGACATCGACGTCACAACAGATGACGTGGATGAGCTGAAAAGTAAGTGGTCACATGGTTTTCTTAGTATAAAAATGACTAACTGTGCAGCGTGGCTCAGATAGTAAACACGTGTTTGTAATGACGATTGTGGCGTTATGGTTCACTTTTCGTACAGTGAAGGACATCAATAAACAACATTGTTCTATATCTGTCCAGGTAACAATAGTTTATCAAGATGTTTAATGAAAATAGTTTTGGTCAAAACTGTCGGATAGCACCTTAAAGATAATATTTGGCATGTAATCTTTAAACAATAATGAACATTTGAAATCTGTACAGATACATGTACGGTTCGAACAAAGGAAATGCTGTCCCCTTAGCCCGGAGCGTTAGGAGGGAAGCTACTACTACCAACTTTAAAGTCTTTGGTCAGTTCCGGCCGGGGTTTGAACCCGCGACCTCCCGATCCGGCACTTGCCGGCACTTTGTCACATTAAAGATATAAACCACAATGAATAATGGATTCAGATATTTCCCCTGATTACTGGATTATATAGGATCTATTGTCCTTCAGGGATTGCCGTGTCTGTAGAGTGAAATAATCAAAAGCGTTGCTACGGCTTTCAACTCTGCATGTCCATTCGAAGCTTCAGCAAATTAGTACATTTGTATAATCATTCATTTGCTGGGATAAACGTCACGTGTGCATATGTCATGCATTAACTGCACACACAGTGTATATTGATTGGTTTGTTAGTGATGCATCAGAATAATAAATGAATGACTGAATCAATAAATAAATGGGTCATTCAGCACCATTGACCGGTCTCTACTGCTTGTCAACCCTAGTATGTAGCGTATACACCCCCACCCCCCACTTACTGTTTGGAGGGGGTCAATATACTTACATAAGGGATGAACTTATAAGATAAGTTCGAAATTTCTTATGATCAAAATTGACCTTTGTAATAAAAGTGAGACACGGTAGTGCTGTTAAAACATTAGTCAACAGTAAATGAAAAAAATATTAGTCCGAGTTTCTGTCAATCTCACTAAAGTCAGAGCTTAAGCAGAGCGGTTTTCAGGATATGATTTTAATCAGATTGAGTTTCTGTTTAAGTTAATTTATGACAACAATGGAACTTTACAAAATGTGTGCGCACATGGCATTGATGCTGTGAATGAAATTTCCATTTGATGAAACATTTTTAAATGTAAAAATCTGAATTTGGATGTCAATGCGCTTTTAAAAGTGGTATCCGACAGTTTGGACCAAAATTTCTTTGCTCAAAAACCCAATAAGTCATTGTTACCTGAAAAATTCATGCAAAATGCTATTCAATGAAGCCCACGATCTGTGTGAACAGCCAAGCATACATTACCACTCGTCATTACAAACATGTAATTCCTTAACGAGTCACGCTGCAGAGATAGCGATTTTTAAACTTAAAAATTCACGTGACCTCTTTCCTTTCAGTTCACGTTATATAGTCATCCAGGTAATTAGCTCTGACGTCGATATCTATTTATAGCAGAAACCACTATCGATGATTTTATACTTCTGGGAAGAATACACATTCAGTGTGATCTCTTCGCGGTGAGTTCTGTCTAACATTTATGGTAGTGTTAAGATCCTATTAATTAAGGCTAGAGTATGGTTTTGTACAAAAATTATGCCCAAATTCCCCAAAGCAGTGGATCGATATTGTTATATGTATTTGGTATAGGCAAACTGTCGGGTACCACCATTAACAGTGTATTCAACTTAATATGTTCTGTTTACTTGTTCTGGTGTTTTATTAGGTAACGGAGTCGCCAATATAAAATTATATTCTATGCTTATTATTTAAAAAATATCCGCATTATGTCGAGAACCCTTTAACGGTAGATAACCTGTACTGATTTGAAGTTGGTTGTTGTGTTGTCATGAACAGAACACTCTTTTTATAATTATCACCACTTATTACCAAGCCCCCTTAACATAGGTCTGTGCATGTATCCAATAATATAGTCACCAAGGTGCTACAGGCGTGTTCTTTACAAGCTTGGGGTGTGTCAACAGAAAGAGAAGGAAGAACTTGATAAAGATATATGGATAAAGACTTAACCTGTGTAAAAAACAAAAGTAGGCGACCTAAAGCATTTCAAAATAAGAGATTCTTAAAAGGAATTCATATACCTTTTTTCTTATAGTGTACTATCATCATCATCGTCATCATTATCATCACCATCATCAACATCATCATCATCATCATCATCATCACAACCATCATCACCATCACCATCATCATCATCACCATCACTATCATCATTATCATTATAATCATAATCATCATCATCATCGCTACAATAATAATAATTATAATTATTATTATTATAATAATGATTATAATAATAATTATAATAATACATATTAGTATTATTTTTGTTGTTGCTATAATTATTATCATGTAATACAACAACCGACATTTTCGTTATTTTATTATCTGTTGTCAGCTCACCTAGAGCGTCATCAAGAACTTTCAGGCGACCTTCAAAACCAGCAGCTACAGGCTGACGATGGATGATGGCGATGTTGACCGGTTCATCAAGGAGAGCTGCAGAAGCTTCAAGGAATGCAGCATCAAAAACACGGCGCGGCGGAACTCGCTGCAGAAGAAAACCATGGGGATCGAGTCAGAGAGGCGGCTTGCCAGCGCTATGATCTCGAAGGAGGAGAAGATGTTGAGACAGCAGTTAAGACAGATGAATATCGAGAAGGCCAAAAATAACATCATTCACAATCTTAGAGGTAAGTAACACATCAACACACCGTTCAGTACACCATCCACACCCAATTCAACATTTCACATAACCAACCACGCCATTTAATACACCTTTAATAACATCATCTCATATACCATATACACATAACCAACCACGCCATTTAATACACCTTTAATAACATAATCCAATATATCAAATACACATAACCAACAACACCATTTAACACACCTTAAATAACATAATCCAATATACCATATACACATCACCAACCACGCCATTTAATACACCTTAAATAACATCATCCAATAAACCATACACAGATCACCAACAACGCCATTTAATACACATTAAAACATTCTATATACCATACACAGATCACCAGACACACTATTAAATACAAAATATCATGCAACACGTCAGCCAATTCATTGCACCACTCAGTACACTATATTCCATATATAACCACCCATATACACAATCCAACATCTCACCATTAAATACAAAATGTCATGCAACACGTCAACCAATTCACTGCACCACTCAGTACACTATATACCATATAACCACCCATATACACAATCCAACATCTCACCATTAAATACAAAATGTCATGCAACACGGCAGCCAGTTCATTGCACCACTCAGTACACTATATACCATATAACCACCCATATACACAATCCAACATCTCACCATTAAATACAAAATGTCATGCAACACGTCAGCCAGTTCATTGCACCACTCAGTACACTATATACCATATAACCACCCATATACACAATCCAACATCTCACCATTAAATACAAAATGTCATGCAACACGTCAACCAATTCATTGCACCACTCAGTACACTATATACCATATAACCACCCATATACACAATCCAACATCTCACCATTAAATACAAAATGTCATGCAACACGTCAGCCAGTTCATTGCACCACTCAGTACACTATATACCATATAACCACCCATATACACAATCCAACATCTCACCATTAAATACAAAATGTCATGCAACACGTCAGCCAATTCATTGCACCACTTAGTACACCATATTCCATATAACCACCCATATACACTATCTAACAATCCTACCAAAATGCGCCCCCAAAACACCTACCAGTACACCCTCCATCACAGCATCCACCACGCCATTTAATACTTCATCTGCCACATCATCCAATTCACCAACCACTACACCATCAAACAGATCATTTAACACATCACCCATACATTGTCCAACACATCATCCAACACATCATTCAACATCGTGTAATTTCGTTGAATAACTATGTGAATTGTTTTAGGACTGCAAATATACAATTTTATAAACAATTAATTAAATGGTATATTTGTTATTACATACTTTGTGAAAGCTTAAAGTCAAACAAGGAAAGTAGTGAATTGTGTGCCTTCATTCCCACCCTAAATGTTTACTTTACCACAATGTTTAATTTGGGCATATTTCCCCATTCTTCATACGGATCCGTGTTGAAATTATAAATTGCATAATGAACGTGTTTAAGAGTAGATCTCAACATGATAGGTAAAATAAATAATATAACCTCATATGTAATTCTTCAGAAACACAGAACCACAAAAAGCACGAGGAACCTGCGAAGGAAGATCACGTGATCCCAACAGAGCCATATCCCATTACCTTTCGTACCCACACACCGTCCCCGACAGACCTGGATCGGCATCATGAGACAGCGGGTATGTGGGTTGCCATCGGCACTATTAAATACTGATATAGACATGGCACAACCAAAACGCATCCAGTCGCAATCTCATCTAACCGCTTGACTAATTTATACATTTATTAAATACTTGAAAATTCAATGGCGTATAGAAACTCGCTTGGGCAAAAATGATCAAGTAGTTGGTAGGTAGGCATCTATAAGCAAAGGAGATACAGATAACGAGCTATTTTCGATGTATGTTCGCACCTTTTTTAAACAAATCATGCTCTAAGACCAATGAATAAAATACGCAAAGCGATTCGGTCAAGGTTTTGCGTTGCTCCCTGACACGTACGACAGAATCAGCACTCTTTCATTTGAACTTAAAAGACAACGTCACTATCGAGCCAATAAACGCATTATTCATGACTGACGTTTATGATCTATATTACACTGTGGTAATTCTGAGATATGCTAGGCTGTTGATAAAAAAACTGCTATATCAATTGAAATGCCGCACTGAGTTCAGCAATATTACCACAGCTGTTTCATTCACTATGCATTGCAGGTCGGAGTTATTCGTCAATGCGTAGACGCCGACAATCACGTGAGTTCGAGGACCTCAGACTTCATTCTGAGACCGGAAAGCTTCATCAACTGGACGAGCAGGCGGAGACAGACGATGGTTTCCGAAGACGTGTCCAGTCCATGTCTCAGATGCAGAGACCAAAACCACGCCAGCTACACGCCGATCACCATAGTAACGCATCCACTCCCAGAGGCTCTCCCGGTTTACGACGTAGAGTCTTGAGTTCAAAAATGAGCAAGAAGAAAAATGGAGGCGGCTCATCCGGTTCGTCTAAGGAAGACGTGACGAGCGTTGGTTCCCTTGATGACATGCATTGGATCGGGGAACCAGAGGCTATCCATTCAGTTAGGCGACCAAGGAAATCCGTCGAGGAGCAAGAACAGTTGGCGGAATTTCATAAACTGGGCATTAAATGACGACACTTGCGTGGTTTTGGTCGCGATCGGACCAACGTCGGTTCAGGTGTGAACATATACATCTTTTTAATTATGAGACCGACAGACCGTGCTTCAGACAATGTGATTGGTGGGATTCGAAATAAAATGCCCAAATGTGTCCATTAATAATTTATCGAATTGATCTTGGTCTAATGTTCGAAGTTATACAGCTGGTCATATGTTGTTCAAGAGACGATTCAGTATTTATTTTAAGGTAAACGGTAAAAACTTCCCGTGTAAAGGATCTAATAAACGTGTCAGAGGCCAGTCACCAGTGGCATGGGGTGTCGTGGATTATTCAACATTTACAATGATAGGCCTATATCCGGCATCAATATAATCTCAATTCAGATAGAATAACCGTTAAAACGATAATTCTATAATGAGGGACGTAGTGGATACTCACCATCCTTGGATATTGTCTAACAAAGTAGACCCTTCCCGTTTCACCAATATTCACTATTCAATTATTTAAAAATTACAGCATCGTTATATTCTTATCAATATTAAGAATCATTACATAAAGGCCAGTGCATGGGACACGGTACATTATTTTACTGTCAATGTAAGATGAAACACTTCTCTGTGTTAGACGGGTTATGTTAATGATTTCATGAAAACAATAACATAATCCTACAAACGTTATGTTTTGTTCTCAGGCCATTACGTGTGTTTTGTCTTAATTGAATTCGTCTTCTAAATTTTGTTTGTTCTGATTTTTGTTTCATAGCAAAGACACAATTATGGTCATATTGGCGACATCCAGCTAATTATTGAAGGGAGATCCTTTGGGTTGTATTCTTATAGAATCTTAGTTATTTTTTTCTGCCTTAAAATCTTGACATATTACCTTAAATATAAGAATATTTCTTATAATTCATTTATGCAACCATTTAATCTTGAATGCTTGAGTAAGAAAAAATAACAAAGATTCTTTATGAATACGACCGCAGACTGGGTAGAACCACCGGCGCACCACAGATAAGCTGGATAACCTCCCCACGTGAAAGTTCTCGTCTGGACCGGGGCTCGAACCCACATGGTGAGGGGCTGAGGAGTTACAATTAAGCGACTTTAACCGCTCGACCACGGGCGCCCTGTGGCCCTTAATTTTGTCATCTGGTCTATTGACATTATTGTAAATAACATCATATTTACTGTTTTCCCATGTTCCCGTAAGTGTGTCATGGTTTCAAAATCTTTCTTTTCTACAAAGATTTATAATTCATTTTGACACCTTTCATTTATTTTCATTCGTTGCCTCTCGATAATTATGAGTCAGTTTTTAATTAGTCTTTATGATTTGCACAATGATCTTTGTTTTGAAAGAAATCAAATGACGACATCTGGTGCAATTTGTACGTAAAACAAGTCTGTTTCTGAGGTTTACATCACGTCAAAACTACAAGTCGGCCGTAAATTGTTAGTTTGGAGTCATGAATAAAATTCAAAAGCATGATTATTACTTTATTATCATTATTTTTAAGATGATTGTTTGGTTACAATGTAAACAACAGAATTTAATTATTATCCCACTTGTAAATATTTGCCCACATACACCATGTGCAGACAGATATCAAGGTTTTAAGTTGCCGTAAAGAAGTAGTCACACGAAAATAAATTTAAAAAAAAAAAGGTAGGGGGTGTAACTGTTGATTAAGTTTGTTCGACAATTGCGAAGGTTATCTCCCGTTATCTGTGAGAGATTTTGTTTTTTGTTTGAATGGGTGCCGATTGGCATATTTAGCTTAGATGCAGTGGGGTGAATAGAACGACTTCAGCATGTCAATACCTTAAAGTGATGTAAATGTTTATACCTTTCCTGACCGATGTTATCTTTTTAAAGATCTTTCATTTAATTTGTCAAACCATTATATTTTTGTTTCTAATTGCACTGAACGGTAACAGTAAACTCTTAAGGCCATGATATATATGATAAAAATTTAATTCTAACTTCAACGTTTGATCAGTCTTTTAATGGAGCAAAACACAATACAAGAGCAGATGAATGGCCAGGTGAACTAATAAATGGTGTGTTGCGGTTTTAGATGGATTTTCAAAACTGTATAAAGCCTTCTCTCATAGAACCCCTGCAGTAAAATACATTAACAATTAAATGTACTTTAAAATTAAAAGTGACATCTGCAAATTATCAGTATCTTGGTGTTATTTTCCACCCTATTTTGTGCAAGATTACGCTGGTAAAGATAGAACTATATATTGAAATGTTAAATTATACAAATAAACATTGATTGTTTTGTTTACACTGGGAGAGAAACAATGACGTACATAAGACAACTGCCTTATGTTTGTTTATTAAGTTAAATATGCATATGTATTGATTGTACACACATTGTCTACACACAATTTCAGTTGAATCAGCAGTGTGTTTAAATACAACAATGTTTACTCATCTTCACGGCCACTGTCACCTTGTCTTTTGTATGAGATCATAACTGATTAACCCTTACGTAATAATAATATACCAGAAACATTAAAAAATTAGAAATTAGAATAAGTAAAATAAATAAATAATAGTAAAATAGTGTATTTGATATAGGGAAACTGATATCACCTCCAAAAACTACATGGTTTATACATGTATACTGAAGGAAAAAAGTTTAGCAAGTTCAGAGAGGAATGACTCCTAGGGAACTTTGTGACCCGCGGAGGATTGTCTGTTTTGCTGTGCACATACTACACGGGATTTTCGTGAAAGTTACGTTTCACGCTTACATAAAGGTGTAGTTTAAAAAAGGGAAGAAATCATGTTGTCAGTGGATGGGCACAAATGGTCAATACGGAAACGTTTTAGTCACATTGATTTACAGACGAAAACCAAAGTCGTAAAAACTTTTTTTCTTTTAGTATACATTAGTCCGGTTTACAGACTGAGGGTATAGCAGTAGTATGTTATCTAGATAAATCTGATTAAGGCGTTGAACACCAGTGTGAATGGTACAATGTTTAAAGTTTTACAGATTTTTCTACTTAACTTTTATCAGGGTGACTTCATTTGCAATTTTGATGATAAACACATTGCAATCATGCATGACTATTGGAATTTTAGCAAACATTATTTTACAAACAAGCACATGAAGAAGTCATGCTATGTCAAATACTTGTTTGATTGTTTGTTGTTTCTTTTGTTACATCGCACCGTCATATTGGTGAGTTGCAAGCTAATTATTTTTTGAAAAATATGTACTTAAAATATGTACTTTATAGTTAGAATAAAACTTTACTGGTATAACCGTTTTAAATAAATAAATTAATGAAATGAAGTAAAATAAAATAAAATAAATAAATAAATAAAGTCAGGTATAACGGCTATGATTCTTATACTAATACTTTGCTGTCACATACTATGGTGGCATATTTTCGCCACCTGATAATTAATAGTTTTCACAAAAAAATTCATAAAATGATAATTGTTTGTACTTTCACGTTACCAGATAACTAACTTGAAAGTCTTATATAATTTTCATGAAAACTGATAATTATGTGGTGGCGAGAATTTGCCACCATAACACAAATGGAATGTCATTCAATAAATAAATGCAAATAAACTAACACGCGCACTGCTTACACAATGCACTGTTGTGCAGAGGTAGAATTACGCTTGCAAGGCAGTATGGGCCCTGTTATTTTGTCCGAGGACTGTCGTATTGGCCCAAGGCCGAAGGTCAAATAACAGAGCCAATATGAAATCATTTATTTATTGACAATTTCACATTTGATACTTAGTGTTTGCAAAAATCCAAGTCAGAAAATGCTTGTTTGTGTTTTTGTGAAATCAACACGTTGTAATTATAGATCGCACACGGTTAAACACTACCAATTCATGCTGTGAATGTTTGAAAACTGAGAGCATTTTGTTTCATAAATTTATTTAACCTGTCGTCGTCTACACACAGACCAAGTTAAAACAAAATGGCTGCCATTTCCCAGAGCTTCTTGCTGAAATTTATAATTGTTTGGCCCTGCCGTATTAACTAACCAAATCACTTCAAATGCGGGCTTTATATCAATATCACTTTTTGGCCGGGGCCGAAGCGATATTGATATTTGCACTTTTTTAAAGCAGGGTCGTGTTATTGAACGTGGCAGGTGCTTGTTATAGGACTACTCGTAATAGCGTTTAGCTATTTAACAACATCGTTTAATGTTTAAAGGTATCCCGCTCCATAGTTCTCAGAGTCACTTATATTTACTTGCATTTATTAATTAATAGAAAAGTATTCTTCAGTTTGGTTCAAATATAAGAAGACACATTGCAATTGTCTTGTCCATGGCGCACCCCATGGCAGCTGAAAGACCTTTCCACATTAACACTCCTACCGGGAATAGAGCCACACGGTCAGAAACTGATCACCCATTGGAGTTTAGTCTGCGACTCTACCACTCGGTTAGAAAGATTAATTTGTGTTTACCACGATATGCTGTGATTATATATAAACCAAACAGTACATAAGTTTCGTTTTCTATATTAAGATATCTATTTTTGAATTTTGTTTTTTTGCCATCTTGTGTTTTTTCCCAGAAGAAATGTCTGCATTTAGAAGGAAGGTATCTATAGTTACGATCATAGACTTATGTGCTACAGGTAGATAATTTATATAAAATGTGCACTTTTTTTATTTTTCTTGATTTTTATTCCTCCTTTTTTTAGACAAACGACATTCTGTTGTAATACAATATGTTGTGTAAAGCGATATTAGATATAACATATTTTGAGAACCCACGTAATTCTGGATTACCGGCATTTGTAACTTGAATATATATTTGGAAAAATTTGGTGAGTAACATAATTTACACTGGAAATAGCATACTGTCTAGATCTCAAATTTACGAACCTGCACCACAACATTTTCTGAAAACATCATCATCAACAACACCAACATGCACACAAATACCATAATTTATCTAAACCATAAACTGTTTAAAAATAATAATCTCTATAACAGGTAGAAACTTTATTGTTTTTTAAATCAAAGTTGTCCTTTATCATGCGGTTTTATTGTTTGTAGATTAGATGGGAAGATGATCAATCCAGATTTTTTGATGACTTTATTAACAGTTTTGAGATCTGCTCTCTACCTTCATCCAAACTTGATGGTAATTATGCCCTCGAGCTCCGGCATATGGGGATCATGCTGTATGTGCTTTCTGCCCCGATCAACACAGCAAGCATCAAGTAGTTCGTAGGATCTAGATTTTATCAAAAGAATTAAATTGAAATATTATTGCCTATATGTACTTCTTCTAGGCAGGGCGTGCCTAAGCAACTTTTGAGTATATGCACTATGCTTAGGGGTTCTTGGGGCATGTCCCCTTAAATTTTTCTTTCCATAGAACGTCATTTGATGCATTCTGGTGGCTTTTAAACAGGTAAAACCTGCCTATTTGTTTTTTTCAGTTTTTGGAAGCAACTCATGCTCAAGTGTGTAAAACCAGGCACCCCACTGCTAAGTCTAACTCTAGTAGTTTCTAAACCACAGTTTTATGACATGGGTACGAACAGCCACAAATATTCACAAATTGTCACATGAGCTAGTTTTGTGACTGCTCACAAATAGACACTTTTGAACATGTGATATTCTTTAAAAGTCTGTTATATAGGTATAGGCTTTGTGTTTTCATTTATTTTTATGTTTTATTTGCATAAGAAATGCCATTACGATGAATGTGAAGGAAATTAATTTAAAAAAAAATCTGCATAAATAACATCATAACTGTCACAAATAGTCACAAATAGATGACTAATAAGTGTACATTATAATTAAGCAAGGTAAATAGGTTAAACTATGCCCCCTACTTTAATCGAAACTACTGAATTCAAATTTTACATCCTGTTTGACATTATTGATTATTTCTACTATTTTCCAAACAAAAAAGGAAATTTAATGAATACGGAAATTTAATAAATACTGTTTTGTACAGTAGTACACAGCGTTTAAGGTTACGCTAGTCAGGTTAAGGGGTTGTTTACGTTGTAGTATTAATGACGTATTTCGCATGACGTAGCATTCGTGTAACTGCTAGAAAGAAAAGGCTGCTTGCTAGAAAATTCATTTGTTTATTTTTAACTGGGTTTCGTGAATGTTCTGGAAATTCTTTGGGTCTATATAAGGGTGTGTTAACGGATTTAAGGGAAGTTTGGACATGAAGTTTTGGACATAAAGTTTGGGCATATAGTTTGGTAATACTTGCAGCTTCTATATTAAACCTTTCTTTGTTGGAACTTACGTGGACTTTCTATATTCTACAGTGATATAAATATTAAAGTGTTGAATTTGAAATCATATTATTCACATTCGTGTATTGTTCTACCTTTGGATTATTTCAACTGTGTGAATCTACGAGGACATTCTATCGAAAACTCTTCAGGATTATTAGATGTTGGATTATTAATTGGACTATTAAAGGGACACCTCCTTAAGGGACAAACTGTAAGCTAATGTATTTTGCATTCTTAAATGTTGTCTGATTTATTTGTCACTGTTTTATGACGCCATAGATATAATTGTTTATTAAATTAAAACATTAATGTAATAGTTTGTTGCTGGCTTGTTCTTTCTGTTGCACCATTTCGTCGTCTAGTAAACGTGCCATTTTATTAATAATTGTTAAGTAACGACACCTCTCGTAACAATACAAAAAGCACTTCAACAGTCACAAATAGTTACAATTAGTCGGTCAAGTGACTGCTCACAAATAGTCGCCGTTTAAACACAGTTGTCTCTAATAAAGCTGATCAGAAACAATGTATATTGCTTTATATGTGAATAGGTCAAATAACGCCATCAATATAAATAAGGAATGTTTAAATTAAAATTGTACACTCTATTTAACTGGTGATGTTTCAAATTGTTTTAGATAAAAAAAATTAATGGTGTGTATACAAAAAAGTCTTCAGCCGCAAAAAAGACCTCTTCTAAAAGTACACATAGGGACAAAAGTTACAACTCGGGCACTAACATCCGATAATAGAAACTATTTAAATAAAAAACATACAGTAGGCTACTTATTCTATAATTGTATTTTTACTAAAAATGGTCTAAAATAAAGGTCAATTTATAAGTGCTGCTGGACATGACCAAAATACACTAAGTTCAAAATTTAACACTACACCCTTGTAATCAGAATCTAAAAATCCCATTCTGCCCCATAAAGCGTACAGCAGCGTTAGACTGAGATACTAAAACGAAACAGATGACTGTCATATATATAATCTGGTACAGAACCGCAGAAGGCAGTGAGGCCGCACATGGATTATCACAAAAATTTTGGCTTAGTAGGTAGTGGATTATGACCGGACCTGGTTGCGCAAGCGGTAGAGCATCGGCTCCAGGTATGGGAGTCCCTGGGTTCTATTCCGGGCCGCGACATACCAATGTTTGTTAAAATGGTACTGGTATAGCTCCCTTGCTAATGCTCAAGCAGATATAAAGGTATTTCTATTACTGGTAGGCCCTGTGTCAGGATAATGTGACTGAGTGTGGTATCATGCCAGGTGTTCGTGGCATGCTATACACAATGAAGGCAGCACTATATCTGCTTCAAGTGGAAACTGACTCCAGATAACTGAAACACTTGGTGGGACGATATACCCAATGAACAAACATAAACTGATTACAATAATAATGCATATAACTGAAGCCTGTAGGTAACACAGTAGGTACAGTAAATAAGATGAGCATCCATTGTCACTAACATAAAAAGTGAAGTATGGGGCGTGGATGCTTGCAACGCAGGCGACCCGAGTTCACTTCCAGAAAACAGAATGTATATATTTTTTTTTTTATACTTTTCTTGTTTAACTGCTATACTGTTTTATAATAGATTTATTATTTTTTTTACTGATGATTAAAAAAGTTTAAGTCCTAATTACAAGGAAATATGCAGTTATTTGTGTACTAACTTAAGTTTTTTCCCCAAATTATATGTATATAAATCTATATTCTTATTATTTTTAATTATTAAATTTTATTTCATACACCAGTTTTGATTTTGAGAACTACTACACATATTAATAATGCAGCCAAAGGTACACATTTACCTTCTCATTACATACAACTCAGTATGGCAATAAATTCATTCTAAAACCATATGTCCCAGTTTGTATATTTAAAACTTTTGGCACAATTTAATTTGGATTTAAGTATCACATGATAAATAATATGTAATAGCTAAATGGAACTGAGCATGCATAAGCAAAATTCCATTTAACACAGGATGATGAGCCACATGCTGCAAAGTTAGGCCCTTTACCAAAAGTGATATTTTGTCTGTATTTTTTTTTTAACTTGTCTATCATAGACATAACCTTACATTTAATATATAGATGTTGATTTTTGTTTAATTTAGTTTTCACATGTTAAAATTGATTTATGATAATTTATCATTATTTATTTTCTTTGCAGAATGCCAAAATTCAACAATTATGTAGCTTGCAACAAGTTGGCCAAACCAAAAGAAAGAAGAGTTATGACCGAAGATGTAAGAACTTTTATTTGTTCATCAACAAAATCTGTTCCACTGACATAATATGCAATAAATGCAAATATTATCTATTTTATTAAAATAAGAAGGCCACTTATTATACAAGTACATCATCAGATAATGATGATTCTGACTATGAGCCAACATATCTTAGCCCCATGACTTTAATACTTCTGAGTTCGATCTCAGTCTCAGACTCAAAAACATGCTCAAGTCACTGAGTCTGTTCTCAGCTGAGTACGACTCATATTTTGTGACTTTAACACTTTAATGAGATTGATTTCTGTTGAGCATGTCATTTTCCATTTATTTATTGACATGAGCATTCCAGTTGTTCTATAAATAGACAAGTGTGCTGTCTATTTACATAAACGACAACTATGGCAGATCGTTCCGAGTCTAGTTTTAAAAGGAGCAACAAGAAAACAAGACTAACGTGGACAGCGTTGGAGGAGGCCTCATTGATAGATGAGGTCCTAGTCAGAAAGGATGTTCTTTTAGGAGATTTAAAGGGCCGAATTTTAAACCGTTGTCACAGAGAAGAACCAAAGGATCGGAAGCCTTTGCACAAGGTGTGAACTTGTAAATATCTTGATTGTTTACTGTAAATTGGATAATTAAACGTTCTAAAACTTAAGTTCATTCACTTGATATTTACTTGTATTCTTTTGTGTGTGCTTATTTTCAGTCTCGTTAGCATGAAAATAAATGTTCAATATCATTATAGCTATTTTCTTTGGAGTTGTTTTGAGTAAGCTTATTTATATTATTCTTACATGCGATTTTTTTCTGAGGCCATAGAGGGTGATTTTCACTTGCAGTTTTGTTATTTTCATATAAACAAAGAAGAAAGTTATCTGTTTCCAAGTAGGAAGATTTCTAAAAATATGTAAAACACCTCTCATTTTCAAATAATTTTGAACCTTAAAAGCGGGATTTACCTTTCAAAAGTGGGAGAGTCCACATGTATGACTACTAAATATTTTATTCTCAAGGACGATAGGCAGTTCTGTACAAAGAGAGATCCAAAGAAAGAAAGAAGAAATATTTTAATTTAAAGCAGAGAGGTAAATTAAGTTCATTATTTGCATTAGCAGTCTTTTAACCTTATTACAGTAGCAACTACCAGAAACAGTAGTGTTATTTATACTCATGTGAACAATTTAATAGACTTTTGATTCATTCAGAAAATGAAATGTTCATGGAAACAGGTACCATTTAATACTTTATTATAAGTCGCATCATTTAATCTGTACAATTGTTACGGTAAATATGATTTCTTTTAGAAATTTATATATGAAAAAACTGATAAACACCTGAGTAGACTATTATTAATAATGTTGTCAATAATGGTTGCTATTTCATATAACTTTATTTAATTGAAAATATATTGAATATAATTATGAATGAGATGATCATGAATAATGAAAACAAGAAATAAAATATTTTTGGATATTGCTACTATAAGTTTTTTTTAGTTTAATAAAATCAAAGCTTAGTTGATTTTTTTTTTGATTTTTTTTTATTTAAATGATAATTTGTATCTTAATATAATATATTGACAGCCAAAGAGAATATAAATGGCCAAAAGAACTGCTGTCAGAAAGGATGACAGGTGGAGGTCCACAAGCATCAAGTGAGATGATGCAAACAGAGGAGGTTTTGTTGTCAAGGCTACAGACAGGAGGCATTGATACAGATGCTTGTAATTGTTATGCTTAGTAAGTTAATAGTCCTGAAATATAAAAGCTATTATTTATAACAATTATTATTATTATTATTTATATGACTGGATCTTGTTGTGTACCAGCAATAGGCAATGTAGCAGATATCATGGATTGTAAAGATGTTTATTTTTGTTTTTGAAATACATTGCAGCAACAATTTATGATCATTGTAGTGACATCCAGCTATTTGGTAGACAAATGTGAATTGAATTGGATTAGATTAGCCGGCATTTTTTGCCGATACTGTGCAGCGACATTTTTATCATTATAGCACAGGGGCACTTATGAGGTGCCTAAGGACTGAACTCGGCCGGTCCATTATACTGACACCGACGAGTCAGGCGTAATGCTGTCCCCTTAGGCCCGAGCGTTAGGAAGGAAGCCACTACTACCAACTTTAAAGTCTTTGGTTTGACCCAGCCGGGGTTTGAAACCTCGACCTCCCGAACCACAAGCCGAAGCTCTACCACCTGAGCTATTGAGGCCGTTTGGACAAATGTGGGTAGAACCATCAGAACACCACATGTCAGCTGGAAGACCTTCCTACGTTATTTCTTTCTCCCTAAATGGGACTCAAACCTATGGGGTGAGAGGTTAAGCAGTCAGAGGAGTTACAGATCGGCGACTCTACCACTACACCACTGCCTCCTTGTGTAAAGCTGTAATTAAATAAAAGGATGATATAATGTTCATGGCATGCTATTCACTGTGAAAGTAGCACTGTAACTGCTTCAAGAATCCACTGTTTCAAGATAATATATGTTTAATAAACAAAAATATAAATAAACAAGATAAGAAAATAATACAATTCAATAACTGTATTTGTTTAATTGTTTCATATATGTTCATTTACAATGTTGTGGACATTTATGTATTTACATTACAGTTCAGGACAAACCTAAAGAGTTGGATCTGAAGACTGCTACTAGCACAGGTAAATAAAGACAATGTATTTTTAACAGCTAAGCATATATCTCATTTTACATATTTAACAGTATTCAAACTAAATCGTTTGTTCTTGGTCCATGTAATAACATTGCATGTATTGTAAACCAGCTGTAACCACAAAAGTATTCTCCCTTGATAAATAAGGTAATAAATTCAAGCTGATATTTTATTTTTTTTACAGTTTTGCATTATATTTAGCTTATTTTTAGGCATATTAAAATTAAATGAATGAAAAAATTAAATGAAACATATTCTCATATATTACTTTAAACAATAATGTTACTGTTTTTAAGTTATTTACAAAATAGACAGATTGCATAGCTCAGTGCTGGTTGTTTAAAAAACCCTGTTAAAAAAGTAAAAAAACAAGTGCTTAAATAAAACACATGCCTTCTAGGGTTTTTTTATTTACCTATGTCTTTTGTGTTGGCATTATTTACAAATAAGAGAAATATTTAAAGCATATATATCACAGCCTGTCCATCTCAGTTGTATACGTTTCAAAGGCATGCAAGGTTAATATCTGTTACATGATATATATTTAATTATAAATATATATTGTAGATGCGAGTGCATTAACAAATGTGTTCAAGGCAATCTTGTTGTTCACAATGCATAATAAAATATTGTATCATTGTAACAAGTATGATTAGAACAATAACTAGTTGCAAATATTTTAATATGAATATCTCAAACATGTAACAAAAATAATATCAATTTACAGAAGGTGAACAGCAAGATGTTTTGATACTTCCAATGTGTGGGAAACTAGTTAATAAATATAATAGTTTGATCATAGCAACAAAGAATTTTAAATAGTTCACAAGTATACATCATTAACCTCATTGATCTAGACAGTTGCCTGTGAAACTATCATGAGACTGTTGTGCTAAGTGACTGATTGAAGTCACTATGGTTCATCAGACATTATGTAACTGAGAAAGACTAAAAATAATGACTCAAGGAGGGATTTTACTTTATGCCTTTAGATGGAATATAATTACTTATTATTATTAGTTATTTATTTCTGATATTTTTTAAGATAGCAGAATGAGTACAAGTTAAGATTACTAATAATGAAGAGACGGAAAGTTTATAAGAACATAAAATGAGAAAGATGATGTAACATATGGGGAGACAAATGTACAGGAAGTGCAGGATGCGAGCCTGGGACCCTTCGCATTCGGCAAATGCTCTACTGACTGAACTAGTTGGACCACTTACACATTCTCATCCGGTTACAATAAAATACATTGCAGTGAAAGAATAATGTTCAATAAAGAATTATGACTTTTGAACCTACACGGTAAGAACGTGAGGAGTCGGAGGTGTCGTAAGTCTGCATCTCAACCTCCAAACTTTACACCCTGACTTGATCTATTATATGTCTGTATATCTACCTCCAACTTTTACACCCTGTCTTGATCTATTATAAGTCTGTATATCTACCTCCAACTTTTACATCCTGACTTGATCTATTAAAAGTCTGTATATCTACCTCCAACTTTTACACCCTGTCTTGATCTATTATAAGTCTGTATCTCTACCTCCAACTTTTACATCCTGACTTGATCTATTATAGGTCTGCATCTCTACCTCCAACTTTTACACCCTGACTTGATCTGTTATAAGTCTGTATCTCTACCTCCAACTTTTACACCCTGTCTTGATCTATTATAAGTCTGTATCTCTATCTCCAACTTTTACACCCTGACTTGATCTATTATAAGTCTGCATCTCTACCTCTAACTTTTACACCCTGACTGATCTATTATAAGTCTGTATATCTACCTCCAACTTTTACATCCTGACTTGATCTATTATAAGTCTGTATCTCTACCTCCAACTTTTACACCCTCACTTGATCTATTATAAGTCTGCATCTCTACCTCCAACTTTTACACCCTCACTTGATCTATTATAATTCTGTATATCTACCTCCAACTTTTACACCCTCACTTGATCTATTATAATTCTGTATCTCTACCTCCAACTTTTACATCCTCACTTGATCTATTATAAGTCTGTATATCTACCTCCAACTTTTACATCCTGACTTGACCTATAATAAGTCTGCATCTCTACCTCCAACTTTTACACCCTGACTTGATCTGTTATAAGTCTGTATATCTACCTCTAACTTTTACACCCTGACTTGATCTGTTATAAGTCTGCATCTCTACCTCCAACTTTTACACCCTGACTTGATCTGTTATAAGTCTGTATATCTACCTCTAACTTTTACACCCTGACTTGATCTGTTATAAGTCTGCATCTCTACCTCCAACTTTTACACCCTGACTTGATCTATTATAAGTCTGTATATCTACCTCTAACTTTTACACCCTCACTTGATCTATTATAAGTCTGCATCTCTACCTCTAACTTTTACATCCTCACTTGATCTATTATAATTCTGTATATCTACCTCCAACTTTTACACCCTCACTTGATCTATTATAATTCTGTATCTCTACCTCCAACTTTTACATCCTCACTTGATCTATTATAAGTCTGTATATCTACCTCCAACTTTGACATCCTGACTTGATCTGTTATAAGTCTGCATCTCTACCTCTAACTTTTACATCCTGACTTGATCTATTATACGTCTGTATCTCTACCTCCAACTTTTACACCCTGACTTGATCTATTACAAATCTGCATCTCTACCTCCAACTTTTACACCCTCACTTGATCTATTATAAGTCTGCATCTCTACCTCCAACTTTTACATCCTGACTTGATCTGTTATAAGTCTGCATCTCTACCTCCAACTTTTACACCCTCACTTGATCTATTATACGTCTGTATCTCTATCTCCAACTTTTACACCCTCACTTGATCTATTATACGTCTGTATCTCTATCTCCAACTTTTACACCCTCACTTGATCTATTATAAGTCTGCATCTCTGCCTCTAACTTTTACATCCTGACTTGATCTATTATACGTCTGTATCTCTATCTCCAACTTTTATACCCTGACTTGATCTATTATAAGTCTGTATCTCTACCTCCAACTTTTATACCCTCACTTGATCTGTTATAAGTCTGTATCTCTATCTCCAACTTTTACATCCTGACTTGATCTATTATAAGTCTGCATCTCTGCCTCTAACTTTTACACCCTGTCTTGATCTATTATACGTCTGTATCTCTACCTCCAACTTTTACACCCTCACTTGATCTATTATAAGTCTGCATCTCTGCCTCTAACTTTTACATCCTGACTTGATCTATTATACGTCTGTATCTCTATCTCCAACTTTTATACCCTGACTTGATCTATTATAAGTCTGCATCTCTACCTCCAACTTTTATACCCTCACTTGATCTATTATAAGTCTGTATCTCTATCTCCAACTTTTACACCCTCACTTGATCTATTATACGTCTGTATCTCTATCTCCAACTTTTACACCCTCACTTGATCTATTATAAGTCTGCATCTCTGCCTCTAACTTTTACATCCTGACTTGATCTATTATACGTCTGTATCTCTACCTCCAACTTTTACATCCTGACTTGATCTATTATAAGTCTGCATCTCTGCCTCTAACTTTTACACCCTGTCTTGATCTATTATACGTCTGTATCTCTATCTCCAACTTTTACATCCTGACTTGATCTATTATAAGTCTGCATCACTACCTCCAACTTTTACACCCTGTCGTGATCTTTTATAAGTCTGTATTTCTACCTCCAACTTTTACATCCTCACTTGATCTATTATACGTCTGTATCTCTATCTCCAACTTTTACATCCTGACTTGATCTATTATAAGTCTGCATCTCTGCCTCTAACTTTTACACCCTGTCTTGATCTATTATAAGTCTGTATCTCTACCTCCAACTTTTACATCCTGACTTGATCTATTATAAGTCTGCATCTCTACCTCCAACTTTTACACACTGACTTGATCTATTATAAGTCTGTATCTCTACCTCCAACTTTTACACCCTAATTTGATCTATTAAAAGTCTGTATCTCTATCTCCAACTTTTACATCATGACTTGATCTATTATAAGTCTGCATCTCTACCTCCAACTTTTACACCCTCACTTGATCTATTATAAGTCTGCATCTTTACCTCCAACTTTTACATCATGACTTGATCTATTATAAGTCTGTATCTCTACCTCCAACTTTTACATCCTGACTTGATCTATTATAAGTCTGCATCTCTACCTCCAACTTTTACACCCTCACTTGATCTATTATAAGTCTGCATCTTTACCTCCAACTTTTACATCATGACTTGATCTATTATAAGTCTGCATCTCTGCCTCTAACTTTTACATCCTGACTTGATCTATTATACGTCTGCATCTCTACCTCCAACTTTTACATCCGCACTTGATCTATTATAAGTCTGTATATCTACCTCTAACTTTTACATCCTGACTTGATCTATTATACGTCTGCATCTCTACCTCTAACTTTTACATCCTGACTTGATCTATTATTAGTCTGCATCTCTACCTCCAACTTTTACATCCTGACTTGATCTATTATAAGTCTGTATATCTACCTCCAACTTTTACATCCTCACTTGATCTATTATAAGTCTGTATCTCTACCTCCAACTTTTACATCCTGATTTGATCTATTATAAGTCTGTATCTCTACCTCCAACTTTTACACCCTCACTTGATCTATTATAAGTCTGTATCTCTACCTCCAACTTTTACATCCTGACTTGATCTATTATAAGTCTGTATCTCTACCTCCAACTTTTACATCCTGACTTGATCTATTATAAGTCTGTATCTCTACCTCCAACTTTTACATCCTGACTTGTTCTTTTATAAGTCTGTATATCTACCTCCAACTTTTACATCCTGACTTGATCTATTATAAGTCTGTATATCTACCTCCAACTTTTACACCCTGACTTGATCTATTAAAAGTCTGTATATCTACCTCTAACTTTTACATCCTCACTTGATCTATTATAATTCTGTATCTCTACCTCCAACTTTAACATCCTGTCTTGATCTGTTATAAGTCTGTATCTCTACCTCCAACTTTTACATCCTGACTTGATCTATTACAAATCTGCATCTCTACCTCTAACTTTTACATCCTGACTTGATCTATTATAAGTCTGTATATCTACCTCTAACTTTTACACCCTGACTTGATCTATTATAAGTCTGCATCTCTACCTCTAACTTTTACACCCTGACTTGATCTATTAAAAGTCTGTATATCTACCTGTAACTTTTACATCCTCACTTGATCTATTATAATTCTGTATCTCTACCTCCAACTTTAACATCCTGTCTTGACCTATTATAAGTCTGCATCTCTACCTCCAACTTTTACATCCTGACTTGATCTATTATAAGTCTGCATCTCTGCCTCTAACTTTTACACCCTCACTTGATCTATTATAAGTCTGTATATCTACCTCCAACTTTTACATCCTGACTTGATCTATTATAAGTCTGTATATCTATCTCTAACTTTTACATCCTGACTTGATCTATTATAAGTCTGCATCTCTACCTCCAACTTTTACATCCCGACTTGATCTATTATAAGTCTGTATCTCTACCTCCAACTTTTACACCCTGACTTGATCTATTATACGTCTGCATCTCTACCTCTAACTTTTACATCCTGACTTGATCTATTATACGTCTGCATCTCTACCTCTAACTTTTACATCCCGACTTGATCTATTATAAGTCTGCATCTCTGCCTCTAACTTTTACATCCTGACTTGATCTATTATACGTCTGCATCTCTACCTCCAACTTTTACATCCGCACTTGATCTATTATAAGTCTGTATATCTACCTCTAACTTTTACATCCTGACTTGATCTATTATACGTCTGCATCTCTACCTCTAACTTTTACATCCTGACTTGATCTATTATTAGTCTGCATCTCTACCTCCAACTTTTACATCCTGACTTGATCTATTATAAGTCTGTATATCTACCTCCAACTTTTACATCCTCACTTGATCTATTATAAGTCTGTATCTCTACCTCCAACTTTTACATCCTGATTTGATCTATTATAAGTCTGTATCTCTACCTCCAACTTTTACACCCTCACTTGATCTATTATAAGTCTGTATCTCTACCTCCAACTTTTACATCCTGACTTGATCTATTATAAGTCTGTATCTCTACCTCCAACTTTTACATCCTGACTTGATCTATTATAAGTCTGTATCTCTACCTCCAACTTTTACATCCTGACTTGTTCTTTTATAAGTCTGTATATCTACCTCCAACTTTTACATCCTGACTTGATCTATTATAAGTCTGTATATCTACCTCCAACTTTTACACCCTGACTTGATCTATTAAAAGTCTGTATATCTACCTCTAACTTTTACATCCTCACTTGATCTATTATAATTCTGTATCTCTACCTCCAACTTTAACATCCTGTCTTGATCTGTTATAAGTCTGTATCTCTACCTCCAACTTTTACATCCTGACTTGATCTATTACAAATCTGCATCTCTACCTCTAACTTTTACATCCTGACTTGATCTATTATAAGTCTGTATATCTACCTCTAACTTTTACACCCTGACTTGATCTATTATAAGTCTGCATCTCTACCTCTAACTTTTACACCCTGACTTGATCTATTAAAAGTCTGTATATCTACCTGTAACTTTTACATCCTCACTTGATCTATTATAATTCTGTATCTCTACCTCCAACTTTAACATCCTGTCTTGACCTATTATAAGTCTGCATCTCTACCTCCAACTTTTACATCCTGACTTGATCTATTATAAGTCTGCATCTCTGCCTCTAACTTTTACACCCTCACTTGATCTATTATAAGTCTGTATATCTACCTCCAACTTTTACATCCTGACTTGATCTATTATAAGTCTGTATATCTATCTCTAACTTTTACATCCTGACTTGATCTATTATAAGTCTGCATCTCTACCTCCAACTTTTACATCCCGACTTGATCTATTATAAGTCTGTATCTCTACCTCCAACTTTTACACCCTGACTTGATCTATTATACGTCTGCATCTCTACCTCTAACTTTTACATCCTGACTTGATCTATTATACGTCTGCATCTCTACCTCTAACTTTTACATCCCGACTTGATCTATTATAAGTCTGCATCTCTACCTCCAACTTTTACATCCTGACTTGATCTATTATAAGTCTGCATCTCTATCTCCAACTTTTACATCCTGACTTGATCTATTATAAGTCTGCATCTCTACCTCCAACTTTTACATCCTGACTTGATCTATTATAAGTCTGTATATCTACCTCTAACTTTAACACCCTGACTTGATCTATTAAAAGTCTGTATATCTACCTCTAACCTTTACATCCTCACTTGATCTATTATAATTCTGTATCTCTACCTCCAACTTTAACATCCTGTCTTGATCTATTATAAGTCTGCATCTCTACCTCCAACTTTTACATCCTGACTTGATCTATTATAAGTCTGCATCTCTGCCTCTAACTTTTACACCCTCACTTGATCTATTATAAGTCTGCATCTCTATCTCTAACTTTTACATCCTGACTTGATCTGTTATAACTCTACATCACTACCTCCAACTTTTACATCCTGACTTGATCTTTCAAAAGTCTGCATCTCTACCTCCAACTTTTACACACTGACTTGATCTGTTATAAGTCTGCATCTCTACCTCCAACTTTTACACACTGACTTGATCTGTTATAAGTCTGTATCTCTATCTCCAACTTTTACACCCTGTCTTGATCTTTCAAAAGTCTGCATCTCTACCTCCAACTTTTACACCCTCACTTGATCTGTTATAACTCTACATCTCTACCTCCAACTTTTACACCCTGTCTTGATCTATTATACGTCTGCATCTCTACCTCTAACTTTTACATCCTGTCTTGATCTATTATAAGTCTGCATCACTACCTCCAACTTTTACATCCTGACTTGATCTATTACAAATCTGCATCTCTACCTCTAACTTTTACATCCTGACTTGATCTATTATAAGTCTGCATCTCTACCTCCAACTTTTACATCCTGTCTTGATCTATTTTAAGTCTGCATCTCTACCTCCAACTTTTACATCCTGACTTGATCTATTATAAGTCTGTATCTCTACCTCCAACTTTTACATCCTGACTTGATCTATTATAAGTCTGCATCTCTACCTCTAACTTTTACACCCTGTCTTGATCTATTATAAGTCTGTATCTCTACCTCCAACTTTTACATCCTGTCTTGATCTATTTTAAGTCTGCATCTCTACCTCCAACTTTTACATCCTGACTTGATCTATTATAAGTCTGTATCTCTACCTCTAACTTTTACATCCTGACTTGATCTATTATAAGTCTGCATCTCTACCTCCAACTTTTACATCCTGACTTGATCTATTATAAGTCTGCATCTCTACCTCCAACTTTTACATCCTCACTTGATCTGTTATAATTTCTCATCTTTACTTCCAACTTTTACACCCTCACTTGATCTGTTATAACTCTGCATCTCTACCTCCAACTTTTACACCCTGACTTGATCTGTTATAAGTCTGCATCTTTACCTCTAACTTTTACATCCTGTCTTGATCTATTATACGTCTGCATCTCTACCTCCAACTTTTACATCCTGACTTGATCTATTATAAGTCTGTATCTCTACCTACAACTTTTACACCCTAATTTGATCTATTATAAGTCTGCATCTCTACCTCCAACTTTTACATCCTGACTTGATCTATTATAAGTCTGCATCTCTACCTCCAACTTTTACATCCTCACTTGATCTGTTATAATTTTGCATCTTTACTTCCAACTTTTACACCCTCACTTGATCTGTTATAACTCTGCATCTCTACCTCCAACTTTTACACCCTGACTTGATCTGTTATAAGTCTGCATCTTTACCTCTAACTTTTACATCCTGTCTTGATCTATTATACGTCTGCATCTCTACCTCCAACTTTTACATCCTGACTTGATCTATTATAAGTCTGTATCTCTACCTCCAACTTTTACACCCTCACTTGATCTATTATACGTCTGTATCTCTACCTCCAACTTTTACATCCTGACTTGATCTATTATAAGTCTGCATCTCTACCTCCAACTTTTACATCCTGACTTGATCTATTATAAGTCTGTATATCTACCTCCAACTTTAACATCCTGACTTGATCTATTATAACTCTGCATCTCTACCTCCAACTTTTACACCCTCACTTGATCTATTATAAGTCTGCATCTCTACCTCCAACTTTTACACCCTCACTTGATCTATTATAAGTCTGTATCTCTACCTCCAACTTTTACATCCTGACTTGATCTATTATAAGTCTGTATCTCTACCTCCAACTTTTACACCCTCACTTGATCTATTATAAGTCTGTATCTCTATCTCCAACTTTTATACCCTGACTTGATCTATTATAAGTCTGTATCTCTACCTCTAACCTTTACATCCTCACTTGATCTATTATAATTCTGTATCTCTACCTCCAACTTTTACACCCTCACTTGATCTATTATAAGTCTGCATCTCTACCTCCAACTTTTACATCCTGACTTGATCTATTATAATTCTGTATCTCTACCTCCAACTTTAACATCCTGACTTGATCTATTATAAGTCTGCATCTCTACCTCCAACTTTTACATCCTGACTTGATCTATTATAAGTCTGTATCTCTGCCTCTAACTTTTACATCCTGACTTGATCTATTATAAGTCTGCATCTCTATCTCTAACTTTTACATCCTGTCTTGATCTATTATAAGTCTGCATCTCTACCTCCAACTTTTACATCCTGACTTGATCTATTATAAGTCTGTATCTCTACCTCCAACTTTTATACCCTGACTTGATCTATTATAAGTCTGCATCTCTACCTCCAACTTTTACATCCTGACTTGATCTATTATAAGTCTGTATCTCTACCTCCAACTTTTACATCTTGACTTGATCTATTATACGTCTGCATCTCTACCTCCAACTTTTACATCCTGACTTGATCTATTATAAGTCTGCATCTCTACCTCCAACTTTAACATCCTGACTTGATCTATTATACGTCTGCATCTCTACCTCCAACTTTTACACCCTGACTTGATCTATTATAAGTCTGCATCTCTACCTCCAACTTTTACATCCTCACTTGATCTGTTATAATTTTGCATCTTTACTTCCAACTTTTACACCCTCACTTGATCTGTTATAACTCTGCATCTCTACCTCCAACTTTTACACCCTCACTTGATCTGTTATAAGTCTGCATCTTTACCTCTAACTTTTACATCCTGTCTTGATCTATTATACGTCTGCATCTCTACCTCCAACTTTTACATCCTGACTTGATCTATTATAAGTCTGTATCTCTACCTCTAACTTTTACACACTGACTTGATCTGTTATAAGTCTGCATCTTTACCTCCAACTTTTACACCCTGACTTGATCTATTATAAGTCTGTATCTCTACCTCCAACTTTTACATCCTGACTTGATCTATTATAAGTCTGCATCTCTACCTCCAACTTTTACACCCTAATTTGATCTATTATAAGTCTGTATCTCTACCTCCAACTTTTACATCCTGACTTGATCTATTATACGTCTGTATCTCTATCTCCAACTTTTACATCCTGACTTGATCTATTATAAGTCTGCATCTCTACCTCCAACTTTTACATCCTGACTTGATCTATTATAAGTCTGTATCTCTACCTCTAACTTTTACACCCTCACTTGATCTATTATACGTCTGTATCTCTATCTCCAACTTTTACATCCTGACTTGATCTATTATAAGTCTGCATCTCTACCTCCAACTTTTACATCCTGACTTGATCTATTATAAGTCTGTATCTCTACCTCTAACTTTTACACCCTCACTTGATCTATTATACGTCTGTATCTCTATCTCCAACTTTTACATCCTGACTTGATCTATTATAAGTCTGCATCTCTACCTCCAACTTTTACATCCTGACTTGATCTATTATAAGTCTGTATATCGACCTCCAACTTTAACATCCTGACTTGATCTATTATAACTCTGCATCTCTACCTCCAACTTTTACACCCTCACTTGATCTATTATAAGTCTGCATCTCTACCTCCAACTTTTACACCCTCACTTGATCTATTATAAATCTGTATCTCTACCTCCAACTTTTACATCCTGACTTGATCTATTATAAGTCTGTATCTCTACCTCCAACTTTTACACCCTCACTTGATCTATTATAAGTCTGTATCTCTATCTCCTACTTTTATACCCTGACTTGATCTATTATAAGTCTGTATCTCTACCTCTAACCTTTACATCCTCACTTGATCTATTATAATTCTGTATCTCTACCTCCAACTTTTACACCCTCACTTGATCTATTATAAGTCTGCATCTCTACCTCCAACTTTTACATCCTGACTTGATCTATTATAATTCTGTATCTCTACCTCCAACTTTAACATCCTGACTTGATCTATTATAAGTCTGCATCTCTACCTCCAACTTTTACATCCTGACTTGATCTATTATAAGTCTGCATCTCTATCTCTAACTTTTACACCCTGACTTGATCTATTATAAGTCTGTATCTCTATCTCTAACTTTTACACCCTGACTTGATCTATTATAAGTCTGCATCTCTATCTCTAACTTTTACACCCTGACTTGATCTATTATAAGTCTGTATCTCTATCTCTAACTTTTACACCCTGACTTGATCTATTATAAGTCTGCATCTCTACCTCCAACTTTTACACCCTGACTTGATCTATTATAAGTCTGCATCTCTATCTCTAACTTTTACACCCTGACTTGATCTATTATAAGTCTGCATCTCTACCTCCAACTTTTACATCCTGACTTGATCTATTATACGTCTGCATCTCTACCTCTAACTTTTACACCCTCACTTGATCTATTATAAGTCTGCATCTCTATCTCTAACTTTTACACCCTGACTTGATCTATTATAAGTCTGCATCTCTACCTCCAACTTTTACATCCTGACTTGATCTATTATACGTCTGCATCTCTACCTCTAACTTTTACACCCTCACTTGATCTATTATAAGTCTGCATCTCTATCTCTAACTTTTACACCCTGACTTGATCTATTATAAGTCTGCATCTCTATCTCTAACTTTTACACCCTGACTTGATCTATTATAAGTCTGTATCTCTATCTCTAACTTTTACACCCTGACTTGATCTATTATAAGTCTGCATCTCTACCTCCAACTTTTACATCCTGACTTGATCTATTATAAGTCTGCATCTCTATCTCTAACTTTTACATCCTGTCTTGATCTATTATAAGTCTGCATCTCTACCTCCAACTTTTACATCCTGACTTGATCTATTATAAGTCTGTATCTCTACCTCCAACTTTTACATCCTGACTTGATCTATTATAAGTCTGTATCTCTACCTCCAACTTTAACATCCTGACTTGATCTATTATAAGTCTGTATCTCTACCTCCAACTTTTACATCCTGACTTGATCTATTATAAGTCTGTATCTCTACCTCCAACTTTTACATCCTGACTTGATCTATTATAAGTCTGTATCTCTACCTCCAACTTTAACATCCTGACTTGATCTATTATAAGTCTGTATCTCTACCTCCAACTTTTACACCCTCACTTGATCTATTATAAGTCTGTATCTCTACCTCCAACTTTTGCACCCTGACTTGATCTATTATAATTCTGTATCTCTACCTCCAACTTTTACACCCTGACTTGATCTATTATACGTCTGCATCTCTACCTCCAACTTTTACATCCTGACTTGATCTATTATAAGTCTGTATCTCTACCTCCAACTTTTACATCCTGACTTGATCTATTATAAGTCTGTATCTCTACCTCCAACTTTTACACCCTGACTTGATCTATTATACGTCTGCATCTCTACCTCTAATCTTTACATCCTGTCTTGATCTATTATAAGTCTGTATATCTACCTCCAACTTTTACACCCTGACTTGATCTATTATAAGTCTGCATCTCTACCTCCAACTTTTACATCCTGACTTGATCTATTATAAGTCTGTATCTCTACCTCCAACTTTTACATCCTGACTTGATCTATTATAAGTCTGCATCTCTACCTCTAATCTTTACACCCTGACTTGATCTATTATAAGTCTGTATCTCTACCTCCAACTTTTACACCCTGACTTGATCTATTATAATTCTGTATCTCTACCTCCAACTTTTACACCCTGACTTGATCTATTATAAGTCTGCATCTCTACCTCTAATCTTTACACCCTGACGATCTGTTATAAGTCGGGATGTTAACAAATATTCGAATATTCGAATATCATGGCGGTATACAGAATCAAGGTATTCGAATAACAGGTATTTTATTCACGTATTAACCTTTGTTAATTAAGTAAAAATAAGTTGTAAAAATAGTTGACCGTATTGTCACCAAACGACTGAAGCATGCTGGCAATGTGTGATTATGCTCGGTAGAGGGGGAGGGGGGTAGGCTAAGATTTCGGCCATCTGGTTAACAGTATACAATCCACAGTATTATGTCAACCCGTGCGACCCTGTTCTGTCTCTTGTGCCACCTAGACCCATTTACATCACAAGCACAGCTGTGGAAACAGTTGTCAGTTTACAATAAACACACATGTCAGTTCATGGGGCAGTCAGCTAATCCAGTTACGGAAGACTGATTGTACTCGTACTCTCTTCAATCGGGATCGCTGGTAATTAATGAAACACATTATGTCATGCATTATTTTTATTACAGTCCACCAGAACTTATTTTATTTGTAATTACACAACAAGATTACTTTTAAAACAAAACTTTAGTTTTATTTTCTTATAACCACTATACTGCACAGGGGTATTTCATTACCATACAATATCTGCGGTGTTCTGTCACCGCAATTTTCTGCTCGACAATTTTCTCGACGTTATTTATATATTACATCGTTGAAAAATGTATGCTAAATAAACAACATAATCTCAAGTCAGTGTTATATTATTTATTACTTTGTTTAACTAAGCGGCCATATTTTATAATTGATACCCTTCATTCCAGCTAAAATAAACTTGCTGTTTTAGCGCAGGGGTATTTTTTTTACTTGATGGTCTCGCTAATTGACATGTAACAAGATCAATCTGGTAACTCTGACATTAACCAATCGCAATCAGTAATTGTCACTTGTGTATTTGTAACTAAATGTTGCTAGTTGACATTTTATGACTTCGGATTTACACCTGACTGGTCGTCTTTTTACCAGCCAATAACAATTTAACAAAGATCAACCCAATCAGAATTCATAGTTGGTTGTTTACTTGAGCGATTGCCTTATTGAAACCTGCGTATTGGCCTGATTGTCTCAGAGTTGATATATTATAGAATGTTTTGGTTATAACAAATATATGTTTTTTGTTGAATTAAAATATTTAAATTTTGAGCTATTTGTTTTAATTTTGAATTATTACTGTAAAAAAGATTGACTTTTAAATCAATACTTTAGATAGATAGAATAATATTGCATGCATTACTCGGGACTTTTATTTTCAACTTTACGTTTATTGATTACTGTAAATGTTTGGAAGAGTTAAATCATAAAAGCTTTTAAATTTGAGCTTATTCCAAATAAACTGACAGCGATCACACATTAAATCGGGCTTTTTTAATTGACCGATTGTACTTGCAAGTTATTGGTGGCCGAGAAAAGTAACACAGCTTCCAGTTCTTTAATATAAACATGATACTGGCAGAGTATTTATGTTTTCGTATATATTTCCATGGTAAAATCGTCGTTTTAAAATTAAGGAGTGGGTTATAATTCTAATTGCTCTTCTGCATAAAGTTACATGAGTAATGTAAACATTCAAAGAAAATATAAATAAAATGCATGTTAAATGTTAGGACAAATTATCTTGTCATGTGCCACTTTGATGCAAATTTGTTTCGAATATTTGAATATTATTTGAATGCATGTAACAAATATTAAAATATCGTTTTAGGATTCGATTTACATCCCTTGTTATAAGTCTGCATCTCTACCTCTAACTTTTACACCCTGACTTGAAATGATACATTTCCCATTCATAATAATTTAATTACATTGACATAATACTGACCATTTACATTTTTATTAAAAAACTTATCATTCAAATTTCAGGAGGAAGGAAGAGAAAATACCAACAGCTTGAAGATGAGAAATTAAGAAATACACAAATGGATTCAGAGAGAATTGACTTAGAGAAGAAATTTTGTTTGGTATGTGTACAGTCAATGCATCCTTGCACTCCTGCAAAATATATGAATAATGGATTGATCTGCACAATATCAAATAAAATATTTTAATATATCTTTGACATAGTTTTATATTAAAATATTATCTTAAAAATATATCAACAATTAGCTAGTGTCATAGGGCCAGTAAAAGTGTCAACAATTGTGGGAGGGGCAGATTGCGTTTAGTCTTTGGTTTTATGTCAGATAAAAGTTTCTACCATGTACATTATGGTTTTAGGCTTCAAACAGGACCTGTCAAATACCTCTTCACCGTCATATTCTTTAAGATGATTTGTATGGTCACAAAAAATATATTATGTTTGCGGGTACACAAGGCTTATCTTTGCATAACTTGACTCTGCGTTTGTGTATGAGACACCATTTTATGTGTTTTTTCTTCTCTTGAGCATGATCTTATGCTCAGATATGTTTATTTGAGCACAAACTCAGCTTTCCGGCGGATGGGCATCCTGATGTTTGTCTGGACCATAACTCCTACACTGTCAAAGCTTTAACTAAGCTATTGACTTGAAACTTCATAAGGGGCTAGATCTCATCACGACAGAGTCCACTGCACGATGTTGGAGTTATTCCCCTTTTTCTAATGTTCTTGTCCGGAGCATAACTCCTACATTATCAAAGCTATTGACTTGAAACTTGATACAGAGATAGGTCTTGAGACGAAGTGCAGTGCACAGGAACTGTATCTCTGTAATTAATGATTTTTCAGTTATGCTCCATTGTTTAATTTTCTTGTCTGGAGCATAACTCCTACGTTATCAAAGCTATTGACTTGAAACTTCACAAGTGGATAGATCTCATTGAGACCAAGTGCAGTATACAGTGTACCGTCATTGTACACATCATGATTTTGGAGTTATTCTCCTTAGTTTAATTTACATACATACATGATGTTTGTCTGGACCACACTCCTACATGTACATTGTCATTATAAAAGCTATTGACTTGAAACTTCATAGGTCGATAGATGTTATTGAAACGGAGAGGAGAGTTCAAGGACTATCACTGTTCTCTTCTTATTTTTGAGTAACGCCTCTTTCTACACAAATGCCAATACTCTTATGTAAACTTTTGTCTATTTGATAATATTCCCCTTTGATTTTTTTTCATTTACCCAGATTGCCACAATCATGCCAGAGTGAATTGCACAACAGTGCAACAGTTTGGTACATTAAAGATTTTTTTATGTTATTTTACTATAATTTCAGTTTTTCTTGCAATAATCCAGAGTGCAGTCCAAAACTTTGCCATTCTGCACAGCAATGCTCGTGTTGAGTCTGAAATCAAACTCAGGAGTGTTATTGTCACGGGGTCAAGCTGTACAAAAGGTGTTGTGGTAAGTCCACCATCCATTGTATTGTCAATTCCTGGCACTTCAAGTTGCCAATCCAGAAGTATCTCATGCAAAAGACCAGGGTCAAAACTAGTTGCTTTGCAGCAGGCCAGGTTCTGAAAAATTGTTAAATCTACCTTAGTTCAAGATGTTGGCCTGTCCATATAAAAAGTGAAGGAACAATTCAACCTCCACTTGTTGCAAACAACAGCCTAAACAATTGTTAACTGATCCACAGTGACTAAACTGATGCAAGACATGAGACAGTTCTGCCATGAACAGGTCTATGCATTTGTAGATTTCAACTGCATTACTGATGAAGATAGCATCAACCTTAGTGGGCTTACAATCGGTCAGTTTGAATCAGTAACGAAGATAGCATCAACCTTTCTGGGCTTATAATCAGTCAGTTTAAATCAATAATGAAGAAAGCATCAACCTTACTGGGCTTACAATTGGTCAGTTTGAATCAATAATAAAGATAGCATCAACCTTACTGGGCTTACAATTGGTCAGTTTGAATCAATAATGAAGATAGCATCAATCTTCTGGGCTTACAATTGGTCAGATTGAATCAATAATGAAGAAAGCATCAACCATACTGGGGTTACAATTGGTCAGATTTAATCAATAATGTAGATAGCATCAACCTTTCTGAGCTTACAATTAGTCAATTTGAATCAATAATGAAGAAAGCATCAACCTTACTGGGCTTACAATTGGTCAGATTGAATCAATAATGAAGATAGCATCAACCTTACTGGGCTTACAATTAGTCAATTTGAATCAATAATGAAAAAAGAATCAACCTTACTGGGCTTACAATTAGTCAATTTAAATCAATAATGAAGAAAGCATCAACCTTACTGGGCTTACAATTAGTCAATTTAAATCAATAATGAAGATAGCATCAACCTTTCTGGGCTTACAATTGGTCAGATTGAATCAATAATGAAGATAGCATCAACCTTTCTGGGCTTACAATTAGTCAATTTAAATCAATAATGAAGAAAGCATCAACCTTACTGGGCTTACAATTAGTCAATTTGAATCAATAATGAAGAAAGCATCAACCTTTCTGGGCTTACAATTGGTCAGATTGAATCAATAATGAAGATAGCATCAACTTTTCTGGGCTTACAATTGGTCAGATTGAATCAATAATGTAGATAGCATCAACCTTTCTGGGCTTACAATAGGTCAATTTGAATCAATAATGAAGATAGCATCAACCTTACTGGGCTTCCAATAGGTCAATTTGAATCAATAATGAAGATAGCATCAACCTAACTGGGCTTACAATTGGTCAATTTTGAATCAATAATGAAGATAGCATCAATCTTTCTGGGCTTACAATCGGTCAATTCAAATCAATAATGAAGATAGCATCAACCTTACTGGGCTTACAATAGGTCAATTTGAATCAATAATGAAGATAGCATCAACCTTACTAGGCTTACAGTTGGTCAGTTTAAAGACTTGTGTTCTCATGTCCTTCATTATGTCAAATCTACGCCAACAAGATCATCCAAAAGGGCCATTGTAATCTTTCTTTTTAATCTGAAATCAGGGACATCAAACCGCTTGTTATCAACACTGTTTAGGTTGAGCAAATGTAGCATTTGAATTTAATGGTACTTTGTGTGAAGCTTCGCTAATAAGTGCAGATATGCATATTGTCAGCACTTTCTGGTTTGATGCCTTTTTACAGTTATTGGCCTATTCATTTTCTATATATATAGTATAATGCAGTCTGTCTGTCAAACCGCTTTAGTCCGAGCTTTATCTCGGCATCCATTGGTTTGAATTTAATGAATATTCATGGGAAATTTCACCAAAACAATGAAATGCCCATAATGTCAACACATTTCGTTTGGTTGATTTTTCCTGGAGTAATTGTCCTTTTTAATTTCTGTATAATGTGAAAGAGGACATTTGTGTCGGGGGGATTTCTCAGTAAGCACCCTTCGGAATTCAGTGATATTTTATTGGAAGCTTCACTAACAAGTGTAAATATGTATATTGTCAGCACATTCTGATTCAATGATTTTTACAGAGTTATTGGCCTTTAAAGTTTCTATATAATCTAATACATCTAATACAGGATCATTTATATTTTGAATATTCATCATCAACTACCAGTTGGACTTCACTTTAACTATTGGAAGCTTCACTAACTTTGGAGATATGCATGTTTTCAGCATTTTACAGCTGAATGATATTCATACGCCCGTCAAGATGGGACATATGATGGGATCGCCCATGGTGGCGGTTGGGCGGATGGGTGTGTGGCATCCAGATGTTTGTAGGGAGCATAACTCCAACACTATAAAATCTGTTGACTTAAATCTTAATAGGTTATCTCATTGAGACGGAGCGCAATGCACAAGAACCATCACTCTGCACTACATGATGTTGGAGTTATTGCCTTTGTTTATTTTTTTTTAGTCCGGAGCATAACTCCAACCCTATCGAAGCTGTTGACTTGAAGCTTTCTAGGTGGATAGATCTCATTGAGATGGAGTGCATCGCAGGAAAACCATCACTCTAGACTTAATCATTTTGGAGTTATTGCCCTTTGTTTATTTTTCTTGTCCAGAGCATAACTCCAATGCTATTGAAGCAATTGACTTGAAGCTTTCTAGGTGGATAGGTCTCATTTAGATGGAATGCATTGCACAAGAACAATCACTCTGCACTTCATGATTTTGTATTTCCCATTGTTTAATTTTCTTTTCAAGAGCATAACTTCTACATTATTAAAGCTATTGACTTGAAACTTAATAAGACAATGGGAAGTGCACAGGAACCGTAACTCTGTACTTCATGATTTTTAGTTATGCCCCTTTGTTTGTCTAGTCCAGAGCATAAGTCATAGGTTTTCAAAGCTATCAACTTGAAACTGCCTCGGTGGATAGGTCTGATTCAGAGGGAGTGCAAGGCACAAGAACCATAAGTCTGCACTTCAAGATTTGGGGGTTATTTCCCTTTTTTAAATTATATTTTCCGGAGCATAACTCCTACCTTATCAAATCTATTGACTTGAAACTTGATACATAGGTAGGTATTGAGATAAATTGCAGTGCACAGGAACTGTAAATCAGTACTTCATGATTTTTAGAGTTATGCCACTTTGTTTAATTTTCTTGTCCGAAGCATAGCTCCTTCTAGTTAACAAAACTATTGACTTGGAACTTCACAGGTAGATAGATCTCATTGAGATGGAGTGCAGTGCGTGAGAATCGTCACTATACACTTCACTTTTTTTGAGTGATTCTCCTTAGTTCACTTTTTGTACTTGATGTTTTTCTGGACCATACTCCTACATTATCAAGCTATTGACTTGAAACTTAATACATAGATGGGTCTTATTGAGACAAAGTGCAGTGTACAGGAACCGTAAGTCTGTACTTGAGTTGAAGTGCAATGCACAAAAACCATCTCTCTGCACTTCATGATTTTGAAGTTATTCCCCATTGTTTAATTTTCTTGTCAGGAGCATAAATCCAACACTATAAAAGCTATAGACTTGAAACTTCCTAGGTGGATAGATCTCACTGAGACTGAGTGCAATGCACAAGTACCATCACTTTGCACTTCATGGTTTTGGAGTTATTCCCCTTTGTTTAATTTCAATTTCCAGAGCATAACTCCTGCATTATCAAAGCTATTGACCTGAAACTTGATACATGAATAGGTCTTATTGAGACAAAGTGCATTGCACAGGAACTGTAACTCTGTCCTTCATGAGTTTTGGAGGTATACCCCTTTGTTTAATTCTCTTGTCCAATTTATAACTCCTATGTAATCAAAGCTATTGATTTGAACCTTCACTGGTAGATATATCTCATTGAGACCAAGTACAGTGCACAAAAACCGACACAGTACACATCATGATTTTGGAGTTATTCCCCTTAGTTCAATTTTTGTACTTGATGTTTGTCTACTTCTACATTATCAAAGCTATTGTCTTGAAGCTTTATTGGTGGATAGATGTTATTTAGTCAGAGTGTAGTGCACAAGAATCGTCACTCTGCTCTTCTTATTTTTGAGTAATGATCCTTTCTACACAATTGCCATTACTCTCATGTAAATTTTTGTATGTTTGATGTTATTCCCCCTCCCCTTTTTTTTAGTTACCCAGATTTCAGTTCACAATCATGCCAGTGTGCATTGCACAACAGTGCACAGCAGTTTGTCAGTTTGGAAGATCAAAGATTTTTTTTAATGTTATTCTACTTTAATTTCATTTTTTCTTGCAATAACTCAGAGTGCAGTCCAAAACTTTTACCATTCTGCTTTGTACAAGTGTGCACCGCAGTTTGTTTCAAATTGATGGGCATATTGTGCTCCACCATGGGGGGCTCTTGTTTTATAGAGTTATTTTTTACATAGCTTGATATTGGACCATTCTTGTTCGGGCTATTTTACTGCAACCAGGAGCTGGAATTCATTAACACTTTATTTCATTGACACAATACTTAATTGACACTTTATTTCATTGACACTTTATTTTATTGACACTTTATTTCCATAACAAGAGTAGATGTGATAGAAGATATTTTTAACATATTCTAACTTAATTTTTGAAATACTTTATAATATGATACAGGACCATTTGTGGATTCTCGCATCCAGGCGATTTCTCAGCAACCACCAGTCATTTCCAGTTTTGTGCTTGTACAGTTAAAGAACTCGTACAGCATATTGTAGCACTATTCTTTGCACTCTTTTTAGTAACCACTTGCTACAATACTTTCAATAAAATATATATGATAGATATCTGTATGTTTATACACTGTTAGGCCACTGGCTCATACGTACCACACAACAACAAATAAATATGATTTGTCAATGGCACGCATTCTATCTAGATTTTTACGGTAATACATATAGAAAAAATAATTACCCAACAACACTATTGCAATTAATATTATTCTAAAGGCAGGTAGGAAAATATACAGTGTCAATAATGCCAATAATAACCCAGCAGATAAGAAGTATGAAATACAAGGATTAAATGGTAGATTGCTGATATATAGTTACTAATGAGTTCTACTTGATACTTCAAGTTTGTATATGTTTATATTTTATTAATAATTACATGCAATATTAATAAATGCAGTTTGATAACTAACAAATTTTAATTTAAGTTGGTACTGCGCAGTATCGGCAAAAATGCCGGCTAATCCCATCCCATCTATCTATCTGCCTGCCTGCCTGCCCGCCCGCCCGCCTGCCCACCCACCCACCCACCCACCTACCTACCTACCTACCTACCTACCTACCTACCTACCTACCCACCCACCCACCTACCTACCTCTATTTTCTGATTTGTATCATACAAGTTACATTCAAGAATAAAATTAAACTCGTCGTTGAAATTAAATTCACAGAAAACTTTGCAGGTGTTTGCACTTGTTGAGTTAATTTACACCTACAAATTATCTTTAATTCTTTTTAAATAATTACAAAAATGACAACTCCTTGATTTAAAAAAAACTTTATAAAATTTATTTGTATTAAGTATTTTTTTTTGTAAGACTAGCCCAATTCGGTTTGTTTATAATTCAGAAGAGTTGATATTGACAATTTTTTACCAGTACCTTATCTTGAATACAGCTCTCATTTCATTTAATGATGTTCTTCCCAATGCTCCATATACAGTCATTTTGTGTTTGCTTTTTCACTCCTAAAAATTCTTTACAGTATTGCAAATGAACCTGTTCTGTTTGAATGTCCCTAGTATTTACCCAGATTTCTGCACTGTAATTTAAAAATTGGTAATAGTAATTTATCAAACATTTTTCTGTTCAGTGAAAAGGTCACTGTTACTAAAAATAGAAAAACTGTTTCTGGTCAATAAATTTAGTTTGGATAAACCAATCTTGCTGAAACTCTTGGATATAGCAAGTTTGTATGAAGACCTAGCTTGGGGTTGGATTTGGGGCCAGTCGGATCAAGGTCAAGGTCACTGTTACTAAAAATAGAAAAACAGTTTCCGGGCATTTACTTCAGTTCGAATGAAGCAATCATGCTGAAACTTTAGATATAGCAAGCTTGCATGAAGACAAAGCTTGGGATTGGTTTTGGGGACAGTCTGGTCAAGGTCACTGTTACTTAAAATAGACAAACTGTATCTGCTAAAATAATTTGTGTTAAATTAATAAATCGTTGAAAACCTGGTTTTGTGGCATGGCCACTTTTCTTGTTTAATTTTGAAAAGAGCCTTTAATGCTTATCCTGACAATGCTTCAGATGTTTGTGTGAAACCACCATCGGATGATATGCTTACACCTTGTATTCTTGTAGGACGAAACAATTTCAAGTTTTTCATTTACATATATAATTATTGTGTCCCGTATCTTTACCCCTTTCTGAAAATTTATAACTTTACTTTTGTTAACATTAACAGTTAATTTTGATCTTACACAATATTCATGTAAAGTATCAAATTTGTAGTTCTTCCTTATTTTTCACAAAGAGCAAAACATTGTCGGCATTGAGAACTATATAAAGATGTAACATGCCAATTTTAATGCCTTGAAAACTATTCAACTCTAATGTTTCCCCTAAGACATGGAGATAAATAGAAAATAGAAATGATGAGAGACACTCTACCCAAGCTTCCCCATACGCATTTGTATAACTACCACTTAGCTGGTTGTTTACACCGACCATTGTTTTTAGAATGTACATAGATTTAATGACATTTAAAATTTTCCTTCACACACCATATTTGATAAGTTTGTATCATAGAATGTCTCTGACAAGAAAATTGTAGGCTTCACCAAAATCTACCAGTGCTAAGTCCAACTTTTTGTTTGCGTTTAAAAAGTGACAACAGAGTAATTATTGTTCACTGTGCTTATATACCTTTACGAAAACCAGCCTGTGCCTCTACATGTACACAATAACTTTCAGACCATATATTTAGTTTGTTACTTAGTATTCTTGTAAACAGTTTAGCAAAATGACTTAAAAGTGAAATTCCTCTGTAATTTTTAAAATTGTTAATATCCCCTTTTTGTGTAAAGGTATAATGTAACAATCGCTCCACTTCTGTGGAAAATATTGCATTTAAAAGTTTTTATTGAACAATGTGTGTAAGTAATGTAGTCTCCCTTGCATAATGCCTAAATGCAAGTAGGTCCTTTCATTTGGTTTACTCGGTTTTTATGCTTGTGCTCTTTGGAGTGTATGTTGACTTTTCTGCCTTTCTTATGATACCCAGCTTAACCATCATCAATAAACATGTCCATTTTATTTGTTAAATAACATATCTCTATAAGTATTTAAATTAATTTTAAGCTTATATTTACGCAAAAGTAAGAAATTCACTGTTTGTTATTGCAATACCTACAAAAGAACAGGCAATAAAGTCGAAGAATCTCAACTACAAGGACCTACCTACTGTTTGGAATACCTCGGATATTCACTAACAAGGTAGACAATTTCCATTTCACCAATGTACCCCATTGATTTAAATTATTTTCAATGGAGAATATTTGTGAACATATTTGTTGACTGTTTCATCTCCGGAATTGCAATAAATAAACAATATGCAGTTTCAACAAAATGTTTATTAACTCTTACTTGGTAGCATAGATGCATTTGTGTAAACAGCCATTAATTAGGGCTTATACATTATTTTGAACAAAACACAAGAGTTTATAACATTTTAAAAATACTATACTGTTGGTAACTTATAAATACATCACAGAATACAAGTTAAATTCCAGTTATATGAAAATGATTTTCAACAAAATTTATTTACAGATCTTTGCCAGCATATACAGAGACACACAAATAGACCTATATCTACAGGACATAAAACTAGACCTTTCCAGCACCAGGAAAATATGAAAATGTGATTAACATATGCTTATGAAGAACCACAGCATGTATGTTGCAATATTTGAGCTGTTCTGTCATCAGTGCTATTAAGACAGATTATTGATGTATCTCAATCATCAATTATTTGTCATTATTAAAAAACTATATGTAATTAGTCCTATAAAAAATCACTATTTTTCAATAACATGACGTCCTGCTTAAAAAACTGTGTCAATATCTATCACAAGTGATACAGATATAAAGCCCGCATTAGAAGTAATTTGATTGGCTAATAAGGCAGGGCCAAAAATGATATAGATTTCAACAAGAAGCTCTGGGAAATGACAGCCATTTTGTTTGTTAAATGTAAAATGTTATAAGTATTTGTAGTTGTTTAATGAAATTGTCAATAAATAAGTGATTTGATATGGGTCCTGTTATTTGTCATCAGGTCAGTCGTATTGGCCCTCGACCTTGGGCCTTGGGCCAATACGGCTGCCCTCAGACAAATAACAAGGCCCATATCAATGTTGATATATTTGGATATGGTTAATATGTACTATCTTGTACACAGAGATAATTGCATTTCGTCCGAAGCTTCAGTAGGCAAGGACAACGAAAATTCTGACCCATCAAAAATATTGCCGCAAGGGGCATGGCCATTTTCCTATATGGCTATATAGTAAAACTTAGAAAATTTCTTGGCCATAAACTACAAGAGCTAAAGCATTGATATTTGGTATACATGTTCCTTAAGTGACCCTCTATAAAAATATTAAAAAAAAATTAATCCATCAGAAAACATGGCCACCAGTGGCCACCAATGGCCATTTTCAATAAATGGCTATCTAGTAAAGCATTAAAAATATTCTTTTCAGAAACTACTATACCCACAGCTTTAAATATTTGTGTATTTTTTTGTGAAGCCCTCTATCAAGATTGTTAAAAAGCCCTTTTTCAGCTCACTTTAGCACAACATGCTCAAGGTGAGCTTGTGTGATAACCCTTTATCAGTTGGTGTGCAGCATCAACAATTTACTTGTGAACACACAAGAGGCTACAGTTTTCATCCAACCTTCACCAAAATTGGTCAGAGTGTTTGTCTGCATGAACTCTTTAATGAGTTTGTAATTGGGTCACAAGGGGTCAAAGTCTAGGTCACTAGGTCAAATCTTTGAAAAACCTTGTGAACACACCACAGGCCACATTTATGATCCAATTGTCACCATCCTTAGTCAGAAAGAAGTCTGGGATAATTTTTAATTAGGTCACATATGGCCTTAGGCTAGGTCACTAGGTCAAATATTAAAAAAACAACCTTGTGAACACACTAGAGGCCACATTTATGGCCTAGTCTTCATTAAACTTAGCCAGAATGTTCACCTGCATGAAATCTTGGATGAGTTCAAATGGGGTGAAAAAGAAGGTCACTAGGATAAATCTTAAAAATGCGTGTGAACCTGCTAGAGGCCACTTTTATGGCAAAATCTTTACAAAGGGAAAATCCTGGTTATTTGATTGGGGAATGTCTTTAGTCAACTTTTTATTATTTTTTTTTGTCAAAGTTGTATTTTTCTCAGTAACGATTTAAGGTAGAACTTTGAAACTAAATAGTTATCTGACATCACAGTAGCAATTATCAGGACATGTTTCATAAACCCTGGCTCTATTTTGCCAAAATTATGCCCCTTTTTCACTTAAAATTTTCATTAAGTTTTTTTTGTGAAAGTTGTCTTTTTCTCAATAACCATTCATGAAAGAGTTTGAAACTTAACATATCTCCACACAAGTGTTCATTTAATATGACAGAGTGTCTTGTCTAATAACCATGACCCTATCTCCTACGTCAAGGTCACACCTAGGGTAAAAAGTTTTAAAAATGCCAAAATGTAGCATTCAGAGTTTAGTTCAGTACTTAAAAAAGGTATTTCAGCTTAGATGCATAAAAGAATGTTTCCCTTAATGAAACAGATTTTTGCCTGCAAGAACCATGGCCTCAACAGTCAAGGTCACACTTACGAGTCAAAGGTCAAATTTTGTGCAAAAGTTATAGTTTCTGGAGCATAACTTTGCAACTAATGAAGGGATTTCATCCACATTACACAGAATTGGTAATCTAAACATAACAGGATTAACAGGTATAAGAACCGTGCCCCAGCAAAAATGTCTTCAGGGGTGCAGTGGGTCAGGGTCAGGTAGTAGCCCCTGTCCTAATAAAATAAAATAAAAATTACATTTTTTTCTTGAATTCCTAAACTCAAATGAACAGACATATTTTTTTCTTTCTTTTCTGCTCTCAATCTGACAAACATTTCTTCAAGGGTAGGGTGTGTCTGGGTTGATCATTGTGACCCACCTTTACACCCCCAACCCCCCCAATACAAGTATTTTTTTTATTTTTAATGTAAACTGTTACTAACAAGGGACATTTTTTTTTAAGTGTCAGTTTCTACAGTTATCAACCAGATATTTTCTTTATAAGAGTACTCAGATTTCTATTAATATAGTTAAAATTAAAACCTGGTTTTATCTCATGGCGATATTTCTTCTTGTTAATTTTATGAATTACTCCTTTAATTTTAAATTAAATTAACAATTCATTATCTGTTAAATCAGCATGTTTTCATTCTTAATAACTATCATCAGTTCAATGCTTGTCAAAACATGTTCTCACCACCTTCATATGGGCGATATAAATGGCAAAAAAATTATTATTGTTTGTGTATTAAAAATGTGCTGTTATTTTGTTAATTTTACCAGAATAGAATTCTCAAAATGGAATTTTATTTTTGTAAATGTCATTCTGATATTTGCTTATAACTGGTGCTTTTGATATGCAAATGTTAAGCAAGAACAAGAAATAATAATTTAACATTAAATTAAAAACACTTTGTTACAATTCTGTCCCTGTGTGAAAATTCTGTGTGGACAAGTTTTTTTTACATAACAGTTTTAGCTGAATACTAGTAAAAAAAGGAAAGACAACATTCCAGGTCAGGTCACTAACTAAATTTAATTTTTTGTTAAAACAAAGTATGCCTGGCCATTTCATGGGTTTGTTTAATTTATTTGTTGCTCTTCTCAAGGGTTTGTCATTTAAAAATGAGCACACGCCTTTTTTCTATATTTAAACTTATCTGTTAATGTCATTAGGAATTACATTCTGGCAACTTTTAATATTATTGTGTATCACATGATAGATTCCCTTGTTTTCTATGGAAGGGAATATCTGCCAATATTCAAGTTCTAATTTGCAAATTGCAACACTGCATATGCTTAAATTTGCTATTTGTTTGCACAAACATGTTTGTTTCAAATCTCATTTGAAGTGACAAAGCCGTGTATTGAAAGTGAAAAAATGAATTAGAATATTGGCGGGTATCCCCTTCCATTGTTTTCCATTCAATACACTCATTATTACATATTTTGTTTTATTACACTTGTTTTAATACAGCTTTTGACTGATGACGTCTTTGATGTCATTGTGATGCAGATCGTCTCATACCACAATTTCACAAAGCATTGTTGACAAAATTTTGTAAAATCGTACATTGGTGATTAAAATCATGTGATAAAAAGAATTTTGACATTCATTGTCATTTAACACAATAATTGATAAAACTCGTCCACAAAAAATGAAAGTAAGATCGCAAAAGGTCGCTTAATTTTACTTTTCCCGAACTCATTCAATAAATATAAAGTTCTGAAGAAATAAAGTCTAACCATTTTTCTTAAAAGCACAAAATTAATTACGAGGTTTTGCGGGATTAAACCCCCTTTTTCCAAGGAGCATTTACATTGAGGAATAACCAATGTTCACAGTAATAAAAGAGTACACTCACTATTTCCTCAATGTAAATGCACCTTGAAAAAGGGGGGGTTTAACCCCCTATAACTTCGGATAAATTTTGTGCTTTTGAGAACTGTCTTTAAATAAATGTTTGTATAAATTGCCAACTCGTGTCAGATCCTCTGTTTCTCTTTTGTTTCAGATCCTTTGATGTCCAATACACACGTATTGTCTACATGGGGAGTGTGTAGTAAACATTTAAAGGCTTTACTTCACTCAGAAATATAATAGCAGGTAGATGAAACGTAACTTCGGGATAACTTCACCACCATGCTTAAATTTTTTTACGTTGTACATGTAATGGTATGGTTAAAGCCTAAAGAAATTAAACTTGTGTGACTGGTCATTGGAAGATTGAAAAGGGTTCTAACTTAGGAGAAAACAAAGTGCATTTAAAAAGGTAAGTAATAGTTCTACTTAATGACCATTTTATTGGCTGTAACAGTTGTATTTTTGCGTCATTCTTCAAAATATCATACAGCTTTCCAGCTCCCCTTTCTTTTATCCATTGTAGCACTGGTAAACCCATTCTTCATACAGGTAACATTACCCTGACCTACAGTAACCACGGGTATTTCGAATGTTACATATCGATTAAATCATCTTCAATAAAGTCTTCAGTGCTTACATGTTAAAGTTTAGAAGGGAATATCTAAGTGCTAATCTTCTTTTTATCAAATTAGAACTAAATATAAAAACAAACTGTTAAAGGAAACACAGAAGCTTAAATCCTGAACAATAATGTGACTTGGTACACTTTGCACAGGAACACAGAATCACATGATCGGCTTCATATGCACTAAAATAAATGCGTTTTTTTAAGATATGCCATAGTGTTGAGCTTAAATAGTTGAAAAGCATTGGGATGTCTTTGATTCTCCCACCTGAAAGATGACACAATCTTTTGGGAGGAACATGCTGATCTAGTTACCAGATACCAATAGCTTCAGCTCTCAGACACCATCACTACCTTCATCTCTCAGACACCATCTCACATTCAGCTCTCAGACACCACCACTACATTCATCTCTCAGACACCATCACTACATTCAGCTCTCAACCACCATCACTACCTTCAGCTCTCAGACACCATCACTTCCTTCAACTCTCAGACACCATCACTACCTTCAGCTCTCAGACACCATCACTACTTTCAACTCTCAGACACCATCACTTCCTTCAACTCTCAGACACCATCACTTCCTTCAGCTCTCAGACACCATCACTACATTCAGCTCTCAACCACCACCACTACCTTCACCTCTCAGACACCATCACTACTTTCAACTCTCAGACACCATCACTTCCTTCAACTCTCAGACACCATCACTACCTTCAGCTGTCAACCACCATCACTACCTTCACCTCTCAGACACCATCACTACTTTCAACTCTCAGACACTATCACTTCCTTCAACTCTCAGACACCATCACTTCCTTCAACTCTCAGACACCACCACTACATTTATCTCTCAACCCTGTCACTACCTTCAACTCGCAGACACCACCACTACATTCAGCTCTCAGACACCATCACTACATTCAGCTCTCAGACACCACCACTACCTTCATCTCTCAGACACCATCACTACATTCATCTCTCAGACACCACCACTACATTCAGCTCTCAGACACCATCACTACATTCAGCTCTCAGACACCATCACTACATTCATCTCTCAGACACTATCACTACATTCAGCTCTCAGACACCATCACTACATTCATCTCTCAGACACCATCACTACATTCAGCTCTCAGACACCACCACTACATTCATCTCTCAGACACCATCACTACATTCAGCTCTCAGACACCACCACTACCTTCAGCTCTCAGACACCACCACTATATTTAGCTCTCAGACACCATCACTACATTCAGCTCTCAGACACCATCACTACAATAAGCTTTCAGACACCATCACTACATTCAGCTCTCAGACACCATCACAACCTTCACCTCTCAGACACCATTACTACATTCATCTCTCAGACACCACCACTACATTCATCTCTCAACCACCACCACATTCAGCTCTCAGACACCATCACTACATTCAGCTCTCAGACACCATCACTACATTCAGCTCTCAGACACCATCACTACATTCATCTCTCAGACACCATCACTACATTCAGCTCTCAGACACCATCACTACATTCATCTCTCAGACACCACCACTACATTCATCTCTCAACCACCACCACTACCTTCATCTCTCAACCACCATCACTACCTTCATCTCTTAACCACCACGACTACATTCAGCTCTCAGACACCACCACTACATTCATCTCTCAACCACCACTACTACATTCATCTCTCAACCACCATCACTACCTTCATCTCTCAACCACCACCACTACATTCAGCTCTCAGACACCATCACTTCATTCAGCTCTCAGACACCATCACTTCATTCAGCTCTCAGACACCACCACTACATTCAGCTCTCAGACACCATCACTACATTCAGCTCTCAGACACCATCACTACATTCATCTCTCAGACACCATCATTACATTCAGCTCTCAGACACCATCACTACATTCATCTCTCAGACACCACCACTACATTCAGCTCTCAGACACCATCACTACATTCAGCTCTCAGACACCATCACTACATTCAGCTCTCAGACACCACCACTACCTTCATCTCTCAGACACCATCACTACATTCATCTCTCAGACACCACCACTACATTCAGCTCTCAGACACCAGCACTACATTCAGCTCTCAGACACCATCACTACCTTCAACTCTCAGACACAATCACTACATTCATCTCTCAGACACCACCACTACATTCACCTCTCAGACACCATCACTACATTCAGCTCTCAGACACCATCACTACATTCAGCTCTCAGACACCATCACTACATTCAGCTCTCAGACACCATCACTACATTCACCTCTCAACCACCATCACTACATTCAGCTCTCAGACACCATCACTACATTCAGCTCTCAGACACCATCACTACATTCAGCTCTCAGACACCATCACTACATTCATCTCTCAGACACCATCACTACCTTCGACTCTCAGACACCACCACTACCTTCATCTCTCAGACACCATCACTACCTTCTTCTCTCAGACACCACCACTACCTTCAACTCTCAGACACCACCACTACCTTCGACACTCAGACACCACCACTACCTTCAACTCTCAGACACCATCACTACCTTCGACTCTCAGACACCACCACTACCTTCAACTCTCAGACACCACCACTACCTTCGACTCTCAGACACCATCACTACCTTCACCTCTCAGACACCACTACTACCTTCAACTCTCAGACACCACCACTACCTTCACCTCTCAGACACCACCACTACATTCATCTTTCAGACACCACCACTACCTTCAACTCTCAGACACCACCACTACATTCATCTCTCAGACACCACCACTACCTTCATATCTCAGACACCACCACTACCTTCAACTCTCAGACACCACCACTACATTCATCTCTTAACAACCATCACTACATTCAACTCTCAACCACCATCACTACATTCAGCTCTCAGACACCACCACTACATTCATCTCTCAACCACCATCACTACCTTCAACTCTCAACCACCACCACTACATTCATCTTTCAACCACCATCACTACCTATAACTCTCAGACACCACCACTACATTCAGCTCTCAGACACCACCACTACATTCATTTCTCAACCACCATCACTACCTTCATCTCTCCGACACCACCACTACCTTCAACTCTCAGACACTACCACTACATTCATCTCTCAAACACCATCACTACATTCATCTCTCAACCACCATCACTACATTCAACTCTCAACCACCACCACTACCTTCAACTCTCAGACACCACCACCACATTCATCTCTCAACCACCATCACTACATTCAACTCTCAACCACCATCACTACATTCAGCTCTCAGACACCACCACTACATTCATCTCTCAACCACCACCACTACATTCATCTCTCAACCTCCATCACTACCTTCACCTCTCTGACACCACCACTACATTCATCTCTCTACCACCATCACTACCTTCACCTCTCAGACACCACCACTACATTCATCTCTCTACCACCATCACTACCTTTAACTCTCAGACACCAACACTTTATTCAACTCTCAACCACCATCACTACCTTCACCTCTCAGACACCACCACTACATTCATCACTCAACCACCATCACTACCTTCAACTCTCAGACACCACCACTTCATTCAACTCTCAACCACCATCACTACCTTCCACTCTCAGACACCATCACTACATTTATCTCTCAACCACCATTACTACCTTCACCTCTCAGACACGGTCACTGCATACAGCTCTCAGACACCACCACTACCTTCATCTGTCAACCATCATCACTTCCTTCAACTCTCAGACACCACCACTACATTCATCTCTCAACCACCATCACTACATTCATCTCTCAACCTCCATCACTACCTTCACCTCTCAGACACCACCACTACATTCATCTCTCTACCACCATCACTACCTTCAACTCTCAGACATCACCACTACCTTCATCTGTCAACCATCATCACTTCCTTCACCTCTCAGACACCACCACTACATTCATCTCTCTACCACCATCACTACCTTCACCTCTCAGACACCACCACTACATTCATCTCTCTACCACCATCACTACCTTCAACTCTCAGACACCACCACTTCATTCAACTCTCAACCACCATCACTACCTTCCACTCTCAGACACCACCACTACATTTATCTCTCAACCACCATTACTACCTTCACCTCTCAGACACGGTCACTGCATACAGCTCTCAGACACCACCACTACCTTCATCTGTCAACCATCATCACTTCCTTCAACTCTCAGACACCACCACTACATTCATCTCTCAACCACCATCACTACATTCATCTCTCAACCTCCATCACTACCTTCACCTCTCAGACACCACCACTACATTCATCTCTCTACCACCATCACTACCTTCAACTCTCAGACACCACCACTACATTCATCTCTCTACCACCATCACTACCTTCACCTCTCAGACACCACCACTACATTCATATCTCTACCACCATCACTACCTTTAACTCTCAGACACCACCACTTCATTCAACTCTCAACCACCATCACTACCTTCACCTCTCAGACACCACCACTACATTCATCTCTCTACCACTATCACTACCTTCAACTCTCAGACACCACCACTACATTCATCTCTCTACCACTATCACTACCTTCACCTCTCAGACACGGTCACTGCATACAGCTCTCAGACACCACCACTACCTTCATCTGTCAACCATCATCACTTCCTTCAACTCTCAGACACCACCACTACATTCATCTCTCAACCACCATCACTACATTCATCTCTCTACCTCCATCACTACCTTCACCTCTCAGACACCACCACTACATTCATCTCTCTACCACCATCACTACCTTCACCTCTCAGACACCACCACTACATTCATCTCTCTACCACCATCACTACCTTCAACTCTCAGACACCACCACTTCATTCAACTCTCAACCACCATCACTACCTTCTCTTCTCAGACACTACCTCTACATTTATCTCTCAACCACCATTACTACCTTCACCTCTCAGACACGGTCACTGCATACAGCTCTCAGACACCAACACTCCCTTCAGATCTCAGACACCATCTCTATCTTCAGCTTTTAGACACTATCACTGTATTTTTTTCTCAATCACTGTCACCCCCTTTAGCTCTCAGACACCATCATTAACTCAGCTCTCAGACACCAATCCCTTCAGGTCTTTGACACCGTCACTGCTTTCAGCTCCCAGACACTGTCACCTCATTCAGGTCTCAGACAATGTCAGGGTTTGTTTCAGCTCTTAGAAACCATCACTACATTCAGCTCTCAGACAAAGTCAGGATTTGTTTCAGCTCTCAGAAACCATCACTACATTGAGCTTTCAGACAATGTCAGGGTTTGTTTCAGCTCTTAGAAACCATCACTACATTCAGCTTTTAGACAATGTCACTGCCCTAATGCTCTAAGACATGGGCACTTCTTTTATCTCTCAGTCACTACCCTTATTTATCAGATACCATCACTACCTTACGGTCTGCTCTGTCGTCAATTACTTTTATTTGCCTTTCTATTTGCCTTTCACCATAATCCCTTCATGTTGTGTTTTCTTTACTGTTTAGATGCCTGGTTCTAGGAAACGACCACATAACACTGTGAGCGATACGGGGGATAGCAAGCGAATTAAGACCAACCATGTTCAGGTGCAGCCCTCTGCAAATACATGTGAGTACAAAGAGATTGTGGCGACAACAAGGCGTCATCTGACATTTTGTGATACATACGATATACACTAAGGTCCTGCCAAAAGTTGCATATATTTTTGTGGGAGGTGTTACTTTGCAGATTGATATTGATACTTGAAAAAGGTGTAAAGGGCAGATCCTCATCGCTTGTAAACAGATAAAGAAGACAGTTAAACCTCTGTGAAAGGCCACACTGAGTAACGTTAACCTCTTAGCAGTGGCACTTTCACCGTCTCTAATAGTTTCAGTACATTTAACCTTCTTTAAATTAAGGTATCGGTTATACACATCTGTACCTAGACCCCTTCTGAGTACCACCTGTGATCTTTCAGAAATGTCACACTTGTGTGCACTGGTAAGAGAGTCCACTGGTCAGTGATTAAAGGGTTGGGCTAAACCTTTTAGTTTGACAGGAAATTTGTTATGCAAAAAATACCTCTGACTAATAACATCATTTTCAAGTAGTGCAAATTGTGAACAAAAATAGAATTCTGATATTTTTATTTTAATAGAATCATGACGTTATTTGCTTATAAAAATAAAGTTCACTTTGTTGTTATTACACTAGGCATGTAAAATTATATAAATACTTCTGTAATATTTTTTTAAAAAAGACAATAAATTTATTTTAAATTTAAGAATCTTAACATGAAAAAAAAAACACCATATAAGAAAAGTTTAGCTAGCCTCACAGCAGCAACACTTTCTCATCAAATAAAAAATAAAAATGCCATGGTAAACATGGTTATTTTTGTCTGAATAGCAATAAAATCGTATTAACAATGCAAGTATCTATAACGTCGAAAAACACTCCCACTGATACTTCTAAACATAAGTATTATATCGTTTTTGTTACATTTTTCATATAACATTACTTTGAACTTCCTTTCGATGTCTGATTGAACTGAAGTGAATAAATGAAACAACTTTATTGCGATTATGGACATACTGATCGGCTTACATGAAAACATCGACACATATATGAGCTTGAAAGGCGCAGAAAGGCCACATTTTTATTTTAACTGATTTTATAAAAGGTTTATTTCTTAAAAGCTGTTAGAACATTTTAAGTATGCTAAGCATAAATTTATCAAGTCTCTTTCACTGATAAAGCAATTTGATACTCTCCTACAAATTCTTTGTTTTGAATTTAAACGAAATTAGTATGACATATTGTCATTCCGTTTTCTGGCTTTGCTGTCTAATCCCATTTTGACCTACCTATCAATGCGTACCCAAGGTCTGCCCAAATAAATATCAAAGCATTTCTCATTTGTAGAAATTCCAGATAACACTTTACAACGTATTATATCTATTACACGCCCCCATCGGGGATCGGGGGGCGTAACATTTTAGAAGCAAAACACCTAACCAGCTTTAAAATATGCATTTTGTTGTAATAACGAAATTGTGCCAATTTAAGGTCGCATGTACACCGTACCTACTGCGCATGTGCGGCATCGTTAGTCATTTTTAGCTCACCTGAGCACAGCGTGCTGATGTTGAGCTTTTCTGATACCGTCGTGCGGCATCAACATTTTAGCTTGTGAACACGCTAGAGGCCACAGTTTTTATCCAATCTTCATCTAACTTGGTCAGAATGTTTGTCTGCATGAAATCTTGAATGAGTTCTCAACTGGATCACGTGGGATCAAAAAGTAGGTAACAAAGGTCAAATTATAGAAAAAAAAAAGCTTGTGAACACAGTAAAAGCCACATCGATAAGCCAACCTTCATCTAACTTGGTCAGAATGTTTGTCTGCATGAAATCTTGAATGAGTTCGTAACTGGGTCACGTGGGATCAAAAAGTAGGTAACTAGGTCAAATCTTAGAAAAAGCTTGTGAACACACTAGAGGCCACATTTATAGGCCAATCTTCATCTAACTTGGTCAGAATGTTTGTCTGCTTGAAATCTTGGATGAGTTCGCCATTGGGTCACATGGGGTCAAAAAGTAGGTCACTAGGTCAACTCTTAGAAAATGCTTGTGAACACACTAGAGGCCACAATTATGACCCAATTTTCATTAAACTTGGTCAGAATGTTTATCTGCATGAAATCTTGGATGAGTTCGTTATTGGGTCACGTGGGGTCAAAAGGTTGGACACTAGGTCAAATCTAAGATAAAGCATATGACCACACTAGAGGTCCTGTTTATGGCCCAATCTTTACCAAACTTGATCAGAATATTTGCTCTAGGATAATCTAGTCTTTTTATACGCCCGCCGATGACGGGACTTATTGGATCAACCATGGCGGGCGTGCGTGGCGGCGTCCAGATGTTTATCTGGAGCATAACTCCAACACTATCAAAGCTATTGACTTGAAACTTCATAGGTGGATAGATCTCATTGAGACAAATTGCAGTGTACAAGAACCGTCGCTCTGCACCACATGATGTTGGAGTTATCGCCCTTTGTTTAATTTTCTTGTCTGGAGCATAACTCCTACATTATCAAAGCTATTGGCTTGAAACTTGATACATAGGTCTTATTGAGACATAGTGCAATGCACAGGAACCGTAATTCTGTACTTATCGATTTTTGAGTTATGCCCCTTTGTTTGTTTTTGTCCGGAGCATAACTCCTATGTGAATAGATCTCATTTAGACTGAGTGCAATGCATGTGAACCGTCACTTTACACTTCATGATTTTGGAGTTATTACCCTTAGTTCAATTTTCGTACTTTATGTTTGACTGGACTATACTCCCACATTATCAAAGCTATTGACTTGAAATTTCACAGGTGGGTAGATGTTATTGAAACAGAGTGCAGTGCCCAAGAACCGTCACTCTCCTCTTCTTATTTTTGAGTAATGCCCCTTTCTGCACAGATGATATTACCTTCATGTAGTATGAACGTACTGCGCATCATGGCTTATTTTGTATGTTTATAAGTTCATTGTATCTGTTTTAACTCCCGATGCAAGTGTTTACTGTAAGTTGTTACACTTTGACGGGATATTTTTATTTACACTGTTTGTATGATAGAAAAACCTTCAGGAATTTCGACGTTGGAGCTCTTCACAAACCAGGTTTAAGCACTCCAGTCGGTCCTTTTGCGGTTCCAAGGCGGTAACTGATGTTTTTTCTTTGTGTGTGTTATGTCTCGTATCTGTGTTTTGTCACATTTACATTTACCAGGTTTGCTTTTGTCTAGAGTTAGTTTAGATTTAAATATCTGTGGAAATTCTGATAGGAACTTTTCTTATTTACCTATCGTTAATGACGTTTGTGTACTCGTTTCTGATAGGAACTTTTTTTTTACCTATCGTTAATGACGTTTGTGTACTCGTTTCTGATAGGAACTTTTCTTATTTACCTATCATTAATGACGTTTGTGTACTCGTATCTGATAGGAACTTTTCTTATTTACCTAACGTTATTGACGTTTGTGTACTCGTTTCTGATAGGAACTTTTCTTATTTACCTATCGTTAATGACGTTTGTGTACTCGTTTCTGATAGGAACTTTTCTTATTTACCTATCGTTAATGACGTTTGTGTACTCGTTTCTGATAGGAACTTTTCGTATTTACCTATCGTTAATGACGTTTGTGTACTCGTTTCTGATAGAAACTTTTCGTATTTACCTAACGTTATTGACGTTTGTGTACTCGTTTCTGATAGGAACTTTTCTTATTTACCTATCGTTAATGACGTTTGTGTACTCGTTTCTGATAGGAACTTTTCTTATTTACCTATCCTTATTGACGTTTGTGTACTCGTTTCTGATAGGAACTTTTCTTATTTACCTATCGTTAATGACGTTTGTGTACTCGTTTCTGATAGGAACTTTTCGTATTTACCTAACGTTATTGACGTTTGTGTACTCGTTTCTGATAGGACCTTTACTTATTTACCTATCGTTAATGACGTTTGTGTACTCGTTTCTGATAGGAACTTTTCGTATTTACCTATCGTTAATGACGTTTGTGTACTCGTTTCTGATAGGAACTTTTCGTATTTACCTATCGTTAATGACGTTTGTGTACTCGTTTCTGATAGGAACTTTTCGTATTTACCTAACGTTATTGACGTTTGTGTACTCGTTTCTGATAGGAACTTTTCTTATTTACCTAACGTTAATGACGTTTGTGTACTCGTTACGATTAGCCTTACGCAGGGGCGCACATAGGTTTGTAATAATTCATCGGTGCTGTTTGTTGATTAGTTAAGGCGATTTTAACTGTTTACTATTGTTCCATATTTTCATTGATAACGTATTTTGTCATTTCTCCCACATATTGTTCTAAACAAAGCTTCCTAACTTCCTATGTACCGAGCGCAATGAACGATTGTCATAGTTTTTTCTAACAATAACAAACTTCAGAGGAAAAGGAACATAAAACGATGGTATTTTATGTAATCGTTTGCATTGTGTGTGTACCTTATATGTAAATACTTAAAACAAACAAATTAAACCCGTTTAAATTTTGACATTCATGACTGCGGACCTGTTGCAAAAGTATATGAGAGAGTAACGAATAATAATTCGGCATAGCAGAATGAGGTAACCGATGCATTCTAAAGGACAATCTTATGCTCATGGACCTCGAGATAATTGTATATTTTACATCACCAGATAAATAACATCAAAGTCACACATGATTTTCATAGACACTAATGATTAAGTGGCGGAAAGAATATTACATTATTATTTACTTCACCACTATTTGTCTTAATTTGATTATAGCCGCGCTCATGTAATCGTTCCTGGAAAGGCAATATAGTAGATGGCGCCATGTTGTTCTTTAAAGAAATGAAGTGCGGCGCTTTTATGCATTTACGTTCATTATTAAAGTGTGTTGGATATCATAATTAAATAAGACTTCTTTTAGTTTGAAATATAGAAACACCCTGACAGGTCATTTGAAATTGTTTATGTACCATATGTATGATTTGTTTAATTGCAGTTGTTAGAACGATGTACTCTGTACAAGCCAAAAAAAAAGAGTTCTGTTCTGCTGTTCTATCCAGACCTCTTCCCTAGCGTTGAAGACAACTCCTTATTCTTTACTCTGGTTTTGGCTATTTTTGTTATTGTATACTTATTTATAACTTTTTAATGTAGATTCATGTAGGAATAAACATGTGTAAACAGTTCGTTTTATTTTAATGTTTGGTTGTTTTTTTATAATAGAGTTGTTGGATTGCAGATCACTTTATAGTTGAGATTACCCGCCCATTGTTAGTCTATTCTCTTTTGGAAGCTGGAAACCATCTCGTTTGTATCTTAAATAGACAATGTGTTCCTGTTTACTGTTTTTATTTGCCGTCAATATATTTTAATTACATACATTAGATAGATACTTAAATTATGTAGTTAACATATTTTTTCATTTACTTTTTCCCCCGAATAGCTGTACATCTTCTTTTTGTTACATTTGATTTTGTTGTATACATCTTCATTTATAATTAATACTTTAAACTTAATCATCAAACAAATTGTGGAATACATCTTAGGTTTTACGTTGCGTTTTGTGGCTTATTTATCATTTTATTTCTTCAGTTGTATTTGTAGTCGTGTATCAAGTATAGTTAGAATCAGGCTGGGCTTATACAAGTCATAGGAAAGACTGACTCTGACTCCCTATATGTAGACAATTAGTTAAAGATAACTACCATGGTGTTGCTGTGTTGTTGTTTTTTTCGCACATATACTCTGCTTCTCACGAATGGAGTCTCTTACGTTACAAATCGTTCAGATAGATGTAGACGCATAGATAAAATGGGACTATTCCCAAATCACATATAAATTGACAGTGCAAACAAACGAAAGACTCGATTTCGAAAAAATGCACCAAACAATAGTTCCACGGCTACCTTTGATGCTTCGCATCAATACTTTCTTGTAGGATAATGGAATAATCACTAGAACTCCTAACGTTAACTTTTTTCTAAACGAAAATCTATTTTCAGGCGACCAGGCCAAGACGATCGTGTGTATGTGTGGAAATCCAGAGGTCTTCGCATGTATCCATTGCAAATGGGTATCGTGCATGAACAGCAGCTGTTTAGCAGCATATAAAGGCAATTGCTTTTTTTGCCGACAAGCGTGCTGTCCTTGAATGCAGAATTGACCCCTTCCAACTGAGGGTGGAATTACAAAAGAATTTCCTACATAGGTATTTTCACATGTGTTTCCGTGGTTTTTACCATTTAGTTTTCACTTTGTTACGGAGAGAATTACAGATTTCGGCATTTTTTAAACTAAAGAGGGATTTTATTATAAAACAAATAATTTAAATGCTTCAGTTTTTGTATATAAATATATTTTGTGCGTGTGTATAAATATAAATATATACTTTCATTAAAGCTCTAGACTTCAGATGCCGCTTTGAGTTCATTTTTTTAAAGACGATATAGTTATCTATATCCTTTTCACAAACAACTGGGACCAATTCAATGTTGTCAGACCAATCTGATCTTCGCTTTTTTCACAATTCTCCCTCCCATGATTAATCACGCTTCGCCCAGAAGTGAATCACACTTCGCCTTTGTTCAATAAATTACATGTCGCCTTCTGAAAGAAGTTTATGAGTTACAATTTACGTAAAATATGCATACTTGTTAATTTATATCTAGTTATTTCTACAGCTTTTACATTGTATTTATTTTTCGTTTGTCTTCATATACTGGAAATTATATTATGAGCACGGTTAGTACTTCTTAGAAAAATCTACTTTTTCTTATTTTAAAGCTCGATTTGTTCACTTTTCCGTCCGGACACATTCAGTCGATTGCTAAGTACCCAATTCTATGTTATTTACACGCGCTTCGTTGATTTCTTTCATTTTGCCATATTTTTAATTAGTCCCCATAGGGTCAGCAGCGAGTTGCCTCCCTTTGAAATCAAGGAACGTAACCGAGTTATCGGAAAGGGCACAGAATGCAGCTTTAGCTCACCTGAGCTTATTCTCAGCGCGAACTATTGTCATTGCCCACCGTTCGCTTTTAGGCGTCCGTCGACCAGCGCCCAGCGTCACACATCTGTCCTCATACTTTAAACAACATCTCTAAAATACATGAGCCAAAAGTTCGTTTAAACTTTCGTAGAACTTTCAGCAGTCACGGTGAAACGTTGTTCAAAGAATATATTTCTATATAGGAAAATCTTGTCAGAAACTTCCAGAGCTTTGATATTTGGCATACTTGTTCTTTAGGTGACCCGGTATCAATGATAAAAGAATTATGATCCGTAGAAAACATGACCAGGTGTGTAGCCATTTTCCTTTAATTGTTGTATAGGAAAATTTTCAAAATCTTCTTGTCAGAAACTACAAGAGTCAAAGCCTTGTTGTTTGGCATACATGTTCTTTTGCTAGCCCTGTGTCAAGATTGTAAAATTAATTTTGATCCATAAAAATATGGCCACCATGGGCCTGACCATTTTCCATACATGTCCATGTAGTAAAAATTGAGCTTAATGTATATGCCACTCACGTGATTGATGATATAGGGCCATCATGCCCCTCTTGTTATTAATGCGTGAGACGGTTGTTAATCATGTCTATTTGCATGAACCAGTCTATTCATTGTAACTTAGATTTAGATTGTGTTTGAAACTGTATATAAGCATTTTACCTAGGAATGAATAGAAACTATGAAATATCAATAGGATAAGGGGTTATATACACATTGTAGACATGTCTAATTAGAGATTTGGCTGTTTCAAACTGAAAAGTATACATACATTTAAGAGAAAAAACAAACTTTTACACATATTTCTAAATGATTTTCCAAATGATTTAAAACAATCTCTGACTGGACAAAAACAACTTGCGTTCGGATGTAACCTTATTCAGTTAATACATTAGCATGCATGGAGATCTTCACCGTGAACTGTGATTATAAACAATTCGTAATGCAAATTGTATTGTTCTATTTTTGGTGACGAATCAATGCTCCTCGTCACAGGAAAAGCCAATGTTCTATGTCTAATGTAATATTGCAAGAGCTTTGTGGCTTTCTGTCACCTGGGTCTCTGGCCAGGCTGTGTCTTTGTGACCTCTGGCCCCCAGTTTAGGATTTCAGATTTTCGGAAATTTCAAACTTTAGCCCATGCTGCAACTTTCTTTGTTTCTTCTCTTACACAGATCCAGATGCAGAGCTGACCGAGTACAGATGTGCGTACATGCTTGAGGACAAGCATCACTTGCATTTGCTACGGCTGCGGAAAGGTGTTGAAACAGCAGAAAAACTAAACAGCCTTCCGCAGCCCGTATGTAGCAATTGCTACATCATTAACGTTGAATTTTTACTTCACGGTTTCGCGCACCTTGAAGCATTTGGAGTTCTACGTTAATGATGCTCATATATCAAGGCCGACGGCTCACGATAGTTTTGAGTCTCAGCAATGGAGATAACATAAGGTTACGCAATATCGCTTCAAAGTCTTGCGACGTGATGAAGACATTTCCTGTAGAAGATCATCAGAAGACTTTAACTCCATTGACATCAATGAAGAAGTTTTACCTCTACACAGAAGCTTACATAGAACTTTTAAAGGAGCGCATTTGAATTTGCTCGAAAAAAGACCATTCACAAGATGTGGTTTGCTGTCTATCATGAACATTATCGATGACCCTTACTTATTCAGCATTACCATGAACTTGTTTTACCATTAAGGACTATGGCGTGTGGAACGTTGCAAAATTCGAAAAAAAATATTTGAGATAAATTGCATATTTATATTCTAAAATTTTTCATTTATGTTGTAAAAATAATATTTCTATGGTAAAATTCAGCATTTATATTGTAAAAAACATATTTTTGTTCTACATTTATATTTATATGGTAAATTTTCAATATGTGTTATAAAACAAGCATACTTTTATATTCGATATAGTGAACAAATATTTATGTTCAATAATTGCATCATGGGATACTTATAACATTTGTAACGAACGATTTCTTTGGACCACAGTATTTAGGCAGAAGGCATACAATACTCTCAGAAACACTACTTTTTTGGTGACAATTTAAATACAAAAGAATACACCAGCATTAATAATTTGCTGTGGCTATTTCGGTGGTACTGTAAATTCGTTCATTAGGGTTACATATTATAGGAGAATCAAATTATGACCTTTTGCAGCTGATAGATTTTCTGTTTTCTAGTGAAGACAGTTCCTTGTCCTTGTGTATTTAGTCCTAAGAACAAAAATAAATTATGTATATATCCTGGTGTAACCCATATAAAAACAATTATCATTGGCATTTTAAACTATCCATATTAATATAAAATTAAATAGGTTTTAATTCTGCAACAACTCTTTGAAAGTAATGTGCAAGTTAAGAAAGAAAGCATAATCATTCAGCAGTCGCTAAATACAAACTAATATGGCTTATGTGAACTGTAACCTCGGCCTGACTTTGAATACATAACCTAAATCCGGAATGGTTCGGGATGTTGTCCAATGAAATCGTTTATTACAATCATTACTCATGATGCAATTATTGAACGCTTTTTTTCTTGCTTTTTATAGAATATAAAAATAATTTTACCACATACATATTTTTTAATGTAAATAAAAAAATTGAACATAAATAGTTTTATGCAAATATGCAATACAAATGTGGAATTTTACCACATAAATATAAAATTATACAATATAAATGTGTATTAATAACACATAAAATATTTTTTGATTTTTGTAACGTTCAACACGCCATAAAGGAGTTTTAACTGAAGTCAGATTTAGAAGATACGGTTGTAAATTGGGGCAGAAGTGTGACATTTCGTTCGGAAAGAGGATACATTTTTGTCTTAAACAAATCTTTGATTTCGTTTCTAGAAATATAACTGATGTTATTGTGTGAGAGAAATGTTTGACTGATTTTGTTCATTAAAAAGTGATCATATCTTTTTATATTCTCTCTGTCCAAAAATGTTTGTTTTCCTCATTGCAGAATGTAACTTTTGATATTATTATTTATTCTTATGTGTAATTAGTTTTGTAATACTTATCGAAGAGATCTTGATAGTGTTTGTTGCGTTTTATGCTCCCCGAAAATATTATCAATTATACATATGGCAGAGATTATGGTCGAATTAGAGCAATCCTGCAATTTGAAAATCAGAATTTGACAGTCGATATGCATACAAGTTTACTTGTTACTTTTTCATAGTTCCTACGTTTTTATAGGCCCGTCGAAATCGTATTATGGTATCACCCATGGCGGGCGGTCGGGCGGCGTACAGATGTTTGATTTTGTAGTTATGCCCCTTTATTTAATTTTCTTGTCCGAAGCATAACTCCAACGATATCAAAGCTATCGTCTTGAAACTTCCTAGGTAGATAGATCTCATTTTGACGGAGTGGAGTGAACAAGAACCATTACTCCACACTTCTTGAATAGAAGTTATTGCTCTTTGCTTAATTTTATTGTCCGGAGCATAAATCCTACATTATCAAAGCTATTGACTTGAAACTTGATACATTGATAGGTCTAATTGAGACGAAGTGCAACGCATAGAACCGTAACGCTTCACCTCATGATTTTGGAGTTATGCCCCTTTGTTTAATTTTCTTGTCCGGAGCATAAATCCTAAGTTATGAAAGCTATTGATTTTAAACTTCACAGGCGGATAGATCTTATTTAGACGGAGTGCAGTGCACAAAAACCATCACTATGCACTTCATGATTTTGGAGTAATTACCCTTTGGTTAATTTTCTTGTCTAAAGCATAAGTCCAACACTATAAAAGCTATCGTCTTGAAACTTCCTAGGTAGATAGATCTCATTGAGACGAAGTGCAGTGCACAAGAACCATCACTCTGCACGTCATGATGTTGGAGTTATTTTCTTAATTTTCTTTTCCGGAACATAACTCCTACTTTATCAAAGCTATTGACTTGAAACTTGATACATAGAAAGATCTTATCGAGACGTAGTGAAGTGCACTGGAACCGTAATTATGTCCTTCATGATTTTGGAGTTATGCCCCTTTATTTATTTATTTTTTGTCCAGAGCTTAACTCCTATGTTATCAAAGCTATCGCAGTGCATAAGAACCGTCATTGTACACCTAATGATGTTGGAGCTATTACCCTTAGTTCAATTTACGTACTAGATTTTTTTGTTTGTTTGTCTGGATCATACTCCTACATTATTAAAGCTATTGACTTAAAATTTAATAGGATAGTTGAAACAGAGTGCAGTGCAAGAGAACCGTCACTCTGCTCCTATTTTATTTTTGAGTAATGCCCCTTTCTACACAAATGCCATTAGTCTCGTGTATATTTTTGTATATTTGATGTTATTCCCCTTTTGATTTCTTTTTCAATTACCCACGTTGCAGTCCACAATCATGCCAGTGTGCATTGCACAACAGTGCACAGCACTTTGGCAGATTCAAGATTTGTTTATGTTACTCGACTAAAATTTCAGTTTTTCTGTTTTTGCAGTCCAAAAATTTACCATACTGTTTTGCACAAGAGAGCACTGCAGTTTGTTTCAAATTCCTCTATTGACTGGCGTATTTTTCTCCGCTTTGCGGTATTAGAACACTTAATTATAAATGTAACAATGTGTTCTTTAACAGCTGAATAGAATGACAATTTCCGTTTGAGAAATACAATCGCGTATTAAAAGTTCTGACGTCAAAACCAATAATAAATATAGGGTCGGCGACCCAGTGACTGCCCAGTAAGTTCGAAATTAGTTGTTTTTGTATCAATTGTCCATTTCTTACTCATGTGGACATATGTTCCATTAAGTATTGTTTAAATTTATACGACTCATTTATACACTGTGTGCTGTGCTACCTTTAGTTTACCCTGTATAGGTCAACCATGACCTCTGAGCTGTGACCTTTGAGCCAGATCTCAGGTGGTAGAGCTTCGGCTTGCGGATTGAGAGGTCGTGGGTTCAAACCCCGGCCGGGTTAAACCAATGACATTAAAGTTGGTAGTAGTGGCTTCCCTCCTAACGCTCGGGGATAGAGGACAGCATTACGCCTGACTCGTCGGTGTCAGTATAATGGACCGGCCGGGTTCAGTCCCTGGGCACCTCATAAGTGCCCCTGTGCTATAATGATAGAAATGTTGCTGCACAGTATCGGCAAAAATGTCGGCTAATCCCATCCCATCTCCTTTGAGCCAGTCTATCCTAGGACGCTAAGATAGATAAAGCAGAAACATAACAGATTTCTTAAAGCATAACAATTTTAAGGCGGTGTTTTGAGAAAACTGGATTACGGAAGGTCATAGGATTGACACTGGATGACCTTGACTACTCTCGGTCAGTTATTCGTGCCTGGGAAGAAGTTGTGCATGTACATAACAAATATGAACGTCTGAGGAGACTAGACGCGTCAATTTTGTCCATGCATGCTTCAAATGTGAACATTAATGTTTTTCATCTGTTTAAACTGAAAGTTCAATAATTCAGATATACATGAAATATAGATTTATGAATGAAAAATCCCGCGTACGAATATCACTCATTTACTGGAAGGAAGGGTCGAAATCGGGACCGAAAATGCTATAAGAACGAGTGTTCCACTGACCATGCATTATCTACTAGCCCCGAGATAATGCGATATCCCGCGCGGGGCCTTGCTGCCTTCTGTGGTTTTGAACCAGGTTATGTACTGACATAGGCCATCGTATCATCTCAGCATCTCTACTGCACGCTTTCGGAGAGGAATGGGGAGGAATGGCCCATTCGGAATTTCAATATTCAGATCACAGGAGTGGGAGAGGTACTTAATACTTGAATTCAGTTTATTATTATTATTATTATTATTATTAGTGTTATTATTATTAGTGTTATTATTATTATTATTATTATTATTATTATTATTATTATTATTATTATTATTGTTATATGTGAAACTGGTTTAATTTAATAATAAATATTAGTTTTGTTTATATATTTCATTTAGTATTATTTTTTGGTCACCTGATACCCCGTCGTGCGGCTTCAACAATTGGCATGCGTCATCAAACTTGGTTAGAATGTGTGTCTGCAATTATTCTTGGATGAGTTCGAAATTGGGTCAGGTGGGGTCAAAAAGTAGATCACTAGGTCAAATCCTAGAAAAGGCTCGTGAACACACTCGAGGCCACAATCACAGCCCAATCTTCAATAAACTCGGCCAGGATATTTGCATGCATGAAATTTTGTAACTGGGTAAAGTAGGTCAAAAAGTAGATAACTAGGTCAAACCTTGAATAAAACTTGTAAAGACACTAGAGGCCACATTTATGGCCTTATCTTCTGCAAAAAAGCTAGAATGCTTGCCTTCAATAAATCTTTGATGGGTTCATTACTGGGTCACGAGAATTCAAAAAGTAGGTCACTAGGTAATTTTAAAAACACATGTGAACATACTGTAGATCGTGCTAGATAGAGATACGTTAGCACAGCCATAGGTCTAAGTTATAAATAGAACTAAAATATGTATGAAACCTCACATATGATCCTTGCCTCTTCAGGGAGTAGAAATGCATTAATCACGGATCCTTAAAGTATCATGACACGACATAAATATCAATATATTTTAAAGTTCTTAGAAAACACTATGTCTTTTGTTTAATTTATTGAGCTGTGATAATGCATATGCATTTTACAATAAACATTCTGTACACTGGGTTTATTTGTGATACAAGACTGATAATATAATCATTAGATTTTACTTAAAGGCAATGTTTACTAATCTGTGATAAACCAATAAAGGTGTTTTAGTTTGTGATTTGTATCATATATTTAACACAGATTTTTAACCTCCCAGAATTTTCTTGTGAATAGAAATAATGTTTAAACTCTTTTACAATGACAATATCATAAGGAAACGGTAGCGAAGCCAAACGATTATTATAATGACCAACTCCCCACACCCCCAGACATCAAAACACTAAAATATCAAGTTATTTTTATAATGTACATGTTGTGGTGTGCTCGCCATATGCGTACAGGTGAAAGGCGAAGATAAACAAAATCATTCGACAACTTTGGCTTTGTTTACCCTCTCCGGCTATTAGTATTTTGCGGAACGGAACGGAACAAATGATGGGGTACCAAACGGGTGACGTCAGGTTCTACTTCTTCTATATTTTTGTTATTTGTTTTGGATGGGCACTTTTTATTAACTCCTTTTTATGAGTACATGGATCTGACACGAGATGTCATGCAATAGAAGAGAAATTGAAAGAGATCACGAAAATTGTTAATATGCGACTCTCTGGCTAGCTTAGTAATAAAGTTTCCAGACAACTGAAATATTTTTATATTATCTACTTTTCAGCATTTTCAGTTTCTTATTTTTATCACTTGAAATGAGTAAAAATAATCTTTTATGAAGAAAATCTGATCATGCAACTGTGCGCGCTGTCTGTTACATCGTTATAACAAATTGCGGTTTCTCCATACAATGACATATATATTTGACAATTTGTACGCACTACTCCTAGGTACACTTCCTCAGAAAAAAAATGTCGGTTAATTTTTAAACTTGTGATTTAACGGCATTGACAAACTCCTGCGAAAGCTATTGGGAATAACCGGCAAACATTATAAAGGAAATAATTCATAACAGATTAACATTAATAATGCGTCATCCTAATGCAATATAAGCGTTTTGAAATAAAATGTTGTTTATTAAAAAATACATTTACTTATTATCATAACTATTTTCGTAGATCTAATTATAATTAGGTCTATAAGTTGTTCCGTATAATTAGTTCCACAATCCGTTCCATTCCACAAAATATAATTACCCACAAAGATAATCAGTATTTTGCTTAACGGAACGGAACAATGCCTTGTAATAGTCTAGCTAACACGTAGTAGAGTCTAAAAAATACATTTAACTCATCGCAAGAAAAGGTTACTGTTTGGCGGGTTTGGTGGACTGAAACCGATAGTAATGGAATCTTGTTTACTAATTAACATTCCTGTTGAAAATATGAAATAAATTGTTCTGCATGCTATTGTTCCGTTCCGCAAAATACAATTAGTTCTACCCACACAGGTTACTGTATTTTGCGGAGCGGAACGGAACGGAACGATTACTTTATAATTGTTGAGAAAATAGATATATATATATTTACGCTTTCAAAAGTCAAAAAATGAACATATCATATAGTAACAGGCTAATTACATAAGCCATGACGTCATCTGTGATTGTTTGTAAACATAGGCATATAAATCTTTCTTATCTCTATGATTGTTTATCTTTCATATGATACCAAACAAGTCATATGACGTCTTTATAAATACTTAAAAATGTAACCAAAGAGAGACAACTTCAATACAACAACCCATGTTTTGGCAGGTAGATGATCCATTATGACCCTGTTACTCCTTTCTGTATTAATCCGGCAGCTGGATATGGTTACCGCGCACTACCACCACTCCGACTTTTTTCATGGATACCAAAATGATCGTGTGTGTGTGTCTAGAAACAGAATCTCCAATGTACTCAAAAATAAACTGATTTGGGTAACATGAAAACGAAATAGTTTTCATGGCAACTATCATGAAATTTCGATAGGGTATGTTTAGAAAACTGCTTATAACCTTTCCAAAAATGGTGATAGTAGTATACATCTGGTACTCAATTAAAAGTTATTGAATGGCCATTATGGTCATATGTCAATTATGCAAATTAGCACTAATGAATATTAATAAATTTTAATGAGAATCTGAAAAAAGATTTTTTAGTTTAGAAAAGTTTATTAGATTCTTTTCATTTAAAAGCAATTTTCAAAGAAACTCAACAGTTTTTAAAGTTACATACATACCCCTACTTGTCTTACACATGTTGGTCTAAGTTTCATATAATTTGTTTTATTTTGTGATTTTTTATGATTTTTAAAAAATTATATTTATTCAAATTTTGATCATTCAATCTTAATGCCGAATTTTGTTAGAAGTCTGCTCATAACTAGCCCTAACGTAGAACAATAATTTTTATATCGTTCCTTAAGTGGAAACAATCGCTAAACTTAGATTTAAAATTATTAATTAGGTAAATTAACCAACATGAATATTCATACATATTAATGAGAATCTTACGAGTCATATTTGAACGAACTGTACTGTTTTAAAAGTTTAGTAGGCACCACTCTTAGTCTGATACTTGTTTGTAAACGTTTTGCATGAATTGGTCTATTTTGTCAGTTTTGTATGATTTTTTACATTAATTTGGTCTGAGTTTTCCTAATGATTTTTAACACACGAATATGTTACTTATAACTATTCATAGCATGGAAAAAACAGTTATTGACTAGTCCTTTGGCAAAGGCTCTACTTGAGTTAAGATTTAAAAAAATATGCAAATTAGTTCTTATGAATATTCAAAACCCTTAATTGCGAGCTTACACTGTACACTTTATCATAAACATTTTTTTTGGTCATTATTACATTTGTTGAATATTTTTTCTTCTTTTTTGTTTTACTTTTTCAAAGGGTCTCAATCGTTTAACTAATATCTTTCTGAGTGTAGATAAACATGCCCACATCATGTCACATTTAGCATCACTGTGTGCTGTTTAGTACTGTTTTCAACTATAAGAATGCAGAGATTCATTCTATCAGAAAATAATTCTTAGCAATTTTAAGTCAATTTCAATGTTAAGACTGTTTTCTTTGTGATGTTCATGTCAGTTCTAGCATCATTGCTATCTTATCTCTCGGATAACATCATTTATAAAATGAAAACTATAAAATGTATACATTATACTAGATAAGTATACATATATAAAAACAATCAAAATAACGTTACAATTGTATTTTTCAATTTTATTGACAATTAAATCACAAGCAAAATGACAAGATTAAGATAAACAATTTTGGACTGCTGTATTTTTTTTAACCAAACTTCTGCAATATCGGATGCATAAATTAAACTTTATATCTTAGTTTATTAGATAATTAATAACCAAGTTATAACCAGTGGTGGTCAGGCAGTGTCGTGTGCTCGTTTATATATCAATATTGACTTTCTATCCAACATTGGACTTAAAAACCCCCAGCCCTGTCGTCCTCTTAATTCTCCACCTTACATGAATAGACAACTGTTGCTGGAAATTAAAAAATCATGTCATTAATGGAAATAAATCAGAGGGTTTTATGTTCTGGCAACATATGTGGTGGCCACTGTGCTATGCTTGGACAGACTGTCAGTATATTAAATAAATTTAAATATAATAAATGCATCATGCTCCGAAATGCAGATGTGACACCATCGGGGCGAAACCAGATACTTATTTCAGTTACTAATCTCAGATGTTGAACCCATTATGGAACATCAGGTATATCAGTACCTTGTAAATCAATTACAACGCTATCATTTCAAACAAGGCACATTTTTTGTTTAAGTGGAGCAGATAATTTGCTAGCGAATCTTCTTTTCACTCACATGTACAGTATGACTTGAGCTACTTTAGTGAAAATCTTTAGGCTAACATTAGAGTGATTAACTGCTCATATTTTACTTTGAAGATCATGCATTTGAGAAGAATAAATCCAGTATATTTGATACAAATTATAATTACAGACATCATGTTGTTATATCAAAATTACTTATTAATGTTTTCACATGGCTTAAAACAGTCAAGTGACCAAAGTCACTCGTGATATATACGTTTAATTGATTTTAAAATGCCTTAAAAGTATGTATTCTGTAATATCACCTTCAGAAAATTATTTGATTACAACCCCACATGGAAATTCAATCAAAATTATTGTACTAATCCAAATCTACCTTTTAACGTTCACTTGTATCTATTGCCCCCAACGAACCAGATTCCTTTGTAAAGTATGCTTGAATGAAGCAATTTTAGAGAAGTCACAAGAGCTCACATTTATTGCTAAATCTTCACCTAACATGGCCAGAATGTTTGCTTGCATAAAATCTTGGTTGAGTTCGAAACTGGGTCACGTGGGGTCAAAAAGTATGTCACTACAAACTTGGTCAGAATGTTTGCCTGTATCCGTTATTATATATGTTTTGAACTGGATTCAGTAGATCACCAGATATTATTAGTGACATAATCATACAACAATAAAATATGTAGAAATGCATCTATATCGTTTTAAATAAACATATAAAAACAAACTAAAAAAGTGCATTTTAGGGGACTCTAACCAAATACTCACAGATTAAAATATGGGCCTCTTAGCCCACTGGTCTGCTCAAACTTGACAAGATTTGGATATTGAGATTCCGTTTCTAGAAACCCTAACAAATATTTTGATTCCCATGAAAAAAGTCTAGAGGGGTGGGGGTGCGCGGTAACCATGCCGGTCTACGTGTATGTCAGAGTACTGGATCTGTTTTGGGGTATACAAGGGCTGCGATTGCCTCATTTCTTTGCAAACACACGAAGCAGACACGAATCCTATCTATGTTTCTTATTAAGTCCATCTTAGGACTCCCTCATAGGATGTATTTATTTCGTATTTGCCAAAACTATTTTACTCTAGACGTGAAAAAAGACAATAAAATTTTGACCTCATTCATTCTTGCTGGTTGTTTGACCACCTTTGTTCGAGCTTATGGCTAGACCCGTAAGTTTAAATTAACAAAAACTCCTCCACACATATTTCTCATACTGGCACCGTATATTAACTTAATACATCTCCGCGACAACATTAATGGCATATAAACTACATCCGGCGATTTTGGTGAAGGAAGATACCAGACAAATATAAGGGTAGAACCATCGTCGGTCCGCAGGTCACCTGTAAGATGTTCCAACATTGAGTCATTCACCGACTCGGCGAGAAGATGTACAGAGAAATTAAATTATGTAATACACACTACATGTATTTATCTATCTCTACGCTATATATATATCTTTATTTCCTCCTTTAACAGAAGATTGCATTACAATACATAATATATATAAACATATACAAATAGAATTACAACATGAGCTACTACAAATCAAACACATGTCGCATCTATGATGAGGAATAGGCGTACAAAAACATCAACAACTAGAGAATGAATAACACCTGAACCATGGAAAGGATCAAAACACAACATTCATGCGCACATAGACACACCCAGATACAAACAGACACGCACACGCGCGTCGCACGCACGCGCCTATTTGCGCGTGCACCCGCACGCACACGCATACACATGCACAATACACGCCCACATGTGTGTCAGAAAGAAAAAAAAAAGACGGAAAAAAGCATACATGTAATTTAAAAGAACCAGTACAGTTATTTTACGTTTGTAGCTTTCACTTACTTAGAGCTTGTAGAAACAAGAACTAAAAGTGAAGTACTCATTAGTAAAATAAACTAAACAAATGACACTGTATGCACTTACGCTTATATGCTCAAACTTGCCGAAACGAAAAACAAGAAGAGCGTTAATTAATAAGAGTGCATATGCAGGACAGACGATTTACTTAAAATATATCAACAATATATTAATAAGAGTGCATATGTAGAAAAGACGATTTACCCTAAATGTGTTAACAATATATAAATGACTCATGATGTGGACTAAAAGCGTAGACATCGTTATGCAAATCCAAGATGCGTCTAACTTATTTGTAAGATAACCACATGAGATGGACATTGCGAAATAGAACATTTATCAAAAAATGATACGGTATGCTTAAACAAGCAGACATAGCTGGACTCTGGCCACCAAGAAGTGCATTCACTTTTGTTCTCTCATCTAAAGAGAGAAAGGTTGACAACACGTGATCTCCGAATTCGCTTTGCAGACAGACCGCCAACTGACGTCGGTGTGTATACAAATGTGGACAGACAGTGAGAATATGATCAGTAAGATTAGTGTCGTTTAGCTCAACGCCACATCTTCGACATGACCCACCCTGCCATGATAAATAAGTAACCAGTTTGCAAACTGTTCTACAATAAGTAAGTTGGCAAGAATTTCTATAATTATACTGCCAAATCTCGCTTATCTCATACAGTGTATGAATAGATCGGACACGAGCGAATTCCACCGCACAATATCTATCTGTCCAGTCAATGATCGCCTTTGAACGGATCTTGAGATAAACGATGCGTTTCCATGTAAACTTACCCGGAAAATTTCCGTCTTCTAGGAAATCGTTTAAATAGTTTGTTAAATTATAATACTCAAGCAGACCCCATATATAAGTTAACCAAAACAGAAACATGTGCCTTACTGCTTTGTTACCCAGCAGGCGACACAGTTGACCAAGAAAAATCAGTTTCCGTTGATCATAAGACATTTTATAGGTAAAATATTAAGCATACTAAGTGCTATATCAGTACGTGTCCTCCAGCTGAATCCTTGCATAGATTTGACGCACCTACGATGCGCCCTCTCAAGGGAGATTATTTCATGAGACGATAAGGTGTATAGACATTCAGTACCGTAAAGTGCTTTTGGAAGGACCATTTGATCATAGATCCTTTTACATGTGATTGGATTTAATTGTCTGAGAGATTCATTGTCCAGAGTGCCGAAGAACGTTTTCCGTAATTTGTCGGAAAAAAATTTAATCCGTTGGTTTAACTTATAGTCACAGTAGCACATAACACCCAGGTGTAAGTAGTTATCGACTTCGGATATTGTGTCATCGCCTAGATGCCATGATCTGGCCGAACGGAGGTAAGATATTTTATTTTCATTGAAAACCATAACGGCACATTTAGCAGGATTATATTGAAACCTCCAGTTGCACGCATAACGGTGACAAGTGTCTAGAAGAGTTTGGAGGCCCTGCATTGACAGAGATAAGAGAAGCATATCGTCGGCTACGGTTGGTGCACATAGATTGTAACCGTTTATACATAAACCGACCTGTGTATTAACAAGTTGTTGTATTAACTCATTAATGAAGCACAAGTAGAGAAATGGTGACCAACGCGAGCCTTGACGGGTGGACTGAAGTATCGGGAACCAGTCAGATTTACGTCCCCTGTACAATACACAACTGGTCATTCCAGTGTGCATATTCACTATCACATGCCAGAGACGACCTGTTATACCCTTAGAATATAGCTCGATTTGCCTTGATTATGAATAAATTTAACACGGTTGTAGTTTCGGTTTCGGTCTCTATATTTAGAAAAAAAACCCAAAAACAACTTTCGACTTTATGGGATTCCAGTATTATCATTACATAAAGATAGAAGGTTCTATAATAAAGACTATATATCGCAGGTAAATGATCCATGTTATCTGTTCTTTCCTTGATATTTTACTTTCTATTTTTCTGAAAAGGGATAAAAAGACATTGTAAGGCACGCGTTTTGTATTGTAATAAAATGCATTTTGTTAAACAATCGTAGTTGATGTCTATTTTGGGAACACAACTAATTCTGGGTTCCCATTCTTGTTTCCCCTGCATTTGTAATTAGATATATAAACTTGTTGCGATTCTTCGTCCATTTAATGTAAATAGGTAAGGCAGGTTATGTATTGCTGTCTGGTGTAATATAATTGCATAATTTTCTGTTCATATACTATGCTGTCTTGTGCATAATACAAGCTATCTTGTCTAACAATTGTGTTATCATGTCAATGCACAATGTTTTCCTGCCGATTCGGCTCGCTGTCATGTCGAACCATAGTGTGATCTTGTTAAAGCGACATGCTGACTTGTCAAAACGACTTGCTGACTTGTCAAATCGGCATGCTGACCTGTCCAAGCGACATAATGTGGTGTAAAAACGAGATGATGACTTGCCAAAACGCATTGTTGTCTTGTCAAAACAACATACTGACTTGTTAAAACTACATGTCAAGACTACATGCCGTTTGAGAAGACAACATAGAATGTTGACAACAAATCACGATCTGTTAACAAGACAACATGCCATTTGGTAAGTACAGCATGCTATTCCGACAAATATATCACGATCTGTTGACAAGACAACATGCCATTTGGTAAGTACAGCATGCTATTCCGACAAGATATCATGATCTGTTGACAAGACAGCATGCCGCTTTGAGAGCACTGCTTGATATTTTGATAAGATATGTCGTATTGACAAAACAACATGTCGTTTCGAGAGGGCATCTTGCTATTTGACAAGATATCATGTTCGGTTAATAAGACAACATGCCGTATTGAGAGGATAGCTTGGTATTTTGACATGATATCATGATCTGTTGACAAGACAACATGCCGTATTGAGAGGATAGCTTGATATTTTGACATGATATCATGATCTGTTGACAAGACAACATTCCGCTTTGAGAGGACAGCTTGGTATTTTAACAAGATATCATAAGTATTTACAAGACATTTCGTTTTGACAATATATAATGCCGTTTTGATAAGTTATCATATCTTTTTGGTAAGACAGTATGTCACATTGGAGTCGGTATAATATCATGATACTTTCTAGCTGATTCGCTATGATAGCATTATGTTTGACAAGAACAAGACAGCATACTATATAAACAGGATAACAAGCAATTCGATTACATAAGACAGTCACGGCGTTCCATAGAAAACTGTCGTGTTTATAAATATATACATGTATTTTGTACATTTAATTCAGATTAGCGCTCATATTGTGAAATCAAGAGGCATTTGCTGTGTCCGGTTGATCCTAAGAAGTGACATTTAACAGCGGTATGTAACTCTAGTAGTTCAGTCACTTAATAACACTAAAACTGTTAGTTTAACAATACTGGTCTCAGAATAAAATGACTGGGTTTAATTGATACGTCAGGTGTTCATGGAGCAAAATAACAGAAAAGGCAGCACTATAAGTGTTTCAAATTATTTAGTGATAACAGTAGTAACAAAAGTGGTTGGTTTGATTCTATAAATGATACTTTTCCATAAATGATGAACAACGAAGAGATTAGACCCCATCCCTTTCTGCCCTTTCTTAAAATTAATGAACACCAGTATGTTTTATCCATGGAAAATTTAGCATATATGATATATATATATATATATATATATATATGTATATATATATATATATATATATATATATATATATATGTGTGTGTGTGTGTGTGTGTGTGTGTGTGTGTGTGTGTGTATATAGTATAAGGTTTTCTGACAACTACTACAGACGTGTTGATTTGGTATAAGATTTAGATTCAGCGGGAAACTATACTATGTGTTATGATAATCCCTAGTCATTAGGTTAAAACAACAACAAACAAATAAAGAAATAACATACCATGACAGAAGACTCGAAGTGGGCGGAGCAGATGTGTCTGGGTTAACGACTACCAGCAAAAGTGTGCCCGCCACTCTTGTTGTTGTTTTTTTCCCTTTGGAATTTATTATTTCATATCCTCGTATCCCAATTAACACTAAATTTTTGCGGGTTTTTTTTTTCATGTGGTATTTTTCCCGTTCCATTAAAATGCAATTTTATATCTAGACGGACATTACAGAACTCGTTTTTATATTTTGCGAGTACATTTAAAAGTTGCATAAACATGGCATCTAAAGTCAGATTTTACCGTGCATACTCAAAGGATCGTTCAGAACAAGCTTCTTCTGGCAAATATTTTTTGCTTACAGATAATCTCAATTTTTTAACATGCATTCCGAACATCGAAGGACGCATTGAAGAGAATGTACATGTACATTTACGTTAAATGTTTAGAAATTTTATTAACAAAAACATACACCAAAATCTCTCGTTTTCTGCCATGGTTGCATGAAAGTTAGACACATAAAAATAAATTTGAAAATAAATAAATAAAGTAGAATGCCGTTTACCGAATTAGAGCCCGTATTTTATCAGAGTTAGAAAATCCGCTGAACAGACTTTCACCGTGCGCACTTTTTCAGTGAGCATTCCATACATAGTCTTCGCCAATAAACATATAATATCCGGGTTATGTAGCTGAATGGTACTAAACAGACCTGAATAGAAACCATAACAATGCCTCATTTTTCAAGTTGGACATGTTATAGTTCGTCGTTCAACAGAGCAAACAATATCAAATTCAGCCAACATTTATTCTATATATAATACGAAGGAGGTTGTCTGCACAAACACCTATTTCTAACAATAAAAGCCTTTTGATATATCGTATAGTGCCATCATTCCGGTGGTGTCCTCATTCCGGTGACTTTTGTTTACATCGCGTGATACGGTTCTTTTAATGACGTCATCCACATGGTTCCTGTCCATACAATAACACCATCCGCTACTATCAAAACAAAAATTGTCAGGAAAAGTGTAAAAACAGGTAAAAATGTTATCTAGAACTATTGCCTGATAAAAACTCATTATTTCCAATTATACACCCAATTAAAATTCCCATATTTTTCTTAAACCGGTCACAGTTGTCTGCGTTGTAAACACATCTACTTTTTATCATTTATTTTTAGACTAAACAACAGGCAATATTCACCCATTTCTTATACCAGTGCTTATAAAATGGTGAAAGAAAGTGTGTTTTTTGTAAGAAAAGCAGCAGCCCTATGTAGAGTACCAGAATCAACTCTCAGGGACAGGACCTTAGGTCTAGTACATCCAGATACATTGGCTGCTAGATCAGTGCCTCTGTTTGACCAGTATGAGAAGGATGACAAGTTAAACATTTTAAGAAGATGGCCGAATACACAAGGCAAGAGTGTGTAGACATAGCCGTTTACTATGAACAGTAGCTGGGTAAGAGAAAAAAGGATCAGCCATTGTCAATAAAATGGTTCCGGGGATTTAGCCAGCGTTGGCCGAAGTTGAAGGTTTTGAAACCAAGAGCCCTTAAGCATTCACGGGCAAAGTTGGCATCAAAAAAAGTTGTCACTAGTTACTGTCAAAACATGAAAGAGACTTTAGAAAAACATGATCGAATAAGCCCCCCCCCCCCCCTCCCCCAGCTGTGACATCAGGTAAAGGACAGACTACAACAGTCATGATTTGTGGTAGTTTCGATTTAATTAGGGATTGTCTTGTGTAGTAAGGAGATAAAACGAAAGACCTGAATTGAAAATGAAGTTATTTATACTAATAGCAAGTACTTTGAACTTTCAGTTTCATATCGTTACAACAAAGCGTGTAATGCTACGTTTTATTAAAAAGTAAACATATACATTTACTGACTCTGCATATGTGTATAAGCAGACCTGACAAATCCGTTGTAATAATTGTTTCCATTTATTTGCCTTATTGCTGAATGTTTTGTCATTACGATCTTAATCAGTGAACTATTATTTTAAGGAGAATGTTTTATGGGAGTACATGAAAGTAGTATTTTATTTCTCTGAGATACCTATTAATATACAAAAGATACGATCTTAACTCACCACATATAGAATTATTTGTCAATAAAGCATTGTGTAGAGAACACAAATATAAAATTGGTAGCTAGAAGTATGAATGATAATCGATGATGTATCTATGCGCATGTTAAAAGATTGCTATAATAGAATCAAATCTAAACTGACACGATGAGACATAGAAACATTTGAAAACATTTCATGAAACTGGTAACATTAACAAAGTTTGGAAAAAGATAGGAATTAGTGTCTCACAATTAACAGTTATTTATATTCAATAGCATAAATAACAATTTGAAAAACAACAACAACAAAACAACAATAACAGTAAAACAAAAAACAGAAACTGTAGTAATCAAAATAAAATGCGACTCTAGTTAGTGTCTTATAAGTTAAGACAATTGTCATAGAAGTTAAGAATGTAAAATACAGCTATTAAAATAATAATGTATGCCTGCTTGCATTGCTGTGATATGCTTAAACAATTACTGGTAGCGCTGAACGGTATGTTTGTATTTATTGCAGTAATTGCTTTGCTCTGACAGAAGTTGCGTAGTATTTCAGTCATATACTTGTTTTCAGCTTTGTTTTGTACATATTAATTTGATTCATATATAAGTTTCAGCTCGGCTGCTATTTCATTTCAGGTTCCTGTAATTTTGTACAGTTTACTTAATAGTTTAATACTCAGTGACATCTCCTTTCCACCTGTAGCCACCAATCTTCCTAAACAGTGACATCTCCTTTCCACCTGTTGCCACCAATCTTCCTAAACAGTGACATCTCCTTTCCACCTGTAGCCACCAATCTTCCTAAACAGTGACATCTCCTTTCCACCTGTAGCCACCAATCTTCCTAAACAGTGACATCTCCTTTCCACCTGTAGCCACCAATCTTCCTAAACAGTGACATCTCCTTTCCACCTGTAGCCACTAATCTTCCTAAACAGTGACATCTCTTTTCCACCTGTAGCCACCAATCTTCCTAAACAGTGACATCTCCTTTCCACCTGTAGCCACTAATCTTCCTAAACAGTGACATCTCTTTTCCACCTGTAGCCACCAATATTCCTAAACAGTGACATCTCCTTTCCACCTGTAGCCACCAATCTTCCTAAACTTCTTTTATTTTCTGGTGACGAGCCCCTACCTAAGAGAGAAGGTAATTGGTTTGGAGGAACGATGTTAAGTGTGTGTCCTCATCTGGAGACTGGACCTCTTCCCAACAACCTCAACCTTTGCGAAGTTCGCTGCGTGGCACTGCACGCCTTATGATTGTTTCCTTAGGTCAGTCTGTTTCTTTAGGTGGCATTTTGACCAAACTGAATGCTATGTTTTCAGATGCCTCTACTAAAGAGGAACTTCTTTCTGAATTTTTCAATGCTGTTCAACGACCAGATGAAACAGTAACCCTTTTTGCTTGTCGACTGGAGACTATTACAGACAAGGGAGAACTTCCACTTGGAGCCAGAGATGACCTTCTTAAGCACAGATTCTGGGCTGGACTTCTGAGCTGGACTTTCTTCATTTACTCAAGACCCAGACCAGGCACATGTATGACCCTGCCACAGACTATAACTTGTTACTGAGGAAAATTCGACAGGTGGACTCAAGAGCTCTCATCTTCATTTTCTTCTAATGTTCGACGGAAGGTATCTCATAACCCAGTCCAGGTGAGTGATCGAGGTCACAGTGATATTTTAGGAAGAATAGGTGCCCTAGAGTCAGGGTTGGTGAATTTTGAGACCCAACTAAGCAGACAACTGGACCTGAAGTTTGATCAGTTATTACAACGTTTTGTCTTTAACCACAGGGTTGAATCCTATCAGCTTGCACCCATAGCCAACTAAAACAGGCGAGAAGCTGACGTGGGTGGCTTTCTTCAGGACAGCATCGTAATCAGCCCAATCCCACTATGCCTCCTAACCCTCTTGCACCCAATGCACAACCGAGATCTTTTGGACGAAAAAAATACTTTTAACTACTAACCGCTCCCGCTCCCGCTGGTGGCCAACCGGTGGCGGATTCTCTATCTGGCCAATCTGGATCGCATGGGTGGTTATCATAATACCTCCACCATTGTTATAAATGGCAAAGAGGTCACTTGCCTTGTTGACAGTGAGATCATGGCCACAACCATTTCCGAGTCAATATTCAGATCCCTTTCACCTTTACCTTTGCTTAATTTAGATCGCCTTGGTCTAGTAATTTCTATTGCAGATTTGTTCCACACTGAATGTCCTAGGTTATGTTGAAACAACTATTTCTGTACCTGCAATCAGCTTTAGATGTTCCTGTTTTGGTGGTCCCGGAAAATGCTGACAATCAGACATGTTCAGTTATAGTTGGCAGTAATGTCATCAGGCGGTGTAAGAATGCTTTGATAGATGGATCCCAAGTTTCAGATGCTTGGCAAATGGCGTTTGATGCTGTTACCTGTAGGCCATGAAACTGTTATCGTCAATGGGTTTGTTCATGGCATCAACACCACCTCCAGCGAAGTCACAGAGATTCTGAAAGACGGTATCTTGTCAGGCCATGCTTGATTATTGTTTCACCTGTTGCTTCGACAGCAAAAGTTCCTGTGAAGATCTGCAACATCTCAGCTCGTCCAATATTCATCAAGCCACGATCAGATCTGTGTTCTATAAATGGGCTAAAAATTGTCAACAACCATGATTCCTTCTCTCCTTCTTGCTCTACTAGTTGCCCTCCTTGCTAATGACCTACGGATTCAACTAACTCTTAAGTAGAAGACCTTGGATTGAAGATCGGTACAGGGAACCTAACTACTGACCAACTTGTTTCCCTCAGACAAGTTCTTCACTATTGGGACAATGTCTTTTCTAGGATTTGACATATATAGGTTGTTGCAGATTGCAAGTCAGACTCAAGATTGTTCTGCAAGACGAAACCCCGTTTAAACAGCCATATCGGAAAATTCCCGCCTGTCATGAATGTAGAGATTAAGGAACACATCAAACAAATGTTTTCTTGTGGAGCTATTCGTCCTTTAGATAGTCCATTCTCATCAAACACAGTCTTGGTACCTAAACATGATGGGTCGTTGAGGTTTTGTATAGACAAATTTTCTCAACTCTCGTACCAGAAAGGACGCTTACATGTTACCCCGTTTTGACGATACTGTGGATTTTCTTGCTGGTGAAAAGTGCTTTTCTAAGTTGGATCTTAGGTCTACCTATTGGCAAGTAGAAATTAAGGAAACTGACAAGGAGAAGACTGCATTTTCTGCTGACAATCTAGGATTAAATAAGCGCAACCGGATGAGCTTCGGCCTTTGTAACGCCCAAGCTACTTTTCATCGTTTTGTGGAACGTTGTCTGGGTGAGCTTAATTTTCGTGACTGTCTTGTTTTCATAGACGACATCCTTGTATTTTCATCTACATTTGAAAAACATGTGCATCGTCTTGAAGCTGTGTTTTCACGCCTTGAAACTCATACACTCAAACTCAAACCTTGCAAGTGAGAACTTTTTAAGTTCTCTGTGGAATATCTTGGTCATGTGATTTCAGCAGAATAGATTTCCACAGACTCAGCAAAAGTTTCATCAGTTCTTTCTTGGCCTAGACCTGCAAATGTCACGGAGCTTCGTTCTTTTCTTGGGTTTACAGGTTACTATAGGCGGGTTTTTTAAAAAAAATACTACGCCAAGATAGTTCAGCCGTTAAACCGTCTTCATGAGGACCATTCCCTAAATAAAAAGACAAAGAAGGCAAAGAAATCTGCAGCTTCACCTGTAGAGTGGATTTGGGGGCCAGAGCAGGAATCTGCATTTCAACTGTTAAAAGACACTCTGACCAAACCCCCTGTTCTCGGCATAGCAGACTATTCTAAGCCATTTGTTCTCCACACAGATGCTAGCTTGCAAGGTCTCGGTGATATTCTTTTACATGAACAGGAAGGCATAAAGCGTGTCATTGCTTACGCCAGCAGAGGTTTAACGTAGTTATCCAGCCCATAAGTTAGAGTTTCTGGCTCTAAAGCGGACAGTAACTGATAGATTTTATGATTATCTGTATGGAAACCAGTTCATTGTCTGAATAGACAGTAATCCCCTCACATATGGCCAACTAATAAAAGCTAAGTTAGTGTTACAGGGAGCTAAGTATTGCCTTCAGTGCGATAGCATGCCGTTACATGATGAACACACCAGGAGAACCGTGCATGGTTGAAGATTTAGTGGTCACACAACAGCAGTTCCTATTTGTGAATTAAAGAGCCTTAAGAAGTGACCGGATGTTAATTAAATTTTGTGATGAAAACGATGATGAAGTTAGTGGTGCTGTGAAATTTATGTTAGGAAAGTCGGATTTTATCGTACTAATGCTTCTCATTCAGTGTTACATTTCCTGACCTAATAATAAAATACATATTTGAAATTTTATTTTGAATTTCCACCACCTCCTAGTACAATTCTGGTTCACCGCGGTCCATTAACAAAAGAAATGAATTGCCTTATTGAACCAATATTTGCCCCTGTCACAGCCCGCATTACGCAATCCGCATACATGTAACTACATGAAACTGCAATGAACTCGTAAACCCCGCGCTGTAAGGACACCTTAATACTACGATTAGTCATCATTTAACAATATAACTCAGTATAGTGCATATATATATGTGCACATGTTAGTCAGGAATACTTCCTTATTCTTGAAACAAGATGAGATTATACAGACATTTGTTAAGATTAAGTCAAGTGCATGTAAACATTTTGTAGCGAATATGATGTGCATTTTGTTACTGTGTGTCGTACGTTATTTATTTATCTATGAATGTAAAGAAATTATTTTGCATTACAGGTTTTCGTCAAGTAGCTGCGGAGATTCGAACAACTACAATAACCCAGTGAAGATATGGATCAAGAGATAACTTATCCTCCTGTATCGGCGGAAATAAAGACATATATGGCAGTTATATATAATCTAAGATTTTAAACGGCCAGTCAACAGGTTTCTAGATTTTTGATATTCCGTAAACTCAATTGAGCATTGTGTATAGTTCTGCGTGGACGGATTGTATCATCACTAGGACGTTTAATGTTAAACAGCGGAGAAAGGTTACTCCTGAATGAAATACAGACGAAGAGATTTGTGTTGATTTTTATAGTTTTGTCGATAATAAACAAACTGTATTTTGTACTTGTAATTTCTTTAACTGAACAAATAATAGGAGGTTCCTGTGGCAGAAAAAGTACAACAAAAAACTCTATTTAACTTGACGTTTAATACGAGTAAAATTAAGCTTCAAATTTTCTTGGATAAGACTCGCAGTTTTCACGCAGGAAATAATAAAGTAGCAGGTTGAACTAACAAAGATGACATAACTGATAAGTAGAACACGTACACATTTTATGTTCATAAATTGGCGGAAACGTGGAACACAATAATAAGACATGAAGTCAGAAGAAATGATGTCTTATGAAGACAGGAAAGCTTCCTTTAAGGGCAAAAAAAGCGCAGATGAGCTGGCTGGAGCAGGGTTTTATTTGAAAGGTCAGTAAGTTTTAGCTGGTTCTAATATTTAAATAAACATTTCTCTTGCGTTTAATCGTATCTTTGAAATATGTCTAAAATAACTTTATAGCTATCTACTCATATTATAATATGCCCACAATAAGGCACTTTGATTATTGCTCGAATTGCTTCTTTAAGCCAACTACCAACACAAACAGATAATCTGTTTTGAGGCACATTTACTAGGGCGGTCACGATATGATTGGATCGTACCTCGATATATTGCGATACAGAAGGAGTGTATTGCATTACGTACCACGATATATTGGCATATTTAAACAAACTATAATAAGGAGCTTTTGCACTCAATATAATGAGCAGAATGAACAACAAAAACCTGAGTAAACTATGACAGCTTCACAACGGGTAAACCCAGAAACAAGAAAGCAATACAATAGAAGGTCGCAAAGTTCCAACAGTCAAACGTCAAATTAACTGTAAAACTTCACAGCATTGTAGTATGATGCTCCCAATAAATTTCGGTGATGACGATATACGAGTGTACTTACGTTGGTTGCACCGCAACAGTATCTGACGGGCGCATTAAATGTCAACACAGTGCGACTTCATTAACAATTTTATTGGTTGATCTGTCCTCCTTCAGTCCGAAGTGGTCCCTCATATCGCTGTTGCGGTTTCATTCGTCGTTCTTTCGAAAGAATCAATCAACTCGGCTATATTGTTTACAAATTGCAACGTTCGCGTTCGATTTTATTGCCGCAAAATAGGTAAAAATAATATTCTAAGTATTCTGCAACGCACAATCTCATAACAATTTTGAAGAAATGGTTTATGTCATGGTAACTGAAAAAGTATGCTATACAGGCTTCATCTTTATATGAAAAGTTGCAGTAACCTGCCTAAACTCTCTGGGTCCATTCCTAGTCCGGACAAATACATTTATTATTAATTCATCAATAATAATATAAAACAAAACATACACAATTTGAACAAAAATATTAAAATCTCGTTATGTCCTAGATTTATGTGACAGTTGTCACACACAAAAATCTTAGCAGGGTAAATCCTACATATAATTATTATTATGGTTTAATGTTATTAAAACCTTTTTGACAATACAATTAATGGTTGTATCCGAAATTTTATACTTTTTTTCTCAAACAACCAGATAAATTATTGTATACTGAAAATATCCATGATGTTAAAGATTACTGATGTCCTCTAGCCAAGTGAAAAGTGAAGCACAACATCCCACTCATCATTTCAAACATGCATTTTCTACCTGAGAGACTGCATTTACTAATAATTAAAGCAGTTTCAAAATTTGTCCTTGGTCTAAATAGTGAGTTTATGCAAAAACGTGCCAAATTCCCGAAACAGTGGGTGAGATATTATAAGTATTTTATTTAGACAAAGTCGGAAACCACCTTAAATATATATACATCTTAAATCTTTATTAATATAATATATATAAATATAATAGAAATTTCGAAAGTCGATTTTGAAAAAAAAGTTATTCTGTGCCATTCAATAGCAAAGTGGTATCAAAATTTTATTAACTACTGACTAACTTTGAATACACGTATAATTGTATCATCTGACAGTATATACATACTTCTTTTTTAGTAAAATGGCATTTATTAACACTAAGAAATTCCCAATAGGTGTGGTAATGTTTAATATGTATCAGGTTTTTACATTCAGATGAATCATTGCATTACCTAAACCTCTTGGTAGTAGGTTTAATCAGTCAAAACAAAATGCCTTTATGTGAACCGAAAATCTCTTTCACAAGATTTGGCAAAATGTCTGAAAGTAGAGGAGAGAAACAGAAGACTTTGAAGGCTTCAACTATAATAAAAATATGCATTCATTACATTATTTTTATCCAATTTCTCTTTTAATAGTTTTTTAAACATGCCAAGATTGAAAAATAATGCTTATATTTAATGTCAGATATTAGGAAGGGAAAATTGATAGAGACACAGCACATGACATTAAAATACATGTACACGGTAGGGTTTTAAGTAAACCATAACTCTAATTGCTCTTCAATACATAGGTTCGAGTCCCGGTCAGGACAAGAACTATCGGATGGGGAGATTTTCCTGCTAACCTGTTGTGTGCTGATGGTTCAGCCCTAACATAAATCTAGGGTTTTCCTTCACCAATAATAAGCTAGACGTCACCAATATAACCATAACAGTGTCAGAGCAATGTAACAACAACAAAAAACAACAAACAAACAAACAACAACAAAAATCATAAAAAACATATGCACAGGGTTCGGTAAAATACAGGTTAGCTGTCTCAAAATAAATTCAAAGTTAAAAGCTTGATGTGATGTGACCTTAAACACTGGTACGTATTAGTTAGAGTCCAAATAGAGAAATCTACATAAAATAGACACGGCAAAGGAGGGAGCGGTAGCGACCGACTGGGCGTGTCTATTTCATGTAGGTTTCTCTATTTGGAATCTAACTGACTTAGTGTTTACGCTAGTTTTGCCCTAATTATCATACCAACCACGCCCATTGTGTTCCAAAATTGCATCAGCACCAAAAGTAAACTGATTTTGTTTGCTGCATTTACACTTCACGTGATCAACAAACCACGCGCTATCCTTGTCACTGCAACCGGACACATTGGGTATACATGTACATTTGAAAAATTCTGTTACACGACGGGTGTGTAGTTCTAACTCATTTACCACGAGGCAGGAAACATGGAAGAAGAAATTAATTTCGCTCTCAGGGATTTCTTGTTTTAAAACTTCGATAATGAAGACGATGTTTCCTCGTCTACTCAACTGTTGCAAATACCGACTCAACAGCGGATTTTTAAGGAAGAAGGTACTTTTATAAACGATCTACATTACGAAATCTATCTTTTTTATTTTACAGTTGTTTTCAATTAAATCTAAACGTTGACCTTAGGTACTTGTTCAATGTATTTAGATAATTACCTTTTTGTCTAACACACGTTTGTTACAAAGTTAACATAAATTTATTAGATCTACATTTATTTGTGTTTAATAAATAGATCTAGCATTGTATGTTGTCTATTTTCAGAGTCCAACCGTCGATTTGCCGATCCTGTCTCTTCCGACGATCTTAAACAGCAATGCAACAATGCTATTCCAAAGAAAACACGTGCCATTTTGCTAATCTTTGCCAACATTTCAATCTATAGAATAAAGTTTATATGCTGTGTTTTGTTATTTCTTTTGCACACGACACACTCATTTGTACCGTCATATAAATTGCATATTAATTAGGTAGGCCGGAGTAACAATCCCTTGCACATGACGTCACTGTAGAAAGTTTGTTCTATAACAATAATTTCTATAGACTGTTTCAACACGAAATGGAAAGGAGAATTTTTTAAAAATAAAGCATTGTGATTGGTTGAAAAACTAGGGTAAACACTAAATACATTTAGAAGTTTAATTTCTTGACAACACTCAAACTGAAGGTTATACAACACTAGTCTCAGTTAGTGTTTGCCCTAGTTTTTTAACCAAGACAAAAAGGAAATTATCTAAATACAAGTACCTAAGGTCAACGTTTAGATTTAATTCAAAACAATTGTAAAATAAAAAAGATAGATTTCGTAATGTAGATCGTTTATAAAAGTAGCCTACCTTCTTGCTTGAAAATCAGCTGTTGAGTCGGTATTTGCAACAGTTGAGTAGACGAGGAAACATCGTCTTCATTATCTAAGTTTTCAAGCAAGAAAACTCTGAGAGCGAAATTAATTTCTTCTTCCATGTTTCCTGCGTGAATGCCTCGTGGTAAATGAGTTAGAACTACACACCCGTCGTGTAATAGAATTTTTCAAATGTACATGTATACCCAATGTGTCTGGGTGCAGTAACAAGGATAGCGCGTGGTTTGTTGATCACGTGAAGTGTAAATGCAGCAAACAAAATCAGTTTACTTTTGGTGCTGATGCAATATTGGAACACGATGGGCGTGGTTGGTATGATAATTAGGGGAAAACTAGCGTAAACACTAAGTCAATTAGATTCCAAATAGAGAAACCTACATGAAATAGACACGCCCAGTCGGTCGCTACCGCTTCCTCCTTTGCCGTTTCTATTTCAAGTAGATTTCTCTATTTGGACTCTAACTAATACAAAAAATTATTGGGTATAATTGATATGTCAGGTGTTCATTGCATCACAGAAAAGGCAGCACAAAATTTGTTTCAAATCATTTAAAAACAAGAGTAACGGAAATAGTAGGTTTGATTCTATAAATGGTTCTATTTCATAAATGATAAAAAAATAACATATTAGACCCCACCCCATTCTGCCCACTAAAAAAAGTTTTTTTCCATGGAAAATAAAGCATATATATGTGAAAGAAATAAACTTCTATAAATTTCAGACATAATTTGTTGTTAAGGATAATCTAATCCAGAAGTTTAAACTGAACAGTTATTATTTATGACAATGGAAACCGAAAGTAAAACAAGGTTTTCTGACAGCTGCTATTGACGTGCTGATTTTCGAATTAGCCATCTATGTAGCAGGAAAATAAACGTAAAATTACTGATTATATTTAGCAATAAACCATAATATTCAGATTAAAAAACAACAACAAACGAATAAGGAAATAACACACCATGACAGAAGGTTCGAAGTGGGCGGGGTAGATGTGCGTTGTGTCTGGTTTAACTATAAAATCTGAATGATTATAAACAAGAAATAGTGTCCCTCAACTCGTTTTTGTAAAACCCATTGGAAGTTATAATTTCACATCATTGGAAGTTATAATTTCACATCCTAGTACGCCCATTAACAAGAGATTTACGCGTTTTACGTTAATGTTAACACAGCTTTCAGCTTTCCATCTATTGTTTTAGTTCACACCGAATGTTTTCTATGACTTCCGGTGATGGCGCTGCTACCGATTCAACCTATTTATATAGAGTATATAGCGTGACGTCAAGAGTCAGCGGTCCCTTTATTATATGTCTATGCTTTCGGTGAAAAGCACATCCAAAAATAGAACTGGGAAAAGTAGATGCATATACAAATAAAGTAAGGCAAGATATAGACATGGGAAGTCCATTATGTTACTAATGATAGTGCACGTACCGATTAGTGTAAATTTATTTATAGATTTATTAGGTCGGAAGTGTTGAAGCACGTGTGGAATTTTAAAAAGCAAAATGATTACTAATATAGGTTAATTTCTGTAAAGTGAGAAACTTCAGAATTTACAAATTTTGAAGCCTCCGATTGGTAAGGTGACCGGTGTCAAATGAGGTTGAACGTAAAGAGCGTTAGGAAGACGTCCCGGTCGCTCGCTCTAACGCTTCCTTGTGCGCCTTAATCCTTAAGTTTCTCATTCATATTAAACTAACCTATACTTATTCGCAAACACGGTGTCATTCAAAACCAGATGTACACAGAGACCGTACTAAGCCATATGAAATGTGAATTGCACCAATTGGCATTACAGCACATGAATAGATGACCAGATAAGGTTCAATTATAAACAAATATAATCTAATCTGCTATTTGTGTAACATTTCATATCCCAGTTGTCAGTCATATCAAATGTATACGAAAAGAAGATAAGTTTGACATGTTTTACTAATTAGTCGTATCAAAGTTGTATGCAATTTGTAATTGAATAAGTTAAAAGATAGATAGAAGAACGGACGGACGGACATACAGACGGACATACTAAAAGACAGAGTGATATATTCTAATTTACAATGTTATCATACAGGGCGTTTAAACAATTGAAAACCTACGTGTGCTTGAGACAATGAAAACATACATGAATTAAATAAATTGGCCATGTCAGCAAACATTACCTAACAAGGATAACACAAACAATTTTTGGAAAACTCTGGGAATATGGCATGGTGTGACAGAGAAACAAAATCTAACATGGGCGGATCTAGCGGGGGCTGGGGAATCGATAAAGGTATTTCTTAACATTTCAGATCTTTATGGCACTAGTAATATTATTGTCACAGTGCTACAGATAAGACGAGTAAGCACGTATTTACGCCAAACATGTCTATTTTTTAAATTAAACTATTTGTGTAAAAACATACCCTGTATGAAGGTCTGTCAAGCATCTGAAATGCAGGACATGACACTGTTTGGCTTCTGGATATCAACAGTCAATCTTTGGAAGAATGCCCCGAGACCCCCTAACACTCCTCTTTCTCGCTTAATTTGACATATCTCCTCATCCCATGATAAAATATTTATTACTTTTGCAAACGAGAATTCCAAAAAAATAGACTGAAAACGTCCCCATCCCCCCCCCCCCCCCCGAAACACACACCTAGCACGGCTAGCACCTCAGGTGCTCGCCCAATTTGGACCACACCCCTGAAAAAAACCCTCCTGGATCCGCCTCTGTTGTTGACATGTATTTGTTTCGTAAATCTGTTAAGGTGCATGTGACCCTTCACCCACCCCATCCCATAGTCGTACGCCCTACTATATCTATCATTTACTGCGTACCTGCTTCTCTAAAATATATTTGTTACACAGATTGAACTATTTAAGTTTGTTTTAATTCAATGTCCCATCTTGTATATCTATGTATGTACCTGAGTGAAAATAAAAAGTTTGTTCAATTTGGTTTTGGCCAATTTGTAGATGATGCTACTCTGTCCTGTCCATTTTGCAACATCACTGTCCCTTTTATTGAATATGAGGATCGTGGGACAGAGTTGCATGCTGGCAAATCACCAAACTGTATGTTTGCGGCGGCTTTTGTGGGAGTGGACAGAATACAAGTACCCTGCCAGGTTACAGATGTAGTCTCCGTACAGGTAGGTGTACACATATCACACATCACTTTATCACCAAAATTATTGCCATTATTATCTTTATCATTAATATCACAGTTAACGAGTTAAAAAGATACCAACTAGATATAAAGTGCTAAATCAAAACGAATTAATAATACGTTATTAGCAAAGGTGGTAGCCGACAGTTTGCCTATACAAATTTTATGTAACACTATTTTTTTTCCCACCAGTTGAGGAAATTTAGGCATTATTTCTAAATAAACTTAGACTTTTTTAACGCTACCTTAATTGTTAGACAGTACTTATTGCCAAAAAAAATCCCTCTAAATGTTCATTTTTTCCACATCTATAAATAAGCACGATAGTGATCTTGGCTAAAAATAGACATTGCCGTCAGAGTAGACTACCTGGATGACGATACAACGTGATCTCAAAAGTAAGTTGTCACGTGGTTACTTAGTTTGAAAATAGCTATCCCTGATGTGGCTTAGATAGGAAATACCTGTTTGCGATTACGATTACTGATTTATGCTTAATTGTTTACACAAATCAATAGAATCAATGAACAGCATTTTGCAGGACCTTTTCATGTAACAATGACTTATTTGGTTGTCTGAGAAAAAAATCACTGTCCAATTCACTGTCGGATACCATATTTAAACCTTGTATTGAGGTAGAATTGTACTTATGTGGTTACTTGGAAGATGAAATCTGCTAATATTAATTTTAACTGGTTTATCTAAATTTCCTCTGAGTTTAGAGAATTAGATCAGACCAGTTGAAAGCCAAACTGTCCATGCCATATATATTTCAGTAAAGCAAGAAATGCTCTGATAGTGTGCTGTATTATCAATACACGTACATGGTATGTATATGTATAGGAAACATGCATATAACGTTTTATTTATTTGTTCGAAAGGACTGCGATGTACACGTCAACAGTAGATCTCGCCAGACAAAACCACCGAACAATACCCAGAGTGGTGCTAAAGCTTTACCAAAACGATTCAAACGATTGGCAAACCACGATCAGGAGCCTTGTGACACATCCTTAGAAAATACAGGTTAATACAGTGAGAAAGGCTGTCCCCACAATATCCTATATTTTTAGTTCAAAAAGAGAGTTGGCTAAATGAGACTTCCCGCTGTTTTAACAAGACGGTCATTTGTGCGGTATCAGATTAAATATTACCAATGGTATTTTTATGTATTTATATTTGAATTCTGTTTTCCAGTTCTGGCATGCAATATATACATCGCGACGAGTTTGATTACTACTTTAACAGCATTTTACATGGAACGTTATACAGCGCCAAAGGCACCTCCACATTCTACCTGTATAGACTCATTGTTTACGCTGGCGATTGTCGGCTGTTACAGCATCAAAGGTCACATGCTTGTAATGGTACAACTGGCAATAACCTGGGCGTCGTCATTGTGGCCATGAGTGTGACGGTGCTAGGCAACAAATAACCGAACGTACGAACAAACGAACGAACCAAACGAACAAACAACGAACGAACCGAACGAACAAACAAACGAAAAATAAACACATTAATTATGGTAAAGACAATAATAAATACTAAGATAATGTAAGGAAGGATTTAAAAAACTCGAAAGGCTAAAACTCGGAAAAAAATCAGAGGCGTCGGTGTTTTGTCGATAGTTAAAGAGTTTGGGCAAGTTATCGGTTCAAAAGGTAGTTCCTTTGTAAAGATAAAGTTACTTTCATGCGATGTACTTGATTTTTTATTTTAGAAACGAACATTTGTATATCACTTCAATAAATGCAAAGCAGGAAAAATAAAATTAAATATTGAATTTGTTCGTTCTCTCATGGTTAAATATTCACTTACATTCTCACCATACTGTATCAACGCTGTTACAGGTAAGCGATGGTATATTATCCATGATTAAGAATATACACCCTTTCTTTAATTCCTTTTTATTTATTTATATTCGTTGTGTCTAATAATGATATTTTGGCATCGTCATCTTGTGGTCTTACTAGTCAGTTGAAGCATGAGTATAATTCCTGTACGGGAAACCCGCGAAATTAAAACATAAAAGTCAAAAGATGAGAAGTTACGATAAGTTGAGAATATGCAAAAAAAATACCTCTAAATATAAATATGGCCATTATATTTAACAAGTTCCATTACATACAGGTAAAATAAAAGTTATAAACGTTGAGGCCTTTTGCAGGTTTTATTTTATTTTCAGGTTCCCAGGACCACGAGACGATATACTGTATGTGTGGAACACAGCGTGACGTTTTTGTGTGTACCAAGTGCGGGTATTCGTCATGCATAAGTTGTCTACCAACATATCAAGGGAATTGTACTTATTGCCACAACCGTCGTTGCCTTGATGCTCCCACCTTCCATTCCTGTTGATATACAAGAAAAGTCATTAATGCGAAGCATCAAAGGCGAAGCAAAAACTGGAACTGATAAAAATGTTAAAGCAATACGGGAGCAATTAACAAAGACATGTTTGAAAAGTTTTATTTGAAGGTTTTGAAATTTAGTTTACTGCCAAAAAATCTCGAAAAAAAAGTATGTAAATTACGTATTGGCTTATTGCTGAGACGATAGAATGGTTTAAAACAAAACAAAAGCAAAACCCGAAACTAATTAATAGGTTTTCCAAGAGGTACAATCAGAAATTGCTCATGTGCAGCAGCCTCACATTACACAAATAATTATTGTTCAGATATTATTTTTCTGGAACATAGTATTATGTAATGGTTTATATTTTCTAAACTTAACTTTTTCTTTATCCTCCCGGGAGCACACAGTTATAATAACACAGATGCGCGCAAAGTATAGTACACGACAGTTCAAACCAATCCAATGTTGGGTGATAAAATCACCAGTCTATACATCTCTTGTAGAAGATTTATAATATATAATCCAAATTCCATTGATCTTTTACGTTGGGCGCCATTGTTACCGGACTAGCTGGGTTTAAATAGTTCAACAACAAGATGTCTTTCTACCAATGAGTATTTATTTAATGGAAGATGGGATGATCATCATAATAGTACCGATCTATAAATAGAAAATAACTAATGGTTAACACATTGTATGAAGTTAAAAAGTATTTACATGATCGATTCGAGCTCTAGTGTAAGCTACATAGAAAATATCTTTACACAATGTTTTAAACATGTTTATAAAATAAAACAGTTTAGACAAATAAGTTTACACATACTCATTTGAAAGACATTGAGTATAGTTAATCATTCAATTAAATGTAAATAATAATTTATTAAAGAGCAAAATAAAATACTTAACTACGGAAATATAATTTCCTGTAGCATAAACTTCTACATCAAAAGGTTCATGTCGGAAAATAATTTGAAAATGACCGGTTGTCGAGTGATCAGTGGTTGAAGCATAAGCCAATGAAAAACGATCTACAAGGATCATGACCCAAGAAAAGATAATAAGTATGTTACTACGTAAGTCTAGAATAAGTTATTTCCCTTTGCCCATTCATTTAAATAATGCGAATACACAATTTTATTAAAGAAGTCTACACTTACAATGATCATGTATCTACGATAAAAATCAACAATTTAGATGCATATAAAATCTAGTCCTATGACATACTTCTCACATTTTAGGTAAATGGTGACAATCTAAGAGAAAAGGTAAAGACAGAAAGTTCTAGTATGTCCTTAATCCCGATGGAACTAATGTTGTAACAAAGCAATGTTATAACCTAACTGTGTGCTACTGCGGTTTATAATTACACACCGAGCTAAGAATACAACTCAACAAAAGTTGATGTCAAGTGAAAGATAGTTTGTCTTTCAATAGAGGAAACACATACTACAAAAAAATTAATCTCATCATCCAAGATCGGTATTACTTTCTAGTAAATCTGGGTGTAAGGACGTAAACATTTGTACAAACATATCCTTGTTTTGTTATATGTTCGTGTAATAGAAGGTCTTGAGTTTGAACACACAACCCTCCGATCCAAAGTCCATAAACGGAACCTTTTCACAAAGACTGATCGATGGGAAACAGAGGTACAAATGTAATCAAGCTACATTATATAAACCAGCTCGAACAAGTATGTTTTTGCCTGTTTCGGCATATTTTTGTGAAAAATTTGAACCAGTTTCAACAACAAATTATGTGGCTAAAGGTTTATGTCTTCGCATTTTTCAGACTTTCAGAGTCAGTTCAATAAAACCATTAAAAGGATAAACCTTTTGTTCAGAGACACTTAAGAACGCATCTTAGACATTTTAGAAACATTTTTTTTTCGGGGAAGCATACCCACGGACCCCCACCCCTTCACAACGTATGTCAAAATCAGTCTTAGGCAAAGGTGTTCAATTGTTGAGCAGGACCTCGAAGGTGACCTTTGATGCTTTGCATAAATGCTCACTTGTTTATTTACTGCTATGTGCTATTAACTGTGTGACGGCCTTCTGTTTCACTCCTTTTAATGAAAATACCCGCGGAAGTATTTCTTGTTTCGATAGAAACAGATGAACTCAGTTAAGTCGGGCGTTTCCTTAAACGGCAATATTACTATAAGAGGGAGAATTTGAATTTATGTAGATTGTCAACAAACACCAAATACACTAATTGACCCAAGAATTGAGTACAGACGGTAAAACTATATTTCAAAGAAATGAGCACATTTATCCTTTTTTACAATTTGACATAAACTGTAATTCAAAAGTATTTTGTAAGGATTTTCCAATTTTACAACGATTTCTTTTTAGCGATCTTTTCTTTTTGGAGATTAATGTTTTTTAATAAAGTTAAGCTTGCAAAGTACAAATATTCATGGTCTCAAAGATAACAAAATTTACAGCACAATAAACATTACAAATTAACACACCGGCAGAAGTCTGTCTATCAATTTAACAATTTAAATACAAGCGGCATATAGAGTTATCAGGAGAGCACGATATCTACTTGTATTTAATTGTCTTTTTAGTTTACACCAGTTTCATTGTGTTGATTGGTCATTATTTATATAAATATACAACAATTATGGAGAAAGGCTAACTTCTAAAATTAATCACGCGCGTGATTGACTAATAACACGTTTGATGATAAGATAACCCTATCCCACAGCTTACTTAACATCAGATATTTGGAAAGTCCATAAATATCAGTCATTGTCTATGGTGACGCCCAGTACAGTATCTACTCGCTGATATAATTCTTTATCAATGTTTGGTCCGTGATTGTATACCTATACAACATAATTACCAATAGGAATGAAGAAGTGTTAAGTAGTTCATTGTTTAGCTGAAGTGTACAACTATTGTATTAATACCAGTAATTTGGTCAGTTGCTATAATTATCAAGCTGTAAAAAGGAAGAACATTTTTCTACTTTACTTCCTTCCTTTTACTGTAATCAGAAGTGGCAAAGTATATTTACAATCACATATTTATGCGATTGTATATATAGAAATAGATCTTTATAAAATTAAAAGGGCCAGTCGATAATTATTTTAGTTTATGCTTAACAGTTTATCATTTTACACCGATGTAAATGGTAGTGAAAAGTTACGTCATTTTGGGCAACACACCATCAAGTCCTTGTTCAGTTGTATATAATATATGTAAGGCCAGAATGTAGAGTTATATCTTCACTTAAGTGCATGAACAATATTTGTTTTTTTACTACACGATTTCACTTTTACCTCTACAAAGCGACTTATAGGTCTGTTGTGTCGGGTGCTATTTGGTTTTTGCTTTAGTGTTATTTTCACATTTTTGTATATGATGTAAGCATCTATGTCCGACTATACATGGACAATAGGTCATTCGGTTTATATTTTACTATACAAATTGCAAGCGCCGAATACTACAGTGCTTTCAACACTTTGATTAACTAACTTCTATTTGCAGTTAACCAATAAATGCGATTCATTTTCATATACATTGACGTTTATATATAAATAGCACTATTCGGGTTTCGGGACTCTATTGTTAACTGCTCAGCCACAAAAACAAAGACAACAAATAACAAGCAATTATGAATACTTTCAAATAAACAAATGTGTTTTCAAAATGAACAATCCTATTATGTCATATAAGAAAGCGCCAAATGTTCGTTAAATTTAGAGCTACAACAAACCTCTTCATAATCAAAGTTGACCTCATCGCAATCGCACTTGAATATTAAGTGTTTTGTGTTGACTGTATCTACTGTGACAGTAAGACATATAAGCAGAAGCAATCAAATGTGGAGTAGGTCATATTTAATCATATATATATATATATATATATATATATATATATATATAGACAATAGCACATGACATATTGTGTCAGATAAAGTACAAAAGTCATGTGGCAACTCACATGTTAGTGACTTATACACATAGACAATCCCCTGGGCTGGAGTACAACAACTTCACAATGACTTACGATCAACATTACGGCTAATGCTTACTTTCACTTATGATGTGTATGCTATTTATGTTTCGATGTTCTTAAAATATTTTTTGGTTACCTCTATGTGAATGATTAATTTTTAAAGGGTTTTTTGTTTTGTTTTTGGTCGACATCTTCAAAAACTTATTAGTGACTTAACTAGATGACATTTTATTGTTTTAATTATATTAATTGATCTTTACTGGCAACCTTTCATATAGCTAAAGTTTCCTAATCGCCCAATTATTTTATTTATGCACTTGATACTCATTTTCTTAAAGTTTAATTTGTGATTTTATATTTTCTTAGACTTGCCATAAACATCTTCAAAATGTCTTTCATGAGTTATATCGTAACATATTAAGACATAGTTAATGTTTATTTTTATATATGTACCGACATGAACCGACTAAAAATAAAGTAGACGCCATTAGACGAGTGGTTAAAGTATAGACTTGTAAACTTCAGACTCTCGATCACTTCATGTGTGAAGGCCTTCCCTGTGATCTGAGGTGTCCCGCTGGGGAGGGGGAGGGGGCCTTCCCTGTGATCTGAGGTGTCCCGCTGGGGAGGGGGGGGGGGGGCTTCCCTGTGATCTGAAGTGTCCCGCTGGGGATTGGTGGGGCCTTCCCTGTGATCTGAGGTGTCCCGCTGGGGATGGGGAGGGCCTTCTTTGGATCTGAGGTGTCCCGCTGGGGAGGGGGGGGGGTCCCTGTGATCTGAGGTGTCCCGCTGGGAAGGGGTGGGGCCTTCCCTGTGATCTGAAGTGTCCTGCTGGGGAGGGGTGGGGCCTTCCCTGTGATCTGAGGTGTCCCGCTGGGGAGGGGGGGGGGGCTTCCCTGTGATCTGAGGTGTCCCGCTGGGGAGGGGGGCTTCCCTGTGATCTGAGGTGTCCCGCTGGGGAGGGGTGGGGCCTTCCCTGTGATCTGAGGTGTCCCGCTGGGGAGGGGTGGGCCTTCCCTGTGATCTGAGGTGTCCCGCTGGGGAGGGGGTTCCCTGTGATCTGAGGTGTCCCGCTGGGGCGTGGGGCCTTCCCTGTGATCTGAGGTGTCCCGCTGGGGAGGGGGTGGGGCCTTCCCTGTGATCTGAGGTGTCCCGCTGGGGAGGGGGTGGGCCTTCCCTGTGATCTGAGGTGTCCCGCTGGGGAGGGGGGGGGGGCTTCCCTGTGATCTGAGGTGTCCCGCTGGAAAGGGGGGGGGGGGGCTTCCCTGTGATCTGAGGTGTCCCGCCGGTTCTACCTAGACATAAGTTAACGCCCTTCCTCCATCATTAATGAGCTGGAAGTCGCCACTTTGACCATACTTGTGTCGGTGCGATGTAACAAAAACAAAAATCAATAAACTAAAATAAAATGAGTATGACTCATTCCACTACTTTCACTGCTACTATAGTCTATACGTGCTTACAATTGAACTTTCAGTGGAGATACTTCATTTAAAACTACATGTAAGTTGTTTAGATATTTCGACTTAGTAGGGAAAAGAAGGTTTGATGGCAGCCAACCTCGCCAAGAACATAGACATATAGTATATATATTTATCACATAACCTACCGTATTACACATGTCAAGGCCTACTGTTCACACTATTAAAAGATTATGCATTGTAAACAAAAACAGCTGGTGTTTTGGTTATGTGATAAATAGAATCTAACTCGGCAGGGCCTCGTTTCGTAGCATTTCACCGAACTCGTTTAATATTTTCAGCATAGACATATAAATAGATAGACCGGGCGCGCTATTTATAACCCGCGCGCTATTGGCCGCCATCTTGGAGAGCATATTCGTTTAGCGCGTCTATAGATACGCTATGATAATACGAGGGAAATCGTAGAATATTGCGCGTTTTATGTATTTTTATTTCTTCCAAAATATTAAACAACACAGTTTCTGCAGTAGCTTATATCTCTTGTGTCTTTATATGCATAATAATTCATATTATTTAAATTAATGTTTTACCTGATCTGATTTATTGACATGAAGCTGTACATAGTAGGAATCTAGACGGGATGTAACGATCGAGAAGTATATAGGGGATTTTTCCCTATTGTCTCGCTCTTTTATGATTTTTATACAGGATGACAATACTACAGTTAAGAGTGATGTTTTTTCTCTCTTTTATTTCAATTATAACTGACTATTTAGATATACTCGGTAGATAAACTAATGTTAAGAACCATATAAGCAAGTATTTCTGCTAGCCTAGGCAGACTGAGGCCAAATTTTGGATTTAAACATATGAATAAAATAGTTATAAGAATTTTCAGTACTTGATGATGCATACACTTAGCTAATATTTTTTCATTAAAACCACTTTAATATGTTTGCCATGTATATATGCAAACACGTAGATGTACACCTACAAAGATTGAGGTTTTGAGTACCATAAGTTACTGATTACATATGGTGTGTATAAGATAATAATTTTCGTTAATACTAGATCTTTCTAGTTCACTTTGTATGAGGATTCACACATGACAGCACTAAATTCTTCTACATCACAAGACACAACAGTAACAATTAGTAAGTCAATCAGTTCCTAGCTTTTATTTATACTCATTATCAATACAATTTTGTATTCTGACCGCAGTTATACACTAAAATATTATTACCAAACAATGAAAATCACTAATGTACACTTGACATCATAACATAAATATTAAATATGTCACTTGTTTTTATAATACAAACTGTAAGCATTTAAAGAAATAAATGTTCACACAGCAAAGTTAAATGCTCAAAATTTGCAAAAGGTTTTGGTTGAGGTAAGAATACTTTTAATTTGTGTAGAATACTAAGGTAACATGTATGGAATGTCCTAAAATTAATGTTATTAATAAAAACTTGTTTGTTAAATTTCAGCTCACTATACTAGTTTATAAAAGATGTTTGAAATAATAAAACATTTTCAAAAATGTTTACTAAAACATAGCTTCATAATACTATGAATCTTAATGCATATTTAATTAGCTAATATAATATCTTTGTTAGAAGGAACCAGAGCACAGAATGTGTGATTTCAAGAAGTCATAATGTTGAATCTCCAATTTAACTACATGTAGATGAGTGTTCATTTAAACACCTTGGTCAGATTAAAAAGTTTACATAAAGCGGCAAAGCGATCCCTTTGCTTTTCTTCGAAAGGGCAACACGAAAAAAAGTATTATGACAGTGAAGTAGATAAAAATGCACAATATGGAACAAGTGTTTTTCTATCACATGGACAAGAACTGATTTTCTCAAAATGTGTGTAGTTTGTGTTTGCATTATTCTTCCAAACTAGCATATGAAATCTCAAGTTCATTTATACTTAATGAAGCAGTCATTAGAGTTTTATAAAAAAATATTTTACAATGTCAATGCTCAGAATGAGTCCTGGAGACTTTAAAAAATCATTGTAATTAAGTATAAATTTACTAATCAATGCACAAGAATTCTGCTGGTTAACAACAACAGGTCTATTAAAGCAAAAATACTGGACAAATATTCAACAAATGTGGATCAAATCTTCCAAAGAATCGAAGACTTTCAACTACACATGTATACATGGATGTGAAGATGTACAAAACTTAACACTGTCAGGCTATGCTTCCTTAGGGCTTTGTCTTTATCTCAGTTGACTTCAACTAAAATATTGTATCTCTTACAAACATGTACTTATTGTCCTTTAAAAAGAACTGTTTTGTTTGAGTTATGTCGCATTGTTTTTCCCTTCTGTCGCAAATTTAAAGTCTTGGTCATGTGGTGCACTCTTGCAGTGACGTCAGTTTTGTGAGGAACCATTTTCTTCTGCAAAAATAAATAATACTTACAATTAATTACAAAGATAATCAGGTCAATATTAAACACACACATGTTATAAAGTAACTGTGCCTGGGTGTTTTATTATGTTTGTTTTCAGCTGCCATGGATATTTACCTCATTTCTGTGCTGATTATTTAAAAGTATTTTCCATACAGTATCAATTTCAAGGAATTTTCCTTCTTCAATGATAACAAATGGTATTTTCAAATTGTATAAGACAATCAACAAATTTTGCTCACCGTCACAATAATACAGTCATTAAATAAATTTATATAGTATAAAATACCTGAAGATGTACTGGAAGGTCAACAATTGTTGGGACGGCTCCACCCCGCAGTCTCGTTATCTGGCCAGTGTGGTCAATAACGTCTTCAGTGAAGTGCTGGCTGCAGACAAGCTCATGCTTGGAAGGTGTAGCATCAGCCCTTCTACAACCTACAATCCACTTGCTGTGCCGTTCAAGCGACTTTGTTTGAGAAACTGAAAAATAAACAGGAAATTTAAGTATGGTATTACCCAGTATAGTTTATTAAAAGCTTACTAAACCTTACCTAAAAACTAAGAACAATTCCTAGCACTAGAAGATGTCAAAGGTATGTGTACTGAGTATGTGCTTAATCAGACATGAAAATACCAGTAGCTAGGCTACTGCATAAGAACTGCAGGGCCATCCCATTTAAACGAAAAATTAACTCTTAGCCGACTATATATTACAGTACTTGTCCTAACGTCTTGTGACATTGGACTACTCTCTCTCTCTTCTTTCTCTCTCTCTCTCTCTTCTGTCTCTTTCTCTCGATCGATCGATGAATTAGAGCTTTGTCTGTACTGAGAGTAGCTTAGTGACAGTCAGCAAATGCAAGTTCAATGTTGCGAGATTTCTCTCTGATATAAATAAATAAAAGGCTACTTACTGGTGAAAGGTAATCCCCATAGATCTTGTTTCAAGATCTCTACGATTATTGCAGTTGATTGAGAAACACTGATGGCCGTTATAAACCTTTTTTAAGTTTTGTTGTCCCATTGCTCGCAATGGCAGACGCCATTTTCAGCAACTGGATATGCTCTCCAATATAGCGGCCAATGGTACGATGACGCATCAGCACTCAGCCAATAGGATAGACGGCCTATCTTTCCTATGTCTATGATTTTCGTATAGGATAGACCACGAGTAACCGTTGTCTACGAGATTTAGAGGCGAGCGAAGCGAGCCGAGAAATCTCGTAGACAACGGTTACGAGTGGTCTATCTGACTTAGACCACACGAATGCAAAACCCCGAAATTCTCGTGCACAAAGCAATGTATCGTCTACACTTTACAAGCCGATATACAAACTTTTGTCACTCACAATTTGTGAATAAAAGTAGTCAGATATATTTAAAGTTTTAGTAAAATGAGTGATGGATTTTGTTTAACGCAACTCTGCGAGTTAAACGATGTAACTATCAACGAGCTTGACTAGTTAGCGACTTAAGACATTTGGAATCAAAAACGAGCATTACTAAAAGATTTGACTATGTAGAAGCTGCAACTGAAGAACAGTTGCAGCAACGCAGAATTCCAGTGAAAACAAGGAAACAAAATAGCTGGGCGATGTTGTGCTACAAAGAATGGGCTGAGTGGAGAAACACCCAAGCTGAAACACTTCTTGGTGACAGTGGCCTCGTTCCAGCGACTTCAGGCAACCAGTCTCTGTATTCCATGGATTACTGGTTATCTAGATTCATTAAAGAGTGTCGTCGAAAAGATGGTTCCCCTTACCCACCGAATACTTTGTACAACATTGCCGCATCTATTCAGCGAACTATACGAGACGTACACGGTCGATCAGATGTGAACATGTTTGACTTTAAGGATACACACTTCACTGAATTCAGAAAGCAGCTTGACAGCCGTATGAAAGAATTAACCAATCAAGGTAGGTAACAATGCATTTCACTAATCAGTCATTGAAATATTAAGTTAATTATTTTCATATTGTGTCAGTAAGATAATTTTATCATTTAGTGAGTAATTTTGTTGTAATTTTAGTTAGTCATTTAATCAAATTAACAAAAAAAACTTTAGTAGTTTTAAAGTTAGTGTTATATTTTTGCCATTCGAAAAAAAAAACACACAACAGAAACAACAAACAAATGTTTCGGTGTTTTAATATAAAAAAAAAGTTTGCCCTTTCAACAGTCAATTTGAAATTTCGTAAGCTAACAACATCATCATCATCATCAACAATAAAAATAATAATGATGATGATGCATCATCATCATGATACTGATGATGATGTAGTACAAGCAATGATGATTATAATTTTCTTATTGTCGGAGTGTTACATATTTAACAATAGGTATAATTTCTAACACGTAACGAAAATCCTTATGATGCAATGTAAATGAAAAGGGAAGTAACTCAAAGATATTTATCTGTAAAATCTACAAAGTATTTTTGCTAATCGGTCAACGTAATATATAAGTCAGTTTTACTGTGTGTTTATTTTTAAAAAAAAAAGTTTAATTTTTGTGTATTTTAGGTGTAGGAATTCACAGAAATCGGGCTGATCCAGTGACAGATGAGGATGAGATGAAGTTGTGGGACACTGGTGTTATTGGTTACGCAAACGCAAAATCATTAAGCTACGCCGTGTTTCTTACAACTGTAAAATATTTGGTTTTAGAGGTGGCGATGAACATCGAAATCTAGATGCCAATCAGTATTCTTTTAGGATTGAAAATAGAAATAAAGTTCTTGTTTTCGAAGGAAGAAATAGTAAGAATGTTCAAGGTAGATTACATCAGAGGAAAGTTGAACCGAAATTATTAAAGCTACATTCTATGGCTGGAAATTGTTACCATGTATTGAAAATGAAACAAAATACACGTTGTACATTGTATGTTTATTTAGTTTGTATGCTTAAATGTCCACTTCGTACTATTATGACAAATATGTATCGATAGCACAGTATTACACTAAGCTATCGGCCGTTTATTTATTAACATGAGATAGTAAACGAGATGCACGTGCATCACGAACCTTCGTAGACAACGCCAAAGAGTTGTCTACGGGATTTAGTCAACGGTAATACTGGCCACTGATTGGCCAGTGGGCGGTAGCTGTGGTCTAAAGTATCTAATGAACACTCACAGATCCTCTATATCTATTTATAGACCTTTTTGGGTTTTTCCATTTCAAATGCCCGCCTAATATAAGAGTAGCGGTCGCCCGATAATACACTGAAGAGACATACTCAGTGCAGAGCCATACAGGTCATTGCAGCATGATATGGCAACTAAATTAAAGGTTAAGCAGCAAAGAGCATCCCAGGAGCCTAAAAGTTTGGGAATCAACACACAAAAACCGAAATATCCACAGTATGCAGTAGTGTCGAAACGACTTGAGTCGTTTAAGGAATGGCCGGAATATCTTCCACTAGATCCAGTCAAGCTAGTTGAAGCAGGATTAGTATACACGGGTATGTAATTTAAATATAATCAGAAGAGTCAGTTGAGGGTGGTATTAAACATTTTGTCTATAATTATGTAATGATGTCTATAAAAACTCGTTTTGTCCTTAGGCATTTTTATAATTATTGTCTTTAGTTCACTTGCCTTTAGTTAAGAACATTTTACTATAACTTTGAAAATTAATCAAGATCGTGATTTTTTACTTAGTTTGTTCCAAATGATTTTAGATGCGACGAGATTTGAAAAGTAAGGAATGTTCGTAAATTTAACCATGGCTTCTGCAAATTTTGTACTTGTTCTTTTACACATTTTATTTGAATACAGGTCGATTTGAACAGGCAGCTCTTCGTTCATGAATAATATAGTAAGATACTAATGTTATCATATGCCAATATGCAAGTTACCATTTGACATTGTGTCAGTTGTTTATACAATGCATTCTCACTACAAATTTGTGCCGATTTTAATTGACATTTTAAGCCGATATAGGTGTCTATTTTAAAATCGAAGCTCGGAAAATCCATATAGGAATCTAATTTAAGTAACAGACTGGACTTCCCAATGCTGTTTTTACGCAATCTATTTATAGTTGAATCCCGGTTTTCCAGGTTTTTATTTTATCGGTTCTATTTTTGGATGTTCTTTTCATAGTCTGTGTCAATCGGAACCGGAACTCCTCGGGTAATTCCGTCCTCGGGACAATCAATACACAATCACAACAACTCAGCCATTTCCGTAACTTTCGGAAAACAACCTCGTAAACCATAGTAGTGATACAACCATCTATTTATAGATTCAGTGATATGATCGGTTGTAATTCGGCTACCTAAGCGCGTTTGTTTAAATATGGCGACCTTCGAAGAATGTGTGTATTTTGCTGTTGAAAATTTAAATTTAAAACACACTCTGAAAGCTGAACAATTGAAGACTTTACATCACGTGTATGATTTGAAAGACTGCATCTGTGTTTTACCGACGGGTTTTGGAAAAAGTGTTATATTTCAGTTGTTGCCATTCATATTTCAGAAGAAAAATAATTTGCCCAAACCAGGAATGACCGTGGTTGTAATGTAGGATGCAATTTTGTCTTCAGCCATTCTATCCTGCTTTTAATGTCAACTTTAACTTCAACTTTATACTGCCAAAAGTCAATACTGACTACATAAGGGAGGCGCCAGTCACGAACAATGACAATTTAAGACTAATACAAATACTTATGAAGATTTTAATGAAAACATAAATTACTTATCTGAAATATCATTTAAAAAGCATAAACCTTGCTGTGTTCTTTCAAGTTATTGTTTTTCATTAAACACAACATTGTTTGTATAGTTGTTAACAACAAAAAATATTATAAATGAGTTTAAATACCTAGTGCCCGGCAATTAAATCATATTTTCTAAAAAGTTAATGTTGACATTACCCACCACACACTTCAACAATGTAAAAGCTAAAAAAGCATACCATTACGGTCAGTCGTATATCTAATCATATAATTATTTATAAGAAAATCATAACAATAACTCATTCATTCAATATCATCCATTAAAACACTCAAACAAACAATGAAAATCTCATGCTTACCTATTCTTCAGTGTGTATTTAGAATTTCGTATTTCATAGTTCATAGTGATAACGCAAGGTCACAATCAGGGACGGACTACTTTCTCTGCATATGATTCCCGCGGTCTATTTCCGAAGAAATCGCCGAGGGGTCCTGATTGAATCAATTCAATGTTAATTATCTGAGGTGTTTCGACTGGGACTGCCTCTTATATCTGGCCGGTGTATTTAAATAACTGAGTGATTAAAAACATGTTTTTCGAAGTTTGAGTTCAGAAAGCATTTGATCTACTTGTGCATGTATTATTGGGGTGTGTGTGTGTGGGGGGGGGGGGTTATTATAAAATAATAATTATACATACATTTCACTAAAGTAGTAGAAGCTCAGTATTGCTGCCAACTACAAAGATGGGGGTCCATTTTTAATCCTCATCATAAAAGTTTGGTGGTCACTATAAAAATCAAAGAATCATACTCTCAGTTAATGTGAAGATCTACCGGGGTAATTTGTTTTGTCTTGGTTACATCACACCGACACAATTATGGTCATATTGGTGATGTCCAGCTAATTATTGGTAGAGAATAATCCCAGATCTGACATTGCAGATATGTTGGAGTCCAGTTGTCTACGATATGGTGATGTTAAGACAGTCAGATGGGTGGCAAGCAAATCCAAGGCCCTCTCTGCTGTAAGCAATAACCTGGGAGCCACCATCTAGAGCATGCTGCTACTACTGACAGAACAGATGAAGGGAGCAAGGCCAAGTACCTTCTTCGGGAAATGCAGTCTGTCCGTTTTGTCAAGTACCTGTTCTTCATGATTGACTACCTAAGAGCCATCACCACAACTTCAGAGAAGTTTCAGAAAAAACAGCTGCTTATCATCGAAGTCAAAGAGATCATGGACAACCTGACTGGAGAACTTGAGCTGCTGAAGGAAGAGCCTGGTGAGAACTCCATGAAGTTTTATGCCAGTCTAAATCGAGAAGATCTGCAGCTTAAGAATGCAAGTCCCATCCCTGTTCAGCTGAAAGGTCAGACACCAGTTGAGTATGCATCTGACAATGATATACAGAACCTTCTACAGTCAACCATCCAGTACCTAGAAGACAGGTTCAAAAACTTCAAGGAAAAGCCACTTAAAAGTTTCAGTGTGTTTAACTTCCAATATTGGCCAAGAGAAGAAAAGGACCTCTTGAAGTTTGGAAGAACTGAGATCAGAGACCTCCTGGAACATTTTGCCCCCCTACTTACTGAGGATGAGAAATCCAACATCATGAGGGAATGGACTGTCCTGAAAAACCGCCTGAAGAAACAAAGAACTGACCAGCTTTCAGTGGTATATAGTGAACTCCTCCAGGCACAGCCGGATGAAGTCAAGAACATTCTCCCCCTGGTGAACATCATGGTTACCCTTTCACCCTCAACAGCTGAATGCGAGAGACAGTTCTCAGGTAAATCATTTATGGTGAAAGCAAATATGTTAAAAATGTATAAAATAATGCAAAATAAAATTAGTTTAGAATAATACATGGCAAATTCATTTTAAATAATTCAATACCAGTCTCTTAAAATTGTATTCAGAAAATTATCATGTTTTCTATTTATTTTTCAGCTATGAACATAATCAAGACGTGTCTGAGGACGAATCTCAAACAGGAGACATTGGAAGCCTTGATGAGGGTCAAAAGTGATGGTCCAGATCTCAGCCAGTATAATCCCACAGCAGCCATACACCTGTGGATGAGTAGCGGTCCAGAAACAAGACATCTGTCCGGACACCAGAAACCACAGAAACATTGATTACTGTGTGACTGTGGATTCATAACTCCAAGAACAATGGACAGTTGTATTATATACTAATAGATATGTGTCTATATAAATATAGTGTGACCTGTACAGTGTACTCTTGGGGAGTTACCCGTACTTACCTCAGATCTTGACTTCTTTATGTGTTATTTATTTACTGTGCACATTTTAGAATAAAAATAAACTAGCATTCATTTATAATGTTGTATTATGGAATAATATGCATTGATGTTATTTATTATAAAACAGGTATATGAATTTTGTTTGTAATAAAGGGATGTATTGTTAAATAAACGTTGTTGCATGACAAACTGTGTTATTTATGATTGACAATTTCACGCGATTTTCCGGGCAACCAGAAACAAATTCTACTTGCCCAGTGGGCAACAAGAAAATTTTAGAATTTATCGGTCCCTGTCTGAGTCTAAATAGAATTTCCAGTGCACCACAAGTTAGCTGCAAAACAGCCTCTCATGAAAGTTTCAACCCAACCGGGACTTGAACCCACTCGGTTATGGAGCTGAGGAGTTCCAAGCCAGCAACTATTCGCTGAGCCACTGACGACCCTGGATCTACACAGCATTCTTAAAATATGTTTAAATGTTTATATTTATGTATGTATTAATATTTAAGTAGAATATATTTTTTGGAATAAAAAACACTTTAGTGGCGTTTTCTATTGTTCAAGTCTGCATAAGAGCAAAAATGCTATCATTAGAAAAATAGATTTGAAAAAAATTGGCTGTCAGCATTTTGATTCCATACTGCATCTAAACTTTGACTTTGTAAGTTTTCTTTATAAGAAGTTAAATGGTTTGTTAAACAAAAAGTCAAATGTACATGACATAAGATTGTAATTTGTCTTGTCATTATTATTCATATAATATTCATAATATTCATCCATAATGTTAACCGTCCCCAATATCTCAAGTGTCGGCTTGCGGATCTGGAGGTCGCGGGTTCAAACCAAGACCGGGTCAAAGAGTTTAAAGTTGGTAGAAGTGGCTTCCATCCTAATGCTCAGGGCTAACGGGACAGCATTACGCCTAACTCGTTGGTGTCAGTATTATGGACTGGCCAGGTTCAGTCCCTGGGCACCTCATAAGTGCCCCTGTGCTATAATGATGGCAATGTTGCTGCACAGTATCTGCAAAAATGCTGGCAAATCCCATCCCTATCATGTTCAACTGTCAATGAGAAAAAGCCCTGAAGCTTTTACATCCAGTCTCTCAGAAACGTGTGATTTTCAGAGAAAGATCAGCAAGATCAATGGTATAAGACTGTCCGTGCCAAACAAATGTCACAGCTTTACTGCATTGTTTGTAATAAACAATAGAAACAAAAGAATATTGACAGCCATAAATGATAAACAATGACTTTCATTTTTAATTTCCATGTTATTTATGGTAAGAAGTGAGGATAGAGTTTGCAGGGATTTACACTACTGTTTTATTCCAGGGACAACTGGATGCAGGATCTATGACAACAGGGGTCTAGCACAAAAATTTGGGGGTTCATGTCATTTGAGTAGTGGAAATTAAACAGTATAGCCATGTTATGGCTTTATTAGTTTATGTAAATAAATACTAAATAACATTTCCAACTCAAATATTTATATATATTTTTTCATGTTTCATTTTTACATGACACAGGTGAGTAAAAATACTGAGCCACTTATATTTAATAAACCAAGCAGTCTGAAATTTACACCCCAAAAACTTCTTAAGTCAGTTTGTTTTGACATATCATTCTAACTTATGCATAAGCTGTCATTAAAATAACCCTTGAATACATCAGAAGAGTACATCTTTCCCAACAACAACATCTGCTGTAAGCAAAAGCCCTTAAACTATAGGCTTTTTATTTCAACATGTGCATTGATTGACTGGTAAATTTACATACACAATGACGTGGTAAAAAAATTTGAAGCATCGGAAATATCGAGAACAAATTGCCTATAACCAAAACAATTGATGTCAACATAAGTTATTCTGGGCATATTTTGTGCGTCCACATGGATGCAGAATTTATTTTTGGTGTGTACATTGCTGTGGTTTATGCGTATATGGATGCAGGATCCTGTATCCGGTAAATCCCTGCAGTTTCAAACTCCAGGACCCTCTTATCCGGAGTCTTGTGTCTTTACCACAATATTTGGTGTGAACTGGCATTCACAAAAGCTTCCTAGACACTATCATTGACAAAGAAACTGCAATGCAAATTATTCTGCCAAAATCATAGCAATTGTGTACCAGTTTGTGCAGTTTGATTTTTTGACAAAGATTTTATATGCAGTGAAAAGTGTTACAGTGTGAGATATATTTCAGGTGTTGGTGACAGTGTGAGATGTTACCATTGTGGAGGTGGGTTGAAGAACTGGGAAGAAGGTGATGACCCGTGGGTAGAACATGTTCGCTGGCACCCAGACTGTGGGCACATTCTGTTGGTTAAAGGACAGAAGTATATTGACCAAGTCACACAGGGAAACATCCCAGTAGAGAACAACAAAAACTCTGGGGACGAAGAAATGTCAAAGGTATGCCAATTTTTGAGATCAAGTAATCCCCATTAGATAAAATAGTAAGTAGCTAATGGCTGTGCAGTGTGGATTGCAAACATTAATTTCCCATAACATTAGCTGGCTTTAAAAGCAACATGGACAAAGTTAGTTTCAATTTCCAGGTTTTAAAAAAAAACAACATTGAAAAGGGTCACAATGTGACATTGTGCCTTTTCAAAGCAAAAATAGTGTAATGGATTAAAATAGCACCCCAAATCACTTATTATACATGTAATTTATATGTAAACATGTTCGTCTTGAAATATTTTTATTTATAATATAAATGTATTATGTAAACATTATTCATACACAGTACACCTATAGTCCTAATAGCAATGCAATATTATAAATAAACAGTGCCCTATTGTTATGCATATACACTTAATGTATTCAGGTTGCTTCATTGTCCCATTAACTATCTGTTAGTAATCCAGAGAATGTCCCAGTGACATCACGATGTGCAGCACTGTACTGTTTGTGATAAAATTGGCACTGTGTTTTCACCTTTAAGGGACATGTGGCGTGGCCCATTGAATTGGGAAACTTGCGCCGTTAATAGGTCATTTTTTGAAAAGCTGGAACAGTGTAATATAATGTATATGTCATGTGGCTGTCATATGATATTAATCTGTAGTAAGTTTGATTCACAGACAAATTTGTTTTTAACTCACATGTAGCTGATCAAATGAAGGATAAAAATTTCAGATCTTTTTCTGGATTTATAGGGAAGTTTAGCAGTTTAAAAGAGGGGAAAATTTATACTTTTTAGAGATTAATGGTATCAAATTTTAACCCATAATTGACCTTAAAATCTCATTGTAAAGTAAATGATTATTTATTTAAACTCATGCTTGATTTATTATTATTATTGGTATTTGCTTGATTTATTATTATTACTGGTATTTGCTTTATTTATTTTTATTACTGGTATTTGCTTGATTTATTATTACTGGTATTTGCTTGATTTATTATTATTACTGGTATTTGCTTGATTTATTATTATTACTGGTATTTGCTTGATATATTATTATTACTGGTATTTGCTTGATTTATTAATACTGGTATTTGCTTGACTTATTATTATTACTTGTATTTGCTTGATTTATTAATACTGGTATTTGCTTGACTTATTATTATTACTTGTATTTGCTTGATTTATTATTATACACCCGTCAAAGACAGGACGTATTATGGGATCACTCATGGCAGTGGATGGCATCCAGATGTTTGTCCGGAGCCTAATTCCAACACTATCAAAACTATTGACTTGAAACTTTATAGGTGGTTAGATCTCATTGAGATGAAGTGCAATGCACAGGAACTGTAACTCTGTACTTCATGATTTTGAAGTTTTGCCCAATTGTTTAATTTTCTTGTCCAGAGCATAACTCCTTTGTTATTGATTTGAAACTTCGAGGATGGATAGATCTCATTTAGACTGAGTGCAGTGCATACGAAGCGTCACTACACTTCATGATTTTGGAGTTATTACCCTTAGTTCAATTTTCGTACTTTATGTTTGTCTGGACCATACTCCTACAATAAAAAGCTATTGACTTGACACTTCATAGGTGGATAGATGTTATTGAAACAGAGTGCATTGCACATGAACTGTCCCTCTCCTCTTCTTATTTTTGAGTAATACCCCTTTCTACACAAATGCCATTACTCTCTTGTAAATTTTGTATATTTGATGGTATTCCCCTTTAACTTTTTTTTTCAATTACCCAGATTGCAGTCCACAGTCATGCCAAAGTGCATTGCACAACAGTGCACAGCAGTTTGGCAGATAACAGATTTTTTTTTTATGTTAATCGACTTTAATTTCACTTTTTCTTGCAAAAACCCGAAGTGAAATGTAAAACTTTGCCATACTGCATTGCACAGCAGTTTGTTTCAAATTGCCCTATTGACGGGCATATTTTGGTATTCGCTTGATTTATTATTATTACCGCTATTCAAGGGTAAAATTCATTTAGACTGTTAATGTTGATAAAGTAATGGATAAGCGCATTTAGGTGCACAGTGGATGACAAGGTAAAACTTGAAAACATTTGTTGAAGGACAAGGCCTCAGAAGACCCAATGCAATCAATCGCTGTTCAGAGTTGCAAGGAGATGGGATTTGATCCAGAACTTGTGCGAATGGCTGTTGAACTGTTTATTTCCAGACATGGTATGTATAGGTTACTTTTGCTGCTAACTTAAATATTATGCCTAAAACTAAACATAGACATTGTTAACTGGAGGAAAAATGTCTGCAATACGGTACATTTATCTTTTATGGCATAGCCTTTTTTTACATACTCACGTCTACTCACTTATTATGTATGTGGCATTTGAAAAAGGCTGACTCACGGATGACAGCAGTGAACAGTTGTAATCATATTGCTCTAATCATAGCTTAAATGAACTACATAAAGTATCTAAAAAAATATGTATAAAATCTTTGATGGGAAATCAGTATTTTTCATTTAAGGGCCAAGATGGGCCAAGTGTTGGAGGCAATTCATAAGCATTGTTTTCTTTAAAGGAGATCTCTTTGATCAGGAAAGTGCAGATGGTTCTATACACATGATTTGATTGTTTCCAAAATAGGCCTAGTGGTAGGTAGTCAATGCACAAAATTGCTGAGAAAGTTTTAACTGGTGAGAATAGAGATGATTGGTAATATGTGCAGTACTGTGTGAATGAACTGTATTAATAGTATTATACAATACTTTACAAAAGTAAATACAAAAGTAAATCTTGGAATCATGAATACTGTCCAGTAATTGTAGCAATATTTCATCCATCATGTTCCTTGTGAAACTCCAGGTCACAGTAACTTTGAGGGATCAGACATTGCCACTATTGCGTTAGAGATTGAGGAAGGGAAGATAACTCCTCCCAGTCAAAACATGTTTGATTCTTCGCAACCAAGAACAGATGGGATTCAATCTGAGGAAGAGGATGAAGAGCAAGAAGGTAAGATTCTATCTAAATGATATTTAAATTAAAAAATCTTGGAATCAAAGGTGGGGGCTACTAATAAAGGGCATTTCGGACATGGTATTGGGACTCTAAGAAGGGTACTTGGATGTAGGATAGGGGAGAGAGGAAATGCATGATGACAAATATTGATAGTGGGACCCAGATTACCTATATCAAGCCTGCCTAAAGAGAAATTTATTTTATGTAACAAAATAATACACCATTTCAATAACCAGGTGATATTTCTTTTCTGTAAGTTTTCATCTGAAAAAAAGCACTTATTCTGATGAACCATGAATGGTCACATGTTAATAATATTGATTTATCCTTTATTTTTGTAGTAAAATGATGATGATATTTAAATGTTTGCCCAATTAAATTTTACCGTAATTAATTAGAAAATTTAACGTTGGGTATAGAAGCATTGATACAATATAAGGCACCATCTGTTCTCTCTACAGAGGATAACATTTTAAATACAAGTTAATTTCCTAAGTCATACTATTTTACTGTAAATTAAATCTCTTTATTTTGCTTGTAGATCCAGAAACATTAAAGAAGCTTGTTGAAGAAAACGCTCGCTTAAAGGAAAACAAAGTGTGTAAGATCTGTTTAGACGATTTAGCAAACATCATATTTTTGCCATGTGGACATATGGTTAGTTGTCCTATGTGTGCCCCTGCACTCCTCAAATGCCCAATATGTAGAAAGGGTGTCAAAGGTTATGTGAAGGCTTTCTTTGAATGATCTTACATAATACATAAACAATGCAGTTTCACCCAAACCCACTATTAAGGCCAACTCCCTATTAAGACCAATTCAGCCTTTTTAATGCAACTTTTGAGATACATTTAGGATCCTACCAGCTGCAATAGCTCAGGTGGAAGAGCATCGGCTTGCAGATCGGGAGGTCGTGGGTTCAAACCCTGGCCGGGTCAAACCAAAGACTTTAAAGTTGGTAGTAGTGGCTTCCCTCTTATCGCTCAGGGCTAAGGGGACAGCATTACGCCTGACTTGTCGGTGTCAGTATAATGGACCGGCCTGGTTCAGTCCCTGGGCACCTTATAAGTGCCCCTGTGCTATAATGATAGAAATGTCGCTGCACAGTATCGGCAAAATCCCAACCCAATCCCACATTTATTCTGACTGTGATATAAAAACAAGTGAGATATTTGAAAGGCAGCTGTTGTGTGTTCATTTTTAATTTTTTGATACAATTTGTCACAAAGCTTTCTTTAGCATTAATAACTGGATGTTCGCGAAATGCATGTTTTGTGATTCTCAGTCACTAATAATGACACCCAGGGCTTTGAGCTATAGATAGCTTGCAGATTTTTGCTCAAGTACTATTGCTGCATTTCAGCTATATGTGTATATATACTATTAAATATTCCAGCTCATAATACAAAGTATGTGTAAGAAGATTTAGTGGAAGTATTTAATAACTCGTATATATCTGCCTGTCGGGTTCAATCATTGATAATGCAAACCCGTTTAATTAATTAAACTACTGCAGAAAGATGTGTTTACTCATAATAAGGACAAAAGAACCTTGTTTTAAAACTTGGTTTATAATGCTATATAAAACATTTAAAAGCTTTGCGGGTAATTTGTACTGCATTAATGTAAAAAAACATTGCTTGATATATATGTGAAGTGAAGTGAAGACTTTTGTGCAGGCCTTTTTTCTTAAATTGATGCATTAATAAGGAAATAATTTTTTATCAGACAAAATTCTTGTCTTAAATAGTCAAATGTATGTAGCATAGTTATTATCATTAAGAGATAAAGGAATGCCATTTGAAAATTGGGTAATTATTGCACGTGCTATACAAAATCGTAAACATTTTGTATAGAAAGACATGGTTCTAAACTGTGATTTCTTCCATTTATGATACCGGTAATCAAAATAAAACATTGCAAGACACACAAGGACACTTGAGATACAAGTATTTAAAGCATAGCCTGCTACATTTATTGAGAACTCTTACTTACTTTCTTAGGTCTTAATGCATTGTTGATAAGACATATTGCAATGTAGCGGTAATAAGTTGCAAATGGTGCCAGTATCAAGCTTGATAGCTCCCAGACCTTAATATGTGATGCTAATTTATAAACTTTTAATATGTTACACAACATGCTCAAGGTGAGCTTTTCTGATAGCCCGTCGTCCGTCGTCAATACTTTAGCTTGTGAAGGCACTACAGGCCACAGTTTTTATCCAATCTTCATCAAGGAGGTCACTAGGTCAAATCTTAGGAAAGACTTGTGAACACACTAAAGACCACATTAAACACCACCAATCTTGGTAATAATGTTTGTCTGCTTGAAGTCTTGGATGAGTTCATTATTGGGTGACGTAGGGTCAAAAAGTAGGTCAATAGGTCAAATCTTAGATAAAGCTTGTAAACACACTAGAGGCCCCATTTATGGACCAATCTCCAACAAACTTGATCAGAATGTTTGCCTGCATGAAATCTTGGATGAGTTCATAACTAGGTCATGTGGGGTCAAAAAGTAGGTCAGTAGGTCAAATCTTATAAAAAGCTTGTGAACACACTTGAGACCACATTTATAGCCCAAACTTCACCAAACTTAGTCAGAATGTTTGTCTGCATGAAATATTGGATTAGTTCATTATTGGGTCTCGTGGGGTCAAAAAGTAGGTTGATAGTTCAAATCTTGTAAACACACTGAAGGTCCCATTTATGGTCAATTTTCACTAAACTTGATCAGAATGTTTGCCTTTATGAAATCTTGGATGAGTTCCTTACTGGGTCACGTGGGGTCAATAAGTAGGTCACTAGGTCAAATCTTAGAAAAAGCTTGTGAACACACTAGAGACCACATTTAAAGCCCAATCTTCACAAAACTTGGTCAGAATGTGTTTCTGAATGAAATCTTGGACGAAATTGGTATTGGGTCACATGGGGTCAAAAAAGAGGTCACTAGGTCAAAACTTAGAAAAAGCATTTGAACACACGTAGAGGCCATATGATGGCCCAATCTTCACCAGACTTGGCCAGAATGTTTGCCAGTATTAAATCTTACATATGTTTTGAAGTGGGTCATGTGGATTCAGTAGGTTACTTGGTAAATTCTAGAAAATATTGTCAACCCAGTGGCCACACTAATGGTAAATCTTCACCAAAGATTTACCGGCCGCAATAGCTCAGGTGGTAGAGCGTCGGCTTGCGGATCGGGAGGTCGTGGGTTCGAACCCCGGCCGGGTCATACCAAAGACTTTAAAGTTGGTAGTAGTGGCTTCCCTCCTAACGCTCGGGGCTACGGGGACAGCATTACGCCTGACTCGTCGGTGTCAGTATAATGGACCGGCCGGGTTCAGTCCTTGGGCACCTCAAAAGTGCCCCTGTGCTATAATGATAGAAATGTCGCTGCGCAGTATTGGCAAAAATGCCGGCTAATCCCAATCCCAATCCCTCTCACCAAAGATTTCTGAAGTAAATAACTGTTTATTACTTGATACCAGATTTGAGCCTTCTAAAAGCCTGTGTCATAAGAGAGAAATTTTTTCGAGAGTGTATTGTAAACATTTACATGTAAAAGTAACCCATTAACACTAAGTTAATTTAAGTAATACACAATTTCAGTTGTCTAATAAAAATGAATATAAAAAGTTTGTTCTGAAATTTACTTACGTTTTGGTATTTCTGATATCTGATTTTTACAGTCACATGATCTGTTTTTAGAATTATAAAGCTTGTTTTTACTAATAGTACTGATAATTACACACTTTAATCATACATTGACCTTGTTATATTTTCACTGTTTTAAATTTGTTATTACTAAAATTTGTGTCTGTTTAAAATATTGTACTTTTGTATTTCCATGATTATATGCCAATGTGAGATTTCTTGTTATAATTGTTCAGTGGGAAATATCCACACCAAGTGAACTGTGATTATTTAATGTTGTTTTACAAATACTGCAAGGAACATCTTTGGAAAGGTCTGAAAAAAGGACATTGAAAACATTTTGTAATATTTGTCACAAATTCTAACCTATAGTTATAGAAAAAATACCTAAATTTAGGTAATTCTTTGTTAAATTATGTTGCAAACTCCAAGAAGCATTTATTTGACAGCAGTTATTGTATCAATGAGACTTGCCTACACACAGGTGTATATGTCTGAGAAAGACACTTTCAACTTATGGCATGTGATGCTTGTATAAACAAACTGATGACAACATTGAAGAAGGTATTTAATGTAGATGTGTCTAAACTCATTTAAAAAAAAAATTCCGGCCTTTTTGGTATGCTATTGTGATTTCTTAAAAAATCATCATATATGTTATTGTCATATGACCATATTTAAAGAGCAATTAAAACCAATTACCTATATGACAATATTATTATGTTTCACATATAATATGATCTAATATTAGTTAAATAAAAAAACAATAAATTTCAAACTTGTAGCGTTTAAATGTGTTGTAAATTTTTATTTTAGTTATTTACAGCAATGACTGTTTGATTTTCATACTGTACGTATATTGAGTATAATTAAGAGAAACAAGTTTGTCGCTTTACAGTATTTGTAAATTGCAACATTTCTGAAAGGTGCTTTTTCAAATCATTCTCTTTTATTTTGTGCTTTAATTTGACTTTACGAGATAACATAAATAAAGTGCAATTCACTCATACATGACTTGTTTTGTGTTTTATCAAATACATTTAAGAAAACAAACATGTAGTTCCAGTTTAATATCTATCTATTTGTAGATATTATCATTTCTATAACAGTATACTGGATTGTGTTTGTGCACAAACTATACAGAAATAAAGCGGTGTGAATTTAAAATAACCAGCAGCATCGCAATGAGATTAGGCTTTACACAGGTGTATATGTCTTATAAGATACATTCAACTCATGACATGTAATACTTGTTTTTACCACTTTTTAAAATTTAGAATTCTGACTTTTAAGCTCACCTGAGCACAACATGCTCAATTTGAGCTTTTCTGATACCCCGTCGTGCGGCGTCAACATTTTAGCTTGTGAACACGTTAGAGGCCACAGTTTTTATCGAATCTACATCAAACTTGGTCAGAATGTTTGTCTGCATGAAATCTCAGATGAGTTCATTATTGGGTAACCTGGGGTCAAAAACAAGGACAAATAGTCTACCTTTAGGATTAACTTGTGAACATACTAGAGGCCACATTTGTAGTCCAATCTTCACCAACTTGGTCAGAATGTTTGTCTGCATGACATCTTGAATGAGTTCGTAATTGGGTAACCTGGGCTCAAAAAGGAGGTTACTGGTCAAATATTTAAAAAAAAGCCGTAATCACACTAGATGCCACATTTATAGGCCAATCTTTATCAAACTTGGTCAGAATGGTTGTCTGCATTAAGGCGTGGAAGAATTCGTTATTAGGTTACGTGGGGTCAAAAAGTAGGTCACTAGGTAAAATCTTAGGAAAAAATAAAGCCCGAGAATACACTAGAGGCCACATTTATAACCCAAAGCTTTATCATAATGCCTGCATGAATCCTTGATTTGGTCAAGTGGGGCCAAAAAGTAGGTCCGCTATGCATTTTTGCTCTATTCTATATCAGAATCGATCTCAAAGCAGTGACCTCAATATACTTTCATAATTCACAAAAAATCCACTTCTTATAAAAAACACCCCCAAATTCTTTTTGCATATCTAACCATTTTGACGTAGAGAAGTTAAATTTAAGTACACTGAAAATCAGCTGTCTACCTTGATGCAAGGTGACAGACAATCGTAACACCTCGGCTCATGCCGTCTGCAACGCCGATGAGTGCCGATAAAACTTATTTGTCTGGAAGGTGAGAGCAAATGTTCTACACACAGCGGGCAAGCACCCCCCCCCCCCCACCCCCGGCCCCCGGTAAATCCGGGCCTGGTGTTACTAATTAAACGTTACTAATTGTCCAAACCTATACCGTGCTCAAATTATTAATACCCCAAACTTGATTTTTAGTATGTTTACAAGACAGTTTAATACAGATTAAGCAACAAACATTTTATGATCCAGATCTCATGTTCGCAGCAGGAATTGATTTATCTGGATTAAACATCATTTGCTTTAATCTTGTTAATATGTACTAAGGCGACTCAGTCAATATCAGAAAAATTAACGTAACAACACTTAAACTTAACGGCTATTTAACCTAAGGGCAGTTTAACCCAACAGCACTTATACGTAACGACAGTTTAACTTAACTGCACTTTAACTTAACGGCACTTTTACGTAACCTCACTTTAACTTAACGGCAATTTTCCGTAACGACAGTTTTAACCTAACAGCACTTATACCTAACGACAGTTAAAATGATGCCGTTACGTTAAAGTGCTGATACGTTAAAGTGCCGTTTAGTTAAAGTGCCGTTAAGTTTAACTTGCAAGAAACCATTTTCATAACTGTAAATTTATTTATATTTTTATACCTTATTACCGAATAATAAAGCAATTCCAACATTTAAGCAAAACAACATAGTAACATCAATGAAATGTTGCAATACTGTTGTTACAAGATCACATGTAATCAAATATATTGCCATTTATTTTGTTTATGCAAGTCTGCAATTCAATCCACGTATCAGACACAAAATAAATCATTTCCAAACATTTTGATAATAAAATGTGCACGATGTTTTGAATTATTTCATGTGATATAAAATTTATCAATATCGATAACATACGATTCTTTGATTATTAAGTCATTGACTAGATTCAGAGTAAATCTAATCAAGGGAAATAACAACACAAGGTATACATAACTCAATTGAGTTATCTTTCTTAAACTGCAAAACATTCAAAATCTATTTTCAATGCTAGCATTATAAAGTGCAAATCTGCATTTCCAAATAAACCCTTCCCATTATGCATTTCATGTAATATTCTATCTTTGTTGTTAGTTCTATACAGCCTACCACTTCTTAAATGAATCTATTCTCACTTATCAACTTAGGCAAAACACAACTGAAAAAACTCGGGGTACATCTTGTGTTCCAAAATATTGAATAAAAGGCTTGAACTTTTACATTGGAATATGAAGCAAACCATTCTATCTCAACCTTCCCAAATGTTTTGTCTATAATTTCAAAGGTATCAATGGAAATACCCCTGTCATCCAAATCTGCAATTCTATACAAGTAGTCTGTCTTTTCATTATCGGATCAAATCCTTATCTAGATATACTGATGTTTCCAAGCGAAAACTAAACATGGCATGTGCGACCATTTATAATTCTGGATTTGAACCTTTTTGTATTATTGACCTTACTTCTAAATTGTCAGAAAAGAAGTGAATTCGATTCGTCTTTTCTCTGGGACAAGGATTGTAATAAGATTATATGACAAAGTCTTATGAGCATTGCAACATATATCAAAATTTGAAAAGGCCCAGGACAAACGTATTCACATGCAAGGTAAATATAAAAGTACGAACAAAAATGTGATGAGTCATTTAACAATTTGAGCAAACCCACCTTGGAACGGTCAATCGGCAATGCGGACCGACTGGGGTGCTTAAAAAGGTTTTACAGAGCTCTAACCTCCCACTGATGGGTTTCTCAAATACAAGCAAGTAATATAATAATAAAAAGAATAAAAAGAAAACCGGTCAATTAAAACAGCAAAACTCTGTAAACTTCAGCTAATTCTCTTCCTTAGAGTATTAGATCCGGGGTGGAGGATGGGGGGGGGGGTATCCCCATCCCACCAACCAGATGAAAGAGTAGAGTTGTGAAAACACATACGTGTAAGTTTAAAAAAATACTAAGCTTTTAAAGTAAAGTCTGTTGACTACTAAGGTCGAAGTTAGGGTCCCTAACTGTGCAATACGTACATCCAGAAGTTACTTCGAATGGATTTTGATTCATATCCCGCCCCCCCTCAAAAAAATTCTGGATCCGCCCCTGAATCAAATAATGCTTTATTTTTTCAATTTCAAAGTGGAGTACATGTTCCTAGGAAAAACCCCATTCGACCATAAGATTTATAAACCACTTACAAGTGAACAAGTTGTGTGTTTTCATCACCCTTTCACAAACACATTGCTCAACAATTAATGTTAGTGTTCCTTCAGCAAAGGGTCGACATAACTAACATCAACCAACAACTAGAGTACTTGTGTGTGCAGTAGGGTATTTTACGAAAACAAATCAACGACGCCATCCAAAAGTCGAAAAAACTAATTACCAGTAAGTTCCTTTTTTCATGAACGATTATATAATAAACGGCGCGCGCATACACGACTTCAACAAGACAAGTTGTTTATGGAGGGCTTCAAAGGCGGCGCAAAACTGGAGCAGGTCAAAGCAATAAGGGTGCAAGTTACAAATACATATTTAAAAAATTATGGGGTTTATTTGAAAGTTTTCAATATACTATAAATTTCGAAAAAGTATGTTTAACGTATATTCTTGAGACCAGAGAATTCCTTAAAACAAAATTAAAAGCAAAACCCAACACTATTAAAAGGTTTTCCACGATGTAACATGTGTATAAAAACTTTGCCAAAAGTCTTATAATGACCTATAAATAATGACCTATAAAACTACAGTGTACAAACAGAAATTGCACATGTGCAGTAGGGTCACATTACACAAATAAGTTTGTCTAGATTGTATTTATCTGGAACATGGCATGATTTTTCTTCCTCAGTATCTTATTGTTTATCTTCAAAGTTGTTTTGTTGAAGAATTTTTAAATATAGATTATGTTTACAAAGAACAATGTTTATCATTTCCAAAACTTAATCTACTTCACACATTTAAAGCGAAATGGATGAAGACAAACTGAGAAAAGCAGTAAAAACAGAACGATCGGTATGTCCTTAATCCCGATGGAACTTATGTTTTAAGAAGTCAATGTTAGCATGTGAACGAACGTATGTGCTCTTGTGGTTTATGATTACACACCGAACTTACATCTTGACAAAAGTCACTGTCAAATGCTTAAAAAATAATCAATCTGACTTATTATGAAAACAAAAATAGCACAATACTTTAATATTACCCAAGATGGACACTAATATTTAGTAAAATCTTTAAATGTTGCATAAATATTGCATCTTAAGTCAGATTTTACTGTTCCTATTCAATAGACCGCCAAAGCAAGCTTTTTCTGGATATGGACTGTTTCGTTGCTCATATAAAATATCTTCTCGTAAGTAGGGGCGCTCAGAATCTCCATGTACATTTACGTTAAGAAATTTCAATTACAAAAAAAAAAAGAAAAAAAAAGAAAGAAAGAAAGAAAAAGAAAAAGAAAGAAAGAAAGAAAAAAAATCTCTCGTTTTCTGTCATATTTTCGTGAAAGTTTCAGACACACAAAATTAAGTATAATGAAACTAACTCAATAAAACAGAACGCCGTTTACAGAAATACGGACCCGTATTTTTCAGGGTTAGAAAGTCAGCAAAACAAAGTTTCCCCACGTGCAAATTTTTGTACATTCCATATATAGGCGTCGCGCTTTAGCGCGTCGCGAATGGTGGATGTAGGGACAGGCGGTCGGAAAGTCATACAGATTATTCACAACTATTTCCCGCAGTTTTGGCAAAAGAAAAGCCAAGCCACGCATCGATAGCTTGAGTAGCGATTTGTAGAAAATGGCCATCAATATTAGCATGTTCCTTTAATTTATGAGTTGCGCTGGTAATTGGTTAGCAGTACACACCTTCAGAAGGGAGGTGTAGTTTGGTGAAGTATCTGTAAAATAGCCTACTTATGGACGGATGAAGCAGTATTTTTAAATGTTGATGCCTCTGGTTGACCGAGAAACTGGAGTCAAATGAGGTGAACACTAATTCGTAGAAATTGCAGAGGTGTTTTCACTGTAGTGAAATGCAACCGGTGTGAGGAGTTTAGTAACGTTTATAAGTTATTAAAACAAATAAGTTTGGGTGGATTTATTATGGTATATACTAAATAGAAATGACTTTATTATTGGTATTTCTGCTCGTCATTGCAGTCGCAAGTTTGTTCTAGAATCTAGTCTCTTTATCAAGTCCAACTTTGAGTATAAATTACGAGCTGGACCAGCAATTTTGTCTTCTCGAACTAATTTACATCCAACTGGCCATGGATAAAACAGTACGTATTTGTGCTAGGGTAAAGAATTACTGGATATAATCACTTTAAAAAATAGATAAGTTATCTTGTATTTATTTGCTGTTCTGTAATTTATGTAGGCAGCTTTATTTCACTGGGGCTGCTCTAAGAGTGTAGACTACATGAACAATTGTTAGATATTTGTAATCTTGTAATTGTAAGGAACATATTATTAAATAAAGTGAATAACTTATGTAAGTGTTATAACTATAATTGAATGCAAGGTATATTTTAACATATTTGACCAATAAGCTTATACATTGCTGTTAAAATGTGGTTAAGAGCAATTTCACAGTTTTTTTCGATATGTATAAACTTTAAATGAACTGTTGTTTATAGATTAAATAAATAAAATAACCAGATGTTTGTGCTTTTTGTTGGTCTCTTTTTTATTGCTAATAACAATACAAACGTCGACGCTAAAACGTTTGTAAATTGGCTGGATGCAATGCCTATATTTGAGTTTTTTGTTATTATCACAAAATCATTATCAATTGCTGCTTAGGTATGATGCTATTAAAAATGGTTGCTTATATGTATCCGGTTTTCATCTTAAATTAGTCATGATATGAATAAAATATATTATAACTTGCTTCGAATTTAACTATATATATATAACTTGCATAACTGTAGTGTATCTTGTTTTTATTCATCGAGTAACTAGTTTCTATAAAACCTACAGATGTGTCTTTTTTATATTAATTTTTACGCACGATTTAACTTTCTTTTTTGTGTTAAAAATATACGTTATAACAAAAATAACCTTGATAATGAAATTGGAAGTTTTATGTAAATTTTGACATCCAGCAAACCCATAGATAGTTTTCTTACGGTCCACACGCTGTACATTATCGGTTACCGATAGTCAGGAATTTTTATTTTACGAACATTTCCTAGAAAATGAGAGTTTTCGTCTAAAAGATGTTAATTAGATGCAGGTCCCCCTTTACCCAGCATTACTTTAAACAGCAATGGCGGTCAGTTCAAATGAGGAATTGAGGTTTGTGAATTTAGAGGAATATTTAAACTAATGTTAGTTATGATCTGTACACTTTATTTCATTGTCTAATTTAAAATAACTTCATTTATAATATGGAAATCCTATTAGTTGTCATTTACGTGCAGTGAGTTACTACATCCTAACTTCGGTCGAGATTTGCTGCACGTTTTGGGCGTTTAGTTAAAGAATGTAGCTTTTGCGACGAAATATAAATTGTGAAATAAGCGTCAGTGTAAAAGCGCAAACGGGTCTATTTTAATAAGCAAGAAGCTCAATCACAGTTCATACATTGTTTTTAATATCGTCGGTTCTGTTTGTAATCGTTGCTTTTACCCTTATAGAAAGAGAAAATTGTTATTTTACATTAATGGTGGTATCCAACAGGTTACACTTCTCAATCAGATAAAAGATTATTGTTACCTGAAAGGATCAGGCGAAGAGTTGTTAATTTATAAGCAACATCTATGTGAAAAGTGACAAATATCATCCGACTCGTTTTTACAGACATGGATTTCCATTTCAAGATTTTGCCAAACCACATAACGATTTACCTTTAAAATGATGAAAACATCGTCATCTGGATAAAGCGGTGTCGCCGCCTGATATATCTACCGTGCTTAAATGTCTTACACGCCCCAATGCGCATGCGCAAAATTTGGATAGAAACATGAGCCCGTATATAAATGGCCGGCGATTTCCTTTTCGGCTTATATTTCTTAGTAGAGTATAATATCTATCTATATATATATATACACATGCATGCAAGCACGCAACCACCCACCCACTGACACCCACATGCACATACACACACGCACGCACACACACGCACGCACGCACGCAAGCACACACACACACACACACACACAAAAGCACACACACACAAACACACACACACACACGCGCGCGCGCGTGCACACACACATGTATACACACACACACACACACATACTCACACACACACACACACACACACACACACACACACACACACACACACACACACACACACACACACACACACACACACACACACACACACACACACACACACACACACACACACACACACACATATTCATAATTTATTTGAATTAATACATTGTTATTTTAAAAACCCGCGGAAATATCCTGTGTATATGTGACAGATAGAAATCTTGACCGGAAAGTAACATCAGATACTAAGGATGCAAGATAGCAAGAAACATCATCCGGTGTATAGATTAGCTTATATTTCCACCCGAACACAGGTTTCCGTATTAAGTAAACGAGAAATATCCTAGGTATATATGGTAGAGGTAGCAATATTGAGCCGACAGAAACATCAACACCTGTATATAGGGGCTAAAGATGTCCTCCCAGGCGTACACTTCCATCTTCCCAATATCTTGCGTTTATATGGTAGACACAGAAATTATGACCCAGTAGAAATACCAGCCCGTGAATATATATATATATATATATATATATATATATATATATATATATATATATATATATATATATATATATATATATATATATATATATATATATATATATATATATATAGGCATATATTTCCTCCCAAGAACATATTTCATTCTTAAGTAAACGAAAATACCCGGGGTATATATGGAAAAGATAGAAAGACAGGACCGATAGAAACATCAGACCGTGTTAGATGGACATACATTAGCCACACATTTCCATCTTGCGTTAGTGTTGTGTATATATATATGTTAGAAAGGTTAGCCTGAAAGAAACACCAGTCTTTTTATAAACGGGCTTATATATCCTCCAGGGCGCACATTTCAACCTTAAGTAAACGTGTAGTACATTTATATGGTAGAGATAAGAGTTTTGCTTGATAGAAACATCAGCCCGTGTATATAGTCAAATTTATTTTGAAAAGGTAATGTTATTCATTCCTTTGTAGGAGCCATCATTTTGCATAAATATATCCAAAATATGGGGGTAAATTAAAAAGGATTCACCGCTGGCTAGTCTTATTTGAAGATGCGAACAAGGCTCGATGATCATTAGGACCAATACGTAGTCACACCTCTGGAAATACACTGACAGTGTCTGAGAACCTTAAACACGGTGTTTTATGCTTCAAATTATAATTCATACAACACTAACACCAATGGGAATGGTAGGAAATTTTAGAACACGTAGTTAAAATAGCACTCTAGGTCTAGGGCATGCGCATAACAGACAAGAGAAATTTAAACACGGCAGAAATATCAGCCCGCGATATTTACACTTTTGTATTTTCTTTCCTCAAACAGAACGAATCGGTTAAAATGTTGTTTGTATATTTTTATCTCTCATGTCTGAAAGCCCCTTAATGAAGGTGCTCTAGTAACTGAGCTACATGGGTAGTTGACTCTGGGGAAAGCATACTCACTACAACACGTACCCCTGTTGTTGTAGTTCAATAACTTCAATTCCAGTGCATTGTATATGTAGTAATATCATAATCACCACTTAAGTACAGAATAATATCCATAAATGTGTATAGCACAAATAAATAATACATGTGTATGATTCTGAGTCTGTCGGTAAGAAACTCACACTATGAAAGTACACACGAACGCGGACCAGTCCAAGCGTTACATTCTGTTTATAGATGGACATTCCCGTGTAAGAAGCGCCATCTTGTGCCCTAATGTTGAACTGATATTACGCAGTTGACATTTTACATTAGTGATTTGCGCCTCTAGATTAGTAACTTGTAAATAAGATACTTGTAATTTAGATACTTGTACATTAGATGCTGAAATGTGAAATGTATGTGTTATTTTCGCCCTGCAATTTGTAACTTGTAAATTCTATATGTGGGAAATGTGGAATTGTTCAAATGTAATGTTGAAATGCGATCGTTTTCATTTGATACATAAAATTAGGGATGTAATTAGATAGCGTTGTTGCAATTTACAAATTGACATTTGAAGTAACAAATCCGTTTATTAAAAGTAAGAAATAGTAATTGGAATATTGGCGGATATCCCCTTCCATAGTTACCTAACATAGTACAAAAGTCTATTTATGTCCCTGTGGCGCTTATAAATCTGAGGATGGAGAAACACAACCTAGGAATCCCCTTGGATTTCGTCATTACAAGCGTTGTTTATAACCATTACGAGTGTTTTCTTTCCTTACGGAAACCAGCAGAAAAGATTTTTTAATATGTTTAAGTGCTGAATCATTTACGAAGTTTCTATTTTAAGCTCGACTCTGTAATAAAACGTTTGATAAAAGATCAGCTATACGTTTTACCTTAAATTATTCATCGCAGGTCGCACAAGCAATAATCTGAAATAATAATAAAGTACAGCATAAAGTTAGCTCTCCAGCCTTGTTGATTGTCCGTGCAGAGACATGCTATGGCAAATAAATTAAAGGCAAAACAACAGAGAACATCCCAGGAGCCTAAAAGTTTGGGAATCAACACACAAAAACCGAAATATCCACAGTATGCAGTGGTGTCGAAACGACTGGAGTCGTTTAAGGAATGGCCGGAATATCTTCCACTAAATCCAAGCAAGCTAGTTGAAGCCGGATTAGTATACACGGGTATGTACCGTTTATAATATAAAGTTAAGTTTACTGACCTCTGTCAGCAAATTGTATGTAAATCTATTAATTTTTGTAACATATATGTAGAATCTTTGCCAGTTTTACCGTAAAATTTGTCACATCATTATATGTCTGTGAAATGTTTGAATATTGTTTGACGAATCAGACCGAGGGCAAAAAGATTTATTGCCTTTCCATAGATACATACATAGATACATAGATTCATTAATTTCTCATGTTTGAGACAATCACTGGTAAGAATTTGTACAATGTGTGTTTATTGTATGCAAATGGTACTGGATATTTGTATTCCTTTTATGTTTTAAGTACCAGTGACATAAGTTTGAATGTCACATTCAACATAATGTTTACTTTAATATATATATATATATATATATATATATATATATATATATTAGGTCAGAGCGACATACTTTCTTGCTTGGTTTTAGTTATGTCACATAATAAACACACATATGTATAATTTGAACTTAATATAATTTATTATTTTTGATGTCTGTCTTATAATTTTCGATAGCCTCACGGCATATACTTGTTAATATAAAAACATATTTCTTTAACACATGCATTACTTTCTTAAATAGTTTATTGCATGTGCAATATACTTTGTATATACATCTACCTCTTTCTTTCAACTAAGTATTATAATTTATGTTAGATTCTGTGATTATAATATTTTAGAATGTTTCCTGTGTCACACCATGCGATATTCCAAATACAACAATGGGAAGAAGAGTTTTCCTTTTTTGTGTCTTCCTTGTTATGTAATGATTGTTTACATGGACAATTTTTTAATTGATGTATATTTTTGTTGTCTCCAGTACATGTATGGTTTCATTTTGCTTAAACATCATAATATTATCTACCTCTTTGCATTTCAGTCTGTCTGTCCGTCCGTCCTTCTATATATCTTTTTACTTTGTTTTAGTTACAAATTTAAGACAACTTTGATACTATTTATAAGTAAAACATGTTGTATGTCAAACCTATCTTCTATTCTTATGCTTTTGGTATGACTGACAACTGAGAGGATAGGATAAGATCATTTGTTCCTGTGCTGTAGTACCAATTTAGGCAATTCACATTTCAAATAGCTTAATACGGTCTCTGAGCGCATCTGGTTTGGATGACATGACACCATGTTTGCAAATATGTATAGGTTTTCTGTCTAAAAGGTGAGAAAACTTCAGAATGAGCGGGCGGAGCTAGCGCCAGGGGCGTCTTTATTCTGAAGATTCTCTCTAATGGACACTAACCTACTTAGAGTAAAACCTTATCTGGCCTCAGTCACCCGGCTAATCGGAGGCCTCGATATTTGAAATTTCGTAAGTTTCTCATTTATTAGAACTTATGCTTGTTGTAAATTCGCTTAATAAATTACACAAGCCCTTCAACATTAACCAAGCTATAAATAGCACTGAAATATATTTTCCTGCACTACATTTAGAAACACATTGGAATTCCCAAACCTAAATGTTCTTCATTTTGATAACAGTCGCATCTAATTTTACCAGTTCTATTTTTGGATGCTTTTCATCGAAACGCTATGTAGGCCTTCCCGACTGATGATATTTTGCGCTCACAGTGCTGGAGAAAGATTAAGGTGTTTTTGTAAGGAAAATTAACTTGATAAGCACATATAAAACATAACCAACAAGAAAGAGTTGATGCAGAACAATATAAAATAGAATGTTGTTAACTAAGCATTCAAAAAAGAAAATGTTTTCACACCGCAATATATGAGCCTTGGCAATCTTATACTTCGGACCAACACTTTCATTATTAATTAACAGAACCACTCACTTAATATATCATTCTCTCACCAGAGGGCGTGCTACACAAGTTTCGCTTACACCTCTGCCAACGCCCGGTGTACAAGATTCTTGTACAAAATATAAATAATGAATAAAATGCTCGTGAGATTATTTTGATCTCTGTATATTTTACTTAAAATGAAAATGGGTATTTTTATTTTTTTAGAACAATGTTTAAGATTTATTTTAACCCAAATTTTCGGGGAACTATTTTGCGACATGTGACGATAGAATATCACGTGTATGAGAACTACTTTTCCCGGCGTTGACAGAGATGTAAGCGAAACTTGTGTAGCACGCCCTCTGGTGAGAGAATGTTTATGTATTTACATGTCCCGTTTTTTTTTATAAATAAATCATCATCCAAATCAACCATCCATAAAATATTCTTAATGCACGATTATTTACACTTTAAGACTTTTTCTCGAATTGTGGGTCTCTGCCTGTCTTTCTTGGTCATTTTCGGTCATTACAATGTTAATTTGTACGGATATTGTTTCGTATATATATTCACTTACTTTGGATGTTTTGATCCAAGTGTGTACTTCAGGGCATATATACGTCGTTATTACTGGTCATTAAATGTAGACATATGTTAAACTATATAAAATGTATCTTTCTGTTATTCAAAGCACATCAATTTCTGTCGGAAACAAATTGGTACAAGGTATCTATCTGTAAATTCATATTTGGCATATTTTATATTAACGCCGTTTGACCGAGGTCACCGAGGGACTGGAAATTCAAAACGGGTGGAAAAAGCTCAACTACAGTACAAATGCGTGGGAATTAGCTTGTATAACAATCACGAATTGTCATACCATTTCTTTATTAAGTACGCAGGCACTATATACATAGTAACCGTAAAGGTACAACAAAACAGTTAAAATCCTAACAAAACTTGAATGACGAAGAAATTCCTCACACACATAATTTTTTTTTTTTTAAGTCTGTGATAATTATTGCAGTCTGTACTTTCATACGAATTTGTGCAGTCTTGTAATATTTAAAAAAAAATCAACAATTGATATAAGTAGGGCTTTAATTGTGATTTTGACACAGTTCTTGCGTTTATTGTTTGTAGCTTAATTGGTTGCTATTTTTAGAAATAAAAGAAGCCAAACACCATAATAAATATATATCAACATGGTCATTTTACTGCATAAACATAACCGTTAAAAATAATATCGCTTGTCAAAGCTGTGACGTCACCGCATAATCATTTCCAAAACCAATTATAAATAAAAGAAAGAGCTGGGATGCGAGACATCCAAGGCGCTGTAGAAAGCACGTGCTTTAAACAAGAAGATCTTACTCTGTTGATTAATTTCATAAGCATTTGGGCAGTAACGAACCATAACTGATTGGAAGTGGTGTATTTGTGCTACTTTGTTTGTTTTCCTTGTTCTCTGCTACATCTGTACTTACAAGCTGCATTTCGAACATCGGCATACTCGTTTTTTTTTGTTAAACAAAACGTCGTCAAACGGCTACGTTTTTATGCTACTTTTTATAACTGCAAGCTACACTTTATTATTGCAAGCTACCCTGTTGAAAACGGAACACTTGGTTCTTTTCTTTGAAAAGTGTCTCACGGAACGCCTGCGACATCGTGTTATTGACTGCTACACTATAGTCCCCATATAAAAATGCATTCCATAAGAGGCACCACTCTCAAGAGCGGCGCCAATATGGATTGCCGTTCTCGGCGACCCAGTAAGGTTCAGAAAGTTGCGGAGGTGGGAGAATTAAAGCTGTTATATTACATAGTTTTGGATTAAGGTCTATCAAACAGTAAAACTGTTTACGGTCTTAAGTTGTTTCACCAACATCTGTGAATTAATTTAAATCTTTGCTAAACAAACTTTATGAAATTAATTGGTGTTATAGGAACTTTCCAACTTTTATGATGCGCACATGGATTAACCATTAATCAAAAACAAATTTATGAGACAAACAAGAGAATATACATGGA